>CM065489.1:45804726-47004726 GCA_004115045.4 Sinella curviseta | reverse complement strand
CTTGTCTTGTAATAATGGTTGTCAATAAAGATAATTAATGTTATTAATTATACGTGTGGTTGTCGCGATAAGCATATTGATTTCGCATAACGTAGTTAGCTTGTAGTTAGTCAGTTAGGATTAACTAACAGCGTGTTGGTTTAGGGAACACCCAACATTACATGGTGGCAACGGTGTAGTTAACCGAGAGAGAGAAAAAAAAAGTTACCAGAGAACAATTAAATTCGTGAATTTAATTTAGACAAGTGACAAAGATGGGAGATAGTAGCAACTTCAGTCATCCACCTCCATTTTCCTTTCTACCCAAGGATTGGCCGGCATGGAGGAAACGATTCGAGCATTATCACATGTTGTCCAAGTTCGAAAAGGAGAGTGATAATTACCAGATTTCTGCGCTGTTGTACGCGATGGGGGATCGGGCTGATGAAGTGTTCTCGTCATTGAAGATGACTGAAGATAACAAGAAAAAGTACGCTGAGGTCATCAAAGAGTTTGATAAGCATTTTGTTGGGAAAAAGAACACAGTTTACGAGAGAGCCGTGTTCAACTCACGGAACCAGAAGGAGGGAGAAAGTTTTGAAGATTACGTCACAGTTCTGTTTTCGCTTTCGGAACACTGCGAGTATGGAGACCTCCGTGATGACCTTGTTCGTGACCGAATTGTGATTGGCGTTAAGGACAAGACGCTGTCACAGAAGCTGATGATGGAGGGGCCTAGCCTGGAGAAAACCATTGACATTGCCCGTCAGTTCGAGACTGTAAAGCGGGAGCATGCTGAAATTAGAGGTGACAAGGCGAAACAGGAAGTGGATCGCGTTCACAAGCCGTTTCAGCAAAGGAAGAAGTTTCAAGGACATTGGAAAGAGCATCCCCAGCAAAATGATAAGAAGGACCAGCGACAAGACAACCACCACCAGGAGGAGAAACGAGACGGATTTAAGAAGAAAACTGGATGTTTTAATTGCGGATTCGAAGGGCACCGTGCAAAGGATACGGATAGATGCCCAGCCAGTTCAGTCGTTTGTCACAAATGCCAGAAGAAGGGACATTTTGCCAAAATGTGCCACAGCAAAGCAGTTGGTGAGGTGAACACCTCCAGAAATGTGAAAAATGTTTTCACAGTCAGCAGCAAAGAAACAGAAAGGAAGAGCCGGTGGAATGCGGAAATCCAAGTGGATCGAGTTCCAGTGGAATTCAAATTGGATCCAGGATCTGATGTGACTCTACTGCCGTATGTGGATTGGAAAAGGAAGTTTCCAAAAGCAAGATTGAAGTCCAGCACCGTGCGCCTTCAAGGTCCAGATGGAACTGACCTGGATACTGTGGGATATTTTGAAGGTGAGCTGCAGAACAAGAGGAGGAGCAAATGGGAGGATATTTTTGTGGTCAAGGGTGCACGAAACGCACTTCTGGGACTTGGAGCATGTGAAGACCTTGGACTGGTGAAAAGGATCGAGCAAGTTGGCGAGTTCCACACGGATGTAAATCCAAGAAAAGAGTTTCCAGCCCTGTTCAGAGGTCTAGGCAAAACGGAGCAGGAGTACGAGATAAAGCTGAAACCGGGAGCCGAGCCATTTAGTGTAAGCTGTTCCAGGAGAGTCCCACTCCCACTTATGGACAAACTAAAAGCTGAACTGGAAAAGATGAAGGAAATGGGAGTCATAGAAGAGGTCAACGAGCCGACACCGTGGTGTGCACCGTTAGTGCTATCTGGAAAAGCAAACGGAGGGATCAGAATTTGTGTTGACCTGCAAAAGTTAAACGAGAATGTGCAAAGAGAATTGCACATGTTGCCTGTTGTGGAGCACGAGCTGGGAAAATTGGACGGAGCCCGTTACTTCTCCAAACTGGACGCGAATTCGGGATTCTGGCAGATTCCACTGACAAAGGAAAGTGCAAAGTTGACCACTTTCATTACGCCATTTGGGAGGTTTTTCTTCAAGCGGTTACCCTTTGGCATCACGTCAGCACCGGAAGTCTTCCAGAAGCGGATGAGCGAGACACTGAGAGGAATTGAAGGAGTCATTTGCCTGATGGATGATGTGCTCATTTGTGGGAAAAATCAACAGCAACATGACGAGAGATTACGAGAAGTCTTAGCAAGATTGAAGAAAAGCGGATTGACACTCAACGAAGAAAAATGTCAATTTGGATTGAAGCGAGTCAGGTTCCTGGGACATGTGGTGGACGAAGAAGGAATTCACCCAGATGAAGAAAAAGTTAAAGCCATAGTGGAATTGGGCGAGCCAAAGGACGTTAAGGATGTGCGCTCATTATTGGGATTTTTAAACTACTTGGCAAAGTTCATCCCAAACATGTCAACAGTGCTTCAGCCGTTAAATGTATTGCTGAAAGTGGATGCTGAATGGACATCGGACCATCCACAGAAGAAAGCTTTTGAAGCCGTAAAGAAGATTTTGTCCAGCAACCCTGTTCTTGCCAAGTACGATGCCAAGAGAGAAACTATCGTGTCAGCTGACTCTTCGTCATTCGAAATTGGAGCAGTTCTAAAACAAAAGCAAGATGATGGAACGTGGAAGCCTGTGTCGTATGCGTCGCGAACGTTGTCTGGAGCCGAAACAAGATACGCTCAGATAGAGAAGGAAGCACTTGCCATCACTTGGGCATGCGATCGTTTCAGGGATTTTATTATTGGCAAGAAGATCCAGGTGGAGACAGACCACAAGCCGTTGTTGGCCATCTTCAAGAAACGAGAGTTAGGCGAGCTGACACCACGACTCCAGAGATTCAGGATGAGGATGATGCACTATGAGTTCGAGATATTCCATACTCCAGGGAAGGAGCTAGTTGCAGCAGATTTTTTATCTCGTCATCCTCTAAAAAGCAATGAAGAATACGATTTGGACCAAGAAATCCGTGAACACGTGAGGCACGTAATTGCCAATATCGAGACGTCAGACGAGCGCCTGCAAGCGATTGCAGTGGAACAGAAAGAAGATGGAGTTTTGCAGAAAGTAGCCAAGTACTGTCGTGATGGGTGGCCAGAGAAATGTGAAGAAGACCAGGAGTTGAGAAAATACTTTCACGTTCGAGATGAGATCTCAAGTCAAGAAGGATTGCTGATGAGAGGAAGACGTCTCATTATACCACACACGATGAGGAAAGAAGTACTTGTGCGAATACATGAAGGTCATCAAGGGATCACTAAATGTCGAGTTCGTGCACTGGAGTGCGTATGGTGGCCTGGCATTTCAACAGAAATTGAAGAAATGATTCGTCGTTGCGAAGTTTGTGCGCAGGAGCGCATTGCCAAACACCAGCCCTTGATGCCAAGCGAATTCCCTGAGAGACCATGGCAGAAAGTTGGAATGGATCTGTTTTACCATGACGGTAAATGGTACATGGTAGTATGCGATTTTTACTCCAGGTACCCAGAAGTAGTTTAACTACAGAAGCTGACCGGTGATCTGCTGATTACTCACTTGAAGTCCATCTTTTCTCGCCATGGAGTTCCAGAGATTGTGTACAGTGACAATGGGACACAGTTTAGCACGAAGACCTCGGGAATGTTCCAAGAGTTTGCCCGTGAATACGGATTCATTCACAAGACGTCGAATCCCAAGTTCCCCCAATCAAATGGATTTGCCGAAAATTCTGTCAAAATTGTGAAGAATGCTTTGAAGAAGAACGACGACCCGTTGAAAGCGCTGATGGAGTACAGAGCATCGCCATTAGCAAATGGATACTCCCCAGCTGAGCTGTTGTTTGGAAGGAAGATCCGAACTACATTGCCGTGTAGTCCAAAGTTGCTGAAGCCCCAAGAGGTGGAACACGAGTGGTTACGACGTTGGGAGGAGCATCGGCGAGAGAAACAGAAAGAAAATTTCGATCGTCGCCACGGAGCGGTCGAGAGAAGAGATTTTGTGAAGGGGGAGAAGGTGTGGGTCAGAGACAGACGAGAATGGGGAGTCATCGTTGGGAAAGCAGGATCTCCAAGATCATTCTGGGTGCAGACCCCGAGCGGAAAGTACCGCAGGAACGCTTTCCACCTTGTCTCCATTTGAAATTGGGACGCATTGGACTGGGACGTGGACATCCAAGTTCCAGATGAACCACAGGAGGAGGAAAATCCAGAAAATCGAGAAGCAGCGGAAGAGCAAGTTCCCGCCAGGACGCACAGCCGTTACGGACGCCAGTACAAGAGCATCAAACGATTTGAAGCTACTAAATAGCTTTGAGGGGAGATGTGCCGGGATGTCTAAAGCAATGTACCATGTGGCATGTGGCTGCAATGAGATGAGAGTTGGTTGCAGTCGCGGTCAGTCAGTAGTCAGTCGTACTAGAGAGAGTTGGTCTTAGTAGTTTGTACTTGTCTTGTAATAATGGTTGTCAATAAAGATAATTAATGTTATTAATTATACGTGTGGTTGTCGCGATAAGCATATTGATTTCGCATAACGTAGTTAGCTTGTAGTTAGTCAGTTAGGATTAACTAACAGCGTGTTGGTTTAGGGAACACCCAACATTACACATACTTTCTTGATAGAACAAGTTGCTCCAATATGCAACTTATAAGCAACACGATGTTGTTAGGTATAGGTATGCTACCAATTTTACTTTCAGGCATGTATAAATAAACATGCTGTGTACATTTTATACCCAAACTATAGGATATCCACTATCGGATTTTAAGTGATAACCAGCGGGCAGGAAAATATCAACACAGTCATAATGAATGAATGAATGAATGAATGACGAGTAGTTTGTCCAGTAGTGGTATAATACGTGTTTATAGGATTTACTTTTATAACAAGTCCATATATAACTGGTCGATATAACCTGGTGTGATTTACTTTTGCATCTAATTTCTACTCTTATTAAAAACTTAAACCAGATTATGTTGCTGCATCAGTATAATAAGCTCCAGCGATATGACGAACCCGATACATACATGCTGAGAATAAATAGGAAGCACTCCATTCATTCATTACTAGAAATCAATGAACCCAACTGGGCTAGGTCGCTGAAGCGAATAAAGTTTTGAAAAACAATTTTAGAAACTGCACAAATGGATACTAAAAAAATACTCTGGGTCGCAGTTCACTATAATTTTTCCGTCACGCGGTAATCTAATTTTAAGCGCTGCGGTACGTTAATTTTGCTTTTGCCATTCTCGAATGGCAACACATTATGCAAATATATTTTGAACAGTATCGACTCTTTTAAAATCAGCAGATTAGAATGCTACAAATAAATCATAGGTACTTGTTGGCTGTGCCAGAAAAAAAATGTTTGTTTTTGGCAGGTCGTCCACGTCACTTGATATGCTTTCATGTGCCGGATGGTTGGACAGACATGCAATCAAGATGGTCAACTGAAGCAGTGAATATTAGTTGTGATCAAACAGATGCGTGAACAGTATCAAAGAGCCAAGATCAATTAGCAAAATGTGGAGCACTGGAGATGTATGAAAGCGAAAAGAATAATTTCATCATTTTCCTTCCTCGATGCAGTTTTGGTTTGCCTAGCAACAAATTCGCATCGCGAAACGCTCCAGATATTTTATTTGGGCACATAACAAAACAAATATTGTTACCAATTTAAAAGTGAACTTGGTTAATCATTAATTACAGATTACCCATTTACCTGCAAGTCTATTTCAACTATAGCTGCGGCCAGTAAGATTGTCTATTCATTAAGCAGGTAATTTAGTGTACAAAAAGTATTACATCATTTGTTCATTAAATATTGGGGTACGGTGTAATATCAATTTTCGGCCATTAACATCATGCATCTAATTTGAAATGTGAATTAGACAGCCATTGGAAAGTACCACATGGACATTCGTGGAACCTGCTTGTACGCAATTTTCCAGCTCCCATATGATCCTGAACTGACAAATTTAATAAGCACAAACCATAAATTAAGGTAAGTTGTTTTTAAATACGAAACCACTTTATCGTAATCAGCGATAATATTTCTAAAGTATTGTGTGCTCCCGTTTGTAGACTTTGACGTGGAGCGGAGCATCTCAAACAATTTCGGAAACATTTATTGGCGCAGGCGCTTGGAATAAAGATTGTCAAAAGGTGATGATTACCCATCTCCAATTTTTAAACCATGCTACAAAAGTAGTACGAATTTAGAGCCGGATTCAAGAAATTGTGCAAGAATAGGTGCGTGTACACCTGTTCATAGATAATCTAATGGGATATATTTTATTTTTAATTTAACCATGTTTTTTCACAGACTTTGCGTTTACTATGTAACTACTGATTCAGGGTGATACCTGTTTCAGCATGTACAATTCTATCCGTCGTCGTGGGAGAACTCATGCAAACTTTTGTGCCAGTGACCTACATAGCGGGAGGTCGCGGGGAAACTCTGTCGCTTAAAATGGACGTAATGGCGGAAGAGGAGGTCACATTCATCAAAGTCTCAATCGTCTCGTGATGAGCTTCATCATCTTCTTCAGGCTCAGTCATTAGTTTTCTCCTTTATAGGCTAATATTAAATGCAGTCACATAGAAACAGTCACCGTGGATAGGGTGAATTATAATAATACTATTGAAGTCGGCTTGCAAAACAGAACAAATATGCCATGTCAGATAGTAGAGTAGAAAAATTTGTAGTATAAAAAGCGGATGGTTTTGACTGACTCAAATCGTCGCCGACAGTTTGGTATTGTTTGTTTTCATAAAAAACGAAACCTGACTTGAAACATGGGTGTAATGGGAAAACGTTACCCGATACGGGATTCTTCGAATATTTGATTGATTCTTTAACGTCTGCTTCTCGCCCCTGAGGAAATTTATTTTGGGAAATTTGTATTTAAGCATCATCATGAGGTCAGGGTTGGGGAAAATTAATTGAAGTGTTAGATTTTGGATGAACTTGCCTGTACATTTTATTTTTATTGGGATACACAAAGGATGAACAGTGTGTTGTTTAGCATCATCTGCAACCTTCTCGGAACTACAAGTGTATTTAGTTCTGAAATCATGTCTTAAGTACAAAAAATATTTTTAAACCAGTAACTGTAATTGTATTGATATTATTACATTATAGTCTTTGGTAGACCTATTAATGTATTTATAATATATGAGAACACTTCAAAATCTAATAAGCACCACATTTATATTACGTCTCCGATCTGAGAAAACCTGGTTTTGAGATGAACGTTTGATGTGTGTCTATTTCCATATCGAATTTTAAATCTCAATTTGAGCGATAATTCAGAACCAGGAAATTGCTTTCAATACATAGTTTTCTAAAACATCTCAGTTGGTGTACCTGGCCTTCATACACGGTATGAGATTTACATAAAAATAAAAGCTCAAAAACCTAAGAGGACGATTCATTTTCACACAAGTTTATATAAACATGTTTTTAAAAATGTTTTATAAAACAAGTGTTTATGACACAATGTAAAACCTTCCTTGCATACATATAAAGAAAATCAAAACCATGTGCTGAGTCATTGGCAATGACTTGTGGTATCGTGTGGCTTACATGCCTTCACTCGTGCGGTTATTTTGAATGACCCATTTCATGGTGCAATTTTAGATCCACATTGACATGCAGTTCATTAAGATTTGACAAACTTTCAATATGTTGTAACTCAGCAAGCAAGCTCAAATTCAGTCAAAATATGATGACAATGAAATCAGATGTGACGGTTGTCTGGTTAAGCTAAACGCATGTATGATGTTCTAAATTTGATTGCAGATTTTTTGCATCAACGATCTTCAAACCACATCGAAATCTTAACTACGTTTCAAATATAAACTGGTGTAGAGAAATTGAAATTCAAACAGCGAATTTGGGTGCAGATTAGAAATTGTATTCAAGTCAACTCACGATAATTAATTACACTATAAAAGGGTCTAATATCTTGAATACTTTACTAGATTTTTTCAAAATATGTTGGAATTACGAAAATTCTGGTCAAGATTCATAGATGCATCCTTTCCTATTTCAGAGCTTCAAAAGTGATCGCATTAACAATATTGCTCATGTTTCCTCAAACAAAATATGAAATAATACAATTCAATAATTGTGCACATATTCACCAAAGAGTAATGTTAAACAATTATTGTGTGGTTTTATTCTTATTTATTTTTTTAAAATTTTATTGTCTCATTTACATAGTCACATCGCGATATTGTTTCGAGTCCGTAAAGGTAGTTAGGACTCTCAAAAAATTATATACACAGAAGTGACTTTTGGGATGATATTTCACGGGTGCTTGAATCGAAACCAGACTTTTGGATCGGTTAGTAAGAAGGCAAGGTGGACTGCTGCCAAACCCAATAAGAATAACGGCGACTGTTAGCCTAGACTGCTTTGCAACGAACCGGATATAAAGGTTTACCATGAAACATTGGTGATTTAAGATTTGGTACCATCTTCAGTTCTTAAAATGAATACTTATTTATTGACAAATTACCCCTTCCGTTTATGCACTCGATCGGTCGAGATAGGAGGCAAGAGGATATTGATAATGGTTTATATATTTGATGTTTTATCAGATATAAATTATACGTGTTTTTTAAGCTCATTGCACGCTTCACAGTAGTTCATTCCATTACCAGCAACCCGAGTTAAAGAAATACTCATGTTCATGTCATCTTGCAACTGGAAGCGCTTATTTCCGTGGCATTCATAAGTCCTATATAAGCTACAGTCTCTCCAGGGTAATTTCTAATTTCTACAAATTTTGCGATCACGTTGCAGTGATAATCACCGACTTAAATATTTTGCTTGTTGTTTGGGAAATTCCGACTTCGTGATAGAAACAAACAACGTACCAAGCTGTGCAGAATTTGCAATGGTAATATCTACATTGATTGTCGTGATGTGAAAGTAGAATATTTCTTGATTTTATTTGCCTACCAACTGTTCCGAGCCGCAATGTATACAGCTCGGATAAAGATGGAAATTGTAAATGTCAATAAATAAGATGTCTGGCGATACGCGTTTTGATTCGCATCGATATCAAATATGACTAGATATATTTTGTAATAATGCAAAATCAACTGGGTTTTGGGTTCGGCTACTTTTGAAAATAATATCAGCTCTCTGCAAAACGCCTTCTACTCTACTTTCCACACGTTCCATGTTTCTCTCCACTTGAGTGACTGCCTGCTGAATGGACTCGTCCCACCACTGCTCCTGCTGCTGCTGAATTATCAAAATGCGGAACCGATAGGATTGCAAGAATAGCGCTGATAGGAGTGATTTTGAAGTCAAGATTCAGATTACGCCCAGAACCAAAACGTTCCTTATAGTCATTATGACTCGGCCCATACATTGTTCTATGCGAGGAAGGGACTCGTTTATGCAACTTGGGATTTTGAAAATAAAGGGCAGTAAAAATTAATGGTACTGAACTTTTTTTTGGTACAATTTAAACAAATCCTGAAGAAATAATCTGAATCTTAGACAATGACAAGTTGTTTTTGGTATCTTACGTGCCTTCACTTCTGCACATATTTTGGATATCAAGGGTCATTTCCAGCTGTCACTTAGTTCTTTATTGACCTGCAGTTCAATGGGATTTCACAACCATTTAATCAGTTGTAAATTCAACAAGCAAGCTCAGTTTCAGTCAAAATGTTATAACAATCAATTCTAATGAGTTGAATGCATTACTAATGTAAATTCATGCAAAGTGTACCAAATTCGGTTGCTCATTTCTTTCTACCAACGTCCTTGAAACGAAATCTTAGCTGCATTTCAAAGAGAAACTGATTGAGAAAAAGTGGAGTTTAAACTGAGCGAATTTTGTTGTAGATTAGGAAACGTATCCTAATCCTATCACAATACAAAACTTAATTGGCGATGTCACGTCATTCTTTTACCTGTTTTTGTGCTTCAATTTTCAAAAATTACCTTGTTCAGAAATCACTGTAGGCTAGTTTCCAGATTCACATTGCAAAATGTTTCGTATCCATAAAGGTAAATCCAGTTAAGATTTTATAACATTTACGCACTCAGTATACATGTACCGTTTTTGAGTGATATTTGATCGTTTCTTTAATCGAAACCAGACTTTTGGAACGGTTAGTGAGAATGCTCAAGGTGCACTACTGCCAAACGCAATTAGAATAACAGCTACCGTTAGCAGTTTTCTGCAAAAATTTTGTCGTTATCTTCATTGAAAAATTATTTTGACTATATTGTAGTAAATTATCCTCATTGAAAATGATCGTGTCAGACCCAGTTTGTCTGATTACCATTATGTTAAAAGTACTATATTTTGCGTATTTGCAAAATTGACAGGATGAGATGAAATAAATTAATTCGACCCACGCCTTACTTATCTTCCAAACTAGTTTGCTCATGCATTGCATTTCTGTATTACCTACATTCAGCTGCCAACCTGTGCAAACTTGATTTCCCGTTCAGCAGCTATATCAGCATGGTTAATATCGTATGAGGTTCGTATACATTTCTGTGTGAATCAGTCGTCGCGGACGGCACAGATTTGTTAAAGCATTAACGTTGATGGAGCATTAGATACCGAATCTATTACATTGACCATAAATATTGATGCGGCTTGCTGATTTGTGAAAATAATCCATGTGTGACTGCATTTATTGATAGTGGGACAGCAGTGCCGATTGGCAGCGCCGGAAAATTTACAGGTTGAAAGTCACAAGACCTTGCTGCTCAGGGTGGAGTAACATCACTATAGCTACAGGAGTAAGATAAACTCATATCCGATTTAGTGAAATATTGACCGTTTCATTTTAGAGTTATTCAAAGCAAAACACAACATTGAATGGATGAAAAGGCAACCGGATGATTGGGGGGACAAATTTAACAAACTGCGTTTGGGATTTGAAATGTATTCTATTCCAATCGATAATTTTCCTATTTTTTATCTGGATATTCCAGAGGGACGGACCAGAGGGGCGTAAGAATTCTTATACCATTGGACATTATCATTATACCAGACTAGGTGGATACCATTTACCATACTCATTTAGACAGACAGTTAAAGACGACAGGTAGAATTGTTCGCAATTTGGCGAGAAGGGATATTTTATGTTACATAGAAGTGGACAACCTTGAGCGGATCGAGTTTGTAACCGTGTGTTCTGATCACAGGTGCAGACGTATTTTTCACGCGAGCAATACAATACAATGGGTATAGGTATGGTGATGTTCGGCAAGAAATCTAAATTTTTGTTTTGAACAATTAAAGAAATATATGATGAGGGACCAGACATGGTACCGTGCGGAACGGACTGACTCATGTAAGGAACATGGGAAATATGAATCGAATGATAGGGGAAGGAGAAACAATGACTGAGAGTAGTAGTTAAGTCAATTTAGGAAAAGTTAAGTTCGAAGATAACCGAACTTGAGTGATCAAAACGAATAAGTGGGTAACTGAGTACGTGACTCAAGGAGATTGAGTCGTGGAGACAGTTTCAGAAGTGGGACTACGTCTCGTAGCCGGGTGCGTGAGACGTTGAGAGTGACGAGTGAATGAGTGGGAAGGTAAGTCAAGATAAAGGGGAGAATTCTCCTCGAACACCACATGTCGACCGTATGGAGGAGTGTCGGGCAGTTTGGGAGGTGATGTGACACATTGAATCGGAGGAACGCACCTAACGGTCTTCCGTCTGTCAGTAGACGAGGTGCCAATCTAGCGACGACGGCAATAACAGTGCATAAGAAAGCAAAAAAAGCAGATAAGGAAGACATTGAGACAAGCGACAAGAAGCAGGAAGATGCGGAAATCACGACAAGAAGATTGCGTGGACAGGTCCACCGGGGCACTTTGAGCAACAGGGTAATATGAAATACCAATAGAAATAGCATGAAATTGGGGAATACGAAATATTTTGGAATTACCTAATACAATAATGGTTATAATGTTTTTGAAAATTGTGACTTCATCTCCGCGTCCATACATTCACCGTTTGTGCAACATTCTATCTTGTTGTGAAGCCGAGTTTCTTGCCTTGCATGATTTGATTTTTTGCATGACTTTAGAATACAGTCTACAGCTACCTTAAATGTGAATTTTCGTACGAATTCCAACCTAAAGTAATTAAAACGCATGGCGCGCGACGAGAATATTATTGTGTTTCAGTGGAAACCACGTATCCCACGTGCTATTTCATTTGAGAAAAACTCGGCGAATCAGGCAAGTTTATATACAGCTTATATTGTGCTGGTTGTTATGCTCCCTTTGTATACTTTTCGTCTTCCATTGTCTTGGCGTTGTTGCTCTATGAGAAGATGCAGGGTGATATGATTTGATCTTTAATGGTCTCACGTATATCTAGCAAGATAACGAGTGACATAGATATGTATTTTACGGCAAATGAGTTGCCGAAACAATCAGAAGAAATGTATGTGTTGACAATTTACAAGTTACTGTCAAATGCATTGCTGGTATTCATTTTACAAGTTCAAAACCTTGGAACGCAGTTAATGCTGGAATATTTTATCACACGTTGCAAAAAGATATCGTTACACCCGAATAAGATTACCAATTACCTTTATTGTAGAACCTTGATGTGGTTTATGTAACACGATGGATATGATAAAGATATTGTAACATTTCAGGCTTCTCAAAAGGTATTTGAGACGACATTGCGAAATTTTGCAAAGATGAAATGGTCCCTCGGTCAGAACAGACATTCCTTGGTAGGTTCTTCCTTGTCTGTTCCATTTCACCGTAAGCCTTTAATTTTACAAGCCATACAATTGTTCATCCAGATTATACTTTGCAAAATTAATTGCGACTAGAAATGTACATGGCAAGTACACGGCAATCACTCAATCCTGATTCTACTAATTTGTGCATATTGTTTAATAATTTCTGAACATCTGTAGGAACCATCAATTTTTCGGCTTACTTTCCAATATGAAAATCTACGAGATGATGAGATATAATAACTTAGAGTAGGATAGATTACGATACTATTTTTTTAAGTCGGCTCGACGAACAAAATACTGGATCATGTTGAAATATCAGAGTAGAAAAACATTAGTTTCTGGTATAAGCATAACAAAGTCGTTAGTGACTTTGGGGTTTGTTTCTTTTTATGAAAACCAAAATGGTTTTGCTGCTTAACTCACTGAGACTATGTAGGATTTGTTCAATTTATTCAGATTTTTTTTGAGCAAAATGGTAGATACGGAATTATGTAAACATGAGATTGTTGCGTAGACATTTGCTTCACGCCAGTTCAGAAAAATTAGGTTTATAATTTAAGCCTGGTCGTTATTTGCTGGAAATGCTACATCTGGGAATTCATATGCGGGAGATTTTATTGAAACTCCATTTCAAAGCAAGCATAATGTTTTTTGAAAGGACTGGTTAGTGTTGCTCTCTCGAGTTCACAAGTTGTGACCTGCAAAGGAGAAATTGACTTTCGTTCTGATAAATCGACAAACGTTTCCGGGCCACAATGTACGTGGATCGTATAACGAATATAAATTCCAAACACACCACTCTTCTGAAACACTATGAGTAATTTTCCACATGTAAACCTTTCAGACTCATTATTTAGCCCACTATATTATTTCCGTATTTATCATGTAACCCATGCATTATAAATCTATCAGAATGTAGCGTATTAAAATTATAATTGACACTACCTATCTGCTGTGCTGTTGTTATGAAATGCTACATATTCAACGTAAGAAATCGCTCTAGCCAAAATTTGTATTTTTATAAAGAGAAAAAGATAATCTATGTTTCTGTGATGTTATTTTAAGAATTACCTTTTCTGGAAATTCCTGTTGACAGATTTCTAAATTCACATTTCTCAACTGTATCATGTCCGTGTAGACAAATATAATTGGTATGTGATGTGATGATAATCATGCACACTGAAGTGCGATACTTAATGTTATTAATTGTCGCTTAAATAGGCACCAGGCGTTTTGCCATTACAGTGATAAATCAGTTATGCTCCTTAGGCGAGGAACAAAACAAATGTCTTAATAGGTTTACGCGCTAACCTGTAAAATTCATAGAAAAATGGTTCAAACCTATGCGTTCTCGTATAGTACTTCAATAATGAAAACGAAATAGAATATATTGCAATATTTTGGACAGCATTCCCTTGTGACAAAATTTTAAAATTTCGACAGTGAACGTTTTCGTTTTTTCTAGTTAAGTTCTAACTGGAAATAAATTAATATTGAGGTGATTATTTACTATTAAGACTGCTATATATCTCAGTTGCCCACACTAGTAGGATGAAATATATTGTCATAATGTGTCTTCGATCTTTTATTGCCCTGCTCATTGTAGATGTGCTGTGCTAATGAAAGTTACAAAAGTGGGCCCAGGGCCAATGTAGGCTTCCAGGCAATTATATATTGTGTTTCAATTGCTTCAGTGCAACATCAATTGTCATTTGTATTTGGGCTACTCTCGATACTACCATTATAGTGGTAATCATTTTTGGTGTTTTGTCATGCTGACCGTGATGTACACTTTTATCGTCGATACAAAGTTTCTTTTTGTTGAGGAACCCGTTGCTAAAATATGAAGCTTATCACACGGCCGTCATTTCGGCTGCATGCTTTCGCTTTCAGATTAACGGAATGATTGATGGTTCATTCGTACAAGTATGAATGTTTCTTTAACAATTTTTGCAAGTTGCTGTACGGCGGTAGAACATATTGTGCGGTTTGAAAGCGATCAAGTTTTGAGCCGGAAATTTTAATGTGAATATCTCGTTGAGTAACGATGTAAGCAAATTTGACTCCGTTTGGAATATGTATTATGTATTCTTATATTTGGAATGGTTAAGACGGTTACACTGTTCAATGTTGTATCAGTGATAACACAACTTCGAAATATCAATTTTACAAGAGACAACAAGGGATTAGAAATATCATGTCAGGTGAAAAACGGTTGTTTTTGTGACTGCCTCTATCCGTAAAATTTAGCGGTGATGGCAGGCAGATGATGAAATTGAACAATAGGGTCATTTCTTTTGAGTTTTTATCGATAAATAAATATTCAGAAAGCGTATGTAGCAGAAGCAGATCATGCGACGTAATCCGATAAACTTTAATTGCTGGTAATAAATTTCCGCTGCACAAGGGAAAGATTGTACTTTGCAAATTTACGGCAGAACACCTAGCGGGTATAATGCGTTAAAAGACATAACGGTCATCCGTCTCCATAATTTCACCATAATGTGAATAACATTTGGTTTTTGAAACAATTAATGAGTGCACTTTGGTACATGTAATCGATTGTGCGCTCTGACAGTCTACTAGCACGTTCCTTGGGTATCCTCTCGGCACAATTAGAGCTAAATGCCGCCCCAGTACCCATGTAAGACAGCGTACCAGCTAGCTGCGTTCAAGCTTGGCCACGCGCTACTGGGTCAGTCATTTTGCTAGTATATAATCCATTTTTGTTACGTATAAACTTGTTTTCAAAATAAACTCGCGAGTAGACTGCATTTGAAATATGCACCTGCTTACTACACTTCGAATTAAATATATCCTGTTAAAATGATGTGGATCTATGAACGGACTGGGACAGCGTTTCCATTCTAAAATATTAGAGGAAGCAGAACAATGTATGTTGATGGAAATATGTTATTAACATTTTCCGTATAGCACGACGCTGTTTTTATTATTCCACACTGCATCTCCATTTCTGGTAGTTGTATAGCTTATTCCGGACAGGTGTTCCCTCGTAAGTCCTACCTTTCCGGTTCCAGGTCACCATAAGCCAGTAATTTGTCCATCCTGTATATTTAGTTCAAAAATCCACGCGTTTAGAAGTGGGCATGAGATGGCAGTTTAGACGTAGTACATATGGAAAGTACACAATCCCGTTGATACTAATTTCTCCACAATGTTTAATAATTTCTGAACACCGTTCGGAACCATCTCATATTTGGCTAACTGCCAAATACAAAAAATTAGGAAAACTGTTTCGAAATTTTTTGTACACTGACGTGACAAATGTGGCGACACTTATATGCAAGTTATTTTCTTATGTTCGTCGGGACTAACATTTTTCAGTGATTCTAGATATATCTCCAAAGATACATGCGTCATGCCGTTCTCATGTTTTGAAGGACAGTCGGCTTGCCATAGCTTTAGGCCGGTTTAGTAAATCAAATGTATGCCGAAAGTGAAGTATTGTCAAGTCATTTTTATATTATGGGTTGAAATCTGAAACACGTGTTACATGTATTACGCTCGAACTTTGGATTATAACCATTTATGGTGGTAATTTGATTATTAAGTTATTTAGCATTATACAAGTAAATCATACAATTGTACAAACATCAATGCTTCCATTTTCTAAAGATAATGTGCACGATACAATTATTTACTAATATGGCCTGATAAATAATTTTAAAAAATAATTAAAATGGAAAGCATTTTTGGAATAAGGCCAGCGTTACCTCAAGGAAAATTGTGTTTAATATGTCTTTCAAAACCTTTTCTTTTACTGATCTAAATATAAAATCGATTGTTCTCTGTCTATATAGATAAGCAAGAATGATGTGCCACTTTGGTTCATTACTGGGTTATATCGGTGGTGACAATGTATGTAAATGCTACTGAAGCCAATTGAAGCTGTGTGAATAAAATCAGACATTCTGTAAAAATAAAGTACATTTATTCTCATTTATCAAAAGTACACAATCAATTAGCCCGTCTTAATTTCATGTTGTTTTTATCAGCCCTACGGTATTAGTTAGTTACATCATCTCGTAATATCTTTATTGAATGTTCATGATATCACGCATCATTGGTAGTACACACTCATGTCGTAATTCTGACAATACCTACATTAAATACATCAACACATGTCCAGGACTCTTGTGGAGGATAAATCTTCTTAACGCAATTGAACACAATGCCGCGGAGAGTGGCTTGGGAGTCCACAGGGGAGTGCGGAGAGGTATATCGGCACAGGCATTGCAAGCTTCGAAAACCCAGAGTGACCGAATGCGGAGTATATATCGCAAAATATCATCTCAACAGCCTGGTTTGAAGTTGGACTGTGCATGGTCTAAGATAATCTTAGGTGTGGAGGATGTGGTGTGAGAGAATGAGAAAATTCGGCTTCCGGGAAAAAAATTACTACGTAGCGCCTCCCAATAAGTGCTTTATTGATGATGTTCTTGCTTGTATGTGACCTACGCGTCGTGGGCAGTCCTGTGACCATGTCGCCCTAAAATGTCCACCCACCACCTCATTCATTCTCCCAGTTACTCGTCTGCAGGAATGTAGCCTGCCGCTACAGACTAAGTTCGTCATAGACAGATAGTTCGATTGTCGCGTTTTTAGAGAAGGACAGTAGAAGGATGTAGACAGGTTATCCTGAAAAGCAGGTGTGAGGTCGCTTCACAGTTGCTTTTGGTGGGAAGAACCGACTCTAGAGGAGTAGCGCCACGCTATTATTCTTCGGGAGGAGCCCACTCCTCGAAACTTCGTTCAGTCAACTTTCTCCTGTCGTGCCGGTTTGCACGCATCTCTTGAGGAGAAAGGTTGACTTGTCCGCTCCTCCTGAAAGAATCTCATATTAGGAAGAGCTGCTGTGTACCTTATTAGCACCACCACCTCCTCATCCTCAATTGCTGGTCAGTAATGAGATGGCTGCTGAAGGTGGGGAGGAGAATAAGCTTCTCCTCTGAGCAAAGAGAATCGAAATTTATTTTGTTTCTTTTATTGCACCAGGTTGCGCTCCGCTACGTTGCTTTCCCGTCTCCACCTCATCCCTCATAAGGTCACGTGTGGTTTTCTCCTCAGGAGGAAATGCATTTATTTTATTGTTCGCTATGCGTACGCTCATTCATGGTCATCATACACACCCCCTTATTTATCTTCCCGAACTCTAACTACCTGCTGATGGTGTGAAGCTGGGTGACAAGTAGAGCTTCACACCTAATTTCATTACAAATGAATTTGTTTCAGTCAGTACTCAAATGAACTGTATCAACAAATAAAATTGTAGTAGAAAAGCTATAAAGCATAATTTTTATAATGTTTTCAGAGAATAAATGTGAATTGTTTTCCTCCTACTTTTCCTGCCTTACCATCTTTCCTATTTGAACTTCGTCGTCATTAAAAAACATATTCAATTATCTTGATGCACACAAACAGTGGTAGTACACATTTTTTTATTTTTTGCATAATTTCATCAATAAAAAAATTCAAAAATCATCACACTACTTTTTGAGTGCGAACTTCAGCACCTGTTTCAGGTGCATTGCTGCAGAGAGGAGGTAAGGTCTCCTCCTGAGGAAGGTGGGAAGAACACAGCTTTCAGTATACTTTTATTGTAGAAACAGAATAAAAATACAGAGACAGGTTGATATAAAGAACAAATTAATATAATTATAAATAAAATATTTCATCTAAGGGCACTGATGAAGGTAACGTTCCTATAATACTCGCAGCACTGCCACGTTGAATAGCCAAAGAAATTAACACAGCTTTTGGGTTTTAAGTTTAAAAAATTCTCCAGCAAAAAAAATCATGAAATTAGTGTGCATTTCGTCGTAGCACCACGCTACGCAGCATAATAAGGTACCTATTATGTCAGTTTATTCATGCAGGGCCAATTAAATATTTATTCATCTCATGAGGGACATCTCTACAAATTATTACATGCCTCACTTTGTTTTAATCTAGTCACAAATAATTAACTTATGTGCATAGGTATGTACAAATTTGTGACAAAGTGTTTGATAAAAATGTGAAAGTAGATGACCTCAGGCGAACCTGAGGAGATCCTAGGAAAGGGAAAATGATAAAGATGTGTTAGTTTGTGTTTATTTGAGAGGAATAGCATGAGACTTCATCTCAAGAGGAGATGGACAATCTGAATCTGTCGGTTGCTCAACATATGAGTTTCTCTTGAGGAGAGTCCTCCTCCGACCTACTGCGCATCCCTTCATTCTCTGGTCGTGTGTGGTCTCTGGAGAATCAGAAGCTGGAGACAAAAAGAATGACTAGGCTCCTGAAAGTCACGCTGACTCCTATGCAAATGATTGTGGAAGGACAGGAGAAAGTTGTCTCAACGAAATTTTGAGGAGTGGGCTCCTCCCGAAGAATAATAGCGTGGAGCTACTCCTCTAAGGAGGAAAAATCATTTGAGGGATTCCTGTTATTGCTAATCAGTCTTATGAATCCTTTCTTTTTAGTTTCAAGAGCTTATCATGAATACATCACCAAACTACAAATGGTGAGAGCACGTAGATATTTTGTTCAGGATGATGAGATGACGATAATAAATCTGAGCTAACATTATTTTTTATTATTAATATTATTTTCATCTTTCGTCGGGGCAAAATGAGACAGGTCATCTTCAGGGACTGGGCATCTCTGCTTCTCTGGAAGGAATGGGGAACTGGGGAAAATCATTATTTCTTTTTCTCATGGGGTGGAGTGGTGCGGTGTGATAGATTGTGATGATAGATTTTCTATAGAAATTTAAGGCGGCGGAATTTTAATCATTAACATTCATTTTAATTCTAACAATCATTTTCAAAAAGAGTTTTAGAAGAACAGTAGCCATTCCTTTCCTGTTTTTCTAAAAAACAGGAGTTTTGAGACTTCGTTTTTACCACCACATAATATTACGCACATTCTCGTACAAAGCGAAGAATTTTTGTTTGCTTGTTGAACTTATCATATCATCACACTTACTCGTCGCCTTTTTCAAGTCACACTTATCATGAATCCATATCATTGCTTATGATGCTTACTGCTCGCAAATTGAAAATGAAACTGAACTTGACTTGTGAAGTGAAATGAAAAATATTATATACCTATTTCAGTTCATGAAACTGATCATGATATGCTTATGATAAGCAGGGTTACCTTATAGTCTGAATTTCAGACACATCATCGGGAAAAATGGTTCACTAGGGACAGTACCCACTCGGACGTGCCAGAGGATGGCAATTATGAGGATGACCTACATGGAGAAGGGTCCTATTCTAGTGGAGCTTTGAGATGAGTTTGGAGGAGGAGACTGATGCTGGCTGTGGATGTGGACAAGCAAATGGTGGCTTCCTAAACTACGGCGTAAAAAATCTCGACAAATTATAATCCCCTTTTAAACAATAGAAGAGGGTCTGACATCCAAAGATTTGAAACTAGATAAAAATTTACCAGAATCTTCCTTTACATAAGACGACTGTCATCAACTCCGACAATTTTTTTGTGCAGTATATCACGCAGCTATTAGTAGGCCGTAGTGTCTTATTCGTATATTATCTTATTGGCGCGGTGACATATCATTTTGCAATATTTATTTCATAGCAGTGGAACAGCTAATTTCTAATGCATATATTATGCAGGAATATTTTTGCGAAGTGCGCATGAAGCGACAATGTCAAAGTAAAAATTAAAGTAACATATACAGAAGTATATAAATAATTATTTAAAGAAGTACAACATTAATTTCAGCGCAACGCTAACTGAATTTTATGACATGTAATTTCAATCACGGAGCTCTTAATTTGTAAATATTGACATATATCAGTTGTAGGTCAGCCTAAGTCGGCACGAATGTATGTATAAGGTAATGAATTAATCAGAGAATCATAGTCCAGATTTAATTGGAACACATATTTCAAGTAAGGAAGCAAGTTAGGCATTACTGTTGGTACCTGCTTTCAATGAAAAGCACAAGAGCATACATTAGGAGACATACATATGCATTTGTGCACATATATATGTTGTCCAAAAATTGTCGTCGGATTTGACAAGCGGATTTTCGAAACCTGAATTTATGGTACCTCGAACCGTTTTTATAATCTCATTATGCTTATCTTTTTCTATTGTTTAAAACGGGATTATGATTTGTCGAAGTTTTACACAACGGTTGGGAGAGCACAATCGAAGTGTTGGCTGCAGCCGGTAGCCCGCAGAATCAGCGATGCTCCGAAAATTTCTAGACTGTTCAGATCCATAAATCACGATTAACTTTAAATAAAATATGTATCCTTTAAGTATATTCCGAAGTCGACCAATGTTACTTTGATTTTGTATTGGTTAATTTTGTGCATCAAAGCAATATGGAATTTTTGAAATTACCTTGAAATTGAGCCACCATGTCCATATGATACGCTCGTCCTGTTCTGGTCTGTCCTAAAATGTATGAATGAAATGACGAAATATAAACTACATCTATCACGAATTTGTTAACAATTAATTTTGTAATCCGTGTGCACCTAATTACCTACGGCGACAATAGGTATTTTCACTAGTCGCCGACACAGTTGAACCTGACTTACAGTTGAACGGTTCACCATCAGTAATAAGCTGATCACACTTTCAAATTGACGAGAATATTTGGTTTCCTTTTTAAACACAGAATTTTTTTTTGAGTCTTTTGAGATATGATTTTGGTGCTAGGCAGAACCACTGTGCATACGAGAATGAAAGTGGTGATGGTAAATCTGTTCAATTTTGCCCATAGCTGCTAAAAGTATTTACAATCTTGTTCATCTTCCTATCTGAACTTTGCTCCATGACATACTTCTGGGTTCATATTGATCGCCATAAAACGGAGCAGTTTGAGTGGATGACTATGATGTTTTGTCTGTCCATTTGTTGGGCACATGAAGACATAATTTTAATAATGAATGAACCCAACAGATTAATGCCCAGTCTCGACACATCCATCACAGCTTACAACTCTTATGCATAAGAAATTAAACTGGTTTGACTTTTACAGAGAAGCTGCAGTATTGCGTTAAAGTAAACCACACGACGTCACAACAAGCAGATCGCAAGGAACCCTCATTAAAATTAATCTTACTAGCACATATGACTCCTATACGTCACAAACTGCTCGTCTTTCATTCATTCATTTATTATGATCGGGTCAACATTCTTTGATAGGTGCATTGACACACATAATATATATCACTGAAGCGACTTTCTATTTGTGAGTGAGATTGAGCTTGTCGTATGAGCTGCTGGCATGAAATATTAGCTCGCAATTTACAAAAATTCATAACCACACCATAGGTCAGCGCTTGATGCTTTTGGGTCATAAATGCATTTCGTTTCAATCCCTATTGCCGATGACGATAGCATAAGCTTGTAACACAGCAGCTCGAGTCATCTTACCTTCAATACAAATTGCAGCCGTGAAGCCGTTCAATCTGGCAGAGTTCTAAAAAACAATTGATTTCCGATTACAATTATAACGACAGCAAAAATTGAGGCTCAGTTTTTTGTTGAATGAGTTCACAAGTTAAGTCACTGGGTACCTGTGGAAAATCCTAAATTGAGAATTCTTGACATGAGAAAATGATCATGCTGGTGGGCAGTAGCAATATCTGATTTTTCCATTCCCATTCATGAGTGACGATATGCATCAAGCCATAATTGTCAGAATGAAGCATCAAGAAATGTTGTCAAATATACACTGAAAGGATGTAATTCTCTCATGAACTAATGAATATCCCATTAAAATTATTACGAGATGATTTAATTACGAGCTGGAAATTTCATACTTTTTCTGCTAATATCACACCCCATTACGGTGCTTACTATCGGAACATATAGCCACCTTATTCTGTCAAGGAAATGTGCACTGTTTTATTGAATTAAATGTTGTTGTTTGTTTTATTGGCTTGGAATTTTTGGGCTGTCCAACTGAAAAATGCGTGGCCATCGTCAGCAAGACCAACATATATCTGTGTGCCCGTATCCCAATTCATTCGTTATTTTTTTCCTATTTAAGCTATTTTTTCATTAAATACGTAAATGTGTCGCTGTGGGATATTGTGTCCATAATGATTTACTAACTACAATAAAATTGTTTGCCGATGGGGGAATGATTATATGCTGCATGATTGAATGAACCAATTAAAGAGTAGATACATACTTTTATGGCATCTTATTTGTCTTTATTCCATGCCTTCCATATCATCCGGGGATTTATTGGTTTGAAAGTGCCATTATATAAAATGACGTTGCACATACATGAGTAAAATTTGTAAAAGCATGGAAAAGATGAAACACATTTTTACTCTTATAAAATTACGTTACATAAATTGAACGTATTGTATATTATATTATATTAATAATATAAAACTTCAAAAGAAATCCAGATTGGATTATCATGACCGCACTCTTGATTCAATAGTATAAATTGAATCGTCCGAACATTGAAATTATTAACATTGATCAAGGGCGAATAAATAATTTTCGTCCATTCGAACGAACGCTTACAAATTTCATTAACACCAGCTCACCGGGCATTTTCTAATGCCGAAAAATGTACAAGGAAATGCCAATCAGAAATATGTTGTATATTAAGTTGCAACTACCACTACATTGTGCAGTGCAAGAAAATATTGAGAATGCATGAATCTAGCGGAATTTGAATTAAGGAGTTCCAGTAGACCGATACTAGTGATAGTTCCAGTGATTAACAACTTGTTCTAAAAAGTGTTTGTCATCAAGTAGGGAACACGGTAGGAACATATTTTGCCAATGGCTTTTGCTGCAATTTGCGGTAGGCACTGTCCGAGTTTCACCTTTTTCCAGGTGGTGGTAAATTAATAATATAACCACTTCAAAAACGAAGTTTACTGTAATCCTATAGATACAAATTTAGGTATTATGATTTATGCGCAAAATCTTCATACAATATTCTGATTGAATTCCGATACATTTCCGATTCCAATCAATGCAACGCAACCTCAAGTTGTTAAGTTGTTAAAACCATTGTGTAAAGTTGTGCCAGTTATTTTAAGATTTTTGACCATTTCAAATTCCATTATGAATATTATTGGCGATTTATTACCGGCCTAAACTACCGTCATTAGTCGCATTCTTCTAATCTTACCATACGCAAAAAGGTTTATCATGAAATACCACAATTCAAAGTGGACCTGACACTCTTTCAGTGCCTAGTTCACACAGTAGATGACATTTCATCATCATGACACCTTAGGGCTACGTTATGAAAACAAATATCGGTTGGACCTACATTGACCGACCTCATCCCTGCCTCTCCAATTATCATGGCAACAACTCGACGCTAGAGATATACTATATTTGGACTGCTGTTTACATTGATTGAAGCACATTGCGAACTTGTTAATAACGTCTAAAGTAAAATGACTCAGCTAGCTGGTGAATGGGGTGATGGTCGTTGTTGTTGCTGTTGTTTTGGTGATCACCTTCACAGCGTCCACCAGCTCCATTCATGTTTCATTGCAATCTCAGAGCTAGCGTGTGTCCTTGAAGAATCCCTTGACAATGGAATACATGTTTTCAGTCTCCACCTCAGAATCAAGAAAAAATGTCAAACGTACAAATCCTATGAAAACAAGTAAACCTGGGTTATATTTAAAGTAAAGAACATTTCATTACCTTGTGCCTCACGTATTTTGGTTAAGTTGTTTTATCAATATTAACCACTCACTAAAATTAATTGCTTTTTCACATTAATTTTGTATTTTCGGGAACATGCTCAAAACGGTAACCAGTTTTGCGACCTATACTGCACGCACCTGAAATATATGAAAAGAGCGACACAAAAATAAAATTGTTTTCCCGATGAGTATCTAAAAAGCAGATATTTTCTCAAATGATGTCGCCCCTAAATGTACCTATCCCATGTATCGTAACCTTCCGTGTCCGTCGATATCTTTGAACCCAACATTTGGTGTTTATATCCCAGAACACGGTAATAATTAGCAACTCACCATAATATGAACAGAAATGCGCTCAGCTTAATTACGCAAACACAAACAAAACATTTCAGCGCGTTTTGTGTGAAGTGATCTTGTTGCTAGGCAAAACAACACTACATTTGAGAAAAGAAAGTGGTGATGAAACTATGTCCAGTTTTGCATTACAGACGTTGTAATTATTTTATGTAATACTTTGGTCTCTCCAGCAAAAACGTCTCGTTGATCCAATTTCTAGATATATAATGAATGAGCCCATTAAATTAGAACCAGTTCTCAGTGCGTTAATGTTACGATGGTGGCGACATCAGTATATCATATAATAATACGGCATAAAAAAGCTCTTTCAACTTTTACACAGAACAGACATGAGAGAAGGTTTGAACAAACCAGAGCAGATTAAAACAAGCTGGTCGCCAGAACCCCACATAAAAGATAACTTTTGTAGGTATGTATTATTTCTGTATTAGAGAAGCAACACACATGTCGGCAATGATGATCCATCGCATTACATGGATATACGTTCAGTGAAGCCAGTTCATGGATGAATGAGTATGAGACAAACAAGTGGCTTATTTACACGACCCTGGAAATTAAATGTTCTTTCGAGCCTGCCTGTTCTGACACAAAATGCAGATGTTACCGTATATGAGTGATGACATGATTAGTGGCTTCTTACTATTAGTAAAATAATTAGAACGAACGCATTTTCTTAGATACGCATAAATACATGCATGCATTTATTTCAAACATTGATTTATTCATCATGAAACGTTTTACTGGAAAATGACATGTTATAAATCTGTAAGAACATGTTGTCACGAATTGAATATTATTGATAAAACATATCCTAAAATCATTCGAATAACTAGAAATTGAACCATATTAATTTAATATGAGTAATTTATGCGCATTTTGGCAACTATAAGTTATTGTCTTTTTGACTTTGAGACATTTGCTGGATGACATGGAGCAGGAACTTCTACATTGTCGTTCCTCCCAAATACATAACAAATTAAGGTTTTCACGTCATAAGAGTTCTCAGGCAAAAGAAACAAAAAGCGGCCAATTCATGCCCCAAAAGAGAATCCGATGGAATTGACATCTGGTAATGTCATTGAATCGTTATAGTAGCTTTATTAACATTTACTCTCGCTGGGTATGACTTGTTGCACATTATTATTTATTCCGGAATTGAGACTTGTCTGCTAATATGAACCTACCATAATTGAACTGATTTGAAAGGATGCGAAGCACAGTATCTCCATGAGACTAGTATCCGCTTAAATGAACTTGAAAAACACTTTAATCAAATTGATATCCACTACATGCGTTTTGGAAAAAGCTATGAATGATTCATAGATTGCCACTGCTACCACATTGAGCAGTGCAATAAATAAGGATGGCAGAAAGCATTTATGGGATATGTATCATTATTTTCTATCTTTCTCCCTATATCCTCCCTATTAACATTCAGCCTGATCCCCGAAACACAGATATTCAGTAATCTGACGTAGTACCGGAATTCATCACATTTCAAACCAAGTTGAATAGTTTTGAGCAAAATCATGATGACCAAATGCTCATGGATGACCGGACACAATCCACTCGAATCACACCAGATTGAATACGAACATGTTGACATGGCACCGGAACTGCTACATTGCTGTTCCTTCCGAATATATAACAAATTAACGTGCTCTCGTAACAAGAGTTATAATGCTACCGAAAAAAGCTTTCACCGAAATTGCGACACATGTACGGCCCATACGCAGACCACTGTTAATGCCCTTGAAATTCCAGAGTAGCTCTATAAGCATTTACTTTCGCACCGTATGTTCTGTAGCACATTATTATTGGTATCGGAATTCCGATTTGTGTGCTAAGATGAACCTTACATAATTGAGTTAATTTGGAAAGACGCAAAACACAGTATCAGCATTAGCCTAGCTTCCGCTTAAATGAGCTTGAAAAACACTGTAATCCAATTGGTATCTAATACTTGTGTTTTCGAAGAGCTCTAGTTGATTCCTAGATTGTCACTGCCACCACATTGAGCATTGCAATAAATAAGGATGGTAGAAAACATTTATGGGATGTGTATCATTATTTTATATCCTTCTCCTAGATCCTCCCTATTAACATTCAGCCTGATCCCCGAAACACAGATATTCAACAATCTGACGTAGTACCAGAATTCACCACATTTCAAACTAAATTGACTTGATTCTTATTCTCTATTGCTAAGGGGAGGCCACACACAATCCACTCAAATCACACCAGAGAGTGAAATCGAGTAAGAATGAGCAGGACCATGTAATCCAATTGATTCCATATCTCCACACAAGTACGGCGGCTAAAAACGTCTCAGAAAACTCAAACATATCGGGTGACACTGATGATCTTGATGAAGATTCCTACGTTGTTACGTCACCAATGAACCAAATTGAGCACGGGGTGGTTGACACAGCAGAGTTTGAAATGGGCTCTCCTCGGCATCCCTGAAATGCAGGGAATACATATGGAGTGAGTACAGAGCTCTTTGATGGATGGAGTCACGCAACAACTTGTTTGTGATTAGTCACGGCGTATTTCATTATTGATAAATTTACTGTTTGGCATTTTAATAAAATATATATTTCAGCTTACCATTTTGTAAATTGGACCGATGTCTTAACGACACCACCTAATTTTTTCCCAGCCGTTAACGTGTATATGTTGCCTCATTTCAGTCACTCATTGCAAATTTAATACACCTCAAAACACAGGAACTGAAAAGCTTTCAAAATACCTTTGATTGTTTTCTGCAAAATCTGAGCAAACAACAGATGTTTTTGTGTTCACTCACATACATCTTCTTACTCACAGATGCAAATAAATGTATGCCTGGAATGCAATGCCTCAGCATTGACTATCACTGCGTGCGACTCGGTTGCCAGGCCAGGCACGAATAAAAAAATATCTTTCGTTCGCCTCTCTAATCTGTGTGCTAAAATACCTCATCGTTTTACATCCCGGCATACTTGCACCATTTACTGTTTATATTTCAGACAGCTAGTACGTCGAGTTGAATGGCCTTTTCTCTCATCGTCATCCCGACGCAGCTCCAGTCGATGCGTATGTTATTTTATACTCACAAGTTTTTGCATTTGCCCTGAGGCTGCCGTGATCGCGACACAGCGTTGAGAAAAGAAGCACAGACATGATTTCAAGCAAAGAGCTAGGCTACAATGAAATGGCAATGCTTTTGGAGATACTGAGGAAAATCCTTGTAAAACGCAATTTCAATCTGCTTTGTTTCTAGCGTACATTTATTTACTCTACACCACGCTGCACTTTTTAACATGCAGCGCATATACGCATTGCTTATTATTCAGAGTGAGTGCTAATTTGTTTATTAATATACAGTGATGGATATCTGCTTGAAATTTGCAATAATGAGTTACATCGATCCCTGCCAGCACCACCCTGACCAGAGTAATGAATAATTAAATGAATGAGCAGTCAGGAGAAAAAAAAGATGCATACGTTAGCAATGATTTTATTTTGCAATTTTCCTTCTAGCTGTTACTGTTTTCGGGACACAATTACATAATACATGTTGCATGGAGATATTATGTATAAACATGTACAGATGCTTCTAGGTCTTTTGCGGGTACGGATTTTTGCAGGTATGGGTTATTTTGCCGGTATTACACTTTGCCTGTATGCCAGTTTGCCGGTATTGCACTTTGCCTGTATGCCAGTTTGCCGGTATTGCACTTTGCCTGTATGCCAGTTTGCCGGTATTGCACTTTGCCTGTATGCCAGTTTGCCGGTAAGCATGTTTGCCTGTATGTATATTTGCCTGTATGGATATTTGCCAGTATTGAAGTTTACTTGTATGATTGTATATATACTATTTGCAGGGAACATTGGACAGAACTTTTTTTACATATTATATAAATGTATTAATTATTTTCAATTTCAATGCAAGGCCACACAGATATATATCAATCATAAAATAATAATGAAACATTAACTAAATAATATCTTATTCTAAAAATAAAACACCTAGAAGTAGAATAACTGAAATTTCTTAAACTAATTGGAATATACTCATCTTTGGTATACATCGTCAAAATTCTAAATACAATTCTTTGGTACATGGTCAAATAACATATTTTTGTAATTTTCTGAAAATCTAATGGTACTATTTACAATATATTAATATTTGCAGAAAGTTGCAAAATCATAAAATTTGCATGTGCTAAAAATTTGCACGTGCAAAAAGTAGCAAATTTAAAAAAATTTGCATGTGCTAAAAATTTGCACGTGCAAAAAGTTGCGAATTCAAAAAAAATTTGCATGTGCTAAAAATTTGCATATGCAAAAACTTGCAAATCTAAAAATGCACAAACAACTAAACATTAAGGCTAAGGTTATGGGCAATTCCCATTAAGAAATCCACAACAGGCCTATTTTCATAGTCTTCTACTATAAGCTTAATACGCTGAGAGAGATCACGGAATTTTTTTCTTGGTGGCTGTGGGGTTTGTCCTGCGAGATGCTGCTCCATTTGAAGTTCGTTTAACGATTGTTCATGTTTTATCGTTTCGATAAACTTCCAAACTGTAGGATGTGCGGCACCAAGTTGACTTTGAAATGACCTATGCCATCCCTCCACCGCGTTATTTGTCTTGGCTAAATCATCGGTAACGCGTTGGTAGCAGTTCCATTCCTCGATATGGAACTTAGGAGGTCTAAGTTTTCCTCTCCTGTTGCCCCCCACCCAGTTATCTTCGACGTAATCCACAAGCGCTTCCATGTCTGCAGAGCTAGTATAAAAGTCGTCTGATATTAATATTTGAAATGCGTCCTTAACAGCCGGCGATGGAATGAATGCCAGAGCAGTCAAGCATTTAACTTTTAGGGCATAGTCAGGATCATCGACATAATGTTGGGAAACTTCCGGTAGTTGCTGGATCCGTCTCCAAAAACATTGACCAAGATGAAATAGACATCCGTGCTGAGCAGTTTCCGGAAACACAGTCTTGAAGGCGTTCTTGGCAGCTCTTTCAAAATCAGTCATGATTGATTTTGGCTTCAAGAGTGGACAAATTTCCTTTAAAGCGCTCAGCATTTTCACGTATGTTGTTTCTTTCCTGTCTGGAAGTAGTGCGAAGATAGCAGGAATAATTTTGTTGAATCGAATGATGTGGATAGTGTATAACTGAAATAAAACAATGCAGTAAACAATTATATTACTTATCAATGCCAATTTTAGAATTATTTTGACATGCAATTAATTACCTGATCAAATAGTAATGGCGCTACTTTAAACGTTCCATCAGAAAACCAGTCAGGGGAATTCACCATGTGCTCAAGATTTCTCTTTGTCCCAAAAATTAAAATTCGATCCGAGCTTGGTCCAGAGTCAAATAGTAAAAAGTTCTCATTTTTTATTGTCTTTTTATACTTTTCCGGGATGCTCATTGTCAAAAGAGAAGACGGCAAAGGGTGTGAATTCTGGGACTTTTGCCGATCCTTTCGAACTTCTCGCTTCATTGAACGGACGGCCGGTAATTGAACCGATGCACTTAAACTGATTCCTGCAGTACAAGTTGCAATGATGACATGCGGATGATCCGATGTTGATTCCGCTGCAGCTTTTATTTTGGAGCGGATTTCCTTGACCTCTATTTTGGCTGTATCCGGAGTGTGATTATGGTCGTCGTTGGTTCTGACAACTTCATTATTTGCTGTGTAGGCCCGACCTCGGCATTTGTCATGTCTCGCTTCAACACAAACCCAAAAATTTTCACTGGGTCCGGCTCTTTCAAAAATATATCTATATCCACTGTGAACTAAATGGTCCTTGCCTCTCGTGCTTTTAACAAATTGTAGTGGCATATTGATTATTTTGCCGATTTTAAAGTTTAATTTATCTTAAAATAATAATTAGTTAGGAATAGCAAATATTCACAGAAATGAATTGGACGGTGTGCACTTCTTACAGGAATAATTTGTACTGATCATTGTTCAAATTTTAAGCGTCTGTTGATGGTTTGTTAAAGTTAATGTGTATGGTAAAACGACAATTTATTTTTAGATTCGGTTTTGGAAGCTGTCGGAATAGTTAGTTATATGACATTGCTAAGCTGTCGGAATAGTTAGTTATATGACATTGCTGCATGGGTCATATTTGTACATTGGGGCTTAGGTCATAAAATTTGTAATACATTGCTGTGCATGTCACGTACCAACATTGGGGCTTATGTCAAATTCTTACATTGCTGCTTGGGTCACATACTAGAATTAAGGCTTAGGTCATACGCTTCCGTATAGTAGTATTTTAGCTTTCATACATCCATATCGCTTTCGTCATTTTCTTTCATTTATTTTAAACGTGAAAACATCTATACAGGCAAATATGCGTACCGGCAAATAGTAGTACAGGCAAAGAGTAAAACAGGCAAATAGTAATACAGGCAAACATGCTTACCGGCAAACTGGCATACAGGCAAAATGTAATACCGGCAAACAGGCATACAGGCAAAGTGCAATACCGGCAAAATGACCCATACCTGCAAATATCCGTACCCGCAAAAGACCGGTAAGGGTACAGATATAGAAAAAAATCACCATGAATTACCTTCAACGTGGAAAAAATATTAGACTTACCACCATTCCTAACTACATTTAGGAAATATTAGCTAATTATGCCACATACCGTGCACGCATATTCACTTGTCACTGATACTAAATTAATTGATATTAATTAATTACTTCTTTTGCGTTTGTTTACAATTGTGTGAGACTTTATAAATAAAGAGATTCAAGACCTAACGTTATTCACAACCAGGCTGGGAAATGAATATGAATCGGTAATTCGCATGGATAACTCCTAATTTACTACTAACAATTTACTCGAATGAATAGATGGTCATTCCGTGTCGCAAGCTCATTTATTTTACTAGGCAGCCGCATCTTCCAGCGGATGACTAACTGTGCACATAAAAATGCTTACGCCGTAGTTTCCATCTTTCTCATTGCATTATCTCGTTCAGAAGCGTATTAAATATGTTTTATTCCATTCTCTACATTTGATTGAACACATTTTTTTAAATCAGCATTTCGTCCAACCTTTAATGGTGTTCTGAAATAGGAGGCGACCAGCACGCGTATAACCTATGTTGTTATGGAGGTGACTCTTAAGTTTCGCCGAGAAACAATTCATTCATTTCACACGTTTGTCAGCATGCATGCAGCTTTTTGTCAGGTCGAGAATTATTGGAAGGTATTTGCGATTTTGTTCCGAAAAATTCTGGGGTTTTTACTCCGTATATATTGCAATGACAAGGCAAACCGAACCAATTTGGAGCCGCTACTAGCGCTAAGGTTGATACAAAGTATCGATGAAGGTAAGTATAAACTTTTAAAATTATAAATTCATTGCAACTGCTACTACATTGAGCAGTGCAATGCTGAGAATGCAATCGTTTATCCCATCAGAATAGGTTGGTTACATATAGAACTCAGATGACCACACTGAATTGCAAAGACTGTTAGAAGTTGGACCTGTACACATATACGAAATGCAGTTTTTATCAACCGTCTTTAGTGTGTCACATTTTACGTGAAACTGAAGGATACACAAGAGCAGCAAAACTTTGCATGTAAACATGGTTACTTAGAGTGCGCATTCTCATTGATAGCACGTTATTGGACCAATGATAATTATTTCACCAATGTAAACGTCACAACATAGAACTAATTTGGAAAGATGCCAAACAGTATCTGCATAAACCTATATTACGAAAACGGAATTGCTGAGACGATTACTTCACCGGAATTGCAAACAATGTTCAAATGGCGTTTCGATTCGAAAGTTTTTTTCGAAACATCTAGCAAACCACACATTTGCATTGTAAAAAATGATTACAATTTTATATCTCCTCTATTTTTTCTCCTTCAAAACCATAATTACTTATTTCAAACTACAATAACCTATGAGATTTTAAATTTGTAGTTTATGTATTCTCCAATTTTTATGCTCTTGTTAGGAAGTAGTTACCCGCTACAAACATAAAGAAGAGATATTTACTTTCATCTTCCGACTCTAAAATTGTGCTTAACTAATTGTGTTTCCTCTGCTACAACATTGAACAGTGTTACTATCCTGATCTGGGAACGAGAAACTTCCAGCTTTTCAGCACGACATGCTGCACTATATAATACCGTGCAAAAAGGCGTCGTGAAGTGCTCACGTCTGCAATTACTGTGTAACATTTACCTCCTTTGACACTGTGATTTACATGTCTTTTACTTCGTTACATTCCCAAAGCATTACTCCATTTGATTTTTAATAATGTGTGCACTGTAATTACCTATACAACGCGCACTATATTATTTGTAGGGATACCCGTCGCTCGATCTATTATCTCACGGCTCGCATCTTAAGTCATTTCCATGACAACATACGAAAAATTAAATTTTTTACAATCTTGACGCAGAACTAGATATATGGAGAGGACAATGATCGTCTTACGGCGCCGTTAGCTAACTTAGGAGTACCAATGCTCCCGAAATATTCAGTTCATTTGGATCTATTGATTGCGTGATTATATTTCCACGGCTTTCACTGCTACAACATTAAACAGCGTAACCTACCTACCATACATATAAAATGACAGGATCGATGTTCCAAACTGAGTCAAACAATTGTATTGTATTCGTTTGTACAAGTGGAACCAATTATGGTCAACGTCATAGTGCATATGTTGCTTCACGACATTCTGGGCTCTGACAGCACTACAGGTTCAGAGAATCGGGATGAAAAGTACAACAACATTGTCATAGTTCCATCGGAGACAAGTCAAAGTGAAAAGCGACTTGTTTTGAAAGTGTTTTAATTGCACATGGTCAAGCCCATTCAGGTACATATTTATGCGACATTCGCATTACATGGACGCATGGCGTGAATATTCGGAAATATACATGGCCCATCACTTAACGTGACAATACTTCAAACAAAGAGTTTAGGACACTCCTGACCATTTTGCATTTAATGACTTTTGCCAATATGCTAACTGGGCGTTATAAATTTGGATTCAGTCCCTAAACCATTCTGACTCACAATGTATCACAATATTTCCAGTTAACTTTAGTAATCTTATTGATTATCCCGATCTGGAAATTTTGCATTTTGAATGAAAATCATTATTCCTCTCGGATAAGCCAAATGACCACCAGGCTACCGCGCAAGTAATGAGCGGCTCAGTAACACAAACACAATGGTCAAGTAGTGAATTTGTATATGTATATATTTTGTGACGGTAAACATTGGCTTTCTAAATATTATATTTAAAAATAGTTTCTGAAACGACGCAGATTATGGCTACGAAAGTGTTGTAAGTTTCAGAATTTCAACAAGTGTAAATTTCATTTTCGTATCTTTTTCTCATTCTTATTACTCCTTCTGGAACTCGTTATCATCAAATGCAGAACAAATCCGCCTAAAATATTATATAGTTTGCTTCAGAATGGACATGCATTCCATAAACATTTGCAGCTAAGACTTGGCGAAGAATCTGAATTATCTAATCGCCTGATACCTAAATTATCAGTTTTGCTGTCACGGTTACTGCATTGAATAGTACAAATATTGTTGAAAAACTATATTCAACATTGGGCATGCAGAACTAGCCTAACCTTATGCGCTTTGAGTTTACATGAATATACATTAACGTTGCTGAACACTTTCCCAATAAACCACAATTTAAATTTTCATGAACATACGAAAGCAAGATATTCAGCCTCTCAAGATGTTGTCCTCGACAGCCTCATCCCATTCTATTGCAATTCTGTATTTGCATTAGCTGTTAAGTGTGGTCTTTGTGTTTCCAAGGACGGTTGGTTTAATGGTCTAGACCAAAAATGAATCTTCCAAAGAACCTAAGTCTCCATTCCTTACAACTCTGTCAAAACGTGACAGGCACGGTAAAACATCACATAATGTATGTCCAATGGGAATAATGGCTTACATAAATGCACATGTACCTTGACATGCTGGATATCCAATCCTTAAGGAGTAGCTTGCTTTTAATCCCTCCAAATTTAGAAGCCTTCTCTTCAAGCACAATATGATCACCATCGCCGCAATTGTGATAGTAACCGGGTCCGCTTGAATGAAACGCCCGAAATTATAGAAGACATCCCTCGGTCTGTCAAAAGACACGGAAAATAAATTACATATAAATGGAAGACAGATTTCAAATGAGTGCTCTCCTGCGCACACCAGAAATGTTTGAAAGTAAAGCGACACAAGCACAGAGTTATATTTATGGCTAGTTTGTAAATGCATATATTAAATCAGTTTATTATTTCGTCTTAATTACCTGCAACGCTATTATAGCTTTTCGACGCCGACGATAAATTTGCAGTGCACTTTTGGAGGATATTTTGCCTGCATACTGCAGTAATTAGCAACATTGCTATTTTATTTTGACGGGAGATTTCTTGCCAACTCACTTTGACAAAAAATATTGTGGAGGTATTTGTTATGTGATCATGTTGCTATGTCAGCCAGCACTGCGGAAAGAAATTGATGCAAGATGTTCTTTTCAGTTTGGTTTAATAGCCGTCACAAATATTTTCAATACTTCTCCTCATGATGCCTGAACCTGATGCATGATTTTGATACTGTCAGAAACTATAAAAAGTTTGAATGAAACAGAAAGGATAAAAAAGAGCAGATCAAAAAACTCCGCATAAAAATAAATCAAGTAATTATATTTTATTCCGATACCAAACATGCTGCTTGAATATCAAATACACAAGATGATCATCTTCCACATATGCATTTATATGCAGTGTACAAATCAGCCAAGCAAGTGTGTGGATGAATGAATGCGATAATACTACTTGCATTTTAATACGACCCTAGAAATTAAATGTTTGCATGGGCTTACAGAACTCTGTATTGCGAATATTATAAAATACACTGCTTTTGCGTTATATGTGCATTGGTTTGAAATGTTATGCTTGGATACGTGGGTTTGGATTGTTTGTAATAATGCGGTGTCAGCTTGGACTCGTTATTAATTTAGCGATACCATTAATAAAGTAGAATTGAAAACCTTCGTGAGCATTTTCATTATGCTGTTAATCTATGAGTCATTATCACAAACATTATAAGTGCTAACAAACATATCACTTTTGTCATCAATTTCAATATAGACTTACACGAAAAATTTTCTGTGTTTCATACATTCCATTTCTTTCCACCATTTTATCAATTCATGATACCGTTATATAAAACGTGTCACATGAATTATGATATTTAAAAATTTAACTTAAATCTATGGAAACGATGCAAACCATTTTTTATATTTACATCTTAGAATTATCAAACAAATTGACAAAAATATATCTCAAATCAGTTCGCATAAACATATCAGTATTAATGCCAATGGTGTAACCAAAATAATGTGCACTGCATCTTTTTTACCGGGAAAAACAACACTGCAGTTGAAAACAGAGTGTGATACTCTGTTCAATTAGATAGTCATTAAAAGTGATTCCAATGGCATTTAGCTTCCTGGCTGACCTTTTCTCTATGATGTTTTTCTGAGTAACCTTTTGGTTTTCATAGATGAATGAATCAAAGAAATGATAACACAATCTCAGCGCATCCATGCCATAATCGTGATAAAGCTGGCCTTTATACCATCCATAATACTGTTGAAAGATAAAACTCGTTTCACTTTTAAGAAAAAATAAAAATATGTCAAGCTCAGGATGCCAGGATTCGTCACTAAAAATATACATATATGTTTTATTTGTTGCTGATGAATCTGCACGTATAAAATCTGCAGTGAGATTGCACACGTACAGACATAAACAAGATATTTATTAATCTATTTAGATTGTGAGTCATATAATTTTTGTTTGGATAACATACAACTTGTTTATTGATCCGACCTAGGAATTTAGATGGGTATGTAAAACCGTATAACGCATTCCATTGTATTACAGATAGGTTGCATTCTGTTAAGTAAATACACAAATAAGACATTTAATGAAATTGTATGACTTGTTTTTGTGAAGGAAAGAGAGCTTATTGTTTGTTCAAAATTCATGAAGGATTGGCTTGAAATTGATATTGCAATACCGTAGGATACGACGAACTATTTTACGCCATAAGGACACTTGAGTTGAATAAAAATGACAATTCACGATAACATCATTCTTCTTTGAGTGATAATGCCGCCACTTCACGCTGAAAAAAATTGGGATGGGATGGACAATCGGCTTATTTATGTGCTTATGTGATAGTGCAATTTTTCATATTGCTTCGACATTTGGCGTACGATTTTTTGTACATTTCAGTAAATATTTAAAAGTGTCACTTTGAAGCACTGTGTTGCCATGAGTGATTGTTACAAATATTGAAAACAAAAGTGATGATGACATGATCAAGGGCTTCATAACATAATAATTATGATGTATACATTTTCCTTTATTTTACGCTTGCACATAATTTTTTTTCTTTATTTTCTTCTTTCAAATCATTTTAAGCATTTATTTATATTAAAACGTATTACACGGAAGAAACATGTAATAAATCGTAACAGACATGCAAAAAATATACATACTTTTTACCATCCACATAACGCAATTATCAAAAATCAAAAATAAATTATAAAACACATATTAAAATCAGTCTAATTGTTAGACCGTCATAATTAAAACAAAGTAATGTGTTGTACAATTTGGCAACTGTAAGTTATTGCCTTTTTGACATTGGTGCATTTGTTGCTCGACATGATACAGGAACTCCTACATTGTCGTTCCTCCCAAATAAGTAACAAAATTAGGTGCGTACGTAATGCGTGGTATGATACAAATGAGAAAAAAACTTTCACCGTAATTCCGATATGTGTACGACATATTCATGTCGTACAAGAAACCGAGAAAATGGGCAACATACAACTCCCTTGAATTGCCAGAGTAGCTTTATTAACACTTACTTTCGCAGCGTCTGTCCTGTTGCACATTATTATTGGTATCGGAATTGAGATTTGTCTGCAACGATGCACCACCTTACCTTATTGAATTAATATGGAAGGACGTTAAGCATAGTATCTATATGAGCCTAGTTCCCGCTTTAATGACACTAAAAACGTTTTAATCAAATTGATATCCAATTCTTGCGTTTTGTGAGAGCACCAATTGATTACTAGATTAAGCTTAGTTAAGGGAAGTGAGATGGAGGAACACCTTTGCAGCTCTTCTCACCACAAACTACTTTAAGTGGGAAAATTACTGAATCCTAATCTGCATTAACGAATACTACCCACAGGATCACGATTCTGTATGTGATCATATTTACAAAATCTCAATCCTCTGAGAATGTAGACAGGACACCGGAACGAATCTATTTTAACGGAGCTTACTGGAAATGGCAGAGTCAGCAATGCTCCAATCAATCCGTCCCAGGCGCAAATGGTGAATGGCCAGTTGCAATTTAACAAATACTTCTGACTCAATGGAGGATAACGCAATAATGCATTATGACGATCAAGATCGATGGGAAACTGTATTCTGGATTAATGTGCAGCTACACAATCAGGCAGCAATTGTAAATATCAATTATTTTGCAGCTTTACCCAAATACGCACTCTATACAAAACTGTAAGTTGATGAATTATAGGGTGTGCACTCCAGAGCACGTTCCGGTTGAATATTTTCTTAATTGATTATTGCTGGATAAGAAATTACAGATATTGATATTGAATACATTTTCAATCCCAATCAATTAATCTGTCTTCATTGAAATAAAAGTTTCGGCTGGATAGCGGAACAACCTCGTCGTCAGAATCACCATTGAACGAGACGCTGACATTTGGCATTTAGCAAATTTCTCCGGCGTCCTTCATGCACAACGATAGGCTACGCTATCAGTGCCTTCCTAAAAGCGCAGATAGTGAATTTAACGGTGAAATGTAAAGACTGCTTTGCTTTATGTTTCACACGTGAGACTGTTATTACGAAAAAATTATACTGTCGTGGAGAAGGGCGAGCTAGCTTTATAACATTGCATTTATGATTCAAAATGTATACCAGCGAGGTAACGTTATTGAATTCCTTGAGTCGCATTGTCAGTACACCAACTTTTAATAAGAATAGGTCGTTAGTAAGCAATTTCAATTCATCTCTCTCACAACAGGCATTTGCATGTCCATGTCTATGAATGTTATTAGGGAACGAATTATGGCATAAATTAGTCATAATCACGACGCTAAAATCAATCAGATGGTTTTTTGCACAACGAGTCTTTGATTTTTGCACATTTGAAGTTGTTCGATGATTTACTCGGTTAATGTTCAACAATTTGCCGTTTTCTTATATCTCTATGGCGTAATTAAAAAAAAATATTGATAACAAATGACTTGTCGAAATACATGATCGAATTCGAAAGACAGCACAATGATAATCTCAATCAATCCTAAATGTAGTGTGTTGTCTGGTGTTACAATGCCAATTTACATTATTCGACTAGTTGTGTTATTTATGTTTGAGTGCACGATGACGCCAATATTGCATAAGTGCAATCACGTACGCATTGATGTGATGATTCATGTTCCGGTGCTAAGTACCAATACATTAGACATTGTAACAAACTACATAAATGCGGAAATTCAAAAAAAAAATCATCAATACACTTCGTAACATTCCCTAAATACGATCAGTTCATGTAAATAACGAACCGTTCTATCCTATTATTATTTTTGGCATTGATTTGTACCGAATTTATGAATCTCATTTATTATTGCGTTGCATTCGTCCTGTTTGTATTAATATATCAATAAGGTGTAGCAACATGTACAGTGTAATAGGAAAATCTCTAACAAAAAACCTTTGAAACATACGGGCTTACATGACGGGAGCACGATAATATGAAACCTAATATAATATTTAGTGTATTGATTCGTACCTCAATATCAATTTACATTAACTGACTAATTGAGTTCCTTGTATTCATGTGCACAGTTGCATTAATACAAGATTGGTGCAGTCTACTACAGATTGTTTCTATTAGAACTATATTTATTACTTCCTGAGGATTATGTGGGTAGGAATATTAAACCGTGAGACTACTTACAGCTTATTTCTGGAGTGTACCTGAGCCTTCGGATAATTTTAACTGCTATTTCTGCGTAATGACTCAGGATTAACCGATTCTATTCTTTCGATATTCATTGTTTCGCTTATTTGAAACATAACATCATTTCGTCCATTCGACAAGTACACTTAAAACGTCTACACAAACACAACCGGATACCCTAATCACGAGACGACTACATTGTCGATAACGTGTAGTTTATTTACCGGTTACCTGCGTCATTGTTTTCAAATATCCAAGGTAACATAAGTTTCAGCACCGTGGGGTATAATTGGAAAGTCATAAAAGAATCTTGCTCTAATTTTAATTGCTGCAAATGGGGCTTGGCATGGCTTGGCAGTAAATGGAAATGCGCACTAAAGGAATATTGGTAACTGTTCGAGAAAGGACGGGAATTTCAGCAAGTTACAAGTGCAGATGCTTTTAGAATAATTACAATGTAACAAGTGATGTTTAGTCAACTGAAATTTAAGTTGCTTCAGCCACTACATTGAGTTGTGCATGTAATATTTTGGATGCATGAGTCTAGTAAAATTTAAATTTAAATTTTCCATGAAGATTTACGCGTTCTTATATGTATATCTGGCAACCAGTTATTTTTGCACAATGCAGGTGCTTATAAGAAACGTAAATTTCTTCCTGATTAATACATATAAACTACAATACAATTTTCCTGCTTGCAATCGAGCATGCGCTTCATTATTGTGGCTGCATCGAGCAAAAAGAAGTGTGCCGAGCGATAACTCATTCAAATGGCATGCCGTCTTAAAACATCTTTCTCTCTGTGTATTTTGGTTGCACTTTCACTTGGTTGAATGCTCATAATAATAAAATTTAACTAGTAAAACTTCGTACATCGAATGCCTAGCCCTCCATAACCTAATGATAACTGCTCAACTACTTCAGCACCCTCTTACTCATGAAGTCGATGAAAAATATACTGTACAATTGCATAGCTTTCCAACATTCGGATCAAAGTACCATGTGAAAACATTTATGACATTATTTTTAGGGGCGCATTTCAAATAATCATAAAAAGGCGAAAACAATTGTCTCAGCCTCACGATGAAGACCAGAATTGTTTTGATCTGTCTTGATCCAAGATTTTCATATTGAGTTCCACCGCAGGAAGATAATCCGCTTAGATTTTGCTCAAGGTCGGCGGGAGTAGTGATTCCATTCACATTCCACGACCCAGAAAATCATTCGATTCTCCATGAGTTCCAACTCTGTTCCAATATATGCATAAAGCGTGTAAAAATCTAAACCAAAATGTTTCCTATTATGTCATGTCTGATTTTGTGTACCTGAAGCTTAACTTCCGGATATGGTAACCAGTTCATTCATTGCACTTAGAAAGTAAGTAGAAGTGTACTCACAATCAGAGGTCCTAGGGCAGTTTCTGTGGAAAACAACACATATTAATGTAGTGAGTACAAAAAGTAGTTAAAATTATATCAATAAGTATGGTCAAATGATTTTACTTTTCAAAATGATTTCAAAAATGTTCGTCATCAATAGTACAAAACGATCACCAGGATTTAACGTATCTATCGCAACAACCTGAGATGTATGAAATGATTAGAACAAGAACTAAATTTCCCACGAATATATTTCCCACGAATTTCGCAGACGACGTCATTTTAAATTTTATTTAAACTGAATTACCTTCTCAGTTATCCCGAATCTCAATGATCGCCAACATTTGTAAAACACCAGCACATACGTATATTATCCTACAGTCAGCAATAATTAAGTAACACAATACGCAATTTTATAGCAATAGAACTGTTTTCAACTTATTCCTCAAAAAATAAATCTGGAATGATTTCTTTATTCAACAGATCTTGTTGCCATGCAAAACAACACTGAAATTCAGTAACGAAATCTGCAAAAATCATGTGTCCAGCTTCATAGCCATTATACATATTTTAAATGATTTTTATCCTTCTGGCTCACCTTTGCTCCACGATAATTTTCTGTGTAAACTGTCGCTGTTCAAAGAGGTTAATGAACCGAAGAAATCATTTCCAAATCTCAGCACGTCCATGTCATTATCGTGATATCGCTGCTGCTTATACGATACATAATACTGTGGCAAAATTAAACTGGTTTCCAGTAAAAATAAATCCAAGCAAGTTATAACGAGGAGGACGGCAGGACTCCTTACGAAAAATCTTATAGGCATACGTTATTTCGCTGTTAACTCAACTATACATTTAAAGTCTGTACTGAAAACAAACACGAATATATATACAATATTTATGAATCAGTCAAGATCACGAGCCATTTAATTTGAGTGTAGATAATATGCAACTTGAATGTCGATCAGACGCTGGAACCCCAATTCGCCTTGAACATATAACACATTTCGTTATGCTGATAAGCTGCACATTTATCCAAGTATTCTATCATGGAAATACCTACCCAAGAAAATTTAAATGGAACTCTGCGACCTTCTTTGTTAAGGATGGAATGCTTATGGTATATGCTAAATTAAAGATCGTCTTGGTTGAAGTTGGCACTACATATCGTAGGATTGGCTCTGCTGTATTGCGTCATAATTGCATTTCTTGTGAATTCCAATTGACGATGAAAAGTGTATTCTTTTTCCGAATGAACGATCAAGTAAAAAATATTTCCGCCAACTTCCAGTAGTTTCCAGTTCGCAAAATTACTTTAGATTTTAGACATGCATCCACTCGATCAGATCTGTGTTGCCTTAGTTGCAAATGTAATTGTGTTCTCGGCCAGCTTGTAGGTAGTAACAATCATTTGATAAAATGAAATAGAATGGAAGTAGATACTGACAAATCATGAGTCAGATCAAAGCAGAAGGGAGGTAGATAAAAATCAGTCAGATACTGCTGCCACACTCATATCACAATTTTCTCCGTTTATTGAAAACTTTCTTGACCTTTGCATTCAGTATACTAATCATTAACATTAAAATCTGTATAAATGCACTGCAGAATTGTAGACTGATGCTTCATGGTTTTGACTTAATTATATGTTATTTTTCAAATAAGACATGGTCCATGATGTGCAGATTTAATGACAGGAAATGAACTTGAAATGAACGACAAAATGTAGTTTTGTTTTGTGTACTTATTTTTAATCACTTTAAAGCAGTACAAGTACTAAACATAAATATACGTTCATTACCTTGGAAGCATATTATTGAATGTACACTTTTGACATAGTTTTATATAAAGTAGCTAACATAGTATCAAAGACTAGTCATTTAAAAACATGAGGCTATAACATTTAATTTTTTTTGACAAATCCCACCCTACGAAAAATATACCATTCCATAGTAAAATATTACTTTAACCGAATTAAAACACATTTTGCACTCTACCTTCTCACGGCATGACCCAGAATCAGCAAATATACTATACTGAATTGACATACTAGTCCGTAACCCGTTTGCAATACATTTGGCGCACGGTTTAGTCTTTTTAATGGTGATACCCAACAAGAATTGAATGATGCTCTCCATTAACAAATTACCTAGTGAATTTATTTATTGCTACTCTTGATGGTCTTAATTTGTATGTGAAATAATATGCTGATAAAGGGAATAGTTGGCGAGTACGGTGTACTGTCAGAATACAAAACAAGGTTGCTGAGCGGTGATGGAAACAATGATGACATTTTTTTATAAAAGTTTAATTTTTTCATTGTGAGTATGATGGCTTCTGGTTATCAAAATATGGTGTACAATCCACCTCCTAACAATATGACAAAGAATCATCAAATGTGTTATAAGTAATTGACATACTAGTCAGCAACCCGTTTGCAATACATTTTACAATCGTGTGAAATTTTAAACGCTCATACCCAATAAGAACTGAATGGTTCACCATCAATATATGCATACATTTGTGCATTCCCGTTGGTATACATCAATATTATTCCTATTCCTAACATCATACAGAATATAAGCACATGTCTTTTATTGAAGGGAAGAATTAAGCTTACAGAACAAATTGCATTCCTTCCAAATTGACAATAATTATTTTTCACATCGCATCCGGAAGATGGCACCGGCATCATACCCGACTTCATATTACTGACATGATACACTCAGGTCGCAACATTTGTTATTGCAAACACGTTCAAAATTTGAGTCAACTTAAAATATACTTGAATGACTACGACTCAAACTTGTCAAGACAAATTGATTGTATGCACAGTCAGAAGCATACCTTGCCCACAGACTGTCAGAAACTGATGATTTTTTCACCAAAAGTGCTACACTGACAAAATACCTGCATCCCGTTTTATGCAGCATATACCCAACTAAATTCTCTAAACATGTATTCGTAGTTACTAGGGAAATGATCACCCTCCTGGATGTATCGATACGTTCAAACTGCTTAATCCGAACCACAATTTCGTCCTATTTTAAATCTTAACCATGAACACTTACCCGTATTTGTGAAAGGTAGTTAAGCCTGACTTAAAACAATGGTCACAATTTTATGTAACTTAACGACAAATGAAACTTGCGCATTGCATCCGGTTCATCCGGCTCCAGGGATGATTACCAATGAATGTATTCAGCCTAATGTTACCATCTACCAAAGGAATTTTGTTCTGTTTCTGATTGTGCACTGGAAGTGGGATTCGGCAGCATCGTTTTTGAAATGAGCTAATGGGATCAAAAGTTTTATTGATGAATGAATGAAGAATAAAATTTGTGTATGCAATGTAACTTGTTAAAAACTGTTTGCGTTAAATATTTATTTTTATCAAATGTACCTTTTGGCCGTTTAGGAGGTCGCCAAAATCGAACAAAATGTACATCATGTATGACGAACATTTTTTAAAAATAATTTAGTAGGGTCTTCCGAATCCTGCTACATTGACTCCTGAAATTTACGGAATAATAAATCATTTAACTGACCACAGCAATTTATCTAAGCTTCCTCTCCAATTATGTACAGCCTTCAGATTAAATTATACTTTGTTAAAATATTAAGACGTCTGTTAATGAATACACTTACCTTTTAAATCAGGATAAATCAGGCACTTTAAGGATACATTGAAAATTATTTTGAACGAGCAAGAATAAATGGTAAAATATGTGCATTTGTCCATGCCCTCAATCACTCAGGAATGAACTTTGACTGGAAAGTGTTTTTTTTTTCTTGAGTCGTTGTCACAACGCTCAACAATTGAGTTGAGCGAGTGAGTGATTCGCGAGGAATGGGAGTAAGTAAACATGCACAGATTAGATATGTCCTGGTTTCAAATCGTGTTCGTTCCATATCAGCTTTATCACTGACGCTGCAGAAATATGATTGTGCATGTATTACAATCACAAGCATTGAAGGTTACTTTTAAAGTGCAAATATTGATTCTTCCACACACGACCTACTTGTTCATGCAGAAATGCATGCACATTTAATATATCTTGAAAACCAGATTGAGGTTGCTTTTATTTATCATGACTTGTCGTGCTCACAGGTATATTTATTATGCATTGGAAAGGGAGAGTATTAGTCCAACACAAGTGTTTGATATACTCAAAACAGATGAAATCGCATAACGTCATACACGCTCGAGTATGAAATGACAAATGTCATGTTCATATATCATGTCACAATCTCAACACTTTAAATTTCTTATATCGCAGCATTTTTGTTTTGAAGCCATAAAACCATCTTAGTCAACGTTACTCTCTTTCGCGCTAATTATGTCACTTGAGTGACGACAAAGTTTGGAATTTTTGGTACAAATCGAATGGACGGCGGCACACCAAGAGACAGGCTGGATATCGGCTTCTGAATGAAAAGCTTGGCAGATAGTGAGATGTCGTCACGCAAACCATTGGGCTAGATCACAGTATGCATTGCTCCATAAATCATTTCATAAAAACTAATTTGTGATTGCATGATGAATGACACCAAATTGCTGACAAATTTTGAATTCAAATGAATGGGTTAGGTAATTTCATTATATTTATTTTGGCGTCTTATCCGCTTATGTAGCGACACCTAACAAATTAACATTGATTTCTGTCAGTTAGGCTATCGTAGTCGCAAATTTCAAACGCGACCTGGTTGGTGGACATTTCGGCACTTTCTTCAAATTCGTCTCGCTCCTAGAGGGAAAATGAAATGTAATTTTTGAGTACAAATATAATTAAACTGCTGTAAATGAATGAGAGCGAAAGTACTTACAAGGTCCATGTTGTAGCCGTGGTAAATCGTTTCGGTTCTCTTGATGGGCGTGATGTATCGGATTTTGTGCTGCTTATCTCGGATTAGGATCATTTTGATCCTGGCTTCGAGCTGGGGCTCATCAAAGCATGGAAAGGCGGAGCGAGCGTAGCTCGGGTCAAAGTGTGTTTTGGCGACATATCTGCAGGAAAATGTAAAAAATACATTTTGTTGACATTTTTTGGTGAAAACTGAACTATTTAGTCTTACGGTAAGTTGCGTTGTTACCTTATCTCACCCTCCGAGTTCACATAACTTCTACGATACAAGCCCTCGGGTACCGTGCTAATATTTCCATGAAAACGGATGCCGAGTGAATAGTTTTTCCCGGGAACCAGTTTGCTTCCTTCCTCCAACTCCAAGTACATCTTTAATCGAATTTTATTTTTTATACCAACTTAGCTTTCCACACTTACTTATGTGAAAAGTGGCTAAAATCCGTGAGTCAAGTGAGTATATATTTCAAGTTTACCTGCTGCAAGGGAGGATATTCTAATAACCTAGAAATATTAAGTGATTCCATGTGGTGGCTATCGTCCACCTCCTCCTTCACCCACTTGTCAACCACACGCAGATTCTGACTATGAAACACAATAAAGTCCGTCTCCTGCGTCACGATGAACTTAATCGCCACCCATCCCGTCACGTTCAACGTCGTTAGATTCGGATGAAGTTGAATGGTGTAGTGAAGTGGACGCACAAAACTGGGAAGTTTGTTCAGTTTCCATGGAAACTTTTCATGGGAAGACAAAACAATATGGTGCTCCAGGTGTTCCTCGTCGCCAGGGATTTCCGTGGCTGTGGATAAATTCGCAAAAATAATTTTGAATAAAATTTTCGGATTGCAAATTTTTTTCTTGATTTTTTTTGATGTTTTGTACAGAAGGAACTTACCCATTTGTGAGGTTGTGTAAGCGGTAATAAGCGCGGCAAGTATCAATCCGACAAGGACGAGCGTGGACACTCCAACCGCCCATTTTCTGTTACATTCCACCATCGCTTATGCTTTTAACAGAAAGCTCCCTATTTTTGTTTGCGGATAATATCGGCAAATCCTGACACTCTTCTGCTTTTTATTACGAACCGGATGTCGGTTAAACACACATGCACACGGTAGCCTTACTTGCAAATTATATTTGAAGTGAAAACATTTTGTAATACTGTGAGCTTTATCCCTGAACCCCAAACAACACCAACGCTGAGGAATGAATGATGTTGTCCCCCTTTCGCAATGACGCAGTTACTCTTAAAAGTGAATTTTATTTAAAAAAAACAACAGCACTGTCTAGTTGTGGCATTCACAGAATCACTTTATCAAGTTGTTTTTTATCCAACTTTTTACTACGTCAAAATAAATTTTGCTTTAACATTAATCTTCACGCATCCTATCGTGTAACAACTTTGACCTTCTTAACAATTTCAGTTCTAGGAAAGGCCAGACTGAAGCTCACGTCAAGTTTAGAGTGAGAGCGCATACTAAACATTTTGTTTATTGAGGGGGCGTTGACCTACTTAGCTTACTTGCTAAAGTCATTTTGCTTACTTGTAGATATGTTATCTTGCGCACAGCAACCAACACGACGCAGTAAAAGCAATTCACCAGAAAAATTAACATGATCAGAGAGAACATCATACAAATAGAAATTTGTAAAGTGTAAGTGATTACTTGGAAGTATGTTGTAAGTAATTTGTCTCAGGCCGTTCCTTCGCCAGGTTGACCTCGTGTATTTATTTAGAAAACCACTGACGTGCATTTTAGTCCATCCAATATCTTGTTCCAACAACCATGTTTCTACCTCGCTCAACTTTGAGTTCATTCATGTTCATCAAAATGACAATGCCAGGCATGGGATAATTGGAATTAATTAATTTCCCAAACGAAAGTGAACAGTACGCTGCAAGGATGTACCTATCGAGTCAAAATTGTAAAATACAGCACATCTATTTGTACACTTGCAGAAGAAGTTTGGAGATGGGCTGAGTTCATGAAAACCGTGCCGGTGACCCACACAGGAGAAGGTAACATTTCCGTCATGCATACCTATAAGAATAATATTAGCATACACGCTTTATCACCACTGCTTAAGCTCTTCTACGTTATTCTAGCAAGTACAATATTTACAGGAAAAAAAGTATTATTTACCTGGTTAATGGGATCAGAATGGCTGCCTTGGTCCGGAAATGAAGTGCAAGTTTTCATCAACACATTTCCATTCTTCCACTCAACCAGGAGGAAACCCAGTTGGTCCGCATTCCGGGGAATTTTTAACTCAATTTTCAACAGTGTCGTATGAAATTTTCTCCCTGGTACAATATAGCAGCAGAATCCGCATATTTGTAATAATCGCAGCTACTAATACCACGATACCTTCCCCTGGCCGGTAAATTGCCGTCCAGAATAATATTTGCTCCAGTATGCCCACCAAAGATTTTTCTTGATTCCTGAGCAGTCCGGATTTTTCCATATGGTCAAGCGGTAATAGTAGCCGTTACCAAGGGATTCCGGGACTCCATGACGGAACGATTACTGGCTGACATTGTAGCTGTTCAATGTTGTAGGCAGTCCTCTGGACACCCTGACCTAATATTTTTCGGTAGAAAACGACTTCTGAGCAATTTTATATTTCTATCCAACATGTCACGATAATGATATCTAACGAGTAAAACGTCATTATTGTAACTTGCAGTGGGATACGACAAAAAGTTATGTTTTAAATGGGCGCGCCTGTAATTATTTCAATTTACCTTGTTCTCGTTTCGTTGCAATCCCGTTTCCACAAAATAAAACCAACAGAACAGCCTAGCAACAACTGAAAAGTAAGACTGAATTTATTTCTGAATCAGTGCTTAGCAGCACATCTGGATCCTCATCTTTGTTATGATATTGATCAAGGAAACAATGTAATCAGGACTGAATATGCTCAGCCGCTAGAATATTTTTTCTTACATAAGCTTACCTAAGAGTCGAAACAAAGTAACAAAATCATCCAGGATTGAGTAAAAGAAAGAATAGGTAGCTCTAATTCATTAGCACTGTTCATTTGTCATGTCAAAATTTGGTACCAGAAATTCGTAAATCAGCAGCGCTACATCCAAAAGAGAATATGAAAATGATTGTATCTATGCCTGGATTCCAAGCCATATTCACAAGGGTAGTGTTAACTACAATATTTGTGTATTTCGAGACACATTTGCTTTGAACGGCGGCAGACATTCTCAATCACCTCAACTATAGTTGACAATTGAAAGTCGACCGAGTAAGTAGACGAGCATAAAAATATTATTTTTTTTTTATTTTCTGAATGATCCCGAATGCTCAGACTTTTACTGAACCACCATGTCTATGAGAAGAGGATCAAGTGTGTACGAAGTAGTAATATCAGCCCTTTTTTATTGACTGATAAATATGAAAACTACCAGAAATTCGAGTATGCGAAAACAGTTTGCTGAGAGTGCAAGGATGGTGAGCGCCCGCAAAAGCTTCCAGTTCTCTGTCTCACTGGCTAAAATCATATCAACACAACAAACCCAAAAACACCAATGTGTATTTCGTGACTATGCTGCCGATGAATGAATGATTGAAATGGAAAGATGTATGAACCATGCGACCAATGTATCTGTTTGTTTGCCATAAAAACTTCAGCAAGTCAACCGGCCTGCATTTTCCAAACTAGATGTATTATAAGCAGCGATATCGGATATAATCACCGTGCTACTCCCGTTCCCAGTTAATATTTTAGCCAGATGGATAAGGCCACTGAGCTTGGCGTCATTTGACATCAGCTCAAGCCTCACATTGCAAATATGTCAAATTCACACGCAAAAAATTTCTCGAGGGAGAATTTCTAATTTTTGTGCAATCTTGGGCTGGTTGTCGCAAGTGTCAAGAAATTGAACACAACTTAGATAATAATTTGAAGCTGCTCACCGGAGAGTAGAGAGTGTCCTCTAAACAGGAAAGGAAAGCAACTAAATTAGTAACAGTGACTGGCTGGCGTCGTAATTGAGTCCACAAATGGAACGAGGTATGTTAAGTGGACAGGACTTAAACATGATGAGCCGTTAATTGTGTTGGAGATATTTATGATTTTTTTTGTATACGTAGGGATTTCGAAAAGTAGTGAGACAGCTTTGTTTCGCTCTCATTTAGCAACTATATGACAGATTTGATGATTTTTTATACACACCTTCCTATAACCCCTACAAACATTTCGCACCTTACTTTGGGAGCAAAGATGCCTTTGGAATAAACTGGCAGGCCCAGATGTTCAAGTCACGAAATTACATTTTTACAACTGTTTTCGGTATAGCCATCAAAACTGGTCTGCATACTGGCCGCGATTCATTTTAGCGATTATATCTTTGCGTAATTCCTATCACGACGAACTCAGCAGCACTCTATTACATATTTGGCTCTGACTTTGATGGGACTAATGATTACAGGATGCGAAAATGAGATGTCCAACTTACAGCCAGAGAGATGTAGTGCAGATACTTTCCCCGCTGCTCTTCATTCTTTCTGCAGGAACGGTTCATTTCTCTTGCATTTGATTTTAAAGACATGCTCCAATAACTCTGTTAACTCCATGCTGGTTTAGTTTGTGCAAGCTCACGCAGAATGCAATTTCTTTCGTCGCATACTATTTACATATTATGATCCATTACGCATTAATTAAAAGACAAACGTATGACAGACCTATTTCATAGCAGTTAAAAATACCCCAGCGTTTATATTTCCATTATGCACAAGTCGTCTGTTCCCGTTCGACATTACATTTTCTAACCCAAATTGAAAACGCAATCATGATTTAAGCAGAAATGGCAGTTACATTTTGTGCAATCCATATGAGTGAGAATATTCAGGATAGATTATGATGTTGGACTGAAAGTGCATAACTCAACATATTCTAGATAGTGCGTAAAACAATATTGCAATATTTATTTTGGCATCATCTTTCAATTTGATTATTTGTACAAACGCAAAAACATCATAAACAGGACATAACTGGCAAGATAGAATATTGGTTTAGGAGAAGGAATAAATGTATGTATTTAGTGTCAAGCAAATAAAATGTATTCTACGAATAATATATATTAACTGTTACTACAACGTATCAACTAGAACGTGTCATACATTTACAACTGCACGGGACTTCCAAGCATGTATTAATGATATCATTTTGTCACATAATATTGGGGCAATATGAGCAGCATGTAACGCTCCCGTCATTATCACTAACCTACAACAACTCTGGTTCCATCATACTCGAAACAGCCTCCGATCATCCTTCTAGCCAATTCAAGTCGATCCGTTTCTTCCATCCAAACTCTATTGAGCTTCAACTCTTTCAACGTCTCTGGTAGCATATTCCAGTCAACGAAATGAGTACGATCGGTACGTAGAATCAATTTCAAACGTAGGCATCGTAACCGGATCATCCGAGCAAACACACGTGCATTCATCTCTTCTCCTGCCACAAGAATGTTTGTGAATTGGATCAACTCGAGCGACTTTCCATTATCGGTCAGCATTTTTCCCAACAGATGCATCAAGTGTGTTTCGCCGCGCCTGTTTTGAGGAAGATGCTTTAACTTCGGATCGGAAATGTTTACCAAAACGCTTTTCAAGGACGCCTGAACATTAAGCAGAACTATCCAAGCTTTTAGTTGTGTCAATTGTACAGAAACGCGGACGAAAGTTAGCCGGGTGGCTAGCAGAGCTGTATCGGAAATCACTGGATGCAACGGAGCCACTTGAGGCGGTGGGTCCTGAACTTGAAAATTGTGAACGTCTACAGTCAACCTGTCAAGATGACTGTGACGTCCAATGAAGGAAAGGATCATCTCAGTTTCTTGATTGCGGCTTTGCTGTGTCTGGTCAGGAAAGTAGGACAAGTTGAGCACGATGCTTCTCAAATTATCCATTCGAAATCTAAATATTTCTGTCATGTTGTCCTTGAGGAATTTCCTTGGCTGCCGTGTGTAATCGAGACGAGCATCCAGATTTAATAACTCCAGCGATGGCAGAGAAATCCTGCCCTCATTTCCAGCAGATGTGGCCGTGATGATCTTTCTATTGCCTAGTGCCTTCTGACTAAAGTACAACTTTCTCAATCGCCACGATTGTCGTGAAATTACGTTCTCAAAGTTCATGGCGCTCACTGGTCCCCAAACTTTCAGAGTGGACATTGTGTTCTGCCGGAATAGCGGAGCGTTTTGAGCTAAACGACGGGTCAAATTGTTGATGATGACTTCCGTCGCTGATACATCATACAAAAGTCGGGGATGGAAGTTCTTGTCATTCACCACAACGACTGGATACTTCACAAAATTGTCGGCCACAATTCGCCAAGTGTGGCAAACTTGGCGGTAGTTGATTAGCTCCCTTGTTCCGTGTTGGATATCCGTATTGTAGGAAAGTATTTTGGTCCACATCTGGCACGACAAAACATAAATATATTAGTGGAGGATGGAATGCATAAATACAACCCATACGAAGTTATTTAGGTATTAAATTTTTTTTGAGCTATGATTGTTGACGTTCCTCGTATGGTACTCTATAGAAAATAGAAACAATCAAAAGCATGCGTCAGGCAATCGACGAAAAATTTGAGAGGATGAAAAAGGCTGGCAATATTATGCTGTTTGGAGTTCCCGAAAGTGAAGAAGGAAGCCAATTAGCAATGGATTTGCTACGCATAATACTACCAACGCACTTCGGCAGTTTTCCAATGGAGCGTCATGGTGATCCTGGGATCGCCAGAAGCAGACCTCGACCTTTACGAGTCCAATTAAGTGGGTCAGGCGAAAAATTTGTGGCATTGGGAAACTGCAAGCTATTAAGGGGTTGCCAGCAATTTAAAGGAATCAGCGTTCGTCCAGACAAAACAAAAATGCAAATTCAAACGAGGTCGCAGACACGCAGAAAAACCAAGCGTACAATTGAGGAATCTGAAGAATCTGAACAAGCCACTAAATTTCCGAGGACGTCAAATACACAGCAATCATCAGAGGACACCATGGACGCCGAAGGGAGAGAATGACTGGAAGAACATCAATCAGATCTCAAGATAGCACATCAGAACTTCAGGTCGTTGGGTAACAAATTATCTCAATTAAGTTTTATGTTAAGTCAATACAAGCTCGATATTTTATGTGTAACAGAATCTTGGTTATCGGGGGAACCATTTGCTGTCCCAAAAAAGTACAGTATGTATAGATCTGATAGAGGTTCCCGAGGAGGCGGAGTAGCAGTTTTTGTAAAAAGTAATCTCAAGGTCAAGGTTGTACCAGTTGATGAGGGAAATTGGAAGCGCCCATGTAGCATTGAAATTCTATGTCTTAACGTTCAGGTTGGTTATAACAAATCATTCATTATTTGTACCATGTATAGAACGACCAATTTAAGCAATGATATTAGTAATATTGGTAAGCTACTGCAGTCTTTTCAGTCAGCAAATAAAACAGTGCTCGTGGTGGGCGATTTAAACATCAACCTGTTAGGAGTAGATAAGACGGGGTTCGCAAATATATTATCACGGTTTAATTTTGAGCAGTTAGTAAACCAACCCACAAGAGGAGAAAGCTTGCTCGATGTTGTAATCTGTGACTCACCAAGTTCAAAACGAGTGAGTAATGTAACAGTTAGCGACGCTAACATTTCCGATCATTTGCTTGTACGTTTTAAATTATTGTGTAAGGTTGAAAAGGACAAACCATATAAAGTGGTACATATCCCGGACAGAAAGTTAGCTGACTGGACAGGGCTTGTCAAGTCAATAAATGATATTTGTAATGACAGATCGAGTAATAATATAGATAATATCATGTCTTTAATCGAGAATGAGGTGGCGCAGCTTTTTATCAAGCATATGCCGACGAAACAAATTAGGATAAGAGAGGACAGGGAGTGGCATATATCTGACAAAACCAAGAGGATGAGTAAGATAAAGCAGTATTATATTAGAAGATTTCGTTTGTTAGGTGATGAGTTCTCAAGGTTAAAAATCAAAGAATACACTAGGTCACTAAACAAATCTTTGACTGACGACCATCGTCATTACTATGATAACGTATGCACCGATAAAGGAGTTTGGTCCGCAATTACCAAAATGAATTTAAAATTCAAACGAGAGTGTAGGCTAAATAGTGATATTGACTGTAACGAATTGAACTCGTATTATATTACAATGGGGTTCCAGCCAGGTAGTACGATCATGGACACCATGAACGGCTTTGTTTACAATGAAAACACGACGGCTTCATTTTGTGTCAACAGTGTGTCAACTAGCGATGTTTATATTGCTTGGCGAGATTTCAAAAATAAGAATAGTAGGATAATGGATTCTACTGGTCATAGTAGACATACCTTTAACGTACTACTTCCTATACCGGCATTCTGTGAGATGATAGTATCATTTATTAGCTCGTCATTCTCATCAGGCAAAATACCTGATATATTGAAAGTGAGCCGCATAGTTCCCGTTCCTAAAATTGATAACGCTTGTCAGCCAGACCAATTTCGTCCGATTGCTCTAAACCCAATTTTGTTACTTTTAATGGAAAGAGTCTATTTCAACAGGCTATCCAAGTATATTTCTGAGAATAATATGTTATCTAACTCACAGTTTGGTTTCCGTAAGTTCCATTCGACAGAACTGGCTATGATAGGCATGACCGATTTTATTCGTACAACAATCAATAATGGCAATATTTGTGTGGCCATCTCTATCGACCTCAGGAAAGCCTTTGACAGTGTGCCCAGGTCTCTATTATTGTACAAATTAGGGCGACAATTTTCAATTAGCATTAAATGGTTAGCATCGTATCTCAGTGAGCGTTACCAATTTGTTGACGTAGGCGGAAAGAGGTCTAGGTATGCAAAGACGTTGATAGGAGTTCCTGCTGGGAGTGTATTGGCCGGTTTACTTTTTTCTCTATATTTGAATGACCTTCCTCAATGCATTCCGGCTGAATGTACAATAATCTTTGCGGATGATAGTAACTTTCTTTTTGTGGGGAAAACTAATGAGTTAGATTCCTTACGGAAGAATATTGAGAATGCGATGCACTGTATTTGCAAATATTTGGCTGACAACGGTCTCACTCAAAATGTGGAAAAAACTAAAATGATGACTTTCAGTTCTCCGAAGATCCAGAACAGAGTATCAAATTTTTCCTTCTCAATCGACGGTTGTAATATAGGTAACTCTAAATTCTTGAAATGTCTTGGTCTTTATCTTGACCCATGTCTAAAGTTTGATTTGCACTTAGAACAGTTGTCTAAGGTATGTTATATCAGAATTAGGGCTTTGTATCACATTCGTCATTTGATATCAAGGAATAATCTTAAGCTGGTGGGCCAGGCCCTTGTGTTGAGTATTGTGCAGTACATGTGCGCGGTTTGGGGAGCAACCAATTCAAAAATAGTAAGGAACGCAGAAAAGGTTATAAGAGCACTTGGTAGACTAATACTTGGAATTAGGAAATTTGACAAAGTGGCTGATGCCATTGCTAGAGATCTCAACTGGTTATTCCCCAAGAAATTGTGCATATATCGAAGTTTAGTGCTATTCTACAAAATTTACAAAATGCAATGCATCCCTTTCTTTTCGGAGCTCTTCCTGCCGAACAATGCAATACACGATTATCAGACTAGAGGTAGTAGTAATGCACGCTGTGATACAAAAATCCGTAGCTTCATGGGAGAGCAAATGTTTTCGGTTAGGGCAGTAAGATACTGGAACAGTTTACCTGATAATGTGAAAAATGCTGACTCTATATCGTCGTTTAAGAATCGACTAAGAAAATTCATGTCTAGTGATGAATCTAATGTGCTAACATAGAATATTGATGGAGTAATATTACAGATATAATTATATTTGTTGACAATGTATCAGTGTTTTATCGTATATGAGAGTATTTTAACTTGAATTATGTACGGTTTTTTTCTCCCATTCAACATGTAATTTTTATCCCGTACAAGCTCTTGTCTTCGCTTGGAGTTTTTCCGTACACGGTTTACTGTTGTTTTTGTATATTAAGTCTTCTTGTATGTAAATTGATTGTTGGACACAAAATTATGCCTTAAATAGTTCAGTGTAATAACCTATGTTTTAGGATACTGAATTATCATATATTCTTGTAACGTAATAATGATGTGAATTGAGAATTGAATAAATTAAATTAAATTAAATTAAATTATCACTAACCTACAACAACTCTGGTTCCATCATACTCGAAACAGCCTCCGATCATCCTTCTAGCCAATTCAAGTCGATCCGTTTCTTCCATCCAAACTCTATTGAGCTTCAACTCTTTCAACGTCTCTGGTAGCATATTCCAGTCAACGAAATGAGTACGATCGGTACGTAGAATCAATTTCAAACGTAGGCATCGTAACCGGATCATCCGAGCAAACACACGTGCATTCATCTCTTCTCCTGCCACAAGAATGTTTGTGAATTGGATCAACTCGAGCGACTTTCCATTATCGGTCAGCATTTTTCCCAACAGATGCATCAAGTGTGTTTCGCCGCGCCTGTTTTGAGGAAGATGCTTTAACTTCGGATCGGAAATGTTTACCAAAACGCTTTTCAAGGACGCCTGAACATTAAGCAGAACTATCCAAGCTTTTAGTTGTGTCAATTGTACAGAAACGCGGACGAAAGTTAGCCGGGTGGCTAGCAGAGCTGTATCGGAAATCACTGGATGCAACGGAGCCACTTGAGGCGGTGGGTCCTGAACTTGAAAATTGTGAACGTCTACAGTCAACCTGTCAAGATGACTGTGACGTCCAATGAAGGAAAGGATCATCTCAGTTTCTTGATTGCGGCTTTGCTGTGTCTGGTCAGGAAAGTAGGACAAGTTGAGCACGATGCTTCTCAAATTATCCATTCGAAATCTAAATATTTCTGTCATGTTGTCCTTGAGGAATTTCCTTGGCTGCCGTGTGTAATCGAGACGAGCATCCAGATTTAATAACTCCAGCGATGGCAGAGAAATCCTGCCCTCATTTCCAGCAGATGTGGCCGTGATGATCTTTCTATTGCCTAGTGCCTTCTGACTAAAGTACAACTTTCTCAATCGCCACGATTGTCGTGAAATTACGTTCTCAAAGTTCATGGCGCTCACTGGTCCCCAAACTTTCAGAGTGGACATTGTGTTCTGCCGGAATAGCGGAGCGTTTTGAGCTAAACGACGGGTCAAATTGTTGATGATGACTTCCGTCGCTGATACATCATACAAAAGTCGGGGATGGAAGTTCTTGTCATTCACCACAACGACTGGATACTTCACAAAATTGTCGGCCACAATTCGCCAAGTGTGGCAAACTTGGCGGTAGTTGATTAGCTCCCTTGTTCCGTGTTGGATATCCGTATTGTAGGAAAGTATTTTGGTCCACATCTGGCACGACAAAACATAAATATATTAGTGGAGGATGGAATGCATAAATACAACCCATACGAAGTTATTTAGGTATTAAATTTTTTTTGAGCTATGATTGTTGACGTACCTCGTATGGTACTCTATAGAAAACGGGATTCGGCATTACTCCGTTTTCAGCCATTCCTCCGTCAACAGCATCACCTACCTCCATCTTCTTGGACTGTCTACAATAATGTCGGTAGTTGGCAAAAATGTATTCCGTTAACCAAGCTTTCCCGACCTGTCAAATTTATACAAGTTAATTGTGTTCATCTCCATAATATATCAATAGAGCACATTAAGCAATGACCATTTCATGTTTGACATCGTGACACGGTTACTTCCTCACATTGAATAATTGGGACAAACAATGCTAATATGTATTCAAGTGAATATCTTACCTTTTTAAGATTGTCTCACTGTTGAGCAAATGGGCCAATTTTGTTGCTGTTTGGTATTCAATATTAGCAACACCACACACCCAATTTGACCAAGATATATTAAAATTTGGGTACTAACTAATTTCAAAACTGGATATTTTGGGATGAAAACAACAACTGAACAGTAAAACCCAACTGAATACTCCACATCACCGACTGAACCAGGAATAGAGAGTGACTGAGAGTCGACATTGAAATATTGCGTTTCATGAGAAATAATGTTCCCTTTACTGTGAATGTGTATGACTTCCAGGAACATGAACAATTGGTGTGGAATGTTGAATCGTTAAATTCATTTCAATTGTTTATTCACATTTTTCTAGGTCAGCCTTTTGCACAACTGGTCTTCACAGGCTACTCATGCATGGGTCGAATGAATAGGGCCGCCATGGTGACATTTTTCAATCTTGACAAAAAATCAATACTGAAATGCCCAGGCGTAATTCGGAAATGAATCCAGGTTATGGAGTCCAAGGTTTGCTCTGTGTATGCAAGTCATTTCTTTTTATGCAATAGTTTGCAGATTGCAAGTGTTTTTAATTTGAGCGTTGCGATCATTTCAATTTTTTCTACATTCATATCTTGACGCGACATACATCAATAGCTTCACAATATGAAATTTATAGTTGCGATGAAATTTTGCACCTCACCTGGTATGGCTACGGGCAGAGATTACTTTGAAGTTTCCCAGAGTACCGGTAAATATGTAAACTATTGTGAACGTATGTACATCTTGAGAATAATCGTTCATTCTTTAATGTAATCATATATGTTCCATTGCTATTATTAATACATATTATTATGTTACTGAATCACGGACAAGTGTAGGTAAGTCATTGAATCAAGCAAAGTGATAAATGACCACGCATTCATTACAAACGGGAATGGAAATAACGGTTCTCTACTTCATTCCGGAATCCATAGACAATATTAACGAAAAAATAAACGCGTTCATGAACGTGTTTGAACTTCTATTCAACAAGTCATACGTTATCGCTACTTCCGTCCGGTCTAATGAATTGTGATGTTCGGCACATAATACCATCGAATTGTGCTAGTGTAATCATCATTCTTTTTATGTCCATTGGGCATTGATACAGTAAAAATGTATCAATTACTATCGGTATTATTTAATTTTTGTACATCCGTGGTCCAACATTGTTTCGTAAACGTAAACAATGCATGGATGAATTGATATTGGCATTAAATGAAACCGAGGTAGTAATCACGACATGAATCAGTTGATGAATAATATAACACGTAGACTGAGGTCGACACACTTTGGTAACAACTACAGTTTGAAGCAAATTCTGAGAGGACATTTTTTGCAAAACTCCATCAGCTACTTTCGCAGCTTCTACACAATAACAAACGCTTTTGGAGCATCCGAGGTATTTACCAATTCATGTCTATTTAACAAGCTAACGACTCGCCAGTAAGACTAATTTCGTTTATCTGACTTCGGAGTATGAAATTATCTAAATTTGTAATCAAACACTACCAATGTTTCGATAAGTTTAAATAAAAGGATAAATATACATTTTGAAAGTTAGTCTAGTATTTTTTTACCAGAGGGCAAATTCGCCCTTTTGGGGACAAATTTACCTTATTATTAAATAAATAAATACTTTTTCCAGAGGTCGAATTCGCCGTTTTGGAATAATTAAAACTCAGTAATTGTTCGACGAGACCATGAAACTGCGTCGCAAAAAATGTGACAAAATGTAATAATCAGAAAAAATGCTCGATTTTCTGATATATTGCATTAAAATACCGGAACATTCTTCTACAAGTTATGTAAATTAATACGTTTTAGTCATTCAAAAATTAATTGCTGGAAAAGTGATAGAAATTTTTCATTTTTTTGACAGAAATTCAGAAATATCGTTAACTTTTCAGGTTTACGTTTACGTCAGGACGCGCTGTCACCGATTAAACGCACAGTAATTGTATACTAGCCATTTAGTTCATATTTTTTAACATAATTATTTATGACGTTTGTTATTAACGATGGCGCATCTTTATAGTTATATAAATAAAATGTCATCGTTATTTTTTCTTGATGTTTTAGGAACTTGATGGAAACACAAATGCTCGACATTTTTTATTTGCAATGCATATTAAAACAACTTCTTATTCATTTTTAGTTCTTGTGTTCACTTTAGTATCATACTACTTTTTCAATTTAGCATGGGATACTACAGGCATATTTAAACACAAAGTTGCAAATAGTCCAAAATCAAATAGCCGTATATATGTCCACAAGATAGTTCTTGATGGAAAGATTAAAAGAATATCAAATAAAAGAAATACGGCGTTCTCGTTAAGAAAAAAATCAATACAGCAGAAGCATACGCAACTCAAATAAAAAATTCAAGCATGTGAGGTGAATACTTGTGGTAACATAAGAATGACCATTGCAAAAAATAGCACGCAATTACACGTCATATAAGTAAATTCTGAAGCGTCTGGTAAAAGTAGCCATATCGCCAAATATTAGCTACCAACTTTTGGCTTTCGTGGATTGGGTTGAGTGTATCGATTAAAGATCAACAACTTGTATGCTTCTAACACTCAATTTAAAAATCCAGTACAAGGATAGCATCAAAAGTTCGTAGGATGATGAGCCAAAAGTATTCGGGCAAGAACTCTCTATTCATAACCCAAAAGGGCCCGTACATTATCCGCACTGGATTCAAAGCTTTGAGTCTCAAAAGCAGCATTTTGTTCATTCGGCTCCGCCGCTTGGCATAATTGAACTCTGCCCTAAGTATCTGCAATTGAACAACGTGTTCACTTTTAACCGTGCCAAAACATACAATTGGTAGCGCCAGAACATGTGCAATGATTAATACGAGGGACACAATCGTAAAAAAGAAATACACTAGAAACGTAATTGTTTCAACATCCGTCCTGACGACAACCCAAATGCTTGCAACCAAACCCCAGAATGTTGTTGTCGCCACAAGATAGATTGAAATGTGTAGCGCTTTCTCCAACTTCCTATAAAATATAATCATGTAAGGGTAGTATATGGAAAAGTCAAGAGTGTCCTTAACCCTGGCTTGTAAAATGTACAGCGCCAGCTGAATCCTATCCATCATAACGAATGCAACGCAGCAGCCAAACATGCCCGAGCGACATATCTCTGCGGTCATGAAGTAGTTTAAGAGAAATCGAACAGCTAGAGCAAAATATATTGTGCCGGCGCCTCTGTATTTGGGATCGGGAAGAATAGCTTCCAAGACGACATTACTGCAATCTAGTTCGGTGTACATTGCTGTTACCGCAACAAAGGTCGCAACCGTTGATCCTACCGGGACTGCAACAAGGGCGAGTATACTGAGCCGTTCCATTTTCTTTTGAATTTCCGAATTGCCATGTTTAGCATTATATTCTGCAATAGAGACGATAAACTTAATAAAAAGACAATCTGTTTCGATCTGTTAAGTTGAATAAAGTCGATTCTGATTTTACTTACCGTCGCTAACTTCGTCTACAAACATCAATCCTTCGTTGACAACCGACAGAATAGCTTTTCGTTCCAGAAATGCCAAATGAACCAAGACCACGAATGCTGAAAACATTGCCCAGGTCGGAACGAGAATGACGATGTTGATAAAACCAAAATCTTTGCGGGGAAAGAAGTAACCAAATGCAAAACTTGTTGTCAGAAATGTCCAGCCATAGACCCATATGATTATTATGATCAAAGAGTACGGAATCCACTTTCGGATGGGCCTGTTGAATATGATCTTAGATTTTTGGTAGTCCCACTTAACAGGGAGCGGCCACATGTAAAAATGTAGGGCTGAGATTAGTCGGAATGCAATTTTTTCAAATTTTCGGAGTACCATTTTGACTTGCTGGGAAATACGGATTGCTGTCAATAATTTGCGCAAACTACTCGGTGTCTGTGTTTGTAGTTAATGGGAAATAGAATTGGCAGAAATGTATATTGCGTAGTAATTGACACAGGTGTCAACTAAGAAACTTTATAATAAAGTACTGCTGACTGAATCCGCAATTATTTTAATTAATCGGTCCCAAATGATGAGAGAGACGATAGCTTTGGATTTTGTTCGGTGGATGTAGAACGCTAATAGAAAAAGAATTACTGCGAAATATGGCAGTCGAGATATAACATTTTGCTTGAAAAAGGAATTTTAATAACCAAATGGATAAAATATGTTATAAATTGTAGTCATATTTTTATCTAAAATCGACGTCGACAGGATTTAATGCGAAGTATATTTTTTTAAATTTAATAGTCCTAAAATATTGTTTATTCTTAAAGGCTAATTTTTGGTCCTAAATTCGCTGGATTTTTTGGGCATATATATGAAATTTATTATTTACAGTGGTACGCCTTGTCATTAGAAACAATATTCTTCACGGTATTTAAAAATGATTTTAACCACAGAAATGTGCTCCAGCATTTTATTAGAACATTATTCATGAAATTGGAATTTAATATGAAATGTGGATATTCAACTTATTTTGAGCTGGATGGACCCGAGAATAAAAAGTTAGATTTGTTGAGAAATTAAATATTAGAACAAAATTACGAAAACCACCGAAAAATATCTACCTATTTATAAAAGTGATACAGATTACTGGAAATGTTTGATATGTGTTTTATAATAAAGCTATAATTTTATAATTTTATAATTTTTATTCAAATATCATATTATTAGTTTTGCGATAATTTTGACATAACCACTTGGATTTTTATTCGCGTACCCGGACATACCGTGACTCGTAAAACATGGGCATCCAAATCAAGGCATGTCTAACACAGTTCAGAAAAATAGCAGCAAATAAACTCAGATTACGATAGTAGTTGAATTTTACACACTTGAGCTTAGTGTAGAATTAGTAAAAAAATAAGTAACACAGTTCAATAATATATGGCATACATGCGAAAAATCCAAACCTCGTTTCTTAAGGAGTCAGCAGAGATTGAGAAATTTTCATCTTTGGAAATGCAGGAACGATGCAACATGGAGCGGAACGCTAAAACATTTTCGTCAACACATTTTTTGTAATTTGGAAAATTGATTTGATATGACCAGCTTGACGATGATATCTTGATTCTAATAGAAGGATGTGGACAGATAGTAATCATTATGACGATACGTTGCGGAAAAACACGTTGTACAAAATTTGTGCATTTTTGACAATTCTGAGAGATTTATTATATAGCATCAAACCTTACTGTATAAATGTGGCTTGCAGTGGCAGATGGTGGTTCTTGAACGTGTCAAGAATTGTGTATGAGGGCAAACAATAATTTAAAAATATTTCTTACATCAATCCTTCCATTGAATCCATCCAATTAAATCCCGCTATGATGGCGTATGTATGACTTCAATTTTGAGGATATGCCTATCGGCCTCACTGTCTGACAATACATTATAATTAGTAATGCTATAATTCCAACATAATCATCTGGATTTTTTTGTGTGCAACATAAAAATCGTGTTTTGTAAACCACGGGTTGCCATTTTAATTTTATGTACGATTGATTGAAGAATGCTGAATTTCGTTTTCAAATTTGGGTGCAACGATTTCGTTATACTTCAAAGCAAACACCTGGACGCTTTCTGATTAGGTTGATAGATGTTTGTCTTCAATAATCCATGGTACTGTTCTGTGGAGGCAAATGAAATATAAATACAATAAATACACTGAAAGTTAATGATAATTGCAACTGGCTAACCGATGGCGTTTGTTGTGTCAGAAGCCTTCTTGGCACCAACGATGTGCATAGATGAACGTGATAAGATTCCAACGTGAATAGTGAATATATTGAACTTTTAATGTTTAAAAAAGTCCGTGTCTTAAATAGGATTGACATCATATTTATTTCCCGAGTCCGTTATCTTCTGATTTTGATCAAATATTTCGTATTTAAAAACTGAGCAAAATTTTATAAGACCGATCTAAAACATTCCGAGTTCAAGTATTCCGAGGCAGATGACCCAACAAAAACGCTTACGCCACTTGCGATGCAAGGCTCACGGAAGTCCGTTTCCAGTTTATCAACTCCATAATGGAGGAGTTTCACATTGAAGTCATTGCGGTAGCTGGTGATAACAAAGCAAGCTTTAATTTCAAGAGTCCATATATGTTTAGGACAGATTTCAAACATTATTTATTAACTTGCCTTGCAAATACTTGCTTCTTAACGTAAGCTAAAGTTGGCGCCTTTCCATCGGTGGAAAGCATTAGCAGAAAGCTTTCCAATGGAAGTAACTGTTCCCCTGTTTTTGGCATATAATCAGCAGCAGAAGGCAGTGTAGCAGCGAGCTACAACAGCATACCCTTTTAGGAATTTAGAAACCAGTCACCCGCATTTAAAATAAGAGGCGTCAAAACTTTATTTTAATTATCTAGCCCTGTACCTTAACAGTTTGCTGTCCAAACTTCCTCGATATACGGCGCAATAGTTCCAACTGCTGTTTCGCCACCATGATAACCTTAAAAGGATACACTGACAACCGATGCATCTAATGCATCTTATGTTATATAGGCCTCAAAGATGTCCCCGTCGGTTTCATTTTCCAGGAAAAAGCAAAGCACATCCACGTCCTTCGTCAGCGGTATGTTGAAAGTGCAGTCGTTTTTCAACGCTTCTTCGGCGCACTCAAATTAAAACGCTTCCAGTTCGGAGTTGATGCAAAAATAACTCTAATAAAACGAAGAAAAGTTATGTTAATTTTATGTCGCTATGCTGTACTTTTAACGATAATAGTAGTGAAGGTAGCTCTATCCGCTTTTTGAAAACAATTGATTCTCAAGTGACTCTTGAGTGCGGGTGGAAGGTGATGGTGCAGCTGCGCATATTTCGTCAGCCGCCAAAAACGTCAAAATAAATGATGCATATTGCATCAGTTCCCTATCCGTACATATACGCAAGTATACGAACAAAACCGACATCGTAGATATACTTTGATTGTTGTCATTATTATTATGAAGCGCATCCATTTACCTCTTAAGAAGTACCTATTTCATAGGTACATCTTTTTCATCATGAAGCACGATGAACAAAGACCATGCATGAATTGCACGCCACCAAGCAACTTCGTGAGGTGCGCCTCCAGCTGCAAGCATGCTTGTTAGTTTTTTGTGGTCAGCATCATCATCCCCATAATTGTTGTAGTCCCTGTCATCATTATGATCTCAATAATCCGCCGCTATTCAACAATAACAATTCCTCTACAAGCATCATCATCATTTTCATTTTTTTAAAGAAAATCTTAAGGAGAGAGAGTGAGAGTTTTTTTGAAGCGAGGGAAATAGAGAGAGGGATGAGTTTTGTAAAGAAGAAGAAGGTTTCCCACACCACCACTCCAGCAGACGGATTACCCCTCGTCTTGTAATAGGACTGTGTGCTTTACTAGGATTATTTATGACTGCATATTTTTATATTTTTAATGAAATGTGGGTTTGAGTGTGGGGATGGATGATGACGTAGTTACTCTTCATCATGTCACCATCAACCAGATCATCATAACCACAAGCAAACAATGAATATTTAAACCAAATACAAAACAATTATACACTAGACCAAAAAACCCACATTTATCCTAATTCAATTGTTAACAAAAGGATCTTGTAAAGAAAAAAGGTGTGCCTACAGAAAAGATCAAAGCTCACAGATCAAACTCATTTTCACTTTTTTCCACCCCCTCACCCTCAGCAAGACGAAGTTTCTTTTTAACCCCATTCACAGTGTTGCGAAAATAATTCAGTTCACCAATATTTTGGATGTCTATGGTGCTCAGGATGCTTATCAAAGTGCAAGATTCCTGCTGTAAGTAGAGAGCTGGCGACAGAAAGGAATCTCTTGATGGTCATAATGGATGTTATGAGTCAGCAGAACATCAGGATGCCTAAAAAAATCCAGTGTCCAAGGTGAAGCCTGGAGAGAACGATGGGCAATTCTTTGAGAACCGGATCGGCGACTCTGGGCCTCCGCGCGTTGGAACGAGTTCATCCCTGCTGTCCACGCCCATCTGTCTCTTTGCATGACGATTAAGGATAAAATATAGAATTTCAGTTTTCTTTTGACACTTTTTGACACTTTTTGACACTTTTTGACAATTTCGGTGAGCTTGTCAAGTCAAAACTGGCTGACGATGATGATCTACGTGTGGGTTTTTGTATCAAACCACGCCAAAAGAGATCAAAAAACATACACGACATCCAATCATTTTCATCATCATCATGTTCTCATCATCAAAACATTATCACGATCAATACGGTAACGATTTTTAAAAACTATTGTCCAAAGTCCTATCTTGCAGTTTTATACATATTTAGCATGCATTCATGACGTGTATAATACGAACAGTCACATCTAATCCTACTCTTTTCATACAACTTACAGACATATATTTGATGTCCTTCAAATCTTGAAAAAGCAGAACTGGAAAGCAAATCTTTACATAATACAACGATAATCCAAAACAACGACAGCAAATAAGCACAATTGTGATTGAGTACCTGTTAAGATGATTTCTCTTTAGAGACCTCTCCAGTCCGCATACGTAATGCATATTTATTTGCATCTATACCAACCACGTTTTTCTGTTGTGTGGAAAATGCAGACAATGTACTAAACATGCAAGCAAAGCTTGTTAACACCGTTAAGAAAGTAATCAAACCAGAGGGATGAATGTAGTAGTGTATGCTCAGGCAAGTGCAAAATGCTTATCATCAATATCTCTCAATACCACTATCTCCTAGAAAGGGGAGAGTTCTAAAGAAGTATTATAACCATTAAAGCAGTATTTGGCAGTAATACCTTTTCTACTTAAATTAAAATCCGAATAATCGCTAAAGTTAAAAGTCAGTAAAAAGTACTATTCGGTATGATCATCATCACCACCCAAGCAAACATAATACCATTGGTCTTTTGTCATTGCCAACATAAAAATGCAAAAACTCCTTTTGACATTGTGTCAATACATGAGGTTAATCAAAACTCAAAAATGCATATATGTGTAAAGTTTAGTTATTACTTTATCTCGACACACTGCAATTGGGGATATTCAAAACGCAAATATGGTTTATTGTTTTAGTATCTCATTATTTATTTTCACATTCTAAACAATCAATTCTTCTACAAATAAGTTGTTGACTAGCTGAAAAGCAACTGATCGCTTAAACAATTGCTAAATTATTCACGAAATCAAAACCAAACGAAAGCACACCTTACGGTGAAAGCTTTATTATAATAGTAATTCTGATTGCCATAATACGAAAGAGACCAGTTATCAATATCACATGAGTACGTATCTAACATATCTAAAAACTAATATCTACATCCCACATCATCGTAATACATGTGTGCCTTACCAAATAATACCAAACTATAGGTCGATATAATAACAATGACGATGATGTATATGTTTTGTTTGAATAGTATCATAGAACTGGATACATCATTACAAAATGGTGTGAACAAATGCAGTTAAAAGTGGGATGAAATTCTCTCCTAATTATTATAAAAAATATCCACAATACTTATGTATACCAAAAAATGGTGTACACATGAATTATAGGGATTATCTGCTTCTGTCATGATTGTACAAAATACGTGCTTTGGCAATACATTTGAGCGATCACTCCTCAATACTCACTCAACAACAAAAAACCCAATATAATCAAAAATATAAAGGCTTAGGTACGGAGTTTGTTCACACATCTTTTAAAAACACGTTCTTCATTCGTCTCCTTGGTGCTCAGCATGGCAGCTGGCTGAATAGTGCCGAAAGATGAGTGCTGTTTGCTGCCCATTGATCATTGTAGAATAAAAAATTTAAATAATCAAAGTTTCGCTACCACCATGAACAATAGTGGTTTGCAAAATGAGGACGAAAGGACAAGGGTGTGTCCGGTCAATGGATAAGTCACATCGTGATGTACAATAGCTTGCGAATCATCTGACTAATTTCAAGTATCATTCAATTCTGCTTTGGTGCATATAGAAGGCCGAATACTATATTTATGTTTTCAGCAATTGAAAAATGGGAACTTCTACTTCCTGTTTGGTGGCCATGTGCATGTTGTTCATGTGTATTATCTTCACCATTGGAATACATGTTATATGCGGATCCTTAAATTTTACATCCCAAACCGTGAGTTTACATTTTAGCCAATCACCATAGCACATTCCACTTTTTGCGGTGACCAAAAAAGTGCAAACAATTAATAAATCAGATGACGTGTTTCGTCGGGTCCAAATTCAAGACATTGACGCCTACCAAAAATGAAATACTAATAGGATCTGGGCATGGTCTTATGAGGTAACTCATGTTGTTTTGATTCGTGTTTCTCCTTTTCTTCTGTTTTTGAATCTTTGAAATGTCATACAAAAGCAGCCTACTCAATACAGCTGCTGCAATTCGAACTAGAGAAATAAATGAGCAAGTGAAACGATGGCATTTAAGTATATCACAATAATGTGGTGTGAAGTACTTGCACATTAGGTGCGACTCTCCTTCCCCCAACTAATTTTGTACCACCACCAGCGGAGTATGAACATATATATTTGGAGTATTGAATTAATTCCTAAATAAACACGTTACTGTACATCTTTTGTCTTTATGAGTTGCTGATTAACAAGATCGGATGCTTCACGACTTTATTTATTTATCGACTGGATAAATAACGATGGAGGTTGCAGTGGAAAAAAACTCGTTCATCGAATTCGGAAACGAACTTGCAGAACTTATGCATATGAAATGTGCTTGGAATAATCCTACCAATCCATGCGATAATGAAGTTTATATAAGATTGACTGGCCATTTAAAACTGGCTGAATCGAGTTGTCTTAAACAATAAAATGTATCACTATTGTTGAGCCTTGAGAACCGGAAATTGTCCTGTGTGTACCTGAAGAACAGCTTTACCAGACTTTAGAATGACCTTTGTATTGAAAAAGTATAAACCAATCCAGAATAAAAATATTATGAGTCATTTCCCGATGACTGCCCATATTTTTTGGGAAAAGTCGGATCCGAAAACATCGACGTGTTAAACTGCGTACCCTCTGTCCACTGCCTGTAGGTAATTTCTTCATCTCCGCGTTGTTGTAGCAAAATTATTACATAATTATACTTGAAGTGGCAGTGCTTGATTCGGATCAATCAATACTAGTTACTAATTGTGAGTCAGTCAGTCAGCGAAACGGATGAAGTTACCTTGGTATGGAAAGGACCTGAATTTGCCCCATGAAACCATGGAAAAGGTCTGAATGTATCTTACGTAATGAGGAAGATCATAGGAGAAAGTGCCTTCAACTTAGCCTACATTCCACTAACTGAAATGCGTACATGATTTGAGATTTAACCGCATTTTTTTCGTCCAGAGAAAATCATTTCGTGTTAATACAACCACGTGTAGTTATTGGGGTGAAACCTGATATCATAACTGCTTAAACATTCTTACATTAGTTATACATTTCTGTTATATCAAAACAGTCATGAAATGTTTGACAAACCACATGGAAAAATTAAAGAGATTGATATAGAATTGTTTTAGATTTATGAAAACTGCTAAGCTACAAGTTAAAAACCTTCCCATGATTAAGTGCGACCTTTGTCTGCAGAACCTTCAATCTGCGCATTAGCAAATCCTGAGGATTTTAAAAATGGAGATGACCACGAAACGTGTGGGATACGCAGTGGAGACCTTGTGGTTCCATCTATCTTCGACGCAACCATCAACTCTGCAGACCTTGGGACCGTGAAGGCTAACATTGATGAACAGTATGATGATTTCAGCTGGGCGGGGACTATGGCAGTGGTAGTGACCGCGAAGGTTTCTCCAACCACGAAGGCTATGATGGCGAAGCTCCACCAGAACCGAGGTACACCTCAACATTAATAAGTCACAAATTTTACTACATACTTCCAGCCTTGTTCACTGCCTTGTCATGATAATTATAGTAGCGATGATGATGGAAGTAGCGTCAGTGGTAGCTCGGCCGCTTCATCGACTACCGGGGAGGCTCCAAAGTGCAGAAGTGGAAACGAAGTCCCACGAAAACGAAGACTGGGGAAGGTGCGGTAATTCGAACGCCTCCATTTGCGAAGAAAAATCTATTTAGAACACCTTCCGCTAGAAACCAACATGACAAAGGTAAATCACATGCTCCAAGAGTGCATAATCGTAAAGTTCATATCCTACAATTACTTATTTATGAACTTTAGATGGTCGGGGGTGACAGCATCCCCAGCATTGAGGGGGAGCAATTCACAGAGTGTGCACTCGAATGCCAAAAGGAAGCCAAAGTCATATTGAAGGAACCTGAAGTCGCAAGACAGATGGCTCCACTTGATAGTGGCCAAAGAGGAAGGATGTGGAATTACCTAAGAAAAACACCACCTTCGGTGCTCGCACTACCGAAGAAAAACACGTAACAAAATATGACAAGAAGACAGAGCTGGAGGTGTTCCGGTCCTCCCACGTGGAGAAGCATTTAACAGAAAACAAAGGGTATTACGGTTTTTTTGGTTTCCTAAGAGTTTAGGGAAAATTTGAAAGTAAAATGCTACGTTATTTACCATAACAATGAGGAAAGCATCATACTACGGAATTATTGATGCGCCCAACCACTTCATGGCAATCAAAATTGCTGACGAGCAGGTGAGTCACGAAAATAATGTCATGTAATTTCGGATATATGCAGTTTTCCCAAGGACGCGATGCATAACTTTCAAACACCATCCCAGTTAATGTTAATAACATATGTTATCCTAAAGTCATGACATCTGAATTTGAAATAAAATGCTGTTTCGTTCCAACTTAATACAATGCACTTGAATGCATAAGGTGATATTCATGAATGTATCGACATTTTGAAAAAAAATCAACTATATTTTTATTTGAAGCTTCATAAAGCAATGGTTAAATGCAACCGGGGGAAAGCTGGTGTTTTTGGAGGTGGGCAAATTTTTTTAGTGTCAATATTTAAAACAACAGATTCAAATGACTGTTGAGAGACTTGGAAATCATGAAGATGGTGTACATAGATATTAACGAAATTGATAGTAAACGCGACTATATAAAATTGTACTTAAAGTATTCGATTTCCAACTATTAATTGTTAGATCCTGTACGCAAAAATCCAAGAAGAATCTTGCATAGATTCTCTCGAGGAACTGTATCACAATTTCCAGCATAAATTTAATGCGTAATTTAATGGGTAATTAAAAACTTGGAATTTTTTGGGAGGTATATAAAGCGGCTCGGAGACATGGAAAATCTGCTTCCATTAATGTTAAGATTATACGGTCGTTTACAATGAATATATATTAGTTTTGGATAAAAATGAAATTCCAAAAAGGTAACAAATCGAGCCAAATATAAATTACTTATTTAATTATTTAATATGTTACTTCAAGTGCAACATATTCCAAGTAAACTCCGGCTATCCCTGCTCCTAGCACAGTTTGAGTTCCTCTTAAACCAACATATGTTCTAACATAAGTCCGATGATGGTTTATCTTTTGGTAGACTAATGGCTGTATTGTGGTCATCGTAACAAATGTGGCTTCCGGAATCCGCAGGTTCTAAACAGGTGTCTACAATGCCAAAAAGTTGTGATACTAGAAGCGGATATACATTCGCAACTAAATGCTACAACAATAACAAACTGGCGCAGGTGGATGGATACGTTGACACTGGAATAGGTCGGCCTAGGACAAACAGGTGGCGATCGTCCATGGTGGGATTTTTATTCTTGGTAAGACACGTGCGTACCCGTGTGATTGAAAGTGAGGGCGATTCTAGATATCATAATGATTTTCATCGTTTGTTTAAACAATGGTAATTGTTTGTGCGCAGTGCTTTAAATTCTGGTACAACAAACTCGATTAAATATGATTTCATCTTAAGTATTCAAGTGTTCATATTTCTATTATTTGCAAACTGGTCTAACCATGATAACATTAGACGCTGCCGTGTTCCCGTTGCTCTTCAAAGTGGCTACACTAAAAGCAAGTCGAAGCAGTTGGAGTACTTGGTGCCAAAGTGACTTGGAAATATGCAAAATGTTGACAATTACAAATCTGACTACTGTTACATATACGCTGTATTTCTCCAGCACAAATGATGCAACTCCCAAAGCAAGCCCTCCAGCAAATACGCAGAATACAACCAAAATGTTTCCCGTCATGGTTGCTGCCTGAGGATTACTAAATTGAGGTAACCACCTATTTGCAGCAATGTTGCCTTGGCCATTTGCAAGAAATTGTGCCCACCAGTTTGCAATTCCGGATTGTTGCATCCCCATAAATCGCTTCAAAACAAAACTATTCGTATGTCCCCCCAACTCAAAGCTTACGCTAAGGTTTGTATACAATTCCTTCCCAACATCAACGGCGGTATGCCCTTTTTCCAGAAGCTGTCGAGCAAACTGCAAAGAAAGTGCTTGTGGGAGAATGAGAGCAGTTCTGTTGCAAAGCGCCAGTTCCGAGAAAAGCATTTGTTGTTCCTTTTTGGCGTAACCTCTCGTTCTTTTGCTAAGCTCATCAGCCATATCCCCGGTGGTTCTGCATCGACCTTTCATAAAATCTACATGACTTTGGTTCATATAGTTCCTACAGTCTCCGTGCAACTCCTAGACGGTCTCTAGTAGCAAGCTGGAAACATTATGATGCGGTCTGGACAATTGAAGTATCCTTTTAATAATCCCAATTGCCTCATCAGAACGATTACCATTGCCATCTTGCAGATTTGTATAGTAAGCGTTTATTTCCGAGACTGCCGTGACCCATTCGGATGTTCCCGCTACTTTGACGCTTGTGCGATGTTTTTCGTCCTCTTCTACTAACCAGAACCGTTTCCTGTGAGCTCGGATGTCGGCATTCCAATACACGTCCGTGGATCTTGAATAGGCAGCTACGCTGTACATCTCAAGATCATTTAACGACTCACACCGCACCCGAACACGGTGGGTTATCATGTTGTATATGTTGTTGTTTTTGTACGCGTTGCTGATTACTACTCCAGCAAGTAGAACGCTACCAATCAACCAACGCAATCTTCGAAGATCACATAGTTGGCCCGAAAAAGGGTCGCCTTGTTCTAAGAAAATCCGGGTCATCGACACCAGATTACCAATTCTTTGAATGGTTGACATTTTAAAGCTGAGAATTGGTATTGCCATGAATATAATCCATGTTGATATTGCAATGCATAGCCATACGGGTGTCTCGTAAGATACAATTAGTTGCTCGAATGGAATACTACTATTGCCAACATTTCCACACGCTATAAAATTTAATGCCGACAGAGACTGGTTGACGGCAAGACGAAATTTTGAAACTGGTTCTGAGCTCGCATGAACTTTAATTTTCCAGAACGTTTGCCAGTGGGATAGGAAATGCGCAGCTGCATCGAATCCTGGAATATTTTTTTCACTAAAGCAGGCTTCAGAAGACCATCTTTCAACGACTGTGAAATTTTTCATGATTGACTGCAAAATATGAGCGTACGCAAAATTTATTTTCTCCTCATACGTTTCAGCTGCGGGAAATACCGTGGCAACTAGAAGGGTATGCGCCGCAGCATCCCGATTTTGGCATCTTTTGATGATCCCTTGCACTGCGTTTGGGACATAGTCGTCTCCATTTTTGTAATCAACATATGCAACCCACAGGTTTGCCCGCTGAGCATATTTGTTTGCTAGCTCATTTATATTTGTTATTGATATGTTGCCCCACTCGTCGAAGTGTATTTGTTGGCGTACGTACTCTGGACATTCCAGACAAATTCGGACAACTTCAATAAATGCAATACGGAGCTCAATTGTAACAACGTGAAGGAATATATCGATCGAGTACCCTGAACCAATCTCCAATGAAACCTGTCTGAGGCTGTCTTGAGTCCATGCATGCTGGAATGATTTCCCGAAATTGTTGTAGAATATCCATGAGTGCACAGCAATGTTATAATTTGGCACTTGACTTGGGCTGATTGGACGGTTATTCCAAGTGACTTTGGCTATGAATTCCCGTCCATGTATGGGATATCTCATAACCATTGGAAACGTGGGATAGAGCAACACATGCGCCATGCAAATCCATGGCTTCGAAGCTGAGGCTAGTTTTAGATTGTTAATTCGAATACAACGGAGTTCAATATCTCCGAATTCCTTGTATGGTATTATTGTGATGAGGGAAGAATGACTGCACCCAGTAGTACGGTTTGGGTGTCGGAATTGGTATGTGTCTGATTCTGGTTTAGCCCAAGTATGTTCTCGCTCACCGGAACCCGATATAACGGTATGTTGGTTCATCTCTCCGAAACTATCGACCATCATTGGATGCATGATGATTACTGGCACTCGTGCCTGTACAATATCAATATTTCCGTAATTGTCGGCCAACACTAAACAGTTGTGAAATGGTTGAAGAAGACTTACTAGATCTTCGAATGGCTCAAATTGAAATGATATTGGAGGCTTCTCCGGAAATGGTTGTAGTGGCAATTCCGGAAATGGTTGTGGTGGCAATTCCGGAAATGGTTGTGGTGGCAATTCCGGAAATGGTTGTGATGGCAATTCCGGAAATGGTTGTGGTGGCAATTCCGGAAATGGTTGTGGTGGTAATTCCGGAAATGGATGTGGTGGCAATTCTGGAGACGATGACGGTGGTGGCAATTCGGAAAATGGTGATGGTGATGGAAATGGCTCGTGTCTATCATGATGGTCAAAACAAGAAACCGCAATTTGGATGTATACACTTATTGCAGCGAGAACTATGAATGGTGTCGAGCTTAGCATTTTCTGGCTACCAATATTCCAAATGATAGAGTGGACTTTAATCAACAACTTGTTATAATTTTACGGAATCGTTTTGTTCCAATTATTTATCGGATTGCAATGGGAGTATTGGGATACGTTGAAGTTAATCCCCGTGAAATATTAAATTTGTGAAGGAGCAACGAACACCGTCTTGAATTTCTATTTCACACAAAATATTAATATTTCTTGTTGCTTTATACGACTTTTTGAGACTGGTGTATACTTTTGAGTTTTGCTGAGTACATTATATGCTTTGCGCAAGCTGAAATATGAACTCAAGCCAACGAGATTCTACATGTAAGTATTATGCTTTCATAATTTAGCAGCATCGATTTTTGACGGCTAGTGCCATATTTTATTTGTAGTGACACTATCACATACATGCTGGAGCATTGATCAGAATTTTCGGGAAAAGTGAAGCCTTTAATATTCAAGTGTATTGTACATATCTGTCTGAGTAATTCAGGATATATTATAATATGAGACAGTATTATGAACGGTCACATTCCTGGTACATTTAGTCATATTATCAGAATATTTCAAATGTATGCTATATATTGATAAGGTGGACGGCAAACAAGTGGACATCATCATCCAGCAGTACCCGAAGATATGAAATTAGGTATAATCGGCAACATAAATAGTTGATTGTCTTTTCAGCGAAAGTGAAGCCGTGATCGTTTGTGAACACTCCAATACTAAACCCAGCGTTATTTTTAAATACTGGCAGCGATAAGTAGCTTTGTTCAAATTTTACATGCGATTGCGGACAAGCACTCCCAGATGAATATCGATTTGGCTTTTAAGTAATTGATTGGATTACCTACAAAATTAGCTTTCTGATTACCAGTCTGATTTAGTTTTAACCAATTCGCTATTTGTGGAAACCATCATCATGAAAAATCGCAATTGAGAATTAAAGGAGCTTTCCACATTCCTTACTTAAAATCCAAGAGCAAGATTGCGTCAAAAGTTCGCAACGTGATCAACGAAAAGTACTCTGCCAACATGTCCCTGCGCATGACCCAAAAAGCTCCATACTTCATTCTAAATGGATCAATCGCCCTCGCTCTCAAAAGTAGCATTTTGCTGACCCGCGTTCCCCTCTTCGCATACGTGCGCTCCGCTCGAATTATGTTCACGTGAACGGCACAAGCGCTCATATCTGTCCCAGAGCAAATGATTGGGATCGTGATGGCGTGAGTTATAATCAACCCAACGGACGAAAACACAAAGATGCTGTATATAGGCAATGTGACTACTTCAACGTTACATTTGACCACAACCCAGAAACTTATCACCAGTCCCCAGAAAGCAATCGTCATGATGAGATATACAGAGACGCTCAAAACCCTTTCCAACTTTTTGTACAGCAAAGTAATGTATGTGTAGTACAAGCAAAAGTCGATTGTATCGGTAACCCTGGCCAGAAGAATGTACAGCGTCGCATGGGTTCTACTGACCACAATAAAACTTATACAAAAGCCAAACATGCAAGTTCGACAGAGCTCGGCAGTTGTGCAATAATTTATCACAAATCGCAAAATGAGTGCGAACCAAATTGTGAAGTTGCTTCTGTATTTCGGATCGGGAAGAAATGCCTCCAAAATGTAATATGCGCAGTCCACATTACTGTACGCCGAAGCGAGGGCAACAAACGGAGCAATCAGTGATCCAACTGGAATCCCAACTACTGCCAGGAATGTACACAGTCGCTCCAACGTTTCCTTGGCTTTCGACCTGCTACGCCTTCCTCTGAACTCTAAGAAAGTTCAAAATCAAATTAACATTTCGACGTCATTTATTTGAAAAGTATTAACGATTTGTAAGCTTACCTTCCTCCATTTCGTCCGTAATTTCCATCGCCTCGTTAACGGCCGACGATACAACATTCCTGTCAACCACGCCCGTAGCAACTATGATGCCCAGTGACGTTAGCATTCCCCAGGCGGCAATCAGAATTGCCTCGTTGACCCGCGTGAAATCGGTCCGGGGAAATATGTAACCGAACGCAAAAGTTGATACGAAACTCATCCACCCGTACAGCCAAGCAATCAGTACAACGATTCCGTAAGGAATCCATTTCACGATTGGCTTGTTGAGCACGAATTTGGATTTGGCGTAGTCGCAACTTACGGGAAAGGGCCAGAGGAAAAAGTGGAAAGCTGCTAGCACGCGGAGTGCTAGCTCCTCGAATTTTGAAAGAACCATTTTGTAATTTTCTGGTAAATTGACTATCCTGATCTGTGCAGTTATGCTCGGATTGAATGCTTCAGTTTTCTTTTAAACACGAAGAAGTTGTGGTTTTTTGGTTGTATAGGGTGGGATGCCCGGTGGTGAAATACTAGTGAACTGGCTTTTGCTGGTCAATCTGATTTGACCAGTTTTTACTGGTGTTTCTAGATTTACGAATTATGGATAAATATGGATCCTTACTTTTTAAAGGGAATATGTAATACAGCTAAATGCGCTTTAGCATCGCGTTGGACACAAACGGGATTCCCCGAAATATATATGAAGCATACTATGTACTAGCTTTTAATACTCTTCCACAAGTCGATAAATGAGTTTTTAAGGAACAAAGAGTAATGTTACGTCTTCATTTTTATATGAAAAATTTTCTGGGAATATGTATTTAACATCTAACATACCTTTTATGCAATGCAGGTTAAATGTTATGGAAATTGTTTTGCTCCATTGGAAATATTACATATACATTTTGGTTGCAAGTATTTTTATCATGTGCCCATTTTGGAATCAACATATGAATATTTGATTACTCCTGCCCGGAAAAAATATGTTTTTGTAAAAACTATGTTAACTTGCATCCGTAACTTCGACTAAATCCTCTTCCGTCGACTTTGTGTGATTATTTGCTCCGTCCCGTAATGTTTCTTCCTTCTCTTGAAATTCCAAAACTGCCGTTTCAAATGCGCGATAAAGTGTGTAGATTTTGTCCATGTTTTCCCAAATGAGTAACAGTACTGATATAATTATCCCGATTCCATACAGCAGAAACTGGGCGGCGAATGGTCCGTTCAACTTTATTGCCGCCCATTCCGTAGGTTGTTTCACGATTGCGTCAATAATGGTTTGTAGGTAGCGGTTCTCGCCGTAGCCTTCAAATCCATCAACCCTTTTTAATATGTATATTCTCCAAAGGAACGTAATCCACTCGTTGGTTATTCCCGCCTCCCACATCCTTGTTGTCCTCTGCATTACATATGGATCAATATTGCGCTCTATTATTAATCCGGCGTGAATCTTTGCAATGGATTCAGCACCGATAATTATCAAGTTGTATGGGTCTAATTTTACACTTTTGTTCATCTTCTTCTTCAGTGCATACAATTTGCCTTCAGCACCCAGAACAGCTACTTGATCACAACTGTTCAGTATCTGGACGAGATCCTCTTCCTTCTTTACTCCGACAATAAGGTTTCGGATTCGCGTTTCTTCGTCCCGTTTTAAGCTTTGAGAATACCTGGACGAAAAGAAGTGGTCCCAATGATAGTAATATTGCGATGCATCGAAATATATACGATAAGTGTTGTTTAGCAGGTCATAAACTGATTGATGTGGGACCGGGTAATGTGGCAATGTCTTGTCATGAATACATTGGCATTTGTAAGCGGCACTAATTACAATTGCTAGTAACGTGAATGGTCCCATGATGAGCCAAACGAATTTATGACATTTCCTTCTGAAAATGCCCGCAACACGCTGCTCGAGTAGTATGCCTACCCAAGTAAAATAGATTAGAAAAGAGGCAAGCGTTTTGTTTTGGCGGCTACGCATGCTGGGCCACAGAGTTTGACGCACTAGCACTGCGAAAACCATGCAAGCAAACAGCAAACAAATCCAAATATATCGATCAAATGGTGCTCGCATATATTCCCAAGCAATGTTTCTACGCACTGTCGCACAGCTTACAAATGTATACCTGAGGGTTTCAGCATGTATATCTAGTTGATGTGGCGGTTGCGCAACATATCCGTACGCCGGAAGTTGCCAAATAGGATTCGTCCATTTAATGCCATTAAGTTTTGCAGAATTTTTACAAAATTTGCTCTCCAAAATACTTGGCCCATTATGTGCATCGTTAGTGATGAACGTATGGTTTGAAAATATGAGTGCTCCTATTGCAAACGAAAAGTGGGTGTAGCCGTAGTATCCCGCGTGCTTTTGCGGAAAATGTAATTTCAAGGAGAAAAATTGACGAAATGATCCATAATTCAAATTTGCAGGTATCCGGTTCGATATAAACCTATACGGTGTAGAATACGCTTTTCTTGTTAACACAAGGTTTCGAATATGCACGAGTGTCTCCAATGGTGTTGCCGAACGGTGAAACTGCATGGGAATTGGTAAGTATAGCCGACAGTTGTCGCAATACTGGCATAAAATAAACATCCTGGTTTGCTGTCCAGTCAATATGTTTGGGAGTACCACAATTAAATCACCGATAAACATAAACTCATGAACTTGAGACTGGTCGAAAATGAAAGAAAACAGGTTAAGCCAAGGTGGGTATATGTTGACTATGTGTCCAACACTGTTGCCTGTATTATTCTGAAACAACACTAGAAAATTCTCATGAGGTCTCTTCTCTATGTAGTTGATAAAATCCTTCCCGATCCGTTTGTGGCTACCAAATCTAATAAAACCGTGTGGTATTATCAGCCTGTTTTTGGCATCGACCAAAGACTCGGGACTTTCTATTGCATCTGGGAACAAAAAGAATTGAACTGTGCAATATATTCTCCAATTTTTGGCGCTAAAATCACGATCATAGTTTCTAGCCAATTGAGAATTATTTTCCCGTTTAGTGTCCTCCCACGCAAAAATCTCGTGTACATTTCCTCTGGTATTAACCACATATCGCGATGAAACTACTGGTACGGACGATAAGTGGAGATTCATTCCCCTGTAATTGATCAAATGAATCAAGCATGGTGCAAAATTGTCAATCTGTTGGTTGACTGTAGAGAGTTCATTGATGTTATCTTGTGGCGAATAATTGTTTCCAATTGTTAGCGATGTAGCGCAAACGGAATGAAGCGCCACGTATATGTATATGCGATCGCCGTTTGCCTTATTCATCCTGCCCTTTAAGTCCTTTAGAGTTTCTCTGTATATCTTTGAAATTCTGATCCGTTCGTTCCCAAAATATTTCGTTGACTCGCAATTGGTTGAATTTTAGTAATATACAGGATGGTACTCAAGCTTGCTTTACATGGAAATTTTATTCACACTTAAATTTGCTACAAGTTGAAAGCAAAATATTCAATAGTGTTGACACACTATAGTGTTCTACAATTGACAAACTCAGAAAACATTGATCCTATTAGGTAGTAGGTAAGAGCAAATATCTACTTTTTAGAATAATGAATATTTTATAAGAGGCAGATAAGCCAGTGGCCCGGGTAGAAATGTTCGTGCTACTTCGTGACCGTTCAATAACCTCTTATAAAAATGCCCTAAACTGTCATATGCTCAATCTTTTAAGTTGTTTAAGTATTGTGGCAATAAACCGTTCTATATTGCTTTATTGAATCCATATCAAATAGGTTCAGGTTGTTACTCCAGAAATATACTGATGGCATGAGAGAAATGCAATAATATTAGAGTTCCACTAACAGTATTACCGGCGGTTAGAAAATACATAACTTATCGCATTACTATATGTATTCTCGGCATATATGGAATCATTAGCATCACCGTCATATGTAGAATAGTTCATATCAATTTCATTACTTTTCTTTCCAGCTCTATACCAAAAGTTTCAGGTGTGAACAAAACGCTGCATTGGATATACTTTTCAAATAATGTAACTACGTAGGTTCAATATCGTGTTCCAGTTGAAAGGTACATCATGGAAAACGCGCAGTGGTATATCAATCCACAAGTTGAATTTCAATATTTTAAATAAAAGCTAAATACGATACGACAAGTGATGCTGATGTTGTACCCATTCACTCTGACGGAGAACGCGTATCAAACAGAGGCTTAACAATGTTTGTAGCAATATAGGCTCCTAAACGAATCCGGAGCGAATCGCAGTGTTAAAATAATATTTCAGATCAACTGGATGAACAATACGGGATACATAAATGCTTTTAATAACAACTTATTTTCTCCTTCATTGCAATACTTTACCATTTTGGATGTGTAGTGAAGAAGAGATGGATACTAATATTGCATGAAACTGATTTATTTGTTAACGCAAACATGCGCGCATTGAAAATTCCGGTTTTATATCCGGCAGGACAACCTTTGTTTTTTGGCATTAGATCCCATACATGAGTTAGGCTGAAACTAATAGAACCATATTTATTCATGCCTGACACTTGACTTAACTTTAAATTGAATAAATACACTTGAGTATTTATGTCTATGTATAGTTTACAATTCAGACATTTCAGTTAAATTTCGTGTTTCGAGATAACAGCAACAAGATTTGAATTACCATTGTTAGTTTTGAAAACTTTCGAATATCATTAATTCTGAGTCTGTGAATGAATTTATAATTAATATTTTGTACTCGGTGTCGACACCTTTGATAGAGACAAACATCACGACTGCCAATGTTGACAGAACTATATCTGCTCGTGTTGCTGCAGTTACTGCGGAAATTGCATAAGTAGGTGATATTCTCCAACCGTTTCTCTTGGTATACTCAATATGTTTAACAACTCATCTGGCTCAAAGCACATGGTACCTCACCTTTTAGCCGATATGAGAACGCTAAATTTCGGCCCGGTATTGAATTACCTTAAACCCTTAAATTTAATCTGATTGGGCGGCTGTATTCTTTTTCATATTCGTCGATCCGAACGACGCGATTGAGTAAGTTTGATTTGCTTTTTCCGTCCCAGCAATTGTTTTCCGCACTTTTTGGTTTAATTTTAACTATGAAAAGTACATTAGTCATTCTTTATACTTAAAGCGGCTGCCTTGAGTGTGCGATAGAGCCTACACATTTTCTCCATGTTTTCCCATACCACAATCAGGACGGACACAAGCACTCCGATCCCAAACAGTATAAATTGGGTGACGATTGTCCCACCCAACTTTATTGGCGCCCATTCGGCGGGCTCGTTCAGAATTCCGTCAATAATTGTTTGCAGGTACGGAGTCTCCCCGTACCCTTCAAATCCGTCCACCCGCTGTAAGATTTTTCTTCTCCAATGGAACGTAATCCACTGGCTGATTATTCCCGCCTCCCCTATTTTCGTGATCCTGTTCACCACATTGGGATCAATGTTACGCTGGATTGCCAATCCGGCGTGAAACTTTGCAATGAATTTGGTCCCGATGCTCACCAAATTGGACGGGTTTAATTTTACATTCGCGTTCATACCTTTCCGCACTTTATACGTCTGCTCAACGGCACCCAGAACGGCCACTTTATCACATCGATTCAGTTCCCGGATGAGTTCATGTTCTGATATTATGCCAATGCTAAGGGCTCGTAATTGTTTTTCTTCGTCAGGTTTTAACAATTTTGGAAAGGTGAGCCTGAGGAAGTTGTCCAAGTGAAAATAATGGTCGGATGCATCGAAATAAAATTTGTAGCTGTTGTTTATCAATTCGTCCACTCCTTCAAAGGGAACAGGATAATGCGGTAGTGTTAGCTCATCAATACTTTTGCTTTTGTAAGCGGAACTAATTACAACCCCCAGCATGGTGAATGGTCCAATTATGAGCCAAGCATATTTCTGACATTTTCTTCTGAAGATGCCTCCAATGTCAACACCCTGCTCGAGTAATATTCCTATGAATGTAAAATAAATAAGGAATGAAGCAAAACTCTTGTTTGTGTGGCCGTGCATGGAAAGCCATAGCGTTTGGCGCATTAGTACTCCAAAAATGACGCATGTCAATAGCAATAAAGCCCAAATGTATCCATCATACGATGCCAGCACATATTCGAGGACGATATTGCGACGCAGCCGCACTTTTCCGCAACTGACGAAACTGTACAAATGTGTCTCGGCTTCTATTTTTTGTCCATGATTCGGGAATGAAAAATAACCGTATATCGGAAGCTGTGGAAGTGGAGGCTTCCATTCATCTCCGTATAATGTTTCGGCATTTTTACAGACTGTGCTCCTCATTGCTCTGGCCCCTTTGCCTTTATCCTCTGTGATGAAAGTGTGGTTGGACAATATTAGAGCTCCTAACGCGTGTGAAAAGTATGTTTCACCGTAATATTCCACCTCCGCAAGCGGATAATGTAATTTGAACGATTCGAATTGATTAAACCTGCCATAATGTAAATTGGTGGCTATCCAATACGAGACATATCTGTACAGTGTAGTATGCCCTTTGTTTGCCAGCAATAGGTTTCGAAGATGAATAAAGTTGTCCGATGGTGTTGCAGATGCGTTAAACTGCACAGTAACTGGTTGGTACAGTCGACAGTTGTCACAATATTGGCACACCGCCAGCATTCTGCTCTCTTGACCAGCCTTAGTGCTAACGAGCACAACAATTAAATCGCCAAAAACCTCAATTTCGTGAAATTGAGATTTATCAAAAATATAATAGAAACGATTAAGCCATGGTGGGTATATTCTGACTTTGTGTCCTGGATTTGCACGGCGAGTAGAAGTACTCCAATTCTCGAGATCTGTATTTTCTTCTAATTTTTGAAACAGAACCAGAAAATTTACATGGGGCCTTCTCTCTGCATAATTTAAAAAATACTTCCCTTGCGGCTTGTAACAACCAAACCTGATAAAACCGTGTGGAATTATCAGCCTGTTGTTGCTATGGACCAATGAGCCTGGATTCTTAATTGCGTCAGGGTACAAGAATAATTGGGATGTGCAATATATTCTCCGATTCTGAGCACTGAAATCGCGATCGTAGTTCCTAGCCAGTTGCGAAGCGTTCTCCCGTTTTACGTCCTCCAAAGCCAGCAGCTCCTGTACATTTCCTCTGAAAGTGACCGTGTACCGTGATATAACAATTGGAACTGACGACAGGCGCAGGTTTATGCCCTTGTAATTGATTAGATGAACTAAGCAGGGCGCAAATAGTTTAATCTGTTCCTTGACAGCTGATAGTTCATTGGTATCATCTTGGTCGGCTCTAGGTAGCATTGCAGTTTGAAGGATAAAAATTGCTAAGGGTATTTTTGGATAGTTTCTTTTTGTATTCATCTTGCTGCAAGCCTTTTCGCACTTCACTGCCAACAATTTAGGTAAGATAATTCGTCAGCAAATATGAACGAAAATATAATGGCTTTTCCGAATTCAATATTTTTATTTGAAAAGAAACCTTATCAAAGTGTATATTTATATTTATTGAAAATTTGCCTCGACCCAATGAAATCTGTGAATATCTCGCAATATGCCTTGGTAAATAATGTGACACCTTTCCACGCTGTTTGTTGTATACTCTTTCTACGTTACTTTATGGAGCATCGTAGAGGTATACCGCGTTTGAGACGGAGTTCGATACCACTTGATCCAGTTTGACACACATAGAAGAAGAACGATGTTGTTAGGTTGTAAGTGACAACCAATTCGTTCTACACATTTACTGTTTCTAGACCTAAAAGAGTGTACTCCGTGGTATAAAAAAAATGGTCGGATACGACATAAGGGGGCCAGCGCGAAGCTTTTTTATTTTAATCACACAAAAATAGGTTACTCTAAGACGACAGGAAATCATCTTTTGAGTACTCAAGAGGAATGGCAGATCATTTTGGAAACGTTATACCTTATCTAAACTCTCCATTAAAAATGTTCGAGTTCCTTACGTGCTTCCCCTTATGCCGTATCCGACCATTTTTTTATACCACGGAGTACACTCTTTTAGGTCTAGAAACAGTATGAATATTTTATATTTTTCATATATGGTAGTCAGTAACTTGGATAAACCCATGCCAAAGAGTATAACGTTGTTCCGTTACCGTACAATAAACTTTTAAGCTGATATTAGCTTTTCAATTATTCATCATTGCTGCAAAACGTATTGGAGGGAATGTCCTGTCCTGCATTCTCCTCTGACTACCTGGGCTTCGGGTTCACGTTTCAATGCATGAAAATGCTAACCGGTGGACAGCGTCGTATAAATTTATTTGTGCCGTTAATATCAGTTCTATTCTTAAAAAATGATCTACATTTCGAACATATGAAAGATAATTTGAGTGACCGTTCCTTGGAAATGTCAGCCATATTGTCGCAATGTAAACAATTGGCGGTACATTTGCATGACGTGGGACGCCCAATTGTTGGTTATTGTAAAACGTGTTTCCAATGTGACGCACTAGATGTGTATTACGGGGTTAGCCTAAGTCGTAAGTAAGTCCAATTTCTCCTCGTTCACTAACCACATAGCACGTTGAAGTAGGTTTGCCAAATGATAATTAAAATGTATGAGGCTCATACTATGAGCCCTAAATGTTGTTAGCGTCGCATAAAATAAATGTAATGATTTGCATGAATGGGGATTAATAACACTAACTCCGAAAGAGTTAATGTGACATACGCACAGATGGATTAAAGTAAGCATGAATAAGTTATTCAATAATGAGCTCTTTTTTACGCAAAAAGTTTACTACTTCCAAATATTGTAATTTCTTAGGCTGTTTATAGCCTATATATGTGTAGCTAATCATCTTCAACAATAAATAAATTCCGTCAAATTTCCAGTTCTGTACCAAATCTACCTAGATTGCATCCACGTTGAATGATCAAAAGGCAACATGTGTCCTACTTTCCTAACGCTTCCGAATCAGCTTCTGGTTTCTAAAGTAGCCATAGGCGTTTACCCATCCAGTACTATTTGCAACAGTTACAACCAGCAAGGATGATACTGGGTCGACCATATCAGTGAACATTGGTACTAAAACATTTATCCACATAGCCAGAGCATATGGGCAGTAAAGGAAGGCTCCCACGTATACATAAGTGGTGAGACATTGGGATGCCATAGATTGATATGATTGGGCAGCGCGCTCCATGCTGGTTGGGCCACATGAACGCACACTCAGACTACGCCTCACTTTGACAACCCTGTTCCTAATGACTACATAACTTATTGTTGTGGAGCACGCATTGAAGGTAATAATTAATGCTGTCACGACGCCCAGTAACTTGCCATTTAAATTTGTAAGTTTGTAGCCGTTCCTGTAATTTAATAGAAACAACATTTCAATTTGAGCTATCGCCATTTTAGGAGATTATTAGATGACAAATTTAGCGTACCAGTAGCCAGAGTTTCCAAGTGCGTCCAGAAAATGAGCTGGTATTATAAGTGAGAGCATGACAACCACACAGATTATGTGCAGCTTCCACTCAAATCTTCCCATGTTTGGTCTTCTGTGGTGGACTACGCTGTGATATGAGTAGATCGCAATGCATCCATACAGTAATTGCTGGTAACTGCGGAATTTAATACATATTTTTTAATAAGTCATAAGTAGCATAAAATTGCAAATAATTTTTAAATCCATGATCACACTTACCCGAAAAAGAATGAAACACACACGCACAAGGTCAGTTCAATTAAGTAATTGTCGGGAAACCTCTGCGTGACGACTATGTACGTTTGTTCCATGAAGATGGTGATTCCCCAAAGTATTTCCGCGATTGCCAAGTACAAAGGAAATCTTGCGGGAAAATCCGCCTTCGAGTTGTGATGTCTCCATTTGGAATATATATTCAGGATAAGAGCAACACTGGCCGTCATAGAGATACTTGATGTAAATATAATGGCATAGTGTACTGCGTAGAAAGCAATCCGATTATCACCGATAATGGCGTTCGCTCCAGGCACAATTTCAGAAGTGCTAATTAGCCAGTCATATTGCAGTTTGTTGTAACTGGTTGAATTTTGTGCATTGAAATCCATGTTGGATTTAAAGTTTTGTATTAATCCACATCTCATTGTTGGTTTTGTGTTCTCCGAAATGAGAAATGCGCTCGTTGAGTTCTTGAAACGTAATGATGAAATTTATTATGAAATCTGATTGTGGTATATTCAAGTCCCTGACGCATTCAGCTAGTTTATTTATATCTTGTGGAGAGAGAGTACACAGAAAAGGTTGGAAATCAAAACCGCACGAATAGTTCAAAACCGCAGTAGTAGATAAATTGACATATATCAATGTCTCCTTTTCTGCTTTTGTTTCTCACCACGTGCAACGTATATGTTAATGGAATGCATGTCGATATTATTAATAAAAAATTCCGCTCCTGTGGTCAATAGGTTCGTCACCAAGAATGCAAATTTTTGCCAACCACCAAACTATAAATAATAGAACATACTTGACTATAGTAGGAAATTCTCATGTCAATGGGTGTGCGTCATATTGATTTCCCCAGTGCGAATACGTCTCACAAAATATTGGTAAATCCGTAACAAGAACATTTTCGGAATGAATGTGAACAATGTTGCATATTACAGATATGCGCAATTACATCCAAATTTGACGGTATTGAATAAAACATAAATTAGCGCTATTCGTTTAAGAATAGTACACGCCGTTATAATAGAAGCTAGGAAGGAATGGAAAACTATTAACGCGTGTGGTCATTCAAATGTGAATTGGAGCCCAAATTAGGAAATATACAAGATGCTTCCAGACAGCGTGACTAGACGCTCCGAATATTTTGGCATTATCGTGAAGGTGTATCGGTTCACCACTGGAACTGCCGACTTCAGGTACTGTTTCCGTATGACTGCCAGTGTAGGTGATTACATTTTATTCCTGAACTAATTTTCGTGCATAATGGGAACTTCCAAGTTACCAACCGAAGCCCATACTAAATATGTTCTTAAGATTTCCCACGATTATTACCGCATCGTACAAAGTAGAAACTATATTCCTTGTACAGCCAAATCCATGCCGTTTCGCTGCATGTGTCCACCATCATTTTTTTCGGATACGTCGCATTACTAGCAGCAGACAATACACGCGTACAATATTTGGTACAGCTTCGGCATTTCATTTCATGACTTACATCTGCAACACGGTTCGCCGTTCATATAGATAAAGTTAAATTCTGACTATTATATCATAATATGACAATGCCCTTATTTTTGATAATTCCTAATACTGTTGGTCAACAAATCAAGGATTGTTGTGACTGACATAATTTTGAATATCCAAACTGATGTTTTACCAAATGATTAAAACGAAATCAGTGAGGAAAAAACGTTCATTTGCTGGTCCGATTTGGTAGATTAAAGTAAATGCCAAGAAAAACTAAATATAATGGCTTCACAATATGCTCCCTTTCCCCTAGGTAAACTGAAACACATTTTTGTACCTTTGACCATTTTGTCTCAATATCGCATGCAGGAATAGTGCACGGAGCGGTACCGTTTTCCATTTTGTTTAATATTCTAGCGCTAATTGTAAATACGGGCGTGGATCAAAAGGGGGAAAATGGACGTTGTTTCACAAATTATGCTTCTATTCGTGCAATTGAGTGATTCATAATGCACATTCCAAGATTCTGCAGGTAACCGAGCATACAACATTTGATTTATTTACTTTGAGCAGGACTATTGAATCTACGGAATGGAAAAATTATATCATGCCGCAGGCTTTAGGAAGATTCCACATTCCTGCTCGTCGCTTACCGCCAACATAAACATGAACACCCAGAGCAATTTAAGATAAATGCTTAATAGAATAAGATTGTAAGTGCAGTGAGGGCCGTAGCCCTCAAGCATTCAACTAGCAATGTCACGAGCTGCCAAGCGTTCACATTTTAGAATGTGGCACAATTACGATAGGATTAGTCATCATATCAATCATTTGTAACATTGTCTTCGCTTACGCATAATGCACAATAAACGAGAGTCGTCGTCGAGCCTCAGCCGAGCAAGCAACTATCAGAGCACTCGTACATTCTTATTGCACTAGCATAACACTAATTACTATCCACCACATAACGCAAATCGAGTCGCATCTACCAATTCCCACATTACCCCCGACGAGCTACATCTCGGACCCCTTGGACATCACCGGATCCTCCGGAGACAAGGAAGAGCATCGGGCTAACCCCCAAGCCCAATCCTACCTTACTGTGCGCTTGTCTTTGTTTTGCAGTAGACAATATATATTTGGATGGTATTTTTGTCAAATATAGTACGATCAATGAGAGTATTATAAGTGATGTTGTCCGAACACAGTAGGGTCGGTGGTGTTACGTTTTAGTTCCTGATTCGGTGAGTACACATGAGTATATGCAAGTGATCCGCAAAACCACAATTCTGGCAAAGCCAACAAAGTGTGAAGGTCCTCCTTCGTGGATAATGTTTACTAAATATGGTGTAGATTAACGAACGCATTTCAATGTGCTTACTGCAAATAGAAGTATACAGAAAACCCAGAAGCAACGGAACGCGGAAATTCAGCATGACCAGGTGCAAATGATAATATTTTCGGGTTGATGCGCATTTTTGACCACTTGACAAATTTAACCCCTTTATCGACGAAAGCTCCTACTGGGAAATCAAAGGGAAATGCGGTTGCTGATACAAATTACTTATTTATGAAATTAGTGCTTCATGATTTAAGGTGGTGAAAAGTTAGAAATCATGCGGATAGATGAACCGCCAGAAAACCGTCAGTCGCAAAATCTTTCGGTCGTTGACAAAACGTTTCAAGCAATGATATGTATGGAGGAATAACAAATACTTGATTTATGTTGGTTTTTACTAATCGCCCTTTCACTGCTGAATAAAATGCAAATGAGCAGCCGTGAAGTTTGATAAAATATAAAATAGAGAGCAGCCCCGTAGAATATGTAGCGAAGAGTAGCTATATATTTAATTTTAACAACGTGGTTATTACTGCAACTAATACATTATGTAACCGGTACGCAGAACAATTATCAATTGAAAACTGTGTAAAAGGGACATAACAAAAACGCGTTTGTTTGTCAATATCAATAGTGACTTATTTGCCTATTTGTTTCCAAATCCGCGAAATAAAACTCATATTTCATTTGGGAAATCAATCCAGATGTCCTTATGCAATCTTCATGTAGTCTAAAAAATAGGGACATGGCACACGTGCACATATGATAATGTTTCTGTGAACAATCATATCTCAAATAAATGTATATAGACACATATTTCTCATATAACCGTTTTTACAGCCGTGGGAGCAATATTGAACTCTATGTAAGCCTCCCGTCTCTGGTTTACATTGAAATGAGCAACGTTTGATCCTCTGGTAACCTTCCGTCTCTGGATTGTCTGCGATCACCATAATTATTAAAAGTACACAAATAACTCAATGCCCGGAATGACGCTAAATAAATTATAGTCATTTCAAATGCCACAATGCGTTACGAATTACCTAAAGTGTCCAAATATTCACGAGTGACAGGCATTGCAGCTGGTATGGCCTCAGACAACAAGATAACATTAGCTAACAATGTTAGAGATAACAAACAGAGAAATTTCATGATGAGTTTTGTCGTTTTAACAAATTCTCTCCTATACCGATTTGTCACTACAAGATTTTTTAAAACAAATATACGTTAGTAATTACGATGATAATTTGTTCGATGTAAGCTCACTTGTGACTCACGACAGATACGTTGTAATTGTTTTACAAAAGTATTTCTGGCAATCGGACAATGGTCAATTGTTCATTCTTTTCTAGGTACGATTGTGTAAAATAAAAACAAGTTTGATGTTTGTGGCACTGAAAAGCTCCATTGAACAATTGCATGTTTTGACTTTATGAACATGCATGAATCAGACAATAAAACATATCAATAGAATAGGAACATGATTAAGGAAAATGAACTTGAAATTATTTCGAAAGCCATACATTTTATGAATAATTTATGCAAATTACTATATGGTGAAATGGAAACTAGAGCATTGTATGAGATTTGCTGACAACGAGATTTGTTGTGAAATGTGATAGAATGTCTTGCAATTAAGGAATTAATTTGCAGTAGCAATGATTTTTGACCGTATCAGCGCTGAAAATAGTTGGTTACTACATAGCTGAATAAAATGCGCCATTTACGTATGATGGAATCATCTGGTAGCTAGCTAAATAAAAATATACAATGGGTAACAATTATCAAATATGTGAAATAAATGCAAAAGTTCCCCATATCGATTATTTTTCGGGATAGGAGTGATTAATTAATTAATTAATGAAAATTAATATCAATTACGTTTCAGTACAGCCTAGTGATTTTTCAGGATAGTGACATGTATCCATCTGAGCGGTGACCTCATAGCAAATTTTATGGAAGCGTAGCTCACTAATTATGGCAGCTTAGAATCGCAACTCCGTTGTAGACCCAGTGATCAAAATATCTCATTTGACGATATGTGTAATATGTCTACTATAATGTGTTTCGACGATTTTATTCAAGTAAATAGCATTCCTTAATGCACAAATCTGTCATATTTCTCTAATATAATATAATACCATTAAATGATGTCTGTAAAAATTAACCGTTGCGGTATGGCGGGATTTCAGACTAGATCTAATGTATTTAAAACATTATATTTTGCGAGCGTAAGATGTACGAGAATGTTGAAATTTACTGAAATAGTATACTGAAAAATACCATATAAAACGTACTAGTATTGTACTATGTTCATATCGACTGGCTCCCAGATTATATATATCTCGTAATATTGTTGAATATTATCAGCAATTATTCTATCTCTTCAATTTCAAATGCATCTATTAAGTTAGCCAGTTTGTTCAGTATCTGTGATTATTTTACTGCGAAGTAAATCTCCATTGAGCATGACTAACATCTGCTTCCAGTTTTTATTTGGTATGTGTGGTGTATGTACCACACTTGATGCAAAATAAAATATGCTTTTAGATGCGTGAATTCTTTGCCTTCAGCATAGGTATTTATTAACAGTTAAGAGAATTATAAGAGTGCTAAAGTGTTAGCTAGAGAGTCAGGAATAGGTCTGATGAGAGGAGGATGTCTCGCTACTAGTGTAGGTAAAGGATCAAGCTGCAAGAGCATGGTAATCAATTGCTAGCTGGAGACAGGCATCTTTGCTGTCTGGAGAATCAAGACAAGTGTTGATAAGACAATTTAACTAATTGAACATATTTGCATGTTAGAATAATAAGATATTCTACATTTCCTCCCTTTTACATTTGAGCCTACGTGATCAGCAATTAACTTAACATTTCATCAAATTTTATTTTAATGGAAAAGAAAACATCTAGATATGACTGAATGACTACGTGACAAATTACTGATGTCCATAGCGTTGAACTGGCTTCGCGATACGTCTGGGGTATCTTGGTACTTCTTGCTGAACACGAGGTGGAGAGCTGATGGGTGGATCCTGAACAGGGCTACATGGTGCTGTTGATAGATCTCGGGTACTTCGAGCTGGGCTAGCAGGCTGGCTTTGCTGTTGAGGTGATTCTTCACGTTCTTCATGCGTGTCCTCATCCAGAACGTCATGATGACGCTGCGCTGCTGCTCGTATTTGATCTGCATGACGCTTTATATTCTTTCCGTTGACGTCGACTAAATAAGTAAGAGGACCAAGGGCTTGGATAATGCGACCAAATGACCATTTTTCTTCCGCTTTCGAATAGGTTTTCACCCATACTTCTTGACCTGGCTCGAAATGGCGCTGCCTTGTCCCTTTGTTGTAGCTTTCTTCTTGACGTGACTGGGCACGTGCGACTGCTGCTTCTACACTTGGCTTGACCAGATCCAAAATAGTATGCAGCTTCCTTCCCTGTAATAACTCGGCGGGACTCGGCGTGTGGCGTGTGGAGTTGCTCGGTATTGCAGAAGGAACCGCTGGAGGCGAAGGTCAACCGGTAAATCTTGAGATTTCATGCCCTTTTTGAAGGTCTGCACAAAACGTTCGGCCTCGCCATTGGATCTAGGGTGATATGGGGAAACACGGATATGCTTAATACCGTTTTCATTACAAAACTTACTGAAATCTGCAGAAACGAACTGGCGACCGTTATCAGTAACGATCTGTTCGGGTAAGCCAAAGCGAGCAATAACTTCTAGGAGTTTCGTTAAAACTGCTGTTGTAGTAGTGTCTTGATTCATTGAGTACACTTCTGGCCATTTTGAGTGGGCGTCCACTATAATGAGCCACATTTTGTTGTTGAGCGGACCAGCTAGATCCATATGGAGGCGCTGCCACGGGCGTTCGGGAAACTGCCACGGATGGAGCGGAGTGCTCGCTGGATTGTTCTGGTGCTGTTGACAATGTGTACATAACTTGCACACAGACTCTATTTCTTCATCAATTCCAGGAAACCAGATGTGCTGTCGAGCTAACCCTTTCATTTTCACGATGCCAAAATGAACTTCATGGAGTTGAGCTAGTATCTTCTTACGTAAGGCGGTAGGGACTATGACACGAATCCCCCAAAATAGTACATCCTGTACTATTGTCAATTCATCACGACGAACGAAGTACGGCTGCAGGTACTGTTCTTCATCAGATAGACGGGCTGGCCATCCGGTTGCGACATAATGCAGGACTCTGGACAAAGCACGATCCCGAGCGGATGCTTTCCGTATTGCGGCTGCTGTCACGGGTAGAACTTTCATGTTCTCATTGACAATTTGCTTGACTCTGGTTTCGGTTTCTTCAAAATCCGGATCATTTTGTGATGATGACGGAAGACGACTGAGGGCATCAGCATTCCCGTGCTGATCTGACTTACGGTATTCGACCGTGTACTGGAACTGGCTCAAAAAGATACTCCAGTGGTGCAGGCGGGTTGCTGCATAAACTGGTAACTGGGACTTTGGTCCAAAAATTGATAATAATGGCTTATGATCGGTAATTAGCAAAAACTTACGACCACATAGGAACTTGAAGAATCTTTTGATGCCAAAAACTATAGAGTAGCCTTCTTTTTCTATCTGGCTGTACCGTTGCTCCGTTGCACTGAGAGTCTTGGAGGCAAAGGCGATGGGGCGTTCCGAACCGTCTGGATAGCGGTGGAACAAAACATTTCCTAATCCGACAGAGCTCGCGTCACAGCTTAAACCAATGGGCAGTGACGGGTCAAAGTGCGCCAAAACTGGTGTTGTGGTTATTCTCTTCTTCACTTCTTCAAATGCACGCTGACATTTCTTGGACCAGGACCAAGGCTCGTCTTGATGGGTTAACTTGTAAAGCGGCTCGCAAATTTCTGAAAGATTATGAACAAATCTCCCGTAAAAGTTAACTAACCCCAGAAAAGAACGTAACGTTGAAACTTCCTTTGGGACCGGCATGTTGACAATATCTTCTATTTTCTTCTGTGTAGTAGATATCCCGTGTTGGGAGATGCGATGTCCAAGGAATTCCACTGATTTCTTCATAATTTCACATTTCTTTGTACTCAGCTTGTAGTTGTATTGACGCATGCTGTCAAGTATCTGGCGAAGGTTGAGGAGGTGCTCCTGTTCTGAGGTTCCCGAGGACAAGCAGTCATCAATGTAGGAACCTGTTCTGGATATTCCACTTAGCATAATATCCATAAATTCTTGGAAAATTGCAGGTGAGCTGGCAATGCCTTGTGGGAGTACATTGTACTTGTACAGGCCACGGTGGGTGTTGACTACTAAAAACTTCTTGGACTGCTCTTCCAGCTCGATTTGATGATAGGCGTTGGAGCCGTCGAGCTTGGAGAATACAACACCACCACTAACGCTGGAAAAGAGATCTTCCGGCACTGCTATCTGGTATTGGGTAATACATAACTGATTGTTGACTGTCAGTTTAAAGTCACCTGTGATGCGGATTCTTCCATCCGGCTTGGGTACAACTACAAGTGGGGATGCCCATTCTGAGTGTTCTATCTTCGTGATGACCCCGAGGCTTTCCCGGGGGCGAGCCTTGAGGAACTTTGGTTGGGCGTCATCCTTAAGATAAATTTTCGCATGAAAATTCTTGATCCTGTCCATGGCCGTCGGTGGCCTGAAAACATCTTCATATTCTCGGAGGAGGGAGTCAAGATTAAGCTTCTCCGAATTTACATTTTTGCATTGACTTGCAATTTCATTCCAATCTATTTTGAATGCACGTAAGAGATCTTTACCAAAAAGCGAGTTTCCCTTACTGACTGCAATGTTCATTTTCTTCGTTTGACCCTTGTAGGCAATGGTTGCCTGTAAATCTCCCGTCGGGCGAAATTTCTGCTTTGTGTATGTGCTGAATACACGTCAGGTTTGGTGCGCTGAGCTGGCCCATCCAAAATTCTTCTGATAAGATGCTGTCGTCGCACCCTGTGTCTAACTCCATTTCGTGAGGGACCCCGTTGATGGTAACATTAATGGTAATGTCACGTCGGCTTTGTTTGACTTGTGAAGTGAGTGAGTTCACGTTACGAATGGAATCCACGCTGACCATGTTGGCATTCCGAGATGAGCGGCATTTTCTTGCAAAATGGCCCTTTTTATGGCAGTTATTGCAAATAACTTCCTTGTGGGGACACTCTTTGGCTGTAGCATGCTTGTACGAACCACAATTAGGACATTCTTTATGATCTTTGTGATTGTTTTTGTTACCAGAGTGTGATCCTTCTCCCTGATGCTGTTTGGAGTTGTAGTTCTTCTTGTTGTTTTGTTGGGGCTGACCCTTGTGCTGTTGAGACCTGAACTTCGAAGTTTTGTGTACTGCTGACTCTCCATGGGACTGGGCATTGCGGACGATGGCGGTAGAAATTTCTGCTGATTCTTGAGCCACGGCCACTGATAATACGTCTGCAAGAGCGATATTATCATCACGAGTGAAGAGCGTCTTCTGAGCTGCTTCACTTTGCAGGCCAAAGATGAACTGGTCTCTGAGGCGCTGATCCAGATCGGCGAATTTGCAATGTTTTGCAAGCATTCTGAGCTCTGCCAAAAATTGCGTAACTGTTTCTTCTCGTTTCTGCTTCCTCCCCATGAACTTGAAGCGCTCTGCAATGGCCTTGGGCGCTGGCTTCAGGTGTCCCATTAGAGCTGTCTTCAACTCCTTTAACTTCTTACTGGAGGGGGCGTCAGGTGAAAGCAGGTTCTTGAGGAGCGAATAAGTGGTGAGCCCAATGGATGAGATGAATAGATTCTTGATAATCTTCTCCATTTCCTGCTCCTTCTTCAACTCGTCGGCTTCCCTTACATTGAACCCGGATGTATCCAAATTATTCGCTATGAGGTAGGCTTCAAAAGTTTCGAACCATGATTCGAAGTCGTCTGTCGCACTGTCGAATGGCTTCAAAACTCCTACTCCTGGATTGGCCATGTTAGCCTTGTCTTCGGTTTAAAACCTTGTTGTTGATCTGGATGAAATTCCCTGAAAGAGAAATAGACTTTTTGTTGTCCTGGGCACAAGCTGATTGCGTTGAAAGTTTGTGTGCTGGACAAAACTGAACGGTGGGGCAACGTGAGACTTCACTTCACTTGCTCCGGAGTTGAGACTTGTATGTAAGTATACAACTGACAATGCCAAAATTTCTGTTTTTGGGCTTTGAAACTAACAATTTCACTGAAAACTGACGAAAGTTTCTTTAAAATAACTGAAAACCTCGTCGCCAAATGTGTGGTGTATGTACCACACTTGATGCAAAATAAAATATGCTTTTAGATGCGTGAATTCTTTGCCTTCAGCATAGGTATTTATTAACAGTTAAGAGAATTATAAGAGTGCTAAAGTGTTAGCTAGAGAGTCAGGAATAGGTCTGATGAGAGGAGGATGTCTCGCTACTAGTGTAGGTAAAGGATCAAGCTGCAAGAGGATGGTAATCAATTGCTAGCTGGAGACAGGCATCTTTGCTGTCTGGAGAATCAAGACACGTGTTGATAAGACAATTTAACTAATTGAACATATTTGCATGTTAGAATAATAAGATATTCTACAGTATGCTTTTATCCCCTCAAACGGTTTGCGAAAAGCTACGTATGTCCTGTTATAATAGAATATTCAAGAATATAGCGAAATGGGGCATTGCAAGTCACTCAAGATATAATACGCAAAAGGAAAATTAACAACTACTTAATCCCCGAGTAGCGTTGAGGAACTTCCCTATTTGGAAATTAGTCGTCCTACAAGAATGAAAGACGAAAAGAACACTTTTCATCCGACCAGAGGGGACCTGAGTTTTATGTGTTCCCAACCGAAGATACATGAGAAAATTGCAAAAATTGTGGTGCCAAATGAAAGATTTAGAATAAGATGATTTCAAAGATGAAGTGAAAATGCGTATACGAAAGTGATGATCGAAGGACACCGAGACATTAAACATTAGTTTCCTCCAACGTCCTATGCATTGGAAATAATCAACTTCCAGTTCTCCTACAATCAAAACCTCTCATCAAGGTATACCATAAATGTATCGTTTTCACTGGTTGACAAGCATTCATCTGAGCATTCATTCATTCATCAAAGTAGACATTGATCAGCATGATAACTCCAATCCGCTGGTTCTCTATATTATTGCACTGTCCTATGAGGTGTCTACTTGTCAGTAGTTGACAACAACGCTACCGTCACGGCTGTCAACCAATTGCTATTTTACAAAGAAGTCGACGCCTCCTAGGAGGGTCTGCGATTAGCTATAAAATTCATTGGATATTCCAGATATTAGCGGAAGGCACCCACTCTAAGATCTAATAGGTTGAGGATATTAGATTGTTACCATATGTTCAAGTAATTATTATGCCAACTATGTCCATTTCTTATTATTGTATATTTATGCCTTGCTGAAAGATGGCGTATAAAATATTATCAAGTAATTGACAATTACGATAACGCTGCGACAATGTTTTTATTTTAATTTTAGTCCGACCGTCCGACCAATTTAAATCTTGCGATGCGTTGGTGCGAAAGCGTTCGACTCTTGACTGAATTATGGTTTCGCATTTATGTCATACGTTGTACGTAATCACTATCACGAAACCATGTACATGGACTCTTTGGACCCGAATGACACCTGCTTTATGTCAACAGTATTACTCAGGTATTTTCTGACATTACCGCGCTGGCGTTCGGGTTAATGGCACACGAGCGGCCATTTACTAATCACTAAATTACACTAAAGTTCATTTTATCTTGCAGCAAATATCCTCAGCATATTATATCCTGCTCTATTTGTCTCACTGTAAAGGTTTCCAGTGTAGCGTATATACGTATAGCGTATTTGTCTGTTCTTCCTCGTGATGTATTCTCTCACCAGTCCCATGCCGTCAGTCATAAGTTTTTTTTGTGCAAAATTTTTGCCATGCCACCCATGGTACAAACGCAATGAACACTGAGCCTAGCTCTTCATTAGACATTAACAATGCCTTGCCCACAGTCGATAATAATGAATTGCTCATTTATTACAATAAACAATAAGTGACGTCTTACGTATGGTTAATTCCCCAAGAGTTTGTGCGATCCGGAATTGTGAGGCCCACCGAAAATAGAAAATGTTTAGTCACACATACACCGCTTTTTATATCATCTATAATATTTTATATCATCTTTTAACCAAGCTATGAAAATAGATAAAGTTGAGACCATTGGCAAAAAAACAGATTGGAGATAACAATCGGATAAAACAGGGGGGAGTGCCGAAAGGGAGAGATACCAATGAAAACCAAGACGGGAGAGCGACCAATCTAATGAAAGAGGGGAGAGAGACCAATGGGACAAAGTGTAGAGGAGAGAGGATAGAGGAATTGCATAATGAAACATGTAAACCGCAGCTGAGATGTTTTATACACACCATAATATCAATAGAAGAAACACTATGAGTCACACATGATAATATATGTATTTTGATTGGAATCGTTTGCATTCTAGTAATGTGGTACTCGAAAAAAAGTTTTAGATTTTGGTTTATAAGCATACCGAATTTATTTCATTGCAACTATTAATATTTGCATTATAAATGCGTGTAATGTTTTATAAAGTAGGAAATACGACAGTAATACGACAAACATATCACAGTAATAATTAGATTGTGTAATAACTAAGGTACTAACAATGAACGAGAACGGAAAATCCAGCAGTTGTTCTGCGCACCGTTCTTGTGTGTGACAGTATACACTGAATTGAATTACCGGTTAACGATACTGCTCGTTCTCGATTCCCTGAGACGAAGCTCAAAACTCAACTACAGTAATAAGAAAACTACCTGATGCCCCATAAAATGGGTTATATTGGAACTTTTTGGGACAATGGATAAGTGCAATGATAAGATGTCCATGGGAAAAAGCATTGCAGCATGTGGGGAGTAGCGTAGCATGGAAAACATGCGCCTGCGCAGCGTAGCGGCGGTGGTGGGAGCTGCTGCCGCTGCTGCTCCTCTTCTACGCAACTCGAGCCCTGCTCAAGCGTGCTGGTGGTTGGTGGTGCGCGCAAGTGCAGATGACACTTGCGCATCATTTGAAGAGCTGCGCTTGTAATTACTGTTATTCTTGATGTACTATATCCGCTGGCAAATACACGAAGAGAATGATCATAGTATCGTCGTCATTCATTCAGCAGCTGTCGGACGAGTGAGATTGATGGGGAAAATGGTTCAGACGAAGCAAGCGTTACGGGCAAAGCCCGTAATTGTGATTTGTGTTTTTCTCTTAGCCACTCAAACGGTATCCTTTTGCTAGAAAGGATGCTACGGACGAGGAGAAAACAGTACTATCGACGATATACGTTTATACATACAAAGAAGTTGCGAGGAATGTGAATCGCTCTTTGCCTAAATGCCCACAGTTAAAAAATGTTGGAAAACTGGAACTGGAAAAGTGCCATCGTGGTGAAAGCAGGATGTGTGCGTCTGTGGACTCCAATAACGATACTTCCATGGGAAAATGCAGATGAGAAAGAAGTTAAAGAGCGATACAAACGCAAGCGTGGGAAAGACAAGCGTATTACATGCCAAAGAATCCAAACGAATTGTGCCTGAAAATTGGGCAGAACTATATGAGTATTGGCGGAGTGGCTGCAAAATACTCGTTATCGTTTCCCGAGAATTAGTTGATGCACAATGGCTGGCAAGACATTACACACGACAAGCAAGGCAGAAACGATGGCAGGACATTACCAAATCCCGGATAAGGTTGGCGCAGTCTGGCCATATGTGGACCGATACTGGTAGTATTATGATTGTCAGATTGAGAACGAGTCCATTTTATTTGTTTGAATGCTGAATTGAAAATCTTGATCTGAATGTTACTTGATTGAGTCGCATTTTTGTTGGGCGGCCGTTTCTTTCTAATGAAACTCTGCATCTATTTGTGTACATCTTAATGGCCTTACAGATATCCGGATGGCGTTCGGCCGGGTTCCCCTAGAAAAACACTTGTCATAATCTTCCACTCCAAACTGCGATTACAATTTGCAGGTAAGTGCACAACGAGCTAGCATAACTCACCATCAAACTTTCATTTTTGCCCCTGCAAAATCATAAATAAAATTGAATGAAATGAAGTGTTTATTTACATTAACACATCAACATCGACATAGTTGTAATTTTATAATGTTGGCAAACGTTTTTGCAGCCATCAGATGTGGGCAATCTGTAGAATAATTCTCTAGCATCGCTAAGCAAATACTCGTTTTCCACAGGTTTTCCACTTTGGAGAAGAGAGAGTATGCATAGTGTGATAATTAAGTATAAAAAGTATCAAAGTTATTACCAAATACAAAATTTAAAACGAGATAACAAGAAAATATGGAAAGCAAGTTTCTTTTTAACAATTTTATCTAAACCCTTAAAACCGAAAAAATGTAAAACTTCGATACATATAAAAAACTTAAAAAAGAAGGGTACAAAAATAGGTTAAGATAATTCAAAATTATGTAAAAAAAACTTTGTAACGTGACAGTGATCGCAATTGCAAATATTCTGCCTTTTTAAACTTTGCTCTATGTTGCTCTAAGTCAGTTTTGTTGTCCTTCTAGAGCAGGCATCCCATGCCCTTGTATATGACACGTTGATCGGATAATCATATTCCGCAAAGGCCTTTGCAAAAATTCGTGTTTGCATTTTATCAATGAAATCAAAAAAAACTTAGATTTACAGAAGTAGTGACTGTGCTGTTCTGTTTACTTGGGTAAAATTTCACTTCAGAACAAAACGCGATCCACTTCACCTTTATACAGAACAGTAATTGCGATAATAAATACATAAAATGCTCTTTTAGTATCCTTTGGCAAAATAAGGCCTGTCAAGCAATAGCAGGAAAACCTTCCACATTTTACCCTCGTCAAGCATGAAAGGGTATGAAAGATATTTTTAGTTCAAGTCCAGAAGGTCACCCCTAGTGGCTTGCAGGTATAGATATATACATTGGACTTATATCAGGATGATATTCTGAAATGGAAACGGGGCAGATGAATTTCATTTTCACACCATTCCTGCCAAACTAACCTTTTCACTAACATTAACACCAAAATAACACTTTTTCTTATCTATTTCATTTAAGTAAGAAACTACTTTTAAATATTTAGACCAAAAGGTGAAAATGTGCGAAATTTTCTTCAAGAGATATTTCACACCTTTCCATTTCCTAAAAATAATTTTCCGAAAATGATTTTACATTCGTGAATACTTAATGATTTCATTTTATCCTTCCCTTTGAAATGAAATTGACCACTTTTTTACAGTTAAAGTCAGACTATAAATGCAGATGTTTGAACTACAAGTTTCATCAGTCTCAATTTGTGTTCACTGTCGTCATCTTTGGGAGTTTAATACATTATCGTTTGCTCTTCCTTTCTGAACATCTGCAAAATGGAAAATAATATTACAAACATTACCCGAAATTCTCTCGCAAACGTGAGTATTATTCCATATTCCAAGTCTTCTTTTATTGGACAAGAAAATTGCAGCTTTCAAGTTCGTATACAGTGTTATATTGCATTTTGTTATTCATTGCTTGTAATAAAACATATTTGTGTAATCATTTGTACTATAGCAACATCTGCAGATCTAATCCAAGCATAATACGTATGACCCCGACACAACTTCCATCAAACTCACACACTATCCATAAACGTACATTATTTTATTCTGCTAACATAATATTAATATCCGTCATAAGGATCCAATATCCATCACTGAAAATTCACAATACTAATGAGATGATGATGTAATGCGTGATTGCTAAACTTTATTTCATACGGGTACACAAAAAGCACATTATATGCATTATACAAATGCATAACGTCCATCCGTACTGCTTTACCAAAACATTTATTGTTTAGAAATAATACTTTAATGTTGTGGTAAAAGTTCAATTTATTAGCTCCTCCCGCACAACCAACAATTTACGTATTCACCCGAATATCATGAAACAATCCGCAACCAATCAATCCTCATATGTATTTAAATATGTATATATACATATTTAAATATGTATATATACATATTTAAATACGTATATATATTTAATGTGAAGTGACCTTTCCACGAGTAATATAAATAGCATGTGCTGCCATAAAGATAATTAGTTTTCCTGGGGGATTGCAAAAGAAACAATTTAACTGATCCTGGTCTTCTTTTATAACATTCTACAATTTCAATTAGTTTGGGGAAAAGAGAAACCCTTATAATCATTGGAAACTATAATCCGGAAATTTTTCGACGATTCTTCGAGAAAACATAAATTCTAATTTTTACTTTCAAAATTGTTTGTAAAGTGACTCCAGTATTAGAGATTCGTTAATTATACCACGCAGAAAACAGTAAACATTAATAAGAAGTTTAGTTGTTGTGATCTCTCCATTAAAAGGACGTATTCACTTGATTCCTTCCCATATACTGGGCTCTGACTGTTAATAAGCATGGGGAAATTTAATGGTACCTTAACCGATTTGACATGTGATGTCATGTCCCACTCACCAGGAAGTAAGGTAATCGAAAACAAGGTATATGATTCTGAAAATGAAATAGAAGAAACTCAAACGTCAGAAAAACCCATGTGTCCGAATTATCAAACACAAAATAGTTTTGTGACTCAAGACTTCCTTAAAACGTTTGCTAACATTGAACCTAGTTGACCAACCATGGATAAACTTATTCCAAGTGATGACTTAAATAAACAACGAGTTGTTTTGCACGAGAACGATTCAACCAGAGACAATACATGTGTGAGAGCGATTTCACCCCCTGAACCATATGGGAGTGACGAAGGTTTCTTGTTTAAACGGGATACATCGCCAACAATTGAGATTGTGAACGTTGATTTAAATAATAAACGTTCTAAAATCACAAGCACATCCGAGATGCCCAGAATGTTTAACAATGATGAAGCGATGAAAAATTATGAATGGATTGCAAAGGAGAATCGTTTTAGTGAGCACAAGCGGCACATCATCGAGAGAGCTAAAACCAGGCGGCCATATTTACTAGGATCATCATAAGCACTAACACTTCTGGAAATTGATCACACAAAACGAGAATCACATTGCAACCTGTTTATGTATGTATTGATACAAAGACAGTTCCTAAGAACGTTCCAAATGCTCAATTCAATACTTATACCATGGCGAGTCCTAGCGGATTACCTAGATTTTATTGCTCCTTTCGGAGAATGTTATTATAATTCCGCAACAGGAACGCCGTACGTGAAATTATGTTCTCAACAGCGATGTATCGGTGGAGGGGATGTATGTTTTGCAGCTGTCAAAACTCTAAATATGGATGGCAAGCTATCCCAAGAATCTACGTTTACCCGCAATGAAATTCCCTGGTATCCAAGAAGAGGTCATCACAAATATTGGGATGATGTCTGTAATACATTGTATCGTATGCGCCAAGATTCTTCAAAATTACAAACATATGAGCGTAGGGAGAAGTTTATGTTAAATTATCGTCGAGCAATAACAAAGTAAGCCTCGCCATTCCCTCCATCTGATACACCTTTGGATTGCTTAGAAGGTTATGTCCATACTAACAGCGTATCAGCAAAACATAATCGTTTTGATACTATGGGAATGACAAATGTACAGATTGTGAAAAACAATTTGAGTATATGTCGCTATCAAAACGACAAATCTGAGCTTTAATGGAATCTTGTCTTGTCAAATGCACAAATTGATGACAGTTTAAGCATTGGTAAGCATGAGTACCAATACGACACAACTACGAACCAACCATTTGACTTTGTTGGATGTTGGCTGCTCACCTATCACCATTTCATCCATATACCCGCAGAATTTCTCAGCATAAATGCAGTCGATAATGATTTCTTTGTGACAAATAGTTATGTGATACATAAAGAAAACTTAATGGAATATGCTGACAAAATGGTTCCTATTATCATGAACGAAAAACCTCAGCCTATGATGGAAGATACTTCAGCGGTATGTCTTTGGTTAAAAATGTTTAAAAGAATACCCTGTAAGCGTGATGTGGGGGATGGGGTTTCTGAAAAATCGGCTTTTTGCGTGACCTATTAAATGTATGGCCCCAAATCGTAAAAAACCGTCCCGATATATGAAGTTTTAAACGTGGCAGAAGTAAGTGGCATACCATTCAACTCCTCTGAGTGTTTTGTTCGTAACGGTTATCATTTAGCGACATCTGTTTTGGAAGTTTGTTCTAACTTGTAAATGCATTGCAATATTTACATTGTTTTTCACAAACTATAACTTACACTGATAATCAGGTGGTACACGTTGTTTTAATAGATCCATGTTGCAGGTTCCGGAGTACCGCCACTTTGCTACATGTATTCAGAGTAGGTTATCTGGTGTCGGATGTAAATGTTGTCGCGTGTGAGATGCGAACCATGTCGGATGTAAAGGTTGTCCGGTGTAAATGTTATCGGGTGTCGCCTGTAAAGATTATCGGGTCTGAAGGTTCCACCCAAATATTTGTTGAAAAGATTATTTCCAGTAATAAGCTATACTTTTGAACGCCAATCATTTCTGCGTTTAGTTTGTGTATACTTCTGCACACAACAAGTGTTTCTGAAATGAAGGTAAATGGTTTGTGCAAATGATATCTTGGTTCCTGGTATATTCTTAAAATAATCAGTTCCTATGATTCTGGAGTACACACTCTGCGACCAAATGCTGTTCAACATAGATGGATAGATGTTAAATATGTGTGCAAAACATGTTGCATCTGTCTGTGTATATTATTTGCAAAATCTCATAAAATCTGTGACAATCATGAATCAGTGTGTCGTGTTATTTTTTTAAAACCTTTTCCAAGGAATTTTACACTCAAAATATTTTTTATATATGTGAGTACGACATTCGTTATTAAATCCGGTGTTGTTGTTGCTATGAGCGTTACTAAATTAGTTGATTCGATTCTAACATCCATCTAACGCGTCTACGTTACACTGCAAACTTGAGAATGGAACAGCGGGCAGTCGACAATAAGCATAACGAGAACTATTGTGATAACATTATATTGATGGCAATCCTAATTTCAAGGTTGACAGGACACAAACTCTCAACTCTGCTCTACAATCCGCATATCTGATAATTTCAAAATATTTGTAGTACATACAAGTGTTCCCTGAATATTATAAAATATAATCATAAATCAAATGCTTGGGATACTATAACCAAATAACTATAAAGTATCAATTGTAGTCAATTTGTCTAATTCGCACATACATTTCAAAATCATTTGGAACTTAGCTGTTATCATTACGTTTATATGTTAAATATAAGTTACTCGTAGGGCGGAATATTTTTGCATTTAATGTGGCGTTCCAGTAAGCAATACAATCACTGGCAAAAAGAATCGAATCACATCTTGTGAGAAGTTTACTTATTTCCAAATTATTTTTATTTCCACTGAACACACATTGGTAAAATCACATCGCAGAAACAGTTCACAACTGTTCGACTAACGCATCTACTGCGGTTAAAAACTACAAAATGTCAAAGCTAGCACAAAATAAAGTAGCACGTAATCGCTTCTCAGTTTCACACAAGAGTTTTCCCCCAAAGCGAAAACTTGAGACCGGAATAAGAACCCACAAATGTTACCTCTGCAATAAATTATTTTCCTTGATTCTCACGTTAAGAAACCACATCATGACACACACTGGAGAGCGCCCGTTTGAGTGCAAAATATGCAACATATCATTTATCTTACAAGGTGCGTTCAACCGTCACACGGCCGAAGTGCATAATGGAGACAAGAAGAATTACAAGACATGTTTAATATGCTTGCGACAGTGTCAAACAAATGCTAACTTGGAGAAACATATGAACACGCATACGGGTGAAAGGTGGTACTTTTGCAACGTTTGTGGGAAATGCTTATCGTCTAGTAGCTCATTGCACGCTCATAGCAAAACCCATACTGGGATAAAAAAGTATAAATGTGAACTATGCGCGAAGAAGTTTGCATTACCAGCAATGCTGAGAAGTCACATATTGGTTCACACTGGTGAAACACCGTTCAAATGCAATACTTGTGGCGAACGATTTGGTCGTCAAGACAGGTTGAGAAATCATTTCAGATTGAAGCATAAAGGGGACAGTAATTAGACTCATGCTTGAGCTGCTGCGTTATGATTGATGTTTTCAAATTAGGACTGGCAGATTCATTAGATTGTAAATGGAAATTTTGTTCAGTAAAATAAAAATTACTGGTTAATCCTCTTTGAACTATCTGGTTTGTTGGAAATAGTTACAATCGAAATAAAGTGGTGTTATGCATCATGTAATTCGTACATAATTGATAGCTAATGTAACCCAGAATACCTCCAGAGTTGATTTTATGTTTACATTGATTGTTGTGACATTCGCCATCAATGTAACAGACGGCGTTTGTGAATTTGTGAAGCATTGTTTTGTAACATGTTGGTTTAATGCATGTATAATTTCGTATCTGTTGTATAATGCTAACATGTTTTGTGAATAAACAAACTGGTAATTATAATTTGAATGTATATTTTCTAAACAAGTTTTGAGAGTTTTGTAATGGATAAATTCGTGCGTGCATTGCTCGAAATGGCCACCATTTACCTACCATTTACCACATTCAAACCTTTTATGACGTTTTAGGTGTTAGATAATTTAAAAGTAACAACCACAAACGCTGTCGCCATAGGATACGGACGATACTAGAATCGGCACTGATGGCTATCAATTAGCCGGACAATGTATCCTCACACGACAATTGTACCAATTGATTTCATATCGGCTATTAGTGTGTTCATGGTGAGAATAGAAAGCATTTATTCTGCTTTCCATAGCGTAACCGGTAGAAACGGTATAACGGATGCATGTTATTTAAATGGTCGTAACGTTTACACGGATGTAATATTATGTATAAAGTATACAATAAATGTTTTGTACTGTTGCTCATGTAACGAAAAGATTGTATGTTGGAGGACACCAGAAAATTTTGTAAGATATACGCCCTTTCTTTTTTAATTCCATTATGGACATTTTCGTCTTCTTTTCTATTTTCCCTACGTTCCATTACGTAAGCCGCAACTGAATGAATACAATGTTATACTTATTTGACTGGGCGATATCTCTATCTCACATCGTGGTTCTTGTAGTTTGGTTGGATAAGCATCAGTATTTCGTTTTCGCATCATGGCCTTCAAGTACATATTCTGCCTGTTACTGTTGGCAAACTGTATAAGCGTGTCTGGATTCATCGAGATTATGGACAACCAATCATGTAGCATGCACACAATTGGTGAATCTGACATCAACCATGAGACAAGAGACGTACCTTTCCTTGACGCACATGACATCTGGTATATACATACATTTCATTCAATTTCAATCTTGAAAAATCAAACTGACCGAATCGAAGACTTGGATGATGACGAAATGCCAATGACTGGCAATCGTCGTGCCTACTTTCCATTTCTGTATCTTCTTGGAAACGCGCGATGTGTTGTAGTCGTTATTGATATGGAAACCGCAAATGGAACTCTACTGGCAATGCAAGCTTCCGGATACCACAACTCTGATTATGTTTATTTTGTGAAAGTGGAGAAGTCTGTCGACGATGCCAATCTGTTTCTGGAGGAATTAGATACTTACACACAAATAGTAAATATCTTTGTGTACTTGAGTAATGTCGACAGTTTCATTCACTTTTGCAGGTATTGTGAAAACAGTAAAATTTATTTACAACATTTCTTCCTCTCACGACATTATGCCTGGCACGGAGCGCAAATAGTCGCATTATTACATCCAACACCTTCCGATAGAGCTAATATAAGATACGATACATTTCATCTAGACTCGTGTCTCTCCAAACATCGCGCCGAATTTTATCAAAGTGTGTGGAAATGTGTATCTGGTCACATACTAACGACAAGAATTGTCGGAAATAAACTAAACATAAGCTTCTCCATCGACCAGTCTCTTTTTGAGGAATACCCGGATGAACAAAGCTACTTGAATGTATTTTGGATGCCTAGTTACCACTCAAATCTTCCTATTCACTCGAATATAAAAATGAAACTGGCTGCTCAGTCACTTGGAAACATTTTGTATTGTGACCATGTTGGAAAAGTTACCACTACTAAAGGCAGCATTTTCAGGTATGTGGCAACGTTCGATTCAGCGACTTGGACCATGTTAATACTTTTGGCTACTTCTTATGGAATGATGTACAAAAGTTATCGTAAAGCCATGGATCTGATCTGGATACTATTGGGGATACCCATCAAATTAAAGAGACATTCCAAACGTTGGATATTCACATATGCACCAGCAGCGCTCTGCCTTTCCGCGATATACACAGCTGCATTCTCTGTCCAGTTTCTCTTTCGAAATCCGCCCAAAACGCTACCCGAGTTTGCCAAGAAAGGATACAGGGTTCCGGTACCGGATAAAGCCATAATGGGATCTCTTTGGGCGGCAATTCCAACTTTTTTGCAGGAATCGCTAAGTAAAGGTTTTGGTGTGGAGTCATTTTCTAAAGACATGTTCACCATTGACGCTGCTTTCACTAACACGCATCGGAGGATCCATTTTATCGATGTGGTGAGGCAGATGGCATTGCACCGATACCTGGAGATTGGAAGTCGTGAATCTATCTCTTATTCTTCGAACAATGCGCTATCAAATATGCTCTCAATTGAGAACATGGTAATTATTGAACAAGATTACTTTTGCGGTTCGGCAGCGTTGCCGGAATATGTGTATCCGGCTTTGAGAGTGGGGTACTTGACTTGGGGACCTTTGTCAACCACGTTCCACAAATGGTTTGCACATCTACATGAAATGGGCTTCGTTTCGAGAAATCAAAAGATTATTATTTCGGTTGAGAATACAAGATCACATTTTCCGTGGTCAGGAGTGTCTGCGACATTGAAGGTTCCTCTGCCTTTGCAGCTGAAATCCCCTTTGGGAATGACGTGTTATCTTCAAGTTCTCGTTTGTCTAAGTATTTTAGCAGCTTTTACGATTTATGTCCTTGTAGGCGCCGCCATATTTTGTTTGCATATTTCTATTGTGTACAGTAGCTGCATCATTTTGTAAGAAATGCAAGAGAGGAAAAGGATTGGAGTATATGACGACGTTCAGTTTTAAAAGTCGTAATTTGTGCCATTAATTTCACAAGCTCTAGAATGTTCCTACCAAACTTGGATGCATTGTCAGTATTTGTTGTTATTTATTGTTGTTATTTCTCACGATGGATGAGTGCGATAGGACAGCCGAACATGTCCAAGTAATTATTTTTTAGTTATTTTAACCAATTCATTACAGAGACTGTAATTATTAAATCCAATCTTTCACGCACACATGACATATGCCCACAAAATCAGTTTTTGATTCGTTTATTGACTGTTGTAGTCAGGAAAAAATATCAAATGATAAGCGTCACCCATTATTGCGGTCATACTGACCACGATAAGCCAATAAATCTGCCATCCACCATCCCACCTTTTTAGCCTGTTTCCAGTACCAACCTATATGATTATTAACAAAAAATGTTAAAAACGGGTTTTGGTGTGAGTCAAATTTACGTATCACTTAAAATACCCGTGATGTGACACTTTTTACATTACATTAGCTATTCATGTATTAGAAACTTACGTGCTGCCGGTATTTGCGGTCTAATCAATACTGCGTACATTAGGTTCAAATTTCCTTCTGATTCGTGAAAAGAGAGAATGGTTGCGAAAACCAGTGAGAGGACGGTCAGATGGACAATTGAAAACTTCATTGTTTGTATCGTTTTCTAGCCAATGTCTTCTGGACCACAATTCACTATCCGTCAGAACTTTTGCAAAACTTCCAAATTCACTTGAGTCTGAAATATGTAGCAGATAAATTTCCACCGGATATTTTTGACAAATTGGGATGATTTGAGTATATCTTGGTTGCCTTAGCTTTTGCTAATTTCGTAATCACCGTCATAAATGTGCCATTTGGTTTGGTTAATGAATGATTTTGCAATTACGATGGCGCAACTACAAATTAGTAATTTGCATCATTAATATATAAGAAATGGTTCCATAAACAGGATGGAAAATGTTGCGGAAGCATAGATCGCGGACCCACAATTCTTTAAGAATTTGGTATGATCCATCACCGCGCTATTGTATCGTCTGCCCTAGTTTCGTGCATCCAGGGACATGGAATTAATTGCATAGTGGCAGACTCTAGATTATTAGAAATGTAGTATGTTAGAACGGCACACGGACAGACATACGCGCGGCGCTATCAATGAAAATGATTAGTACTATGATGCATACTAGTCGTTATCGATCCATTTCATTTAAGAAATGACCTCGAAAATGTAATGGTCATTAAATCGAGGTGTAATTTTATGTTATTTCATTCAACTTATTGTTCTCAACATTTGTGTTGGGGTCATCACTGCTGGCGGATGCGAATGGATGATTTTTCAATTGTCTTCGTCGTAACTGCACATAAAAATGTGAATGCAGTAATGTCAAATGCAAGTATATAACCTATTCCAAAGTATCACTTGGAGCCTGGCAATTCAGTATATCATGGGCATTCCTACCATTATGTGCAACCTTCCCCATCTGCGCCCAGTAATAAAAATTGCTAACTGGACACAAATTGAACCTGAGATATGCGTAGTGTTAAGATTTCCCGCTCACTTTAAAACTCTTTACAAAATCGACAACATTTAAATTTAACGGCAGATCTACATTTTTAAGTCCGTCATTTTCGATTTTATATTTTATTGAAGATTTGAACAAAAGTCTTTGTATAACTATTTACTAATTAATTTTTTAAATAACTCTTTACTAATTAATTTTAATATGGTTATTAAAAGGACAAATGCGTTTTTGTTGCGCCACAAATTTTATGAGGATATGAATGCAATATAATATTAATTACGCATGGGGCAACGAAATATATTTTGGTTGCTGATGGCTGACCTAGGTAATGTGTCAGGAGGTCAATGTAAATGTCACTAAATTTTTAAAAAATCTTATACAAATATATTCATTTCCATCCAAACGCAAATATTCATTTCCATCAATAAGCCTAATCTTTGATGAACAGGGTGTAACAGGGCCTCCGATAGCAACCTTTTTCAAAAATAAATTCTATGTAAATTGCATTTGCACAGAAAATGGTGCCGGATTGGAAAATGTTATGAGAAAGGTCGAAATGTACTGGCAAATAGGAAATACGAAAACAGAATCCATCAGAATCAAACATTAAAAAATTTGCCATTTAAAAAGCATGTGGCCCGGTTTTGACTCAAGAGGTCAATGAACCCAATTTGACCAGTAATCTAGATTAGGGATTTTAGAAAGGTGACTATTTTCATACCGTAATTTCATGCATAATTACATTTACGGATTATCAGGATGAAAAGTTTTTTGTCTCGAGTCTCGATACAGATTGCAAGCTTACAACTCATCTCTATTTATACCTGCTCCAATCACTCTGACACAAAATAAGGTTCATTGTTTTATCACTGGCAATTTGCCAAAATATCACAGTTTCAATGAAGCACAATAAAATGCTTACAAATTGGGGTCAATAACTGTGAATTGATGATACTTGTAGCTTCTATTGTGTTCATGTGGCAAAGGTTGGTTTTTGAAGTCCAAAATACTTTGCATGGACAATGCTGGAGCGCATAGATAATTTACTTTGTTTTTATTGCAGTTTAGAATGCTAGATGGTTTAGCTCGTGTTTTGGCTTGTTATCGCTTCGATTCAAATATACGGCGTTTATTCCTCGGCGACGGAAAATAGTTCATGGCCTGCACGTGCGTCCTGTATAATAATATGAAAATTATAGTCTTCATTGGCGCCACCCGTATGGAACATGTCTTTACAGTAGAATTATTGGGAGGCTTGAAACAAGCATAGAACCAAACAAATAGGTTTTTAAATGGATATTTGCAGCATCAAATATTGTTGTATACTTCAACTGAATTTGTGGTTGTAGGAATAGTCAAAGCTTTTATTCGCACACTTAAAAGTAACAATAAGATATACAAAAAGAACAATTCCATTTGTTTCTACAATTGCTCAAGTTTCTTTTATTCTGTATGCATGTGTTCATATAGCCAACTCTACATTATTTTTTGTTTAAGGCTAGAAGATGAATTTATAAACAAGTTGTAGCTGAAACGTGTAATCAGTTTTCCTCAGAAACGGTAACGGTTTGGTTCAGTAAGTTATCACGCAGATTTTGTCTGATGCTCGATTTTTGCATTCCCTAAACATGCATCGGATTCATTACAGATTCTGTAAATTCCATTGCATAGCTTAGCACAGTGACTGCAATTTTGTTTGCGTGAACTAAGAAATCTGTCGATTGTACATATCTAATTTATATAATGAGGGTCTCGGGTAACATATTTATCATAGCCATCTTGCATATTTGGATTGCTCCGTGTACGCACCTGTATGAGTTCAATGGTCTCGAGTATCTCCTTGAAACAATATCCATGCAAACTGGGAAACAAGATCAATTTATAGAGATACTACTTCATTCCATTGGGAGTCGTGACTTCAAGTTCTCAAACATTTCCACACGATTTATGCATCTAAGCAATCACAGTGGTGATATTGGAAGCTACTTTCCATTTAGATTTACGCAGCCGTGTTCCCTCATTATAGCACCATATCAGCCAAGGTTTAGCTACCAAGTGTTTAATGCATTTCTCAAGCTCTCCTTAAAACCGAGTTCACTGTTCGTGTTTCTTGCAATGGACGACGCTACAATAATCTGGAGGCAGGGAGTAGAAGGTTTGTTCCCAATCGAGCAACGAAACTTGCCCGCAGTTAAAGTAATTCTTGAAGTACAGAAACAATGTCATCCGGCAATCAAGTACAAAGTTGTTTGCAACAGATACTGCGTTGCGGAAGTTAGCAGCGATATCAGCAATCTACTCTATCCAGCAGCCTTGCACAAACGAATGTTTAGACAGGCAAATTTGAGAAAAGTGGACGCATTTGTATATGCTGCAAGATCGCAGTATTTCAACGACATGTACTACGGCAAGGAACCATCTGCTTGTCAACGACTTGTGTTTAGCTCCACTCATTTCCGATTTTGCACCCAAGACATAATGTCAACAATTCTGATGTCCCATGTACACAACATGACATTAAATATTCTTTCTCTGGTTATTGAATACAACAAGGCTGATCGCGGGTTTCGTGGTCAATATTTGATAAACCCTGTCTCATATATCTCCTACGACTCTACAAGATTTTGGAGCTTCACTGGACTTTATCATTCACGAAATGTTGCAGAAGTTCTGATTTATTGTAATATAGCTAGGGACAGAAATGAAGCTAAAACGTTTAGCCAGATATTATGGCTGAGGTCCTTTGAACCAAAAGTATGGATTCTGATCGTCTCATTTCTAATCATGTTTGTTTTGTTGTTGAGGGAGGAAAATACAGAAGCATATATTATAATAATCCTGAGCATTTCAGGAATATTTATTGGAAACTCGATGCCTCGTAAAATCATGGGCAAGCAATTACTAATCATCCTGCAGATTCTTGGCCTTTTGACGTGCATTGGATACTTTAACGGAATTACGAGTGTGTTGACTGTTCCATTCCAGCCAAGATCATTTTCATCTGTAAAGGAACTCTTCGACGCAAATTACAAGATACTTTGGATACATTCTCGGGTATTTTTCAATGAAAGATACTATCACGATTTTCGTATTAAGGGACTGCTTTCGTATTTGAATGGGAGTTTGTATGAAACGACACGAGACCAGTATTTACCGAAAAATTTGGAACACAATTTGGTCAGAAAGAAAGCTAAAATTGCTGACTCCAATTACGTTCACGAGGATTTGTTTGTCGTTAGCAGCAATATCAAAAACGTACTTGGTTTGAGTAATATCAACTGCCTGCCATTACCAGAGCCGCTAAACTTCAAGGTCGCATTTCTGGAGATGTATACAGTTAATCGTGATTGGATGAAGCAAACATTTTCACGAATTTTACAGTCTGGATTGCCAGATATGTGGCATCGTCATGTGACTTTCTCGAGTAGTTTATTCAATAAGCAGCCGTTTGTCAATTCCAGGGCAAAGCACCAGGACCAAATTGGCTGCAGGTATTTGCTCCCGATATGTATTTGCATGGTCGTTACATTTTCTGTTGCTACTTTTGTTTTTATTTACGAATGCAATTTGCATGGATTTGTGGTCAGCGTTGCCATACATTCGTTTCATGTAATTACAAAAACAATTTTTCGGCCGTGCTTTAAACGAAATGGTAATTATAAGAGTGAGCCGGTATATGCTGAAAATCTCGCCAGACAAACCGCGGTAAATCAAATGAACGAAATCAATTCACAACCGGAAAATTAGGTACTTAAAGCAGTAAGATAAATAAAATAATAGCAGCATGACTATTATTACAAATATTGCGCTTTTCTGAAAACTCGAATTCGTAAGTCAAAATGATGGATTAACAAAAAATTGTAAAAATACAAATGAATTTGTCCCTTATAAATTTTTATTTTGTTTTTTCCATAAACAAACACACTAAAAATAACAGTTTTCAGTTATCCATCACAACCAGCAAACGGTATGTATCCAACTAAACTAAATTTTTCCCAGATTACATTCAAAATGGTTTAAATTCAAATTTATAAGTTTTGAGATGGGTTGTTGTGATTGTGATACTGCTCTCCAGCTTCCATAATAATGATGATCTGGATCATAATTGTTTAGTATTAATTTTCACTGAAAGCACGAAATTTTTTTTAAAATAAATTAAAATGCATATATTGTTTAAATTCATCAAGTCGCCTTCTCATATTTTATTAAATACATTTTTTACTAATAGCCAACAGGAGCACGGAATTATAGGTACCTTGTTAGCATTTGATCGCTCAACCTTCACATCAGAATTATGAAAATAATATGTCCAGTGAAAATCAATTTGGGTACAAACCGGACTGAAAACCGAGACGATTATTAAATGTCATGACGAAAGTGATGATGATTGTGATCCTAGGGTATCTTCTGGCATTTGTTGACAAAACGTCATTCTCCGTTTAGTAAACATACATGCGTGAATCAATTTGGAGATGGAATGATGTGAAACGTCATTAATGAAATTTTGGTTACAAGTTATTCAATGAACATCATTTTATTCCGAGTACATTTTTTTCTTGGATTGTATTATTTCACACAGTTCAAAATTAATAACTTCATTTGGTAATTACAAAAAATTGTACACAAAATGAGAGCGATGTGACGAGATAATATTTGTTTCTTGAAATGCGACCGTGTCAACGTGTCATGGTGTTTGCGCGGAGACCAACTTTTGGCTTTTATTCTCCTAGCTATATTTTCTATCCACCGTCACGGAACTAAAATTTCAGTGCTCCTGGTACTTTTCCGAGTCAACATTTAAAACTGCTACATCCAAGGCCATTTCGCATGGCTCGTTCTGGAAAGAAACGAAAAGAATTTATTTAGTGCATTCCTTTTTGCATGCAGACAAATTATGTTGTCGCTCAATTCATACAACAAATCATCTCGAAAACTTTTTTCTATTCATTTCAGCACGTTACAATCAATGGCTCACCTTTGATGAAATGCTTGCCGGACCGTGTGCGGGATGACTTGCTATGAACCCCGAATGTACTGGATAGCAGTCAGGTAAATATAAAGAAATGCAACAATCAGCATGCTAATATACCACGTTGCCGGTTTCATCCTAAAATAAAGAGAGAAATCAGTACTGTGTCGTTCATTTTTTTCTTATCTGCATGTAATTTTATAAAAAAATAAAATTGTATTCAAAAGTCTATAAAAAAATTTTCATCTCTCTCAAATAAATTAAATTACTTTATTTTTAAACCACTTACTTGAATTCATAAAAATTCGAGACACAGCCAGAAAAAAATGGGATTCGAAATATAATTAGCTGTATTTTTCTTTCCTTGTATCACTTCAGCTCACAATCAGTTCACAACAAAAAGCAGGTATACTTAAACCATGAGTTTCTGGAAAAGACCATCTCGAAATTATTTGAGCTGCTGCACTCGTTGTTGTGGTGTGAAGTGTATTATGAATACTACGACTACTGACACTGAAATGGTAACTGCTACCATCGCAAACACATACGAAATAAAAAGTCCCGTAAGGTTGCTGAAACACGTTTTCTTTTTTCGTCGAGTAGGATGAGTGAGTAGTGGCTGCACTTGCGCTGCTTTGCTTCTCTCTGCTTACATGTATTACATAAACGGGGACAATGATCCTGGTTTTTGCTGAGTGCGAGTGTAAAAAAGGCAAACGAGGAGATATGAAATTGTTTTCGGTGGTGGTTTGGTTTCAAGATGCTTGCTTCATTATTACCGTTTGATCAAAACTGGTTATGAATGTGCGCATATACGTACAAAGCGGCAGTGATTCGGATAGTATATCGCAGCGAATCTTGTGAGGATTCAGTAAGATTTTATTAGGCCACAATGAAATAAGATGCTGGCATGAATTGAAAAACCGTTACCTGTGCTCACATTCTTGATATTACCACAGCAACCCGAAAAGGTACTGCTCAGTTGGTATTTGTACCTGTTTTACACTGCTACTGAATTGATAGTGGGATGCAAAGAGCTGTGCGGTTCAGAATCCGTAATGCATAGATTGCATTGAAACATGTTGTGCTACTTGTTGCAGTGATGCTTTAGTACATGTATCCCAGTAAGTCAACAAGCTAATGAAGATGAGCGGAGCTCAACTTTGCTTACGATGATCACATTTTTTCACGGTATGCTTCCTTTCTGAAACTACAAATTGGGCTACACGGTAATAGAACAAGTTGCTGTGAATTGCATTTTGGTTATGTAATCTTAGTCCCATTTTACTTCACCATGCAAGTATTTTGTGCAATAACAACATAATATGAGAGATGAGAGGGTTAGCAGTAAACTAGCACGTAATGAATTATGCAAAGACTGTGTGGTGGAGAGAAGGGAGAATAGAGTTTTTGTGCAGTAGGCAAATGTATACATACGAGTTCTTGGTGAAAATAATTTGAATACAATTTAGAATATTTAATAGAACGTCAGTGGGTAAAGTATTAGTACTAATAATAATAAATGGTAACAATAATAATAATTTGCGCCAAATATTGTTTTGGTTATCTCATGACCGTTACAGTGGCTTGTAACTAAGCGTCCTGTCACCACGTCTCCAGCAGCTAGCCATTTCCACACTTGCCTGTTCCAAGGCACGCAAAAATGAAAATAAATTTATTCCTCATTTGAATCGCTCGTTTAGTTAATGAAAACATTTAGCGTTAAGTTTCACTTGTATAATTACTCGACTTACTCTGAATCTCCCCTGAAGGAAAATATGCTTCAAGTTGGGCATTTTGAGGAAGGCATACATAAATGAGCTGTCAGAAATAAACGGCTGGTTGGTTCCAGGAAGCCCCGGGAAGATGTTTTCCTCCAACAAATGTAATTCCCTCAATTCTAAATCAATGAAACATACGAATACAAAATTATTTCACAAATTTCACTAGAAATTGTTTCTCCTTGCTCGAAATCAACAAAAAATTTCCTACCAGTAAGCAATCTGATTGACGGCAGATTTTCATTGTTTATTTCCACGATATCCAAAGAGTCAGCATTTTCCCGCAGTGCACCGGCCAGTCTCACCGTTATCCCTGTCAACAGCGCATCCCACACATCTGAGTTTGGAATCATTGTCACTCCGCTCACCATTATCTTCAAAGATTGGAGGTTCCGCATGCTCGTGAACAAATACTTGAGACCACAAGTTTGAGATGAAGACACGCCAAGGCTCAAATGCCGAAGATTGGGAAAGGCAGCGTGGATATTTCTCATCACTTGGCTGCTAATATGAAGTACTTGGTCGCCTCCAAGCGTGTGATCAAAGTTTTCTGCCACGAGTCTAACAAACAGAGTGTCCACGTGTAAAAATGTTGCCTTCTGAGTCCATTTGTTCACCATTTTCTCCGCTTGGAACTCCAGCATTAGATTCAGTAATTTGGGCAAACATGTCTGAAATGATTTCACGCCTGGCGGTAAATCAAACTCCACAAAGTTTGTGCACAAATACTCCAACTTTTCCATAACCGGAAGCTGAACAGGAGTAGCGCGACTTGTAAGTGGCTTTCCAAGAACTCCCAAAGCGGTCAGGTTCTTTCCAAATTTTGCGAGCAATCTCGATAACAAATTTCCTGATTCCGGGGTCCATTGCACAAGAATATGAAGCACATTGAGCTTTGGGAGCTGATTTCTCAAAATCATTTCCAAGTGGTCATCCCTAACTCCACAGGTTAAATTTAAATGATTGAGGGTATCCGGCAGGAACAAATATTCAAAGCCACGTGGAATCGGATTGCTGATGTTGGTGATCGGCATGGTAAACTTGCTCAAAATTTCGGTCGCATTCAGGATCGAGTGGATGAGAAACGCCGTGTTCAAGTTAAAAGCACTAATTTGATCATGTCCCGCCAAACCAGTGTAGATCCAGTGCAGTGAAATATTACGTAGATTTGAAAGCTTGATTCCAGGTGAAAGGAAACCCGGGAATGATCCACCATTAGTCGGAACACACATTTCCAAGTCTAGCAATCCAGATCCGCAGTGAAACAACAACATTGACAAGCGTGCACGATTGTCGTTCTGGAAAAACTCCGGCTGAATTTTCACAGAAAATGGAAGCATGACGCGACGGTCGACTCGCGATGAGCTGGAAAAGCAATCAAAAAAGTCGTCCAGCTTTTTCTTGCTAACAACTTGGGTTGTCACGGTTCCTGCCAAATTAATGCTGAGTAATGGCTTCTTGCGCTTGTGTAGGCATTTTGTAGTGGATTTATAAAAATGTTTGTTCACAAGACGGAGATGTTTAATATCCTTCCAGGAAATGACTTTGTCCTCGTCTGGAATGACATGCTTCAGTATTAGCTCCAATACCTGCAGAAAATATAATAATGTCGTATTTATAAATTAACCGGAAGACTGGCTGGAAAATTTGTATTAATTCTTTGCCAAGAAAAGTATTTTGCAACATACCAGGTGATTGGAGAGCACAGCGTTTGCCAATTCCATTTTTCCTACCGCTGACTTGCGAAATTAAATTGTCTAATTGACTATCAATATGCTTTACTTGTTTCTAAAATGTTTATAAAATGTCTGCGCAAGCTATACTGTAGCAATGAGTGCGATAGAAAGACAGTGGCTGTGTAATCTTAGAGAACTTGTCCAACTGACAAGACATTTCTTCAATCCAGCGCTCAAAGCAACATGCATCTCGGAGCAGAACATAACTGTACGTAGCGTAATGACGATTACAAAGTATCAGCAAAGACATCTGCTGCAATGACTCACTCCTGCACATCTCAAACGTTTCTCTTATCTCATTTACTCTGCATCTTGGACAGATTTTCCAGGAAAATTGTAGCATTTCCAGTTAATCAACGACCTCACAACCAATATAGCTCACTATGGCTCTGTGCTAGCATAATTGTTCCTTAGGTATAACACAAACAATAATAGTATTTGTGTCAGAGTGAGCAAATTGCCAAAGTAAGGAAGCATATGCTACTCAAAAATAGTCATCGCTTCACTGCTTTAAGTATGAATCTCTCATTGACATATATGGTATTTTGTTAAAACATAAGCCCCATTTCCTTAAAATTGCTTATGAATAAACTATGTATCTGTATCGCATAGTTTTTGTGCTGAGATTGTTTTTTAAAAGCGTCGTAGTAGATATGGCTATAAATTACTCATTCAGTTCCACTGACGAAATGTGCCTTTTAATTTACTGTTTATGTAGAGAATGAAAAATAAAAGGTTATTGCAATTGAATGTTACAGTTATCTTCAGCTGCATTAATACGTGTGTGTGAAATGTCATTTGTTTGGTGAAAAAAATATGCGCTAAATGTCCATTAACCACAAAGGGAGATTAGACAAAGGCACAACTGAATATGAAAACAAAACGTTGCTATCGCTGTCTCAGGTCGACTAGCTCGAATACCAAGTTTTTGCATTTGGGACTCTTCGTAGCGATAACTTGAATGAGAACTTGTGAGTTGTTTACTAGTTCTTATCGCAAACCTGGTGGTATACCCAGTACAATTCTACAGTTGAATAAAAAATAATTACAATGACACAAATTCTGAAAATATTTTTTAAATTATAGTTTGAACTGAAGCTATATGCATTTGCTCATCAGCCATATCAGTTGAGACATCTTCTACGATGACTCATTGTCCAACTCCTCAAACGTTTATTTCTTTCGGATAAAAATATACTGATAGGGAAAGTTATTACCGAGAAATATTATATGGTAGCGTCAGGCTGTGCATTACAATCACGACCACCAAAGCATGACAATCATCAGTCCGACTTGTTGCTTCCCCATATAGATTAATACACGTAAATAACATTGTGAGTGGCAATATAGCGAGAAACTACATATAGGAGCTGGGAGTCATTTCAGTCTGTTTAATTTTAAGTTTGCGGAAAGATTTCGATGGTTTTTAATTGTTGAGTGATCCAAAATAACTACGTCATTATGAGTCATCTCACTACTAGATGGATATAAGCGATAGAGTTCCGGTAGTAAACAAAAATCATTAACTTCTATTTCAAAGATGCGGCCATGTCTCATGTAATTAAAAACCATTGACCCGGCCATGCTATCGCAAGTTTATTCATAATGCCATAGGCGGATGCGCGTTTTCCCTTGTATACACTTATACAACTTGGACTTCACAGGATGTAAAAATTATTGTGTGACTAGAAATACAAGATCACACTATTTAGCCTTGAATTATATGATGCGTTACTCTGAGAAATTGTGATTCCGACCACTACGGCAGAAACTGACACCATCAATGTAATGAGTATTAAATCAATGAAATACCACGGCATAAACTTGAATACTCATTCAGTAACGTTGTGTTCATGCCATGTATTTAAACAGCTGAAGGACGCTTGTATTGTCATCGATTTGGAATCTGTGAAATGACTGACGTACGACATATGTTAGCGCTGTCAGGATATCTCAATAAAAGATGTTACCATTACAATTTGCCTGTATCCAAATTAGACATTTTCTGACTATTTTGGGAAAAGTTTTTCATCGAACCGGACTTGAAAAGAATATAAAACATGTTCATTCCATTTGATAGATCTACATTCACTTTCAGACAGCTCAGTACACTTCAACGTTCTCATCAGCAATGGCAAAGTTTTCAGCAATTTTCGTTCGGGTTGGTCGTGCTTGCGGCTGCCGTCTACGCCACAGGACCTACACGGACTTGTAAGTTTTTGTAAATTACATTTGAAATACATTTGTTCAAAAAATCCATCAAAATTTTTTTCAGCTTTTAACCGATTGTCTTGGTTGTGCATAGTTTTCGGTGGGCATCCTCAAAACCGACAAGCTCCAGGTCAAGGATTTCCCCATGTCAGCAGTGGTGACCATGGAAGTTGTCAGATGACTGTCGTTGTTGGAGGTGGAAATGGCTGCGATTGTGCTTGCGGAGCACCAGCCCCAGCACCAGCACCGGCACCAGCACCAGCACCTGCCCCAGCTCCTGCCCCAGCTCCAGCCCCAGCCCCTGAACCGGACTACGACCCAAACTACCAATCAGGCGAAGGTCGATCAGATCTCGGAGACGAGTTCTGCGTATATCATTACAACTGTCTGAAGTGCGGAGCTACAAACTCGACAGGATGCTCTCTTAGGGATGGTGGCAAGAGGGATTGGTGCATGTTCAAGTGGTCCTCAGAACAGTTTTTGAACCAATATTGTCAATACCATCCTGTTTGCAACACCCAATGTTCCATTTAAATTGTATTTTCCTGAAACATACTGGAGTAAAGTTGAAAGTCAATTGGTAATTTGGTATAAACGCCAAGCGATTTTGTTGAGAGAATAATAAAATATACACGTGCAAGAAATCCATGATCATTTGCGACTAATATTTAACGGTCATCTGCCAGAACGGCGCGCATACAAGCCAACCATATTTTTACTAACAATTTATAAAGTTTGATCAATATACTCAAAATGATTCACGCACATAATACGTAAAAGCGCATCAACACATTTTCCTACTTTAATTGTTTTTTACGAAATAACGGCTCTTTGAAAGAAATATTGATTAGCATGTTACATACATTCATTGTGGGAAGGAGTTCATATTCTTCATAATGCTTTTAAACGGTTGCATTTCTAGTTATTTTATTTATTTATTTGTCGCAAACCATTATACATGACAATTACATCACATCAGGTTCATAGTCTATATCTAATACATCAAGGTCATAGAGGCAAATAATGTACAAAAAAACAGTTAAACAGAATTACTTATTCCATTTGACATGACAGATTGACAAGATTCAGTTTGCACAAATGTTGAAAAGAATATTTTTCCATTCAATCGAGATAGCAGAATCCATAAATACGCGAGAATTTATTATAGCCCGAATGATTACATTCTCACTATTCGCCAGTCTACACAACAGGGAATACGCGGACATTCTCATCAGGGCATTAAAGTCAGTTAAATTGTTCTCACAAAACATTTCTGATGCACTTATTCTTCTGCTGTAGCCAAATATTATTCGGAAGGCATCATTATAAGCGACTTTTACACTTTGTCGTGCTTGCTGTTTCACTGGTACCCATAAACTGCTGCAGTAAATACTCGAGAAGTAAGTTCGAAAAAGATACCGTTTAACATTGGGGCTACATGAAAAGAAGCGACTTTTTATTAAGTTGGCACGACAGTATAGCTCTCTCTTTCTCCGCAATAGTTCTTCGAAATCTCTATCACGACAGTTAATGTCATAACCGAGGTACCTAACTGTTTCTTTCCACACTAACACTCTACCACAGAATTTAACCAATGGAAACGAGCTATCGTACTTACTATCAGAAAATGCCTGACATACAGTTTTTGCCGAATTGAAAATTAAGTCATGCTCAATTGCAAATTCCTCACATATTTTCAGCAACAGTTTTAGAGCATGGATGCTTGTTGTAAGTAAAATTACGTCATCAGCAAAACACAAGTGGTTTACTATGACGTTTCCAATGCGGCACCCAACTCCACTTTCACTTAATCGCACACTTAAACAATCTAGGTACACTGCAAAAAAATACGGAGATGCACAACTTCCCTGTCTAACTGAGTTACGCACTGCAAAATGCCTGGATAGGTGTGAACCCCACCGAACCCTGAATGTCTGATTTCGAAACCAGAACATAAGGAACTTGATAATGTTTGGCGGAACACCTCTGTCACATAACTTTTTAAGAAGCGTGTAGTGATTCACCATGTCAAATGCCTTTGACGCGTCCAAATAGCACGCATAGACTGGAGTGCCATGTCGCAGATAATGATGTGCAATCTGCTTCACGCTATATATGGCCATCTCTGTCCCCACTCTCTTTTTGAAACCAAACTGATTATCACTAGTTCTGAGCTTACTGTTCGTATTTTTTAGTATTGTCAATTCTACTATCTTTGAGAAAGCGCTGGCAATGGCTATCGGTCGATAGTTTACACTAACTTTCTCATTCAGACCCTTTTTCTTAAGAATTGGGGAAATTATCACTGTCATCATTTCAGCCGGAATATATCCATGGACTAGCATCGAGTTAATTAACTGACACAGTGGTGCTGAAATGGCAGTTGCACAATGACGGTAGTGTTCTGAGTGAAGATCCTCAGATCCAGCACATCTATTCTTCTTCAATTTAAATATCGCTTCAGTTATGTCTCCTTCCAAAACCAATTTGTTATTCGCGCTGTAGGATTCTATGTACTCATTTACGGCAGCTTCGTGTTTGTTTGACTGCTTCATATTAAACAATTTTTCAAAAAGACCTGCCCAGTGATTACTAACTTCCACACCACCGACGACGCCATCGATTACGGCAGAGATTTGTTCCCTACACTTTCCCTCCTTTCTTGTAGAACTCCAAAATTGAACGAAGTCCTTTCCGTCGTAAGAGAGGGCAAGTTCATCTTTGAGCCTCTGTTCTTTCTGCCGTTTACACTTTCGAAGTGCGTACTTGAACTTTTTCCTTTTCACAGAAACATCATCAGACAAAGAAGAATTTTTTCCGTTTGCTCGCCATGCTAATAATGCATTGCGATAGTCATTGTAAAAAGATTTAACGAGTTTATTCCAGCCATTTATTACTCCACTTTTCGGAGCACCATTGCTGTGAGCACTGGATAAAACCTCCTTGGAACATTTTTTCATTGTGTCAATTAGAAAGTTTACTTCTGTGTCAATTAAGAAGCAATGATCTCGGTTTTTGCATCTTGGATCTACACATAATTTCCATTCATGTTCTGCAATACTACTGTGCACCGCTTTGGAATAATTGTATTTTTGTTCCACTGACACTTTGCTCCACTTTATCACTCGTTTTTTGCTTACCACATCGACGGCAGTAGGCTTATCTAAGCTTATATGTACATTTAACGTGAGAGGTGCATGGTCACTCGGTGTGACCGGGTATTCCATATAAACTTCACCTTTCACAGTTGAACTAACAACACAATGATCAATCCAGGATGTTGATCCGTTCCCCTTACTAGTGAACGTTATTGTATTGCTATCCAGTTGCACCAAGTCCAATATCATTAAGTCATTGTCATTACACATATTCAACAGTTCCAGAAATTTTGGTACCGACGGCGATAGGTTAAAGTCACCCATCAATAGCACCGTTCCATCATGATTAGCACATATCGCCTCTAACTTGCCAATATATTGACTAATAAATTGATTATTTTCATATGTGTTACATGGTAAATATATATTTGCAATAAGAATATCACCGCAGCTAGCACTGATTACTATGAAGCACGATCTTGAGTCTGAGGTATCCACTGCCTTAATTGATGAGTGATATCTTTTGTTGATCAAAATTGCAGTGCCGCCATATGGCCGCCCACGAGAAGCGTTTTTGTGATTCGGCATACTTGATTTTGCGATACAGATAAAGTTTGGAAAATCCCTCTCAATTTGCCAGGCTTCAAAATCAAAGAGCCAAGTTTCCTGAAGAAGGATTATGTCAAAATTAGTAGCAACTTGTTGTAGCCATACGCAATTTGTTTTGTAACCTTGAATATTCCAAGATAGTATCTTCATGTTGAATTAGAAGGGTTGTCTGCTTTTTTAGCTGTGGTGTGCGTCTTAGATGACGCCGATATCTTGAATCGTTTCACCAGTATGCCTTCTGGCCACATGTTTGGGTCCTCCATGTCTTTAAAGAACTGTGAAAGCGGCTTATCCTCTAATTCAAATACCAATTTGAACGATTTGTATGAATTGTGTGTTGAGGTCCACAATTCCGCTTTGGATAACGCATACGTGATTTTCGCAGTTTCTGTTATGTGTTTCTCAAGGTCCTTATTAGTTGTGTCAGGATGGCAACGTGAAGCAAACAGGATTCCCACCCTCGTCTTCGGAACTGATTTAACGGACGATGGAGCATTGCCTTGTATTACTTTCTGAATGCTTTTCCTTTTTCGTGTTCTTACTGTTTGGAAGCCTTCACTATCCATTGCTGGTGAATTCGTTTGACAATTCGGTTCTGTTGACTGTGTATGACCTCTTTTCAATGCCATTTTTTGAGAAAGTGGGAGAGACACGTCATGTCGTCGTTGCAGGATAACTGGTTTCTTAGCAACGCTTATCGGTTTTTTCGCTATTGAAGAGTAAAGATTGGGAGCTTCAGGATTCCTCGCATTCTCCTCAACAATGTCAGCAGCAGTGTTAGTTGCAGAGATAGTACTAATATTAGATATTTCGTGTTTCCGGTTTTTGATTTCGTCATGTATTCCTCGTACAGTATCCGATATTAGCCGGACACTTTCCATTTCCTTTGTCAATCCATCAAATTTGGTTCGCAGTTCCCTTATCTCCATTCGAAATTGGATCTCATCCCCAATCCCTGATGAAACATAACAAACATTTCGCAGATCCACAGCAGCAAAGTTGATGTTTTTGCCATTCCAATCGGCCTTTTGCAGGCAGTCGATCAGTTGACCTAATTCTTTTTCCTTATCAAAGTTTCTGATGGTCTTTTTGCCAATTACTGCTAGATCCGTGAGAATACTGCGTGCTCCAATTACAGATTTGTCGTCATAAAACTTTGAAAACTCAAGAATTATTTCGTCTTTTGTTTTTGCAGTGATGATTGCATGTTGCATTGCAGTAAGTAACTCATTGACGATGGTTCTGTTTTCTGCGTTGTTTTCTCCATCTCCCATTATTCCAGAAAATCAGCTGATGTCTTGCTGTACAAGAGCTTGTATCCAGTCCAGCCAGTGCTACAGAATCATTCCAGACACAAAATCAGCAGTAAACCGTTCCGCTATTCAGCATTGAATTGATTTACAGATTATCAATTATTCAATAATTACCTGGGCAAGCGCCCGGTAAATACCCATGCGATTAACGGTAAGTACCGGGACCGATGTCGGTGTCCCACTGAGAGTTTTCAGTTGTTTACTGATGATATTTTACTGTTCAACTGTTAGCACTGCCTATTATGGACCTTCGTCTTAATTTAAAATATAAAACTTAGTGCAGTTGTTTAGAGCTTACATTTAAAAAATAAATTCTAAAATGTAAACAATAAAGGAACGAGTGTGCACGCCTGCTGCAAACATAACTGTTATGTTGTCCATGTGGAGTTTTGACTGATGCCGTTAAGGTTATATCTGAAGTAAAATTAGAAATGTCATATTAAAAGGAAACGCAATCTGGGTAAATGCCAAATGTGATATGAATGATTCGATAGTGTTCCATTTTAGTGGACTTATATGAACTTCATGCAAATTATATTGTGTTCAGAGACGGCGTTGTAGGAAATATAAATATAAGGCATAATGAATATACCTTGCTATATCAAATGACTGTAGGAAGTATGGAAGTACTTTGGTTCGTTCGTATAATATATATATTTTAATCCAATAGAGACTATTGTCTGCATTCATTTTAGCATACCACAATGTTTGTACCTGAGTGATAGCGCTTTGAAAACCTTGTTGAATAAATATTTAATCAGATGCATACATCTGAATCAGTAATACACATCCATTCATATGGTGTTGACTGATAACTGATTTTAATTTGCATTTCTGTTACGGCAATTAAAATGAATTCTCGGACCCGAAAATGAAATTTATACGAAATTAATGCGTACATAGAATCGATAGATTACAACAATTGAAGGGATCAGGATACAGCGCTGCCTTCAAATATGGTACATTGAATCTTATTTTTCACGCAATCCTTTGAAACAAAGATTTCGGCTGTTTTAGGCTAACATACCACATAAATTTAAATAGATTGACCGCCTTAAAATATATTTATGGATATCTCATAAATGAAGGTAATTGTTCTAGTTTCGCTCTGCATGAACGAATTGCAGTCCAAATAATGGACATTTCGTATCCAATCCCGTACGCATAATATGTTTTAAAATTATTCACTAACGTTATGGTCATATCAAAGTGACAATGTTAATGATGTGTGTATTTAATGTTTTGAAGCATTTCACACAAATATGCCTACCACTGTCTATTTAATTGGCAAATACTGAGAGGTTGTCAGTAGTGTTGAGAAATTTCAGGCACATACTCATACGACTAGGTATGTATGTCCTGGTAGCGCGAGTTAAAAATTTTACAATTCGTTGATGTGTTCACGAGCTATAACTTGGACGTGTATTTGAAAGCAAATATTTAATCAGCTGAAGAAAATACTCCTGGCATTGACAATGAGCTAAAACAGGTTCTGATTGACGCACTAAAGTAACAGCGAATTTCATAGAAAAACAACCGCAGAAATAATTATACAGTTTTTCAAGTACAAAAAACTGAATAATTATGAATGTCTGGCATTGATCCGGAATTGGGAGAAACTATATAAAACAACCTTGGCCATCATCATCCTAATCATTCCACTATCTTATTCGAACAGCTTCGGTGTTGCTGCTCTCGACAGATATGGCTCGGTTCTCCGGAATTCTTTTGATTACCGCAGTTGTGACTGCGGCGTGTGCTACAAGCCACACCGGAAGCTGTAAGTTTGCCAAATTTTCAAACCGAATTTCCTTATAAATTTTCTTTCCTTGTGTTAAAATACCTGGATTATTTTCGGAGTACAGATTTTAGTCAACATCCAGGTGGCTTTCATCAATCCAGCGAAGGCGAGAATGGTAACTGTCAGATGACGGTTGTTGTAGGAGGTGGAAGAGGATGCGATTGTGCCTGCGCTGCACCACCTCCAACATCATGCCCAGCACCTGCCCCATCACCAGCCCCAGCACCTGCGCCAGGACCCGACCCATCGCCGGCCCCAGCACCTGCACCAGGACCTGTCCCATCTCCGGCCCCAGCTCCTGCACCAGGACCCGCCCCATCGCCGGCACCCGCGCCATTACCTGCCCCAGCTCCGGCCCCAGCACCTGCACCAGGACCCGCGCCATCGCCGGCACCCGCGCCATCACCTGCCCCTGCACCAGCACCGGGATTAATTGTAAATCCAGGACCACCTGGAGCAGCACCTTCACCGGCAGCGGGACCTTCTTCAGGAATTGTCGTGGTACCTGCTCCAGCCCCTGCACCAGGAATGGTCGTGTATCCAGGCGCACCGGCTGCAGCACCTGCACCAGGCATGGCAACCGGGCCATCTCAAGGTATAGTCGTAGTACCTTCACCAGCAGCGTCCCCAACATCCGCATGTGGCACCCAAAATCCTTTCTGCAATCCATTCCAGAACCAAGACACAGACCCACGTCGCCACGAAGGAGGTGGCACCGTTAGTTTTGGAAATGAGTTTTGCCACCATCACTACGCCTGTCTTTCCTGTGGAGCAACAAATTCGACCGGATGCGCTCTTACAGATGGTGGAGTGAGGGATCAGTGCTTCTTCAGCTGGTCTTCAATGGCGTTCTTGAACAAACACTGTCAAGAGCATCCCATCTGCAACACCAATTGTTCCCTTTAATTTTTTGAAATCCGGTTGAATAGAATGTTAACTGGGTTGCATGCATTTGATGCTCACTTATCGATTATATTGAAGAATAAAATTTATTGTACGAAGCTAAAACATTGGTATTATCATTGTATAGAGTTTTTGTCATTTATTTATTTCTGTTTAAAATGCATATGTAATATGTGTAACTATATTTGAATAGTTTGTGCAAAAACGTGAATTTTAGGTGTTTATTACATATTTTGGAATATTTGATGTCGTCATTTTTTAAATAACTTCCCCATATGTATATTTGGCTCAGTCCAACAGGCAAATAATAAAGTATGTCATTCCGATACATACAATCTGAAAAAATGACGAAATTATATCACCCTGTTGCCTAGTTGACATATCACCAACAATGAAATTGAAATGTAAATGTCATAAACAGGTCTAAATATTACGTTAGCCAAAGTTGAGAAGGTTATCGGGAAAATGTCCATTCCCTTCACAGATACATAGTGGGCATCCACTCGATAGATGAATAGTGAAACATCTTGGAATGGAATAAACCTCCGATTTTCTTCCTTCAGAAGCCATCGTGTGAACAATGTCATCTAGAACCATTAATGTTAGAAGATTCAGCTTATCTTTAAATAACTGAATACTATACACTCTGACCAAAGTTACCTTCTCGCGGACAGCAGCAGCGGTAATCAAAACTGCGCACATGTGGAGGAAATAAAATATTGCCTCTAGCCGATCGCTCCAATCAAGATTCTTCCCTTCTGTTTTGAGTTGAATCTAGCTCCCTTCTCAAACAAGTTTTCAATCAAGAACAGGAGAATATTTGTTCCGACCACATCATTTATCATGTCGGCCAGACACTTCAACTGCTCGAATTTTGCCTTTACATCTATCCATATCCTACTAGTCATCACGGTTGAGCACACCGTGTCTTTGTCCCATGCACTTGCTTTGATATCGTGTAAACCTTGAACAAACATATGGGTCGCGGTCCACATGCTTGTTGCCGAAATTAACAATAACCAGTCACAATAGAAAGTTATAAGGCGCCTAAATGAGCATGAAATAAACTATCACTGGCACTACGTGAATAAAGTAAATTTGAAAATATTTGAACACACTAACCTTGGAACGTAGGCTAGCATGGCAACAACGCCGACAATGTGATCGGCTGCAACACGAGTTCCGTTCCCATTTCTTTCTTGGAGAAGAAATGTGTATCTGCCAGTGTCGATCAATCTTGACCACCACCATTCAAATTTCCAGTTTACTAGGGATCGTGTTTCTCCCAATCCCGCTCCCTTGACTGCCCTCATTATGACAACCAGAATGTATAGAATGGGAACAATAGTGGGCATCCATACACTGAATAGTTTCCCTCGGTTGAAGAATCGCGCCATGGACTTTCCACTGAACTCGTTTCCAATCGATTGTTTCTGCGTAGATATAATGTTCAAGAGTCTTTTCAAGGATTGCGCATCAAACCACATTATTTTCCATGTGTCCAACTTGACGCAGCACGATGTGACCTGACAAGCTAAAGAGAAGAAGTGATTTGGACTTTTATGTAAGCTGTTCTCTTTAATGAATTTCCGAGGTTCAGAGATTATCCACATTGACGACAGCACGGTAAATGCAGCGCATATGATGGACTGTAGCCACCAGCGTTGAATAACATATTGGTTATTTTTAAATTTGAGACGGAATGGGCACATTCCAGAGTAGTATGCCAAGGCAAAGAAGCTCAGCCAGATCCCTTTCACCATTTCTCTCTTATTATAATGACAATGCGGTCAGCTACAATGCTACTGGTTAATAACTATAAAAGGTGTAGACTGACAAACATTAAAAGGAACACATCTTACCAGCGGAAGTATTCGAGTGGATATATTGATTAGCAAGTCAAAACTCTTTCAATTGGATCACCTTAACAAGCTTCGAGAGGGCTGTTGGGCTGAAAGTTTCACATGTTGAATTTGAATGTGACATAGTGTCGTGAAACAGCTTAAAAATGGTATCTCCATTTAGTATGTTGCTTATCAGTTTTGCATTAGTATGCCTCGACTAACATTACGAAATATTATTTCGCAGCCATTGGTTGCGTTTATTGTCAACCTGTCCAATTTTCTTGTCACAATTGTCACAATGTCTTATTCAAAGACAGCATGAAACCGTGTTTGCATAGTTTGAAGAAAATGTGATAATTGTTACCGACAGCTTGCGATGATAAATAGCCCCTGATTATATCTTTTGGAATGTATTTATTAACGGAGCTCAATAGTTGCATTTTACTTAATAAAGTTTAAAGAATTTAGCAATTAAACCTCTGGGCATCGTGACAAATATATTTAACATTTCATTCTAAGTGTTCACTTTTATTATATTTAACAAGATATTTATTATGTTTGCCCAAGACGTTTTTTATAGTTCGCCAACAAACGTTGTGGAGTCAGTGATTGAAGTTATTACTGGATTTAGATTGCCGTTTTTCATAATTTGATTTAGCGTGTGCATTGAGTATAAACCACAAATGTCTGAATTTTGTCGTAGCATCTTATCATGAAATTTAATGGACCAACTATTAACATTGTCATCATTTCCAAGAAAGTGGGGAAGCTTGTTCTCTTGCAAATCAGTTATTGGTTCCATCTTTCCATCATAGTTTTCTCTTATCATATCCTTCTTCCGTACAAAAAGGATTGTCGCCGGCAACTGCTCTAGACCCATTAGCAACTATGGCAGCAAGATTGACGACCTGCTCGCTTCGATCATCCAGCTGTAGATTAATGGAGGAGTAATTTTGCAAGAGGCGTGGTCGATGGTGTCGTGTCGGTCGTGTCCTCAGGTGACATAAATGAGCAATGGTCGTCCAGGCCAGATTGAAAAGGATTTGTAACTTATAAATGAATTTTTCCGCTACTGTCATTGCTCATCATCTGAAGGGAACTATGACAGAGTTCATTGGGGGTACCTCCATCCGCTGTCTTTTAGAATATATCCCACATGTTTCTGAATGGGATGATATGTCCTCAGTGACCTCGTTCATCTGATTGGTGCTGGTGCCGAGAGCGTTGTTGACTTCTGCTTGGATGTCCTGCTGTTGCACGTCTCTTTCCTTCATTGAAACAATGCAGTTTTGTATCCCTTGTGGGATGAGCTTGCGAAACTTTTGTACTAAATCAATTTTGAGTTTGTCAATTAAGGTTGTGACGTCAGCTGCTGTGAAATCCGCAAATGCTAAAATATCGTTATCGATCAAAGTATCCTGTAAATAATAATATTATGATGCAAAAAATATTTTATTCAATTCTATTTATGTAATCACCAAATCAAGTAGTGTACACCTTAATAGTGTCACAGCCTCAGGATCTGCTTCTTGAGGTTTCAAATCACAATCGTCTTCCCGTAAGCATTATGCATGAAGATGAAGTAATGTAGGTATATAAAAAACCATTAACTGTTTGCCCTACTGAACCCACAGAAATCTTTGAGACTGCATCCCTATCAAGTGGTGGTGGTCCGTTTGATTTCTCAAACGGTTTGGTCCGATGGAAGTTTGTCTTCAAATATTCAAGGCCGTCATCCAAAAAGTCAATCAATCGTATTTCTCGTTTAATTTACTATATAGCTGTTAATATGGGTATCAAGAAATTAAGCAAGTGGCAACAAAAATGGTGTGAGGACAGGACAGAAAACAGAGGTAACTGAATTCCATTATGACGAGATATATAAATTGGTGTGGATCAACTGTGTATACTGCTGCAATTCTTGTTTCTGTTTTTAGAGGGAGCTCTAGCAAGCTGTATGAACGTAGTGCCATTTTTTTGTATGAATAAACACTTCCGTTTTTGATAACATGAACACGCTTTCTTGAGAATTGTTTTTGTCGCAAGCCTCTTACAAAAATTGCTAACCTTAATTCTTACCCACTCCAGAACGATCCAAAAAAGGGAGCATAGAATGTGATTAGAAGATATTGTTAATGTTGTAGCAGAATAAAAAACAAAACAACCAGCAAATACAAATACAAACTAAATCCCAGTGTGTACTTTGATCTGATCACTAGCAGATCGCAACATCGGTTACCTCCATTCGGCAGCCATTATATTTTTCACTGCTCGTCATTTTTTCAAACAATGTTGGAGATTCTTGGTTACATTGGTCTGCCTGAGACACGAAAATCAACTGCGACTCATTCACAGCCAAGTTAGTTTACAGAATCTGCAGTTTATACTTACTGGGTGCCACCATTCTCACACTTGGAAATAACTATTTTGACATGCATATCCAGTTCATTACGAGCGTTAAAGAGGAGGAGGCCAACATGAATAACTACTGCTTCAGAGATGCTTAGAACGAATCTCTGGATATTGAATTGTAGTATTATCCTTAGGAATCATTTTAAAATACTGAATAATGCTCACTGATTTGGCAGGCACGTTTATGCCGAAGTTCCGGACCTAGAACAAATCCAACAAAAGGAATCTCATCCTAAGTGTAAGGGGAATGCACGATATGTGTCAATCTATGTCACTCGAATCTATTTCATTGGTTGTTTTATTATTCACTTAATTGCTACACACGATTTTGTTATACACATACATATATAATCTTTGTTATAGGTACGAGTTGAAATGTCACCAGGAGTGACGTAGATCCGGTGTGCGTGTAATTATCACGCTCCACACAAAACATCAAGTGTCTCCCGATGCCCCAAATCCGCATCATCAAGCCACCTGAAAGCAGTCAGACCATGCCGAGCAAGGCGCGCCACCTTCTCTTCTCTACGATCCAGAAAAGGAACCAGCACTTCCATTTCCGTCATCTGGCCGACAACAAGCTCCCATCTTCTTTCTGTTCCGTTGTCTTCTTCTTCTGAAGCCAAAGTTTCTGGCAAGGAGAAACATACCTCATATTTCTTGGCTTCCTCCTTCAAAGAGAAGCCGTTTTCTAATAATTAATATTTTCCCTACGAGTGATTACATTAGGAAAAGCCTAAGAAAATAAAAGTTAATACATAAATAAAATCCCCGTTGTTCTCAGGTAAAATGAGAAGTCTGTTCGCTGTTCAATAAGTTCAAACAGTTAAAGACAGTTAATCTAATTATCCCTCTGTGTACTCCCCCGTCCACCTTATGTTCCACTCATCCCATCATCAGCGAGTCACCTCACAAGCATCTACCTCTTAACCAATCTCTGTAATGAAACTTTACTACGGGTAAGCGTTTGTGGTGCATTTATCACGAAAGCACATAGGACACTATCGTGTATGTGAGCTACTAGTGGATGTGAAGGTGGAGTTCGAAATCGATGCTTTCACGTTACATCATATGTTGCATACCATAGCGCAACCAACCATTGCTCTAAAATGTACCGGAGTAAATTCGTACTAAAGAACCATATCAGTCGGAAACATGTCTCTGGTGGACTGGGACCCGATCGAAAATTTGAATGTGTGTTTTGTGAAAAGTTTGTTCAAACAATCCGGAGTTGTGTACACATTTGGTTTTGCACACGGGTAAGATGCCGTACAATTTTGACTTGTGTGACAAGGTTTTTTGTCATCTGACGAAAAAGTATGAACACGTAAGGAGGTTTCATACTCTAGAGAAGTCAGAGTCAGAGTTCATTTTTTAGGAAAGGGAGATATGACAGAAAAACGCACACTGATCCGTGGTATCGCTGTGACCAGTGCAGCCTCTGCTTACGGTTTCCTGATAATTTGGCCAGCCATAAGTAGCGGGTGCACAGATAATAAATTTTACAGGATATTTATTGCTCTGTATCTATTCCTCTGGTAAGTTGTTTGTAGCTATTTAATGCTATTAAAAATGTTAAGCTCGTGCTAATTTCGCATGTTCAGAATGTGGTCCTAAAATAAAAGTGTAATCTAATGCGAACACAATAGCGTCACATGAGCATTCGTCGGAAACCCCTGAAAGAAACGAACCGAAGGTGTGATGCTTTCGGCGGGAGGGGATTATTCTACTCCGCGGTTCACGGCGTGCTTGGGAGTATGAACAGTGTGTCAAGGGGGGACATAATCATACTGCGAAAAGGGAGTGGACGGGTGTGTATTGGACATGGACAAGTGGGAGAGGTTGTTTTGAAAACGGTAGGGCATTCACTCATAACGAAGAAATTGGGTGGCCGTGCAGGATAATCCCATGAAATGATAGTCTAACTTAAAAATGGAGTTTTATTGTGGGGTTACGCGTGGTGTCTTTTGTAAGATATTATGCTTATAGCTAGGGCTTCTAGCAATTAACACATGCCGCCGGCCTTCGGCCTGCCTCGTGTGATACTACCACTACCCTTACGGTTATGAACATTAAGGTTTGGGGCTAAGTATGGGGTATATATTATGGGGGTTAATTATGGGGTCTCTAACATTGGGGTTAAGTAAGGGGGCTCTAACATGTATGTTAAGTATGGGGTCTCTAACATGGGGGTTAGGTATGGGGTCTGTATCATGGGGGTTAAGTATAGGGTCTCTAATACGGGGTTAAGTATTGTGTCGTTAACATGGGATTAAGCATATGTTCGCTTTCGGATGCTTAACCCTGTGTTAAAGGCGGACATCAGTTAATCATAAATTAGTGTTATAAATATTGATACAAATACCATTATAATAAAAAGTGTGTGTAATGTCTCTTATGATGATTTTTTATTTTACAACTTATTGCAACAACACATTTAAACACAGCATATGCCAAACAGAAAGATTGCCAAAAAGTAGTTTTGCCACTATGTGCCAATAAGGTTGGTCTCAGGGGCCTGCACCTTTGACCTTCAGGACGAGGGTCCCATACTAAGTACCAGATTGCAGAGGGGACTCTTTTGTGTGCAATAGTGTGGAGTTCGTACTAAGTGTTGTGGTTTATTCAAGATGTTATTTCTTATTAGGGGATCGGATCGGAAGATGTTAAAGATGTGTAAGATGAAGCGATGTTAAAGATCAGATGTAAGATGCGGAGAAATCAAGGATAATGTGGGTTGACTTTGTCATATTTTTTATCTCTTTCTATACATTTCAGGTGCATTTATTATAAGAATATAAAATGGTCATCCCACATTATCGTCGATTTCATCGGCACCTTACATCCCATTTCAATGCGGTTTGGTGCATTGGAAAGAGAATTCTCTGCTTCAGCTGCGTAATTTTTTACAGACTTCAATATAATGTAATTCATTGTGCTCAAATGTAACCCAACGGAGGAAAGATTTACGTTTCTGGCCCATTAGACATCGTCTAGCGATGCAGGTGGCAGACACTATACATGGATTACTTTTTCATGACCCTCCATCAGTGTAACATGAAACAAAAGAAATATCTCGCTACCTTCTTTTTTTCATCATTCCAAAAAATACTTACTCCCAGCTCACTACTACCTCCCATTATTGATTAGTTATATTTACTTAATATATTACTTTGATATAGATATAAGGGGTCGATGACAAAAACATACGAAACACTCAAATATTTTTGGCTCTTTGAGGCCATTTGAACTGACCACCACTTTTTGGCCATTGATGTGCTTAATGTATTAGTTGTAGCATATGTACCAAGTGAATACTGAGTGCTCACTACAAAAGTCTTCACTCAAAAATATACATTCGGTAACGATATATTTAGTAAAATATTTTCTGAAAATGTAATGTCAGCCGTTCCATTGGAATTCAAACCCACATATTTATCCTAATGCATTATATTTTCACAGGATCAATATCAATATATGGTACGCACTCCAGTCGATATTGTGGGTAAACATGAGTTCAGCCTTATATATGTAGCTTTTGTGGTATTGCATCGAATGCAAAACCTCCCATGGAAATCGCCCCAAACTGAAAGAAATTATAGGGCTTCCAAGATCCCAGCCCCCATTTACGAAGCATTACGTGATAGTCGTCTTTGGGGTCATTTTTGAAGGACTTCTCAAGGGATCCATATAACAATTAACATATCAATCGAAAGCTGAGACTTTGGGAAAACGTTTAGTGAAAAAATCTCAGATGGGTGTTGCCGTATTTTTTAGAAATCGCGATTTTAAAAATGGCCGTGAAACCGTGAAAGCTCAAATGATAGCATGAGCATTTAAATACGATTTTAACGTTACGTCCTATTTCAAGGGGGATTGTATTAAAAGACGGAAGTACATCAGATGTTATATTGGTTACAATGAACATTATTTAATTCTGCAGATATCAATTCAAGTGGGGGTCACGCCCGTTAAAAGTTTAATTTCTCCCTAAATCGCATCAAAGCATTCCGACGTCAATAACTATCTTTCAAATTCAAAATTTAAAAATCTGGGAGATTACCATTTCCAAATTCTCAGCGGCCATCCGTCGGACTTTAATTTATGCAGATATACTAATTACTCGAAAAGTTATACTAATTTAAATAACTGGGTAACACGTGAGGTGATCCTATAACTACTGCCAGTATCACATGCTCCCAGCCACCTTGGTTATCATAACTTATTTATGTTGTACTCTTCAGGTAAGCACTAGACGACGAATTTTTATGGGGTCATGATTTTAGGGGTCATCCCTCAAAATGTCTGTTTCGCGAGAAGTGTGTTCAAATAAACCAATCCAACTTCTAGAGGAATTGCCGTATCTAGATAAAACTCCAGGATGGTGAGGTGGATTCAGAAAATATAATGGTGGAAACAGAAAAATGATGGTGATGAAGACATTTGCATGTCGTCGCTGTATGTCTGTAGCTTTTCCATATTACACGGAATATTAGGGATATTTCAATCATTTTTGGATCGCTACCCAAATTCCAGTTGAATATTACGGTCGACGAAGTGGGGTCATTATTACTTTTGAGAAGTGCGTCAAAAGAGATTACATTAAATCATCAACCGATTCAAATAAAAACAAAGACTCAACGATTGCCAAGTATTATGTCGTCAATAAAGAAACAGTTTTATGACTTGATGACAACTATGGTTGTCGTAATGGACCAAATGCAAACAGTTTAACTTTTCACACTTTGAAATGTGAAACTAATAATAAGGGTCGAAATTATACGAAAGAAATAAAATATTTTTGTCTCACGTGTTTCGTTTGAAATGGACGGTAAAACATTATTTATTGCAAACACTGAAACATTTGCAACGGGTAATTAATATAATAGTAAATTGGCGAAATTGGAAGCATATTGTTGTTCTTTATTGTGTATGCATTTATAAACGTATATGCAAAATGTTGCAACTCACGCGCAGTCAGAGCAATCGCTAATAAAATAATGCAAGACATTAACTATATTTTATGTTTTAAAGTATCCATTGAGCTTTGCATTTTGGTGAAAGCAAATTTGTGCATAAGCATTCACTAGGCAAGCTTATCAACTATGTATTGTCAGTTTGAAATACGCTTGCTACAACTAACACCAGCAAGTTGAGCTCATTACAATGGTAGTCCTTAAACAGTACAAACTTCTTGAAATCTCCCTTAATTTACTTGAATATAAGAAGTTTATTTTATTTTCTATTTATATCTTAATTAAAAATATGTGTACACAAACGGTGAATAAAATACATAATATTCATAAATGTTTGGGTCATTAATTGTGCTGCTTCTCGTTGTCATGGAAACGCCCGCATTCTTCAATTGTTACATGCTAGTATAATACAACCGAGAAGGATATCAATGCGTTTTAGGAAATCAAATCTATAAATTGAATTTCTAGCAGTTACTCATTTACATTCACTCGAATACAATGCTCAACAATTAGTATTTGAATAGCTTCAACTGGAAATTACTTCTTAAATTACAAACAAATCCGCTTGCATGATTTTCTACAAAAAGGAAGTAACTAAGTTTCATCAAGTTGCATATGCGGTTCACATCCATTTATTCTACGATTCCAAGTGAGCCGTGCTTTCAGCGCACGATTCTTGTTTCCAGCAGTCCACTGCGGCCATTCGCAACCCTTTTGGTTAGTTGTAAATGGGTAATACATCTGTTTCATCGAAAAACCCAATTAATTTTGTGGATATTTTGAAATTCGATTCCAGCTAAAAAATTCCTGCGAATGACATTTCAATGAGTACCTTACTTTAAAATTTTACCTTGTAATCGTGGATTTCAATTGACATTAAACTCGGCATGTGATGAATGGCGTAGAGTGCTGAGTAAAACGGCAACGGGATGAAGATTGATTTCTGCGAGTAGATGCTTAACTTTCGTAAATCTGTAATAAAAATGCATGTGAAATTAACTAAACTGCTCAGCTCATATATTTAAATGTATTTAAGCGGTCAAATTGGAAGATACGCTTCAAATCTGTTATGTTTGGCCAGGTTTCAGAGTCCAGCGACAATGAGTAATCTCCCATTTTAATTCTGTCCCAATTTGGATCTCCCTCATCCAATCCAATCAGTCCAAAATCGTCCAATTTGGAGTCTGGAACAGTGAGGCAAACCAACTTTTTCCACTTCCGGCACACGACTTCCAGCTCCAGTGTCCCGAGGGACATTTTCAAATTTGTCACATTCGGGAACAGCTTCACCAAGTTGGAAACCTGCTCCACAGTCACTGGACAGTCCACTTCAAAATCCAAGCATTTCTCCAATTTCACGTCCAACAGCTCGTCAAAGTGCGTTCCTGATAAGATGTTTGCTTCAGGATCCCTATCCATTCCAATGTCGTGGTGAACGGACAAGGTAACGAGATTTGGGACAAACCTGACGAATTGCAGTGACTTGAAAACTCTCGATTTTAAATGAAGTAGAGTCAGATGTTGTAGCGGATGGGAGAAGCAAGTAATGGGATCAAGATACGGTTTCATTCTCAAAGCTATTTCGCAACCGTTCAGGGAGTTCCTCTGCCGATATAAAATCAATTGAAGAAAGAGCTCAGGCACGAGCTCATCAGTGAGTTTGGTACGGATGTATTTCAAGTTGGCGTCTGGGTTGAAGTGAAACCGTAAGACAAACGGATAACTGAGGGGAACAAGCAAATCGTTTTCGGAAGTGCAACAAATCTGTCGCAAGCTTAAAGCATTTTGCTGGTGGGCGCGAATTAGTTCAACCGCTTTAAGCGCATTTGCTTCCCGTTTCTCAAGGGGAAATCCCAAACCCTGAAGACAAATACAGAATATTACATTTGTTTACTAAAGAGTACACTCTTGATACATATTCTGCGACTATTGATTAATTATAGTAACTTACCTCCAAACAAGGAAAATGACACAGAATTTCCATCCAAGACAATCCCAGAGATTTTGGTGTTTGACAAATTGCAAAATGCTTCACGTTCCTGTTAACTCGAAATTGCGGTTCTATCCACTCGACCGGTTCCTCGACCACGGGGCGATCCCTGACGCGAATGTACTTGATACCAAGCTGTTTCATCCCCGGACAGCTTTCGAAAATTACGTGCCGAAATGCATTTACGTTGGGGAACTCACAATTCACGAGTAATAATGATTTTATGTTGGGTCCAATTGTAGCTAACACTTTCACTGCGATTGCGTGCTCCTTCAGAGTGAAAGACAGTATAAAATTGACGTAAAGCCTGCGAGAAGCATCTGGGCTTCTTGATTCCTCAAACTCTCTAAATCTTGTGATGGTGTCACTACCGGAAAGCCTCACAAGTGAAATCTTTCCTAACGGTGCTGATGACATATCCCTCCATAATTTGTTGACAAGTCGAAATACTTTCAGATCTTCAGCCGGACAATAGGCGAAAATGGTTTCCAGTATCTAAAACATACCATTTCATTAAAACACACGATATGTTATTGTATCATGGATTTATCTCTCTGTTCTTTGAAATACTTTTATAATTGCACTTAACTTACCAAAGAGGTGGACAGTGCATAGGTGATGACATCCAGAACAATGTTTTCCCCTTCCATTTCAACTTGATCAACTAAACACCTCTATATAGTTAAATAGTGATAGTATTGAAGTTAAGTACTTCTTTTAATTTAATTTTAGAATTAGTTTAATTTTAAGGTTAATTTATGGGTGCAAAATTAGTTTATTATTGCATGGTAACACGAGAAAATTACTTGTGAAGATGAACCGCGAATGAAAAGATGAATATTTTCTTCAACATTTCCAGCTGATAACCTGTACATGTACAAGTAGCTTCCACTTCAAAGTCGCAAAAATGAGAGGAGTGTAGCATACTGTTTATATATGCAGCAAGCTAGCAAACTGCCTGTCATCACATTTTGTTGACTATCAATGCACCTAACCATTAGTTTTTGTGCTTGGATAAGACTGTATTGTGGAAGCGGTATTTCGGTCATCTCTGCATCTTCAGCAAAAGCTGCGCTGCCTTCCTGCCAACTGCCTCAAGACGTGTGTGCTTTTATGGTGGTAAGCGTAAATACCGTTATGACGAGATATAGCTAACAACGTACCTATATCATAGGGTAAAGTATAAAGCCTATCGCCTCGCTTAAACTTTCCTAGACTAGGGCTTAATATATTGTTGTGTATAATATATGTTGGTTCCTTGTGCACAGAACCAGCGCAATCGCTTCATTTTGGGATAAACACATGAAATGAGAATATTATGCAGCAGTTAAGTTTCAGGGGCAGTTCGTTATATATAGCCAGTGAATAGTTGGCAGTGTTACCTGCATGCATCCGGCTCGAAACTATCCACAGTGTCATTTTAACGATGAATATTCAGATTGCGAATTGAAACATTACTAACACATATTTGTTCAAATAATGAATATGCAGCGGCCTACAACCACATGATTTATCTAAATTGTTCCTATTGGTCCGTCGCCTTAGGGTGCTACACTATATTTGAAATATGTCGTGTAACTATAAAAGTCAACAAATATGTCAATTGAACTAAAATAAAATTGCGAGAAAAACAAAAATTCCTTATTTTTTGTATTTCCATGAAACACCATATTAGGCATCCCATATGTATATCTCCACAAAGATTTTATACAAATTGAACGAATTGATTATAGCCACTATCCCACTGATAGTGGCAGAAAGCAAAATGTTAGTTATTTATTGAAAACTATTACATTGATATTCGTAACATGGTTGATTACAATCGTTCGCATGGATTCACCAGTCGAGCGGGATTCTGGAATAAATAAATGAATGGACAAACCAGGCATGCACAGAGTATTCCAAAGTAAAATCCAGGCATAGAAGATAAGTATACCGGTGATGCTGCCAAATATATGATACGTATTCAGAATATTCATCCGACTGGAAAACGACATCTTCCTTCTTGGAAGAGTTAAGGAGCAGCGAAGCAGTTTAGGAAAACACAGTCGACCATTATCAAAAACACAGATTGCGGGAACAACGTTTTTGTAGAAATATATGAGGCCGATACCACTCAAGAAAAATATTGATACCCAACTGCCAACGAAACTATATTGGCCCATGAGTTAGCGTACCTGGTAAAGAAAGGAAAGTTATTTTGCCGCCAATAGTGGCGGTTTCATAAAAAATTATATGGAGAAAACACTCAAATGTCACACGTGGAAATATTAATGTGAACCGGTAATAAATAAATAATAAATATGAGTTTGTGGATTTTTCATGGCAACAGTGACAGTGCGTTTCAAATGGGTTAAGTATAATTAGATAATCCAAGTCACAAACCACGAAACGAGGTCCAATATTTTGGTTAAATTATGATATATTTTCAAAATGGCAAACCCCGCAAAATTGGAATGGATTTAGAGGACCTGAAAAACAATAAAAATACAAAAAATTTAACTTTAATTTTATCGGCATATTACATTTGTTATACTTCACAATTACCACAGGTTATTCTACAGATTTGAAAGTGAAGCATGTGCATACATTGATATGCTTCTTGCACGAGTTATTCTAAGAGAAAATTCACCAGAGCGCAAGGTGGCGATGTTCGTTACCGTGCCGCAACATAGCAACGTAGTGCCAGCTAGGAAATAAAATACGCATTATTATTAATTAATTAATTAGATTATATGAAATAATTTTAAAATTCTCAATATAGTTATTTAAGGATTTAGTTAGTAATTTCAAAAACCATTTTCATTGCGGATAAGCCCAGAACAGTCCTGAAAGGACTAAAGCACTTTGCTGATGCCATTTGGCTCTTTTGTTGCTTACCTTGTAGCATATGCATCAGTAAAGTCCGTAAAAATTGTGTACCATTAAAAAGATGAATGCCAAATGAGTGCAGTGATAACAATAATAGTACAATACCTTTAAAATAACAGTCAAAGGCCTTTCTTGGTAATGCTTAGAAGCAGTTAGAGCCGTAAGACGCTCTTCCTTGGGCATTTTTAATTCGATGGGGGAATTTTTGGTAGCATCTTGAAATTCCAAGTAGAATCTACTAGAGGGTAGTATGGCTCTGCTCATCGTATTCATACTGGTGTTCCTGAAAACAAAAAAATACAATGAAAAGTATTAATTATTACTCTTCTGTCCAGATAGATTTGGGTTTTGAAACTTACCACTGTTTGTGCATCTGCGACTACGATTCAGCATATTTCCGTAATTAGCGGTTCGCGTCATCAAGCTTTGCATTATGTTGAAAGCCATCCCTGAGAGAAATTAAAAATATTTAGTCTCCAAGTCAAACTCATCTTGTAAATATTTGTATGATAACCTGCCCCAAAGTAGTCTCAGTGTGCGACTCTGCTTTAGCTTCGGCTATTGATAAATCATTTCTGTATGTTCCTGCTCCAAACGTCTCTGCGCTGTGCACAATCATTTTGTTTATCGGATCACGAAAGGAAATTACATACCCATCACTGGTATTAAATGTAATTAATATTCCTGTAATTTCTCCATCTTGCACATCAGGATGTTAAGCGCATTGTATGTTTTGCGATTGCAATGACGACTTAAAATGGTCAATGATATTTTCGTACCTAGATGCGACACGAAACAGAAAACAATAATGGTAATTAAATTTAATGGTGGTGGAATATTTTTTTTATGCTAAGACAAGTCTTCTTCTAGTAAGCATTCACACTTCACTCGATATTATTATATTTGTATTTGTGCTATTTAGGGAAATGTTAAGGAAACGGGGAAGTGAATTAAACTACCGGAAAATTGAGGAGATGAATGTAAGCATGACTAAAGTTTAGGTGTCACTTATAATTAAGTTTCTAGAGCGTACGTTTTACTGTGTTTATGTACTGTTTATGTGATCATACAGATTGGTTACATGCGTTTGATGGAGTTATGGTTTCCATGCAGGGTCTTCAATTGAATAACAGCAAAGATTATGGCAAACCTGCTATGGAGAAAGGCACAATGAAAAGCGATATGTTCTACAAGCCGAAAGAGGACAAAAGAAAAATAAGCAGCGAAAGACTGTTACGTAACACTAAAATGGCATATATACACGCATTTTGACAAGGATTGTCATTTTAGTTTGTTGACTACAAAAACGTTGTATTAAGGATAAGATCCTTAACAAATTAATAAATCACAATAAACCTTAAACATCAAAGTGTTGCCTTACTGATTATTTTTCATATATCAAGAACAGAACATCAGTTTAATACCTGTTGGTTGACTTTACAGTTGTAAAATACAGACCTCTTGTCCTTAACAGTACTGTATTCCTTAACTGTATTTATAACTGTATTCCAGTTCATCGCAAGTAAATCATCGAATTAGAGGCCCGATAAACCACTCATTGACAGAAATAGTGAGATTTCGAAACCGCACGAAGCCCGTAAACTCGCATTATAGCGTGTTTCAGATTTACAACAAAAATCTCGAGAGCGCATTAATAAAACTAGGCGAGATGTAAGTTACAAACCTGGAAATAAAGTTCGTATTTTCATCCCTTTTCGAAAGAAAGACTTGAGTGAGAAACTTTATATACGTCAGTGTGGTCCGTCAAAACTGACATTGTACCGGTATCACGAATGAAATCACATTTTGATAGAGATATAGAGGAAAATGGGATTTGGAGGAAGATGACATACCAGATGTGCATGCTGCAATGAAAAAATTGACATTAACACCAATCGACCCATAACAAGAGCTTTCTCCAAAAAGTTAGTTGCTTTAAAATCTTAATTTGCTACTCTCTTTATTACAGATGTTCCGACAAAACACGTCAGTCTCCATTGAGCATGTGTCCCCAAAATACAATTTAATTGAAGAACTACATCCTTGTACATTACTTCTCAGCATAATGCCCCAACATACGCCAACATGTCGTCCGTCTTAAACGTTAACTGGACGTTACTTCCTGTAGTCAACCTAACCATCTCCGAACGATCCATTCTTCAGAAACTTAAGACGACCAGACTGGTTCACTATACCTACATTTCAAGTTATTTGTCGATAACATTCCTCTGGAATGTTATCCTAACTGTGGCCATAGTCTTTCTGTTTTATAGATCCTTTAAGACGAACGCGTTTATCCCAGGCGTTTGCTCTACAGTCCGCTATGTTGCAGCACAAAGTGGCGATGACCACTCCAACTTTGAATTCATGGATTGAGTGGCAGTACTTATCATGGTGTTGAACTTCCTCTTCCAGGTCACGTTCGTGCTTTTTGTGAAGTCTCCTCCGGCGTGCCATTAAAATACGGAAGCGCCGAGACGCTGCAAAGTGTGCTTTCATCGCTCCTGACCTCCCACCACGGATTGACAGCTTCACCCCTCGAGTTGGTGACTACATCGCATTTAATCTCGACGACCAGCCTTCCTCATCTCGTCGCCCCGAGCATATTTATGAAGTACCCAAAACAAGTGCCAAACTCCCTACGACCCCTACCACCTCCCTTAAAACGACCACGATGTAAATAATTTATGCCTTTCTTTTGCTTCTTATTGTATATATTTCTGCTAGGTATCTTTTATAACTAGAAAATCATGATGCTATAAAACTACAAAACTTCATAAAACCATTAAAAAATATTCACCCAATCATAATTCACTATTTTAGTGTCTTCAAGTGTTTTCTTTTACAGCCGCAGTGCTATTTTTCTTTGTATCCTTCAATTAACTTTTTGTTCAACCGGGGGATTGAACCCTTTGAGTCCCGGAGCATGTGGGGCTACAAAATTGTATATACATTTAAATTACATGTGCCATCTACAATTACATGTGTTTTAGTTTATATTGGTAGATAAGTATAACCTGTATGTATGCTAGTGCTTTAATTATGAATGTCGTCACACTTTTTTTCTCCTTTCCTTTTTTGATGTGCTCTGGCTTTTCCAAGCGTAAACATGTAAGTAAGCTCATTCACCTGTGAATGAACGCGATCCAGCTGATACGTGCATGGTCAAGACCAGTACTACCAGCAATTAGGTTACTTGTCATAAGAATTCATGCATTCATTTTTTATGTAAAACACTGCTTTCCTTTCAATGTGTAAATGTGTAATTTTAATCGCTCCAGGGGTTAATGATTGACTAATACTGTCATGTAATAATGTCAAAAGAAAAACATTGTATGTTCTAATTACGTATAAATGAAGTTGTGAATGATGTAAAAGGTTTAATGTACTACATAGAATGTATAGTACCTACATAAACATACTTACCATTTACTTTCCGTTTGTTTCACTTATATGTATTGTTATAATTCACTTTCCAATTTGCTGGTACATTTTAAATTATACATTCAAAAAATACTCGCAGTGTAAAACAAATACACATAAAATTGTATAAAACATGGGACTCTGGAATTAAAATCTTCACTCTGTGTCCCGAATTCAAAAGCGCCATTTCTCCCTTTTGCCTTTTATTTTTCGCAGCCATGAAAGTTCCTAACAATTTGAGAGTTCGGAAGCGCGAAAATAACATTTATTTCACGTTCACACCAAAAAATAGAAACTTTCGAGCAAGGTTCAACTTAAATTATACACGTTTCAGCAAACTATGCCATGGACAATTCGCTGAATTGATGGCGTAGATCCACTACTCGGAACAGCTTGTAACTTTCAAGTAATGAATATTAGGTCAAGATTGGTAGAAATAAGTTTATTATGTGAGTGATTTTTAGTGATGGTTTTGATATCTTGTAGGGATTCGCAGTCACTGACATTGTTAGGAAAAGTAATGCTAGTCCCTATCAGTCCCAGAGTTTGGCATCATATACGGGGCGTGGTATTTTCAAGTTTCTATGTCCCAAGTTGGAATCACATTTACGATTTATGTTTCTGTCATTATCGTGCAACGCGGCCGCGAGATCGACATATGTAGATTATTCATTACTCCGAACCGTCGGCAGCCAGTTGCCATTGTCGGGGCTAGATTCGCTGAAAGTGAAAACTGATTAAACAATAACAATTTGTTTTTCATGAGCTTCAGGTTTGATTAATAAAATTGAACGTTTATTCCAAATTAGTGCGATTGCTGGTGTCGCACAATTGTTGTCTAATTAATCTCCTGATTCAAAATAATAAAATTAACAATTGAATAATGTAACAGTATCACATTTACATTTTACTCGTAGAGACCGAGATTGCACTGTACGAATATGGTAGTTATGTAAGTGAAACACTTCACTTTCTTGTAATTCAACACTGCCGTTTTTGTCACCTTAATCCTCAATTTTAATTTCGGTTTCATCCGTTTAAAAGTCAAATGACAAAGCCGCCAATGAATATTTTCTAGTATTCGCAAGTAGATATTTCATTTTTATCGGCTTCCTCCCTATCAGCGCGACTAACATGGGTCTCAGTGGAAATAGCAATTAATTATTAAGGGGGAAAGTATAGAAATAGGTTTTAACGAAACGAAAATACATCAATTTACCTCTATCTGAAAAAGCTTTTTACCTCCAATAAAGCATTAATATGCCTCTCTGTTAATTGTCCCAAATGTCCTTACATTATATTGCATTCGGACAAATATAAGCATTTATTTTCCCAGCTTTACGGCCCACGTAATGTTATGAACAATTTGTTAAGAATATTCCATTTTGTAAGCATAAGTCCAAGCAATTGGGAGCACATTGAACCGTTTATTGAACCGCACATTGAATGTTTACGACTATCTTCGGCGACGTTATGGAACCAGTCCTATATTGGTCTCAATTATTTACTACGCATTTTCTGAAAAGTTTGGAAAAGATTTTCCTGAACTTAAATCGGCCGAGGACAGCTCACCTATACCATCGTTTGACAATATAAAGAGAAAGGAGAGCTCATTTGCGTCACTTAAAACGTTCTAATATTAAACAAATAAAAAAAGATACTTGGGAACAATCATAAACGTTACAATACAGCAGCCTATTTAATGCTGAAAATTGTTACCGAGACCATGAAAAGTACGCTAGGGTACAGCTTGCATTGGGCTGTGCAATTGACCCGAGTTGGAATATTTGATTGGGATCCCAACCACAGGGATTTCGTGGTCGCGAAGAAAGTAGTTTTGTGGAATGGGATCCTGATTACTCTAATCGGTTGGGGGATTTCCAATAGTGATGGGAGCATTCTTGGTAGGCAAATTGATTGACAAGGAAGAAAACGTTATGAATTCCCCCATTACGGTGGCATCCGTTCTTGCTGGCTGGACAGAAGCCAGCACAATCCTTGTCTTGTTGCTGATCACCTTACGAATCCGAAAGCGTAGACACCAAATTGCTTATACACTAAATGGGATTTACAGTCACGCTACCAATATTGCAGGTAACATTTCACTTTAGCACTCGGTCGAATTATTTCCAGTAACGGGAATTGAAACCTTAACTGATTCAATTGCAACTTTCAGATATACTAACTGCTAGCGGAAATGAATTGAGATCCAGAATCCGCAATAAAACACGAGCGTACGAAATACTGTTTTCAATGATTGGAATAGCATGTGTTGCATTTCCCACAGCATTTGCCCCTATTGTCTGTGTCCCCTTCGAGCCAACACATTTGCTATTTCTGAAAGTACTCGACGTTGAAATAAAATTGCAACCGCGATTCATCCCGGTTCTAGTTTTCATCGGCTGGGTAGTTTCTACAGCATCTACAATCGTCCTGTATACCATTTCCCTATGCTTCAGCTACGTCATTCAAGGCGCCAGTACATTCAGCTTCTTAACGCCTGTCCGTATTATTCGATTCAAGTCCACGGAAATTCCTGAGGTTCGCTTCAAGGTCATCACATCTCAACTAGGAGCACTAGACGATGTTGTGGTAATTAAACTGTACCAAACTTGCCAACTATTGGATATACTTGTGAACGATATACTCGGATGCCTTCAAGTTTCCACACTCCATAGCTTGATGATGATCATTTTAGTGTCCATGTCGTATTTGCTTATAGCGGCTCGAGAAATTGCACTTGCCGATATTGCCATAATTGGAGTTGCCGCTAGTTCACTGGTGATCAGTCTGTTTGTGGAATATGAGGAATCGGTTAACATTGATGAGGTTGTGAGATCATCGAGATCATTCGTTGGGAAAAGCAGGACTTTGGTCAGCAGGCGCTCATCGTATTGGAAATTTGCAAACAGTTGCCCCAACTATATCACTGTTGAAATTGCTTATCCATTTTACAAGATAAGTAGGGAAACATTTCCGCAGTTCTGCAGTCAGGGGCTGGATTTTAGTATTACCTTGTTATCTATTTAGACAGTAACGTTTTGGTTCATGCGTGAAGTAGTAAATTTAATGTATATACCGGAACGACAGAATATTAAATTTTGGTCATGTTCAAGCTGGTCGAAAACAGTTGGAACATTCAAAATCAATTGGATTTGGTGCACATTAAGTTCAAAGTTTACCACGTGGTCGAAGGGGCAGACAGGATCCTTCGATGATACTGCAGTAACCGGATTGTAAATCTAGTCGGTCAACCTTCCAGAAACTATATCTGATTTTATGGTGTGCATTTTATCAGCTCCGTAAATTTAAAGCGGTAACTGGAACTGACAATGAGATCAAAAGTCGGCTAAGCAAAACATTACTTACTGGAATTCGGTTTCCTCGTCAGATTTGGGAACATGAAGTAAATCTATGGGAATATATTTTCATGACGACTACTAATTAATCACTTGAAATTTTCGGTCGGCGGTTAAAATTTTACAATATTTTCTGAACACTAATCGGTCGCCATTGCAATGTGAGGTAAAATCCTGTTACTGACTAAGGTATTTTGTGTTGTTATTTGCTGCCAAAAAAATGGTATCGGCAAACCGGAAGAAATTGCCATATAAATACACTACTCGAACATAAAATTGCAATATTATGATTGTTGTGCTCTAGTGTAAGGGGTAAGTGAATCAACAATTAAATGAGTACTGTATTTGTTACTTTAATAATCAACACTACGGCCACCAGTTATATTGATAACAATATTAGCTCCATTACACTCGATCATAGTATAAATGTATTTAATTGTTTCTGAAGCGAATTACAGCTTAAGTTAACGGCTTCATTGTGCGAGTTTATTTATTAGGGGCGTGTAAATAGTTACCTAATAACCGAATGGCTTAACTCCGTCCAGTTATAGTACACCATGTACACTGATCCCTTGTGTAATGTCGCAAAGTCAAGGTCGATTAAAATATACTGGCTTACTTCTGCCTTGTCAACTGAATTGTATTCACTTGCAATAAGTTTTGAAAACACATTTAGCGAAATGTTATACACAGCGGAGATAAATATTGCTGCCATTAGTTGCCGACCACAAAACTGCGAGTTAAACGCTTTGAAAATTAGACACTCACATGAGAACCTATCGCCTCTGTGCTTTTGAATATATTGGTCTTCAACTTCTATTATGGCATCTATTTTTCTGCCATTTGCGGATAGTGACATTGCATACGAATTAATTCGAGAGTAGGAACCGTTTCATGCAACAAACCAAAAGTGTACACTGCCCACATGCCGAGAAAGAAGTAACAATAGGAATTTAAAGGAGTACAAGAGATCCAAATCCGATTAAAAAGTATCAAATGCTTTATTTTTTGGTATTTAGTCGTTTTTCTGTCCTTAACTTTTCAATCGCACCAAATACTTAAACATTAACAAACGTGAATGCCAGAATGTCCAGAATGTCAAAACAGAATAAAATGAATACGATAAATCCGGAACGAAATAATTAAAAACAGTTACCCAATACAATATTTCTATTCATCCCATAACATGAATCGCTCTAGGTCATACAGTTAAAGTAAGTGGTAACAGTATTGCATCAAAATTCATCAATAAATGATTATATCCTTTAACATTAGCTTACATATTGGCCTAACAGTTGTTCATTCAGCCCTCCACGAGTTTCGGAGAGTCGCTTTCATAATGGCTCTATATAAATTATCTCATATTTCTTACACTGAGATGTAAGTCACGAAAGCTTCAACTTAAAAAGGTTATTTATCTCGCTCTAGCAATTATCGTAACCTTACTGCCGTCTTTGCGCCGTATACGTCAATGTCTTGCCCTCGTCCTTGCACCGCTGAACCATCATGCCCGACGCCTGGTCACGGATGAAAAAAAGCAAATATATGCACACTTAACTATGCTGCCTGCATATGGGGAATTTAATCCAGCACTTTAAAGTGTAAAAAACAAAACTTACCACAAATCTTCCGGACAAGAATACATTCTTCAATTTGGGCATTTTCAACAGTGCATGCTTGAACGCAACGTCCGAAATGAGAGAAGGGCTGCCGTTTCCTGGAGATGCCTGTAGAGCAACCTCCTCCAGTAAAGTCAATGTCGCCAATTCTGAATACACATAAAAAACCGCAGCATTTTTTTATTATAGGTGGCGATATAACATTTGTAGTCTGGTAAAACATAGTTTTATGTCACCTGTTAGACTTTTTATTGATGGAAGCTCGTCATTGTTCAGTTCCACCAAATCCAAATACTCTGAATTCTCCTGCAACGCTGCCGCAAACTTTTCCGTAATGCCAACCAGTAAACTGTCCCAAACATACTGAGACACACCCGGCCTGTTGCTACCGCTCACGATAATCTTGAGGGATTTTATGCTTCGCATCTCCATAAATTAAAATTTGAGCCCGCAGGTCTGCTCGATTAAGATGCCAAGACTCAAGTGCATAACATTAGAAAATGCCATGTTAATCCTTTGCATGGTTTCTAGATTAATGATGATCACGTGAGCGCCTTGAACTTGTCCGAAAATGTATCCACTGACCAGGCGTATGAAAAGAGTTTCAACGGCATCAAACCTGGCGTTCCGCGTCCACTTGTTTAGCATTTCCTCAGTTTGAAATTCGAGAAACAAGCGCTTTAATTTTGGGACGCATTCCTGGAAAGAGGTCACGCCTTTTTTCAAATTAAACTCAATACAACTGATGGAAAAACATTGCAGCTTGGGCAGGACAGGAAGCTCAACTGGAGTAATGGGTACTGTCACTGAGGCTCTACCCAACAGTATCAGAACCACCAATTGTTGTCCAAATTTGCTCAGAATTCTGTCCAGTACTCCTCCAGTGACTGGGCTCCAGTGAACAAGTAATTGGAGTAGTTTGAGGTTTGGAAGGGAGCTTCTAGCCAGCAGCTCCAAGTGTTCATCACGCACCCCACAGGTTAAATTCAAGTTGACGACGGAGGCCGGAATGAAAATATACTCAAAGCCATTCGGTAACAGATTAGCTCTTTGCACTATCGGCATGCAAATCTGGTTCAACTTTTCCGTTACGGTCAGCAGCGAGTGGATGAGAAATGCGGGGTTCATATTTTTTGAACCAAGTGGACTGTGTCCCGCCAATCCATGAAAGCCCGTGTGTGTCCACCGCACAGTCAGAGATTGCAAAATTGGAAGTTTGATTCCAGGTGGAAGAAATCCTGGAAGCGACCCTCCATGAGTCGGAATAAACATTTCTAGATACAGTAGCCCATGCCCACATTGTACAAGAAAGTTTGAAAAACTCTCAAGATTTTCAGCGTAGAAAAAGTTTTCTTCAAGTTTCATGGTGAATGGTGGAACAACTTCGAGACTGACTCGGGCGCTGCTGGTGAAACAGCTGACAAACCGGTCCAACAATTTTCCGTGTTCTTGAATGTAGCTGGCTCCATTCTTTGAGGTATCCATAGTCACTGCCAAGCATAACAATGGTTTCTTACGTTTTTTGAGTACTCTTGAAACGGTTTGAAGCCAGCTTTTCTGAACAAGACGAAGTGCGGTAGCGGTAGTTCTGTAATTTGAAGTCTCTCCGTCGCGTATAGCATGATCTATTATTATTTGCAGTAGCTGCAATAAATTCAGCAACCATAACAATAAATTCAAATCGCGTAATGTATAAATATAAACTTATGTTGTTCCAACTTACCATATGGTTGGACAGCACAGCGTTTGCCGTTTTCACTTTTAAATGTGTGGAATTGTAAAAATAGTTACTAGCTTTTTACTAAATTGCAATTGAACAGGTACTATTTTGTTTATTAAAGCAGCAGCAGCTAATGTATTCGACACAGAGCGAATCACTCCCAATAAATATGTTAAAGATTCAAGATTCAAGATTCAACTTTATTTAAAGTGACACGATAATATCAGTAATATTGTATAAACTTAACGAAGATTTAACAATACATATAACTGTTTTTCATAACATGACACTTGAAAATGTGTTCCGCAAGGGTGGAATCATGTGACGATTCCATCCTGAGTGGAGACCGATTAACAAACCATAGTTCATAAACATAAAAACCTTAAAACAAACTATTTTTAACTGAGCATGTTACTACGATATTTACACAAATATTCATAAATCTTGTCATTAAAGTCACAATGGTCCATATCATTGCTAATTTCTACCACTTTTTTACTCATTATTTCGTTCCATAAACTTATACCATTCCATTTAAGACTTGATTTATACTTTTCGGAAGGTGGTTCTGGTACAATTAAACGTGGATATGATTTCGTTGAAAGTGAACTTTTTATGAACCAGCCTTCGAACATTTTATTGTGTCTGAATTTGTGAACAAATTTAAGCAATGCCATTTTTCTACGTTCTGGAATTGTTAACAAATTCATTTCGGTTAAACTTACGTTCACATCATTAAGTGATACATGTTTTTGTCTCTTATGACTAACTTTGTCTATACTAAACACGAATCGATTTATTTTGTTTTGCATTGTATTAAGTTCAAGTTCTGTCTGTACAGCCCAAACTGTAATACAGTAATCAGCAATACTAGACACAAAAGCAGAAAGAAATATTTTTATTTTGTTTTTTGGTATTAGTCGTTTAAATGTGTACATTCTTCCCAATGCACTACTTATCTTTGAGTCTACATGGTTAGAATGACATTTAAAAGATAGCGTATTATCAAAATTTACACCCAAGTATTTAAAAACATTTACTTTCTCCACGCTTTCGCCATTTATAAACACCTGTTCGTTCAACTGTTCATATTGCTGTTTTGATCTGTAGTCGTTATTCTTGTAAAAACACATAAATTTGGTTTTGTCTACATTTATTTCTATATCATTTTCAGTACACCATTTTAGCAATTTGTTTATTGAATCATTCAGCTTCCCTATTCCTGCCGTGTAATTCTCACAATTAGTAAAAATGACTAAATCGTCGGCATATAAAAGTAAGTCAAGGTCGATAACTTTGGCTACATCGTTGATGAACAGAGAGAAAAGGATTTGACCCAAACATGACCCCGCAGGAACACCGTTATCTATGTTAAATGGTTTCGAGGTCTCTTTAGCATTTTGAATCTTAAACTTTCTCTCTGTAAAATAGTTTTCAAACAACCTAACTAAATATGGTTCAGCTTTAAACTCGTACATTAACTTACGAATCAGTACACTCCTATTAACTGTGTCAAACGCCTTCCTAAAATCTATGAAGACTGCGACAGCCTTCCCACTTCTCACTCCAATATACTCAAATATTTTTTTGTGAGAAAATAGCAACTGCCGTTTCGCAGGATCTTCCTGGTCTGAAACCGTGTTGTGCATCATTTAGTTTGTCGAGAATCATTACAAGCAATCTATTATAAATAATTTTTTCCAATATTTTTGTGACAAAGCTTAAGTGAAAAATTGCACGATATGAACCCGCTGCACTTCGCTTTCCTTTTCCTTTGTAAAGTGGCATACAGATTGCCGCCTTCATGCTATCAGGTACAATTGACGTGGAAAATATCAAATTAAACAGTATCATAAGTGGCTGCGCTAAGAGCTCTGAAAACTGTTTATATACTCTTCTTGGAACATGTCCAGGAGAATTCATGCATTTTTTAATGGAACCTATAGCAGTTTTAATTTCAGTATCACTAATTGATTTGAACTCGTACTCTGGGTTTTGTTCAAGATAGAGCTTTTCATAGTTATCAATCTCACTATGTAACGTCTTTTGAATACCCCTGTCTCCCTCTAAAATATACTGTTTTGATAGTTCAGTCATTACATCATCAGAGTTGGTTGTGACCGAACCATTATTTTTTACTAATTTTACTATTCCGACGTTTCGTTTGTTTCTGAATTGCACAATTTCGTTAAATTCATTCCATACTTCTGTGCTATTCGAAATTCCATCGAATTTCCGATTAAAATACCTGTTTCTAGATTGTGCTAAACTATTATTGTATAAATTTCTTTTCTTTCTAAATAAGGATAGGTCACCACCTTGCTTTGCTTGGTCCCTTTCTCTAGCTAACCTTTTCAGTTCAGAATTAAACCATGGAGCAGATTTACCTTTCACGATCCTCTTTTGTAGAGGAACATGCGTGTCCAACAGAGCTATAATTTGTTTCTCGAAAAAATCTACATTGACACGGACACAGTTTTGGTTTGTTAGGAAACCCCAGTCTATTTTCAAAAAATCGATTTTAAATTTTTCTGGATCGAGTTTTTTATAGTTTCTATATTCAATCGTGACTGGACTCAATTTATCTAGCTTTTTCCGTTTTGCAAAAATTAGCTTATGGTCAGATCCTGCGAAATCTATGCTGCCAGCGTCAAATTGATTGTGACTGCTTACGTATAAATGGTCAAGGGCTGTTTCAGTCTGCTTGATCTCGCCGTTTTGTTTCCTCATACCCGACCTGGTAGCACCTTTAATTAATTGAAGAAAATCGTACTCTCTTATAATTGACGATAACTTGACTGCTTCTGGCGATGAGTGCAGAATATTTATATTGAAGTCGCCAAAAATAATTACATCATTATTCCGCTTTTGTTTGTACAGAAAATTACATAGGTTGCCAAAAAACTCGAAAAAATCACAATTGACATCATAGGGCGGTACATATAGAGCAACTATTATTGTATTTTTCATTCCTAGCTTTGACAGTCTAAGAATATTGCATTCTATCAAATGTGGTATTTTCAATTCTATAGGTAATTCTATTGATTCGAATTGGCATGACTGGTGAATATATATAATAGTGCCGCCACCTTCATCAAATTCCCTATCTATTCTGATATCATTATAATTTTGTATCATAAACATGTTTTGGTGGTCACGAATTGCACACAGTTTAGTTTCTGTTACTGCTAAACATACAATACCTACTTCATTATGTAATAGTAATTTGATCTCTTCAAATTTAGATTTTATCCCATTGATATTGACATGGGAGAAATATACACCTTTACTTAACCTAGGTATATATTCAATACTTGTAGTTGTATCCTCTATATATGGGAGAGAGGCGTTGATGTCAAAATCCCTTTCGATGAAAGGTTAAAAAGCTCCACTCAGCTGCTGGAGCTAAAATGCACGTTCGTCTTATGTATTTATAGTATTAAGCACTTTTAAGAATATCCGCTTGTACTATGCTTCCCAAGACATCTGCTCGGTGACTCACTCCTGGGTTGAAACGATCCAAAGGTGTATCCTTGTTTTACACATCCCACTGCATTTAGCAATTTTCATGGCAGCATAACCGTATTTCTATGATAGCCAGAGTTTCGCTATGTACGAAAGTGATCCCCATAATATTATATTATGTGTGCCATCTAATCACATTTTCATTCTTCAGATTGACGCCGATTCCCAAAATAGTTTCAATGTCTGCTCAGCTCATGAATGATTTACATAATTTTACGAACACGTTCATAGTTGTTCCGATAAAACAGACGATACTTTCCGCCGCTCACAAACAATTTAGCTAAGTGAAAGCTATAGAAGTGAACGGAGAAACTATTTTTGCTCACACACGAATGCCCAACATTTTCCACCAAACCACCTCCCGAATAAATCTGGAGCTAACAAAATCCACGACACACTTGTTCGTTTGGTATCGTTGATGATGTAGCATGGCGCTCATAATATATTTTGTCAATAGCCACAAAGAAAAAATATTCATAGGATCTCTAATCCCACAAAAATATTTGTGGATTTTACCTATCGGGTTCAGCTCGTCTTAAGAGTCAACATTTGTGTTGACTAAAAAATTCGTCTTAAGCGTCAACAGGCATGTTGACACCTAAAACTGCTCCTAAGTGTCAACAGCAAAGTTGACGCATAAGAATGGCTTATGTGTCAACATTTTTTGAACGGTAAGAAATGTTGACTCCTAAGACGAGCTGAACCCGATAGGTAAAATCGTACCATATTTGTCATTTCTACTAAAGTGCTAGGTGTTATTCTTGCATGTGTACATAATAATGTACATTATCGTCAGCACCACTCTAATTGTCGAATTTGCCATAACTTACAGCGTATACCTGACGGTATTTTACACTCTGGAATTGCGTTTGGGTAGAAAGCTGGAAAAGTATAGGACGCTCTAGTCGCTAAGAAATATTCCAGCCAATCTGAGAATTGTCTATCGGGGTTTCCCAGTCTTGCATGCCAATTATATCTGGTTAGTTGGACCATATATTCTGGTCTGGAATGGAATGTTCATGACGTCAGCAATTTATGTCAACCTTGTGTTGATACGATACTGGTCTGGGCTACATATATACAGCAAGGTGGCACTCATGTTTGAGGACGGCATTGTTTGTGGAATCTGGACAATGGGTTTGATGGCAGGGAAAATGCTGTATTCCAAAGGGCTTAAGATACTAAGGAGCTGGAATAGTAATGACTGGGGTTCAAAAAAGGAGAATATGCACATGAAGCGATTCAGATTGTCATGTAAGCCGATCCTTTATCAATGTGGCACACAATTTGTGATGATGAAGAACACGTTTTTCATTTTCTGCCGAGGTGTGAGTAGAGGAACCATTAGAGCACTACTAATGTCCAGACGGTAATTTTTGTGTAAACTAAATAGTATTTATGCTCAAGATTTAACTAAATCCTCACAAGCAGTATTTCATGTTGTATACATTGGCATAGTATAAGTTACTTATCTTCTGAAAGCGCCTCTTGTAAACACTACCAAAGTGCCACTCACATTCATTTCCTATGTGTACACTCACCTTGAGTTGTACGAACTATTGGATCACCACCGACCAAGAATTATTTGCAAAAAATAGAACCCAATTATGCTGCTGTAATATAAAAATATAAATTCGATTGCAGTTTAGATAAATTGGGGATTGTCAATTACAATCTTAAATGAATTTATAAGTTTCGCTTCATAGCTTGAAGTGATTCGGTTCACCTATATTAGTTGTTAGCAAAACTTAATAACAATAAAGCATGTCTTAAGTGACAATTTGTAATTGAATAGATACTATTTGGATGTCACATTTCAGATGTCACCGCAATATGTAGTCATATAACCTACGACCGTCTGGTTTTCGATGAGTTGGAGACTATCGCATTCCGGAGTTTGGTTCTCAGCTAAACTTACATGCCCAGTAAATCCAAAAAGATAAACAAATATATTAAAATTAAAATACCATTGTTCTATTCTGCATTTTTCTGTAAACATTAGAGACGCGACCATACATTCAGTTAGTAGCGTTAAGAAAAATCCAGAACACGTGTCAGCAATTGTTTACAAATTTGAAATGAGTATTCGTCAACATGTCATTTGCATCTCATTTTATGTGTCAACAGATGTGCATTTGTCTCTGTTTAGTTTTTTCGAGTTTTGCATCCTGTGACGGATATCCACCAACATACGGCAGAGTTCAAGTTTTCCAATCACTATTCATAACCTGAGTCTGAACCTGATGAACATTTTCAATATCATTTTGCAACTTTGTTTTCGACGAAACGTCACTTGTATTTTACTGCCTTCGTGTAATGGTTTTCCGGAATTACAAAGGAGATATTAGAAAATTTTTCCATCACTGGCATACTCAACCAAATCAAGTGATAATTGCATCCCTCAAATACATTGAAGATCATCAACAGAAATATCTTCGAAACGTTTCAACCATTCCTGCCACATCCAAGTATAGGTACATTAGTTATGTGTATAACCGATACACAAAGTTAGATTTCTGCAGCGCATGTTGAATCAAAACTCAGTAGCGTGTTTCGTTACCTTCCAGCAACAAACCTTCTCATTTAAACTATGCCAGAAAATGTTAATTCACAACCAAGGTATACTGTTATTTGCACCAGTTATTACAATAACCAAGAACAAAAATCGGGATGATGGATGACAAGTTTCCAAGATTTCTTCTACAACCAGGATTTTGCATCGCAGTTTGTTTAGAATATCAAGTGGGGGAAAAGTGGATGCAATTATTGATGTTGCGGACGAGTATATTCAAACATAACGTAATGATAGGTTGGCCTGTGAACGGCTTCTTTTGAAATCATTAGACTCAAGATTTTATAGTCGCCAACTTATGTCAGCAATAAAAATTTCCTCTCTTCAAAATATTTCGCTAAATATACGTTCAAAATATCTTGTGGATGAATACTATTCAGTTGACACACCATTGAGTCTCCAAGCCAGGAACACTATCTTACATTTCAAAATAAAAATCTGCTAAACGTGCCTAATGATAATTTTATTACATAACATCAGTAACGAAACATTTTCAATGCCAAAACTCTCAACGCTTCACATGCAAACAAAGGCCTTCATAATTGATTCAGATCAGGTAAATACTTATTTGTTGAGTGTACAGGATACGATTCAAATCGCATACAAGGCTCCCAAAATGCACTGTGTCGTGGTTGGTGAGAACTACGACCAAAGTTTGTCGTTGGTGCGCATGCACACAGTAAACAGATACAGGTTATTTGAAACATATTTAAAGCTTAAGGAATGCGGTCTGATGGACCAGTGGTTACTTTAGAAAGATTTGGCGTTCCGGAATGCTGACAACATATGCACTGCAGATGCATCATATGCACCAATTTCTGACACAGGTGATCCAATTGGGTTGTCGGGATATTTTCCCATTTTAGTGGCCATGGCAATCTTATATCTGCGTCGTATTTTTGTATTTGTCACCGAATTGAGAAAAGGGCAGACTCTACGAAACTCAACGAATGATCTGCGGTGTTTGTTCGACAAGCATTATCAGCTCAATGAAGCACCTATCCGCATGAAGATCAAATGGAGATATAGGATTCAGGGTGCCAAAACATTTGTGAAAGTGAAACCCAGCCAACGTATTAACTAGTAATTAAGTGTACATTTTATTGTAACCTCATTGTACAAGCAAACATTTTGTAGAAAGTAGTTATATGCACTTACTGAATAAACTCGTTGAATGACGCCTTTAAGTTAAGTTTTAATTCGCTTCAGAGACTAATCAATATATTTACAATATGATCGAGAATAGTGCAGCGCATAGTATTTTTGATCTAGGTAGTTTGTGTTTGGTGACCCTAACGATGGGTAATAAAGTATGTCTTCCGGATTTCCGATACTAGTTTTTGGCAGCAAATAACATACTTTACTCAGTCGGTAACAGGATTTTACCTCACACTGCATTGGTAACTGATTTGTGCTGCTGCATTAATGTAATATTGTAGCAGCCACCCGAAACTTTAGTGAGTAATTATTAGTCGCCATTAAAATATATTCCCATAGATATGGTTTGTGTTCCAAATCTGACGAGGAAACCGAATTCCAGTAAGTAATGTTTTGCTTAGCCGACTTTTGATCTCATTGTCAGTTCCAGTTACCATTTTAAATTTACGGATCTGATAAAATGCACATCATAAAATCACATATAGTTTCTGGAAGGTTGACCGACTAGACTTACAATCCGGTTGCTGCAGTATCATCGAGAGATCCTGTCTGCCCGTTCGACCACGTGGTATACTTGGAACTTAATGTTCACCAAATCCAATTGGTTTTGATATGTTCCTACTATTTTCGACCAGATTGAACATGACCAAAATTTAATATTCTATCGTCCCAGTATATACATTATATTTACTACTTCACGCATGAACCAAAACGTTACTGCCTAAATAGATAGCAAGGTAATAATAAAATCCAGCCCCTGACTGCAGAACTGCGGAAATGTTTCCCTACTCATCTTGTAAAATGGATAAGCAATTTCAACTGTGATATAGTTGGGACAACTCTTTGCAAATTTCCAATACGATGAGCGCCTGCTGACCAAAGTCCTGCTTTTACCAACGAATGATCTCGATGATCTCACAACTTCATCAATGTTAACCGATTCCTCATATTCCACAAACAGGCTGATCACCAGTGAGCTGGTTGCAACTCCAATTACGGAAATGTCGCCAAATGCGGTTTGTCGAGCCGCTATAAGCAAATACGACATGGACACTAAAATGACCATCATCAAGCTATGGAGTGCGGACACATGAAGACATCCGAGTACATCGTTCACAAGTATACCCAATAGTTGGCAAGTTCGGTACAGTTTAAATACCACAACATCGTCTAGTGCTCCTAGTTGAGATGTGATGACCTTGAAGCGAACCTCAGGATTTTCCGTGGACTTGAATCGAATGATACGGACAGGCGTTAAGAAGCTGAATGTACTGGCGCCTTGGATGACGTAGCTGAAGCATAGGGAAATGGTATACAGGACGATTGTAGATGCTGTGGAAACTACCCAAGCGACGAAAACTAGAAAGGGGATGAATCGCGGTTGTAATTTTATTTCAACGTCGAGTACTTCCAGAAATAGCAAATGTGTTGGCTCGAAGGGGACACAGACAATAGATGCAAATGCTATGGGAAATGCAACACATGCTATTCCAATCAGTGAAAAGAGAATTTCGTATGCTCGTGTTTTATTCCGGACTCTGGCACTCAATTCATTTTCGCTAGCTGACAATATATCTGAAAGTTCCAAATGAATGATTTAAGGTGTCAATTCACGTTTGTGGAAATAATATAACCGAGTGCCAAATTGAAATGTTACCTGCAATTTGGTTAGCGTGACAGTAAATCCCGTTCAATGTGTAAGCAATTTGGTGTCTACGCTTTCGAAGTCGTAAGGTGATCAGCAGCACGACAAAGATTGTGCAGGTTTCCGTCCAGCCTGCCAGAATGGATGCCACAGTAATGGGAGAACTCATAACGTTTTCTTCCTTGTCAATCAATTTGCCTACCAAGAATGCTCCCATCACTATTGGAAATCCCCATCCAATTTGACTAATGAGTACCCCGTTCCACAAATCTGCTTTCTTCACGACCACGAAATTTCTGGAATTGGGATCCCAGTCAAATATGCCAACTCGGGTCAGTTGCACAGCCCAATGCATGCTGTACCCTAGCGTACATTTCATGGTCTCGGTAAGCATTTTGGGCACGAAATAGGATGGTGTATTGTAACGTTTATGATTGTTCCCAAGTATTCTTCTTTTAATTTGTTTGATATGAGAACGTTTTAAATGACGCAAATGAGCTCTCCTTTCTCTTTATATTGTCAAACGATAGTACAGGTGAGACGCCCTCGGTAGAATTAAGTTGAGGAAAGTATATTTTCAAAACTTTTCAGAAATTGCGTAGTAAATAATTGAGACCAAAATAGGCCTGGTTCCATAACGTCGCATAAGATAGTCGCAAACATATTTTCGGTTCAACGTGCTCCCAATTGCTTTGACTTATGCTTACAAAACGGAAAATACATAACGAATTTGTCATAACATTATGTGGGTCACGTTTGGGAAAAAAATGCTAACATTTGTCCAAATATATTAATATATATGTAAAGACCAAATATATTAATATTAATGTATTCCAAAGGACCTTACAACTTTTTTCATGCGGGTGGGCCACAGGCTGTTTTAGTATTATCTTTTACTACAGGCTTGATATTACCATTTGCTTTAGGCTCAGTATAGCCTTTTACAATAGGCTTGGTATTACCTTTTACCATAGGATTTGTATCACTTTTACCAACTTGGCTTGTGTGACATGCAGCAATGTGCCTGTCTATCACGGCCATGCGCAACAACATATTCACTCATGCAATAGTGCAATTTACTCGCTACTTTAGTAGCTCTCAATCGGTGGTAAAGACTTAAATGTTCGTTATCAGAAACGGATGGTATGATAACATTTGTATTTATGCACCATGGATTTGCATGTATTTAAATGGCATGTTTGACCACCCAAAACTTGCTTGCGCAAGCGATTAGCGACTAGTGTCCAGCAAGACTTTTGTTCTACTAACGACAAGCTTTCAATTGACACCCATGTGGTAAATGTCCGCCGGATGGCCCGGACCCCATAACCAGGTTGTAAGGTCCTTTGGAACAATTAGCAGAGAGACATGTTAATATTTTATGTAATGTAAAAGGCTTTTCCAGATAGCGGTAAATTGATGGGTTTTCCGTTTTCTTCGTATTCGATTCCTATACTTTAAGTATTAATTGTTATTTCCAATGAGGCTGAATTGGTTGCGTTGATAGAGAGAAAATCGATTAAAAATTAAAAATCAATTTTAGTATCCCTGAAAGTGTTCGTTGGCATCTTTGTCATTAGCCGTTGTAAGCGGATTAAACAGGAATTTGCTGTATTTAACTGACCGCAACGGCAGAGTAGCATTTCAAGAGACTCAAAATTTCAAAAAATTCTACCACCAGCGATAACTTTGTGACAGATGTAAACAGATTTACATAAGTACCAACTTTCGGCAATGGATGTGAACAGGCCTGACTCCGGGTTCTATTGCGGGCTGGGTGAACCCGTTTTTACCCGGGTTTAAACGGACCCACTTAGCACCTTATTGCTTAGGTTTTATGGGTTAAAACAAGTTACTATAGGGATATAAAGGATCATGGAGTAAAGCGGGAAAAAAGCCCATTATGTATTTATATACACTACCCATTTAAGCCCATCTACCCATTACAACCTGTAAAACCCGTTAAAAACCCTACCCGCGGATTTTTTGGTCCAAACCCGCGGGTTTAGCCATGCCTGGATGAGAAGTTCCGAATTCGACGTCTTGAGCGTCGACTTTGTATTTTGTTAGAAAACATCCTACGTGTACATTTACAGCATCACGTTATTTCTATGTAATGCTTCCAAACGAATACCACTGTGCTAGTAATAACAACGCCTGTCAAACTGTCAGTTTCATTCCGTAATGCGAGTAAATGAGTCTTTATCGTTGTTGCAAGTAATGAATGATGGCACTACGACTGCAAATTTGTCTAGCAACAACCCAGTATATACTCAAAAGTTGTAAAACTTGATGCTATAAATCGATTGACCTGTCTTCCAACTTCCGCTCCTCTAACAATGAGAGCGAATCCAATTACAGGAATATCGATACAACTTAAATTAACGAAGAAAGCGACTGATTTTAACTAAATTCAATTACCACTAATTACAAAGCCAGAATACACTAATTATGTTTATTCCGTTCTATTATCGTTTACCTGAAAAGCAATAGCATGTTTCCATTTATTTCAAGAACAGCCTTCAAGGGGCATTTAACCTCCTAATAAAAATTACTCCGCTCGATCTCTATTATTTGGCGATGAGCTACGCAGTTAGAATGACATGAATTGAACGTTTATTTCAAACAAATATTTAATGTGATTGCGAAGGAAGCATCCACCGACTTGTGAAAATGGCGCTGCTGAGCAGTGCTGTTTTCTTTGCTGTCGTTCCCTAATTTGTTTGAGTGGTGTAAACAAATTAAAACAATCTGCCAAGAAAAATTGAATTATTTTAGAAAAAGCTTAGCTTATATGAATGGGCAGAATACGGTCAAAAGTTAAATTCTTGAAAAAGTTACCTAATGTTGAGAAGCAACTCCTAGCCGATGCATCAATTATAATTTCAAAAGGTTGGATATATCAAATGCACGTCGCCATTTAAAAAAATTGCCCCAGAATTTTGCTCTTCGCTATAGTACTGGTGTTTTTGCATGGCTCCATGAAACCGTGACATTGAATATATGATATTGATTTTTTTCTAGCTTGTCATTCAACTATGGTTAAGAAAAGCAGTGCCAGTCTTCACACATACGAATGAAGGCTACTCAAAACTAATCAATTTATCGTTTATGATGAGCACGGAACATCATTCTGAAATACCCCAGATACGCTTTGAAATATACATGTACGAATTTTTATCTTATTTCGTGTCCTATTCAAACATTATGTAACCAAATGTTTCAACCCACAACATAAAATTACAGCAATATTTTACACAATTTGATATATTGTAGTGAGGTTGACTGCAATTATACCTTTTACAGTTTGTATTGAAATAGTAGTCCGACAAGCGAGTTTCAACTAATTTAATTTTGTTGTTCTTTTTAACGTCGCCTAACACAAGGAGGCACATAATCCGTGTGGATCCGCTCACATAATCAGTGGGCTATATTGTTCATATGGCATCATGACAGCATGTTCGAAATAGATTTTCAATTGCCGGATAGAATATTACTATTATTTTTATAGTTTCCATTTATTATTTGGCGGTTGCGTGATGAAAACATCTTCAAATCACCAGAACAGTCGACAAAGACAAATATAAACTAAAGTGGTTATTTATGAGCAAAAGCTATTATGATTGGAATATTACTTTTCCGCTTTTATAACATTGACATGTATCTCTATATCGTTCTCTGCATTGGGATTGTACGGTACACAATGGCTCCACTGGACATTTTTTGAAGCAGCATGTTATGGCATGGTATTCAGTATATTGGTGTATTGCGCTATATGGAATATTGATCCTGACCGCATTGACATTGACAGCGCAAGTGTCAAATATAAAGTTCTTACCAAGTTAATAATCAAGCCGGAATTGGCTCAGTATATTTCGCTTACAGTTACATCAGCTTACCTAAGCAACTGGTTTTCCCCAATATATTTTTAAACTGGCATCGTAACATCGGCGCTACGTGGCCATACACTTTACTACTGGTTTCAGAAATAGCATTCCAGCTCCAAAGTTAACCGACACCCGGCAACATTTCATCATTCCATCGCAAGTACGCAGCAAGTAGTATCGCCGCAAGTACACAGAAAAACATCAAACAGTCGTGAACAAATAATAGTGAACATTGGCAATATATACATCAAAAACTTCCAGGATAATAAGATGGTTCAGAGCAGAATGAAATCTCTCAAGATGGAACGCAACATTTTCTATAAAGCGTACATTATGTATACGCATGTGCTCCTGGTAAGCATCATCTCCTTTACAGCAACGCAAGCCGCAGCTGGAAAGAGTCCACTGAAAGAAAGCACCAGTGAGCTGTCAACTGTCAACAAACAGATTGAAATATTTGCTCCGTGTTTAATCCATCTAATTAATTACAAGGGCATTAACCTTCGTTTCGACTCGACACCTGTGATAACTTCACGATACACAGTAGAGAGCAAAGGATTGAAGTCCCAACAAGTCGTGTCATGGGAAGACTCAAAACGGAAAAACAGCTCTCAGTTGATCAGTAACTTCGGCCGGGATTTCAGTGTAAAAAATCGGCGACTATTTTGCACGGCTCAATTCTTCTTGTTCCCGGATGGAATGCAGCGCCCATTATCATTGGTCGACGTCAAGAAAAGACTGATATTGCCGGACGGCATTATAAGATATGGCATCCATCGACCAATGAAGAAAGATTTTATTCGGTATTGGGAGAAGAGATCATATGAGAATTTTGTTGTGCTGTTTCAGACTCCTAAACGAAATTATACTTTGCCGAATCTGTTTGATTCCCATATGCGCGGTATTCAGGAACAGGAAACCTCCATATATCCTCCATGGCTTGATGCGTTTAGTTACATTTTATACACAAGGACAAAGCATAAATATCAATTTACTGTGGATTTAATTGTCGTGTTCACAGACATTTTGCCTAGACAAGAAACCAACATGTTCGTCCTATGTAAATTCTGCAATAACTGCCGACTATTCCAACCAATTCCAGTAGTGTTTAACACTGGTGCAGCATCGCAGGAGAAATTCGTATATCTTCGAAATCTTTTGCGAGTAACAAAAGGCTATAATACCTTATTTAGGGTTGATGGTAAATTACTGTATGGACACTTCAGCCAATTTGTCTCGTTCAAGTTATATTTTCCGGAAAAGGAAGTGCGTTATTACGGGGATAGCTATTTTTCACATGCCTTAGCAGGGATAATATTTTCAAATCACTCATTTGTCACTAATGATAAAAATAGAGGTCCCGGCATCAAGATAACAGCCTGCGCAGATAACGTAAACCAAAATGGTGTTTTGCGTTCAAGTATATTTCGCCGTCTTCCCTCTTATGGGCACGTGTCAGCACCTTCTCAGTTACTAAGTATAGAAACCGAAATCCTTTTGTATGGTTTTGTTAGCTGTGGCAAAGTGCGTTTGCGTCGAAACATCGTTCTGGAATACGCTCTGGCGTCCTTTGACCAATATATTTGGACTTGTTTGCTGATTTCGTGTATAATATTTGCTTTCATCTTGCGGCGAATAGTGTGGCGATCAATGCACAGCAACGCAATGAAGAGCTTGGCTTCATTTTTCATTCATTTTACGTTCATAGGGATTCTACTAAAGCAGAGCGTTCTAGTCGGACGTATACTAAACAGTAAACATCGTCATTTCATTTTGCTTCTTATCGGACCTTTCACAATGGTAGCAGTTGTAATTAGTGCCGTCTATAAAAGCAAAAGTATAGATCAGTTAACATTGCCATATCATCCAATCCCATTTCACTCAGTACACGAGCTGATAAATAACAGTTATAGGTTATATTTCGATGCGTCGTACGGGTATTTCCATATTAAAAACTTCCTCAAGTACACGGTGCCAAAAATTTTAAAGCCTGACGAAGAAAAACAAGTACAATATCTAGCTGTCGGCTTAGCAAATGAACATGAACTCATCCAGGAAATGAATCGATGCGATCAAGTGGCCGCACTGGCTCCTGTTCAATATGCGTATAAAATAAAGAAAATAATGGACCAGAATATCATATCAAACCCGTACAACTTGGTAAGCATTGGTACCAAATACATCGCAAAGCTTCACGCCGGATTGATGATAAAATCCAACATTGATCCACACGTGGTGGAAAGGACAACCAAAATATGGGAGGCGGGAATTAGCATGCTATGGATTACGTTTCATTGGAGAAGAATGATACTACGTAGGGAGGACGGATTTGAGGCGTATGGGGAGACGCCATACCTACAAAGCATGATTGACTCTATCGTTGAAAACCCCAGAGAATGGGCTGCAATTAAGTTGAGTGGGACTATTGTAACGCAATTTTTATTGCTTGGAATCGGTGTTGTAATCTCTGTTTTGACTCTAATTGCAGAGAATGAAGGTAGAATTTCAAAACTTTTTTGTGCATTTAAAACCACCATTTCCAAACCATGCAGAAGGATGAGGCTGTTAGTTGAGAAACTGAATTTGGTGCGAATGGCATATTGGCGTTTGGTGAAAATTCAAGGTATCCTTGGCTTGAACTGCTCATGCACAACAATTCTTATTCAAACGAAAATAGAAAAATTTGATACTTCTGGGAGTCACAGACGAAGCTTTTGAAACGGAGCATTTTTTACACGACAAAGTGAGCAATCGAATAAACGGTATTTGCAAAACAAATTTAAAGGTTGTATGATAGTCAAGATTTGAAGCTTGAATTCAATATCGGACCGAAATTTGAACTTTTCAAATCGACTAAAGATTGAGCCGCCGTGTGCAATAAAAGCGGACGGGTTGGATGATATCATGCGTTGCTCGAAAGAATCTAAGACATGTATTGTTTTATTTTCATATTTCTATTAAATTCACTGATATTTTGTAATATGTATTTACTGGCTGCGCTAAGTTCCTCGTTGCTTCCTTTTGCTCATGCTTATTAATGTTGGTTTAATAAAATGCAGTTTAAATTAAGTGTAGTCGTAAAATAATATGATGATGACATCTATTCTTCTACAAAGTAACTTATGTAGTATCCACGCAATGTACACTACAATTATTTAATTAGTTGTCGTGTCTGCATCTGGAGTCCCCTGAACATGAGATTTAGTACAATCGTTTTCTATTATCCGCAATAAAATCAAAATGTATTCAAAATTTGACAAGTTTTATTAAGGCATACAAACACTGCCTTCCGGAGATCTGTTTGTTAGCCGTTACCCGCCGCCACCGTTTGCATGACACAAGTTATCGACATGGGCTCAATTAACCATTGTATTCAAATTTATTTCTAGTTGAAACTAGTTGAATAGAATTTCGTGGCGTATACTATTCGTGCTTCCACGTTCGGCATTTTCTTACTCAAGCTTTCGCGGAAGCAATGATTTTTATTTCTAATTTCATACTGCTTGTGAAATATGGAAATATGGCATGTTATTCATGAAAAATTTAGTGGATATACGTCACGCAAAATGTTAGTGTTGATGGTGTGGGAGTGATCATAATATCATTGTTGGCATTTTGTTCCACTATGTTGATTATATGCATTTCAAGGAGTTGTGGTAATAATATTCGGAATATAACCAGACTATGCTTTACACATTTGTGAAGACAATCATTTTGAAGACTTCAATCAAATTGAGTGAGTGTATTCCCACACTCTACATACAATTTATCTCCAGTGAGCCGTTATATATTGTATAGTAGTATTTCAAAAGGCGAGAAGATTTTTCTTTCTGGACTTTTAACTGGCATTCCAAATCCGGTCTAAAAATTTAAATTGACCAAGACGTAGAAAAGTTGTACATGATTTAAAATGCCATGTTTCGAAACACATGTCGGTAAATATTGCCCACCACTTTGCACCGATCCGCACTTTGTTGTTTGAAAGTAAGCCAGTGAACTCAACTCAGTAACTAAAAATAGCCAATGGGAGACAAACTGTTTCATGGCGATGAAACACAAAAAGAGATATTAAGCAGTTTGCAGTAAACATGTTTCCTAATGCGTTCGACTCTGATAGTTTAATGTAAACAGTTTCAAGGACAAACTTTTCGTTTTCGGAAAATGAACGGTTAAAGCTCAATAACAGCATAAAACAGACAGCGACTAACTATTGCCACCAAGCTAATTAGTTCGGCAACACATTTTTAGACTTGGATGTAAACATTAACATCACGTGCGTAACATGTTTTTAAGCTGCATGGTTACTGCTCTGCCATCTGTATATGACATATAGTCATTGAAGGATTTGGTTGTTTAATATCTTCAGCACTCACTAGTGTAATATAATGGAACATAGAAAACGTTGTTTGCATAGAAGCAACTTGATATAAATCCAAATCATTAGGGCATAACATACGGTTCAACCACTTATGAATAATCGTCGACGTCGATGTTTTCTTTTGCTTTTATTTTAAATCCACTCCAATATGTTTATGCTGCCCGAAATATTTTTATGAAGACTCAAGCAGTATTTATAATTATGTGTGCGTTGAAATTTAAATTCGGAAAAAATGATCCAATTACATTATTACTATAATAATCATATTTATTTTAACAAGTCTTTACATATAAGTATACCTACATTGCTTTCCGATAAAAATGTGACATTCGATTTGTACACGCATTGTAAACTCACGCGCCGGCAGAGAGTATCTTGTATGGTGTCTGAACCATAAAACGAGCGGCAGCTAAATTCCGTTGTCCTTTATGTGTGGCAATAAACTCTATGTCAAATCGACGCTCTCATTCAACTTTGACGTATCCTGTTGTCGAAGAAATCGCGTCAATAACGGCGGTCAGATGTAGTAATATAAACATGAGTTTTCAAAGACGCACTTCGTCTTAAAAAATGTTTTTTGCCATGCTACATACAGTTGTTCACTCTTGTTATTTTACAACAACGCCTTGCATTGTGAAAGTTAACGAATTCTGACATTAATCCCATCATGACGAAAATCCGGATAAATATTGATTTAACACACTACTTAACATTTTCAATAGGTTTTACTTGTACAAATATATCAGCAATATTCGTCACATTCCTCCGTTTGAATACACGACGCATTAATGTTTCATTCAAGTGATTGAATTTCCTGAAATAACTCCAAATTGTATTTGATGACGTTCTGCTATCCCACGTTACATTGAGTTCGATGACAAACACAATAACACCGAGCACACACAGAATGCTCACGATGATTAAAATTCCAAGGTATCCCGGCATGCCAATTTGATCTCCCGTATCGGCAATGGGTGACGACGTTGGATCAGTAGTGCTTATTTTGCCTGCAAGACGGGACGCCCTGTCTTTCCAAAGGGACCATTTTTCCATGAGACCACACTCCTTCAACTTCAAATATGTTTGAAATAGCCAATACCTGTTGACAGTGTACATGCGCACTAGCGACATACTTTGGTCGTACGGCTCCCTAACCACAGCACAGTGCATTCCCGGAACCTTTAACACATTTTGAATTGTATTCTTAACACCCATTAGATAATTGTTTAGCTGACCTGAATCTATTATAACTGCGTTCCTTCTCATGTGAAATTTTGAGAGGTTTGGAATGGTAAAAGTTTCGTTGCGGATGTCGATAAAGCTATCGTTAAGCACTTGCAACAAATCTTTTCTCTGAAATGCGAGGTAGTTTTCCTGCCATGGCGTCTCGATGTAAGGATTGTAATGAAGAATTTTATATCCACCTGCCAGCAAGTCTTTCAACGTTTCGTATGGTTTAGATCCCAAGGAAACAGTCAGTTCAGTTGCAATCCCCTGAGAGTAAAAGTTGCAAATGAACAGTCCTGTGAGCTGAACCAACAGCATAAACTTAATGTTGCCTAGAGAAGATGCAACTGAATTTCCAACGAGGGCTCCCCACACGTCCAACAGTTTCATTAAATATGCTGTCCTGGAGGCATACAGTAAATGTCTTCCAATAACGAGTATTAACACAATTGTTATTAATATGAGGATCCATAGGCGCCGAGAAAACGACACCACCCATACATTAAAATCAAGATTCTGGCTTATTTCCCGCCCCTCGTTTGTTTTGCAGTACACGAGATGATATGTAATGCTTGTCGAATGACGTAGCCCAGTCCAAAGGCTGTACGCTTTATGCAATTTATTATCGTGCAGGTTTGCGGGTTCAAAATCAATTACAATGAGTTGTCGACCGGGTACTCTCATGACGGAATTGTACTCATTTGCAATAAATTTTGAATGCACGGTTAGCGATAAGTTGTGGAAATTTGAGATGGTTATCGCTGCCATAATTTGGCGACCGCAATATTGTGAGTCCAACGATTTGAATATTAGTCGCTCACATGCTAATCTGTCATGATTATACTTTTCAATGTACTCATTCGCAATGTCAACAATGGCATCCACAACTCTCCCATTTCCCATTCTAAATAATGTTCGATGGAATAATTTTGGGTCTAGAAGTGATTTTATGAATACATCGTCAAATATGCCGCGTTGCGCCCGGTTACTGCATTGACCATTACATACGACGTGATATAGGCTACCGCCAGAGGAATCAATATCTGCTGCAATCACTACAATTAGCTTTGTTGCTGGTACGTTTAAGAATATGCGACTAAATTTTGTCTCAATACTCACTGTCATGTACGCATTTTGTGAATGCATTATACATAAAACTAAGGTAGTTGGGTGCAGCATGAATAATCGAAACGTCTTGAGAAAGTCCATTTGACGATCTCCAATCGATTTGAAGGATGCAAGGACCACATGATTTGGTTGCGTCCATTTATATGGGAAAAGTACTCCGACAACCTTTTTGTAATCCCAAAACACCATTACACGAACACTGTGTGAGGCAAGGGATATTTCCTCGGACCCAAAGTTGTAAAATAACGTTTCATATTTACCAGTGTTTTCAGCAATATTAGTCAATAATGGCTTTAAAACTTGTAGTTGGCCAAATGATTTTGGAGCGATGTCACCAGATGCAAATTTGGAGACCACTACAGAAATGCATAAATATAAGTTTCGATATGATAATTGGTGGTTCGTACGGAAAGCCATGGTTTTGATTGATGCCTAAGTTTTCAAACTCGGATTTTAGCTTGTCTATTTCCCTTTGGCTTGTCTGTAGCAAGAAAACAAGTAAACTCTACGATAAGGCCAAGTTCCTGAACATGTCTAGTATATCGAAATACTAAGAGACCAGACGTTCGTTGTACTTTGAAATCAATACAGGAAACGACTCCGTGAAATAGTTAGCTCAGTTGGCAGTGATAAGGAAGGTTATTATCTACGGGGCTGTGCACGTAGCACGATGTGGGCAACATATATTTTCCAAGACACTTCAAAACCAGTAGACCATTACTAGATACCGCTATATACACTTTCGTAGTTTATGATCATTCCCATTCTAATTATTTCTGACACCGGTTATCGATTAACTTTCGAGTGTAATGCTGTTGGAAATTTAATCCTCAGTGGCGTTGAGTGGTTTGATATTCTCAAAATCGATATGTGAATATGATAAGCTATTCTGTTGCGCCGATGACCAATTACGACAAATATATAGATTCATGTTCTGAGCGTTCATGTACTCTAGAAACGCACACATTATAGAATCATAGACTTGCAAAATGCAGGATGTCCTAATCTTCGTACTTGATTAGCTTACTTGCTTATCTTGAAATTCATCGCTGCCCTTACTTAACCGGCACCGAAACAATTATCAAATGTATGATACTGTGGTATCAAATGGATAGAATCAATGAATTAATCGTTTTTCCATATTTCACGTTTTATATTGAATACATGAAGCCGCTCAAATAATTGTTTTAAGTTTCAAATAATTATTGAAACGGCTAACACGGATTTGTCGGCTACATAGCCAGCAATAACATTTATGTAAACATTTTCATGTAAACATGATTAAATAGCAGAACTTACAATTGTTAGAGGAGACTTCTGAATGTACAACATGGGCCGCTTTTTGGCCGCCAGTCAGAGTAATTGCTCATTATTAGCATTGTCAAGTTTTGCAGTTTCCAGAAAAAATATAAATAATCCACAAATAAAATCCGATGGCCTATCCAAGCATTTAGGTTTTGACAAATGTGCTTCGTAGCACTAACAAGGGAACGTTAATAGGTGAAGGAAGCGTGGAGAGAAACGAGAATATGCACGGGAATCAGCTTTTTCTGCTGATTATGAATATGTAAACATTCTTCTGCAGAACATATTATCGGTTCTCTCTATGCTTCCTTCACCTGACAACGATCCCTTGTAAGATATGAGCAGACGCAGAGAGGATTGCAATCGTTTTAAATTCTTACTCCTAAATTGGTTTGTCACATGAAACTGGTTCAACTGTAATTTCACCCCATAATTCATACATTTGCAATTTTAATGCAAAAACGACAAAAAAGCATGTTGTACTCTCATTAACAACATGATGCATACATTGCTAGAAATGTAGTTAATTCGACTGATTTGCTTTTCTATCTTTATATGTTTGCCGGTAACCATTCAGATTGTAATTTGCAGGTTCTACTATTAGTGATAACTGAGGAAATGTTGAAAGTTCATTACACTCTTACGTAGTCACCGTAATAGGGTGCTGGGCGTGAAATTAAGCACGTGTCATTCGAAATAGAGCTGCGATTAGAGTCGGTATTCAATGAGTAGCAATGCATTCATTCCAGCCCATTTTCTACAGTAGTCTGGCAGTGCAATAAATGTGATTTTTGCAAAGCACACAAATACTGCGGCTGTGGTTTGCTTGTGCTTACTCGTGCCAGACTTCTCACAACGATGAACGGAATGTAGGGCAGCGCATTAAAACCGCTGTAAAATGTATTTAAACGCTTCAAAAGATGATCGCTAGCTGTAAAATGTATCTGCAGAATCAGTTGTAAGCTAGTTTGTAGCTTCAAAATCTATGTAGAACTTGTCGAACCCTTTGCCTGTGTATACGTTTACCGCAATATCGTTGCACGAGAGCTATTAAAAATATTTGTCAGCAAATTTATTCGTTGCCGTTTTAAGTTTTTAAATTATTGTGTTCATCAATACCCCATGGAAAAATGAAGTATGCTCTCTCTGCTTTGCTTGTGTCGTGTTTCCTGGGCTCCGCCTACGCAGGTTTACTTGAAGTAAAATAGGAAGCATCCCGCTGTCAACATTTTTGTACATCATTTTACTAAAGTTATTTCTTTTATTTGAAGCGGGTGAGTGCGAGACAGGTTGGATAACCTACAAGGACGAATTGTGCATCAAGGCCTTCACAACGTTACTAAGCTATGACGAAGCACGGGGTTTCTGTTCCACTCTAGGTGACGATGTCTCGGAGGCATCGCTTGTGATGGCCAAGGATGGCGAGATGCAAAAATTTTTGACAAGTTATACAAATTATATTTACGACAATATGTGGCTGGGAGCAAAATATGACTCCCACATCACCCAGTTCAAGTGGGAGGATGGGGAGCCGGTAACATATGCGAACTGGCAGGATGATTTTCCCCGAAATTACAATTACACTGGCACGGCCAGTGACCACTGTGTTGAGCTAAGGCCTGTAAACTCCAAGCAAACAACCTACATTGACGGTAAGTGGGCTGATGTACACTGTCAGAAACAAAATTTGGTGGTGTGTCAAAAACCCTTGCTTTGGAGTCTAAGTGACGCAGTCAGTGAAATTATGAAACTGAGGAAGAAGCTGAAAAATGTAAACTCTGCTTGGAGGCCGATTGGATTCATCTACATTGAGTACTTTAATCAGTCAAGTCCGTCTTCACTTTGGCCAGAGTATACGTGGGAGGATGTCAGCAGCGAGTACGCTGGTCTGTTTTTTCGAGCAATGGGTGGTTCAGCAGAGGCATGGGGAGAAATTGAAAGTGAATGCGCTCCTCGTATAACGTATGTTGAATATTGGGAAAACACCACCTCATTTGCTTCGGATATGGTTTACATTCCGACCGGTGGCTGGTCTGGATTTGTTTATTCGGGACAAACTGTTTACTCGAATGTTTTAGCTTATGTTGAGGGCCTGCAGTTTTATGTACAAAGTTGCGAAGTCCGTCCTCGGAACCAAAGCATTCGATTTTGGAAACGAGTAGTGTAGAATTATTTTCTTACATTATTTCAAATTATATGCGTGTATTGCTGTCCGTTTGATGTAAAAGTGATGTAAGCACCAAATTGTTACATACGTGCTTTCGTAAAATGTTTTAATGAAGTGTCTTTACAAAAGCACGAATTCGGTTATAAAAAGCCAAAGAATTATATTTAGCTATATACCGTAGCCTGTAGTTATGAAACTGATCCTACTTTTAAATTAAGTCGTCATATCGACATTAATTGAAATCATGTTTGAAACTTCAAGTATCTTTAATTTAATAAACTTAATACTAATTCTTCAACTTATTCGTTATGCATTTATCCACGTCTGTGTAAGCTGTTTAATGAAAGTGCTGTTAACCATGTTTCCAGAAAAGATGTTTTGATTCCAATGACCGGAGTCAGGAGGAAGGTTGGCTTATGTTAAAATAGTATGGGCAGCGAGCAAGTATAATCAAGAAACTGGAAGTCTATAATCAATTCGGAAACTACTTACACCAGTGAACAGCCTCATGAAGCGAATAATGAACCATGTTCAGTCAACGATTTTATCGTTACCTCTAGTTGGCCTCGAAACTAGCCAATAATATGTTTGCTGCGCCACTTCGGTATGACAATCAAAGGCAGCTCATTTTTTACTAGGGCGATGCAAAATTTTATCATCGGCAAATGGTAGTAAGATGAGCATCCATTGTTCCGCGGATTGTCGCATCGTCCTTAAATGTATACATTCTTCGAAAAACAAGGAGTTGGGCAAACTCAAGGTGAATCTTTCATTTATACTCGTTCCAGCACTCTTTACGAAGACACTGACTGTCTGTGCGTTTTTCTCAGAGGAACTTTGCAGGACTACAAACCTATTTATGGGATATTTTCGAACACTGCATGGTAAGTTTTAATCATAAGAGTTGATTTATTTCGAGCAAGATATAATAATGTTTCAATAAATTTTATTCCGTCGCAAAATATATGTCGTTTCATAAACCGCGTAAATCAAAGCTAAACAAACTGAACGACAGATTATTGGGGTTCCTGGGACTTTGCATAATATCCAGCAATATTGCGGTCGTGATATTCCTGTTCCCTGAGCCCGGGGACAAATCACTGGCTCCACTCGTCCCAAAAGTCTACTTGCAATTTCCTTTAAAACTTTTGCTTTGGCAAATCATGCATTCTTAATAAAACATCTATGCGTTGGTTCCTCTCTAATGGTCGCATTCATTATATCTTATTGTTACCACGTTGCGCTATTCTACACAAATGAATTAAGCCTGTGTCAAGCCAAGACCACATACACTACTCATAAATCTTTAATGGACAATACTGAAAATCTGCGACGGGCGAAGGGCATGAAGCGTAATATAAACTGCGTACATGAAATGCTACAACTTTGTACTTTGTAATTACATTTAGTCGAATATGGCAGTAAACATGTAGTTCAGTGCACCAGCGTATTACATTAAATTCAATGGTACATTGCAATAACTCTATTTGCTTAGTTAGACATTTTACTTGAAAGAAATCTCGGATAATGTACTAGGAAAAAATCTTCTCTTTTGCGCAACATAGCAATGCAATGTCAGTGAAACCAATTTGAGTGGCGGAGCGACAAGCACAAACGCATATCAAATGCTTAACCACATAGCATGCAGTTTCGATCTTTGAGGTAGCTGCATTGAAACATCTCCAGCTCTACCAAGCCAAGTATGCATGCGGTCATGGTATTTACACGACTACAAATCTTCCATTCCCATCCCCAATGCACTGTCGAAACCATAATAGAAATTCCGAATGACATTCTACTCGCCTTCTGAACATAATCAGCGTTGTGGAATGAAAACGTTGGACTGGGATTGAGTCGCACTGGATATTTATCAATTTTTCTGTGAGCAACAATGCTTACTGAAATTTATCAGCCATTAATATGCAAAATAAATAGGTTTCAAATTTTATGGTTCTAAACGATTTGACGAAATTTGCGTTCTGGTAGCAGTGATCAAATCGCAATTCGTCACGGATTTAGTGGAAACGCATTTGCCGTTCTTTTACTAGGCTAATTAGCTATCGTGAGAATAAAATAATGCCAAACGGATTTATATATGCTGTTTATATTATTTCTCAACGCAATTACTAGATAGTTAATTATGTTTAACAGTACCCTTAGTTTTAATTTTACGTTTCTAAATACAACAGCAATTATTATTATGACAAAAATTTACGCCAGGTCATTTCATTTTGAAGGTACCGTAGGATAAATGCTCATAATTTCTAGACTACCAATACCAAACACAGAAACAGTAACAGGAAGACCTGATACATTGATTCGCATACCTACTCATGTCATTGTACTTACAAAAATTACATGAAACGTTTCCTACTGGAAGTGAATATAACAAAACAAAAATACTCTGTTAATGATATCCTCCTAATACCAATCTTTTCTTAAATTATAAAATTCGGAGTTCTAAATCAGTATCAAACTTATACTACCAAAATAATCCTATGCCGCTTAACCATATACTAAAAGCTAGCCTATATCCATTCCCGGTGTCCAATAGAGCTTCCATTTTAGTTTACGTCATCGTCATCTTCATCCTTGAACAGCTCCCATAGGAGTTGGCACGCCAAGGGAGATCTCTTTTTGTTCCTCTCCCAAAGTTTGTTTTTCTTTAGCTGCTTGATCTCCCGTTGAATGTGCTTCAGCTGCAAAGCAGAAACATAATATGGTTGATTTTTTTAAACGCATTTGAAGTATATCACATCTTACCTCACATTTTAAATGGAAATCGTATGAATTGTCCTAGGAATTAAATTTAAATTACCAGAGAATCGTCGAACCGGTCCAGTATCTCCTCCAGGGAACCCCTAATATCTTCAGTAGAAGCTTCCCCACAGGAATTCTGATTGTCATCCAAAATTTGTCCACGGTCATCTTGCATCCTTTCAACGTTGCTCATATCATCTTGTCCATCGGCAGGGCAATCCTCGTCGTCCTCGTTCACCTCAGCATTCGCCTCAACTGGCTCAATTTTTAAATTCCCACTCGAAATACGAACAATCTTTGGAACCCAGCTTTTCTGCTGGGTTGCCCTCGTTGCTGGTGCCCGCGCCGCAGAAAAAATGGACGGTTCTGTCCGAGTCGCATTCGCCTGAGTCAGCGGACTATGGACATTATTTTTAATATCACTTTTGTTAGTGCCGTTTGTAACCGCTGCGTGGAATCGGGTACGCTTTGTAATAACATGTTCTTGAAGAACAGGTTTCGGATTACTTCCGCTGCTGTCAACTAACGGTGACACCACCCCAGCTGAAACTTGATTCTGCATTAATGTAGCACCATGACATGGTCGCTTCACGGAATTTGGAATTTGCGAATCATTCTTGCTACAATTGCTAGTGGAGGTGGTGAAATGGCTGGTACGACTGCGACCACTTTGGCGGATTTGTTTAAGAGGGGGAGTGGAAGCAACTAGTTTTGTGGAACGTGTGGGGATTACGATTGCAGGAGTGGGTAGTTCAACGACGATACCAGTTTTCTTGACAGTTTGCAAATGAGCGGAAGTAGGTTCTGTTTTTATTGGTATGGGAGCGGGTATTCCCTGAATTGCTGGACGAGTTGTTTCAACGACGTTTTCGGAGATTGCATTTGGCTTCCGAGTTGAGATGGACCTTGCGTCCGGTATGGAGCCGGACTGAAGGCACACAGAGTACTTTGTGAATTTGTGGCCAATCTTTATCACGAGGAGTTTGATCTAAACAAAAAAGTGCAGTCAAATTTTTAGAATCTGGCATTTGTACAAAATTTTACGACGGTTTAGCTAATTATTATGAAAGGTTTGGAAATAATTTACCTCATCAGTTAATCGCGCCGTCAATTCCATATTTGGGGAAGCGTCAGGGAGCGTTTGTGAACTGATGAAATAACCATTCCTCGCATCCAACTGGGAATTTATAAGAATAGAAACATATTGTGGTCTGGTTGCAATATATTTAGTCAACTTGTTTAAAAATTACTGTAAATAATATTTTAAGTCGCTAAATACGGTCAGTTGAGTACCTGTAATCCACAAGAGCTGTTCAGAAAATGAAGCCAGGTCATGCTCAATCTACCCGTAACTGTAATTGGTTCAGGCAATATTGATCTTGGTCCAGTGACCTGAATCAGTACCGAATCGGAATATCTCGATCTAACCATTTTCCTCAATTATCTCATTTAACAAGTATTACTCCGATAGGTAACTGGCGAAAATTCTAAACTTGTATTTAAAAACAAATTACGAGCAATCCCGAACAAGTAAACTGAATCCGAAAGATATCTGGATTAAATGAGCTGAGCACGAACAAGTTCTGTGCAAGCAAAGCAGCTGCATTCACAGGAGCAGCTAAACATTTCTTTTGTTTTTATGAAAGTGGTATATTCGAGGGAAAATTGTGGGGCTATATTGGGACGACAGTGTGTAGCTCCAAGTGGCCGGATTGATAACAAGCATAGTATGCATGCAGTGTTGCTTGAATACGTTGCGGCGGTGCATCAAAGGAGTGCTTAGCTTTTATGAATCAGATAGGATGTGTATGTGCCAATACTGTTTTTGAAGGTGACGGTTGAAATGCACATTACAATGCATCCATTCATAATAAATTCTGGGTTATGTTTAAGATTTGGAAGCTGCATTCTTACTGTAACCACGATCTGAATGAATGCTTTGTTAGCTCGTGTAAACAGTAAAGCATTTTCTTCTTGTTCTTTTCACGTCCATTGAATTTACATGACCCTTGCTTCAGGCAATCCAATAAATTTCCAGTGTAGCTCTGAGTCGTAAAAGCTACTTTTTCTCCAAACGTGTAGCTTTCCTGTAAAAACATGATCACTACAATTTTTCATTCTACAGTATACGTACTTGTTTTCAATTTGAGGAATGTAGAAAATAGTACCAGAACAATCAACAAAATTGATAGATGCACGACAAAAGCCAGAATGTCGGCAATTGAACGGAACAGAAACTACGACTCTTTGCCTCGTGAGTCATCGTGACTACTTCTGTATGGCCTTGGGATAATGCGGAGCACAGAAAGCATCGCGTGTATGAGTAAGGAATTGGCTTGCTTGTCTAGAGCAGTAAAACATGCATACTTCTACAACGTTCGATACTTTTCTTACCCGACGAGATATGTGATTTTAATCTTTTAGCTTGCACGTACCAACTAAAATGTGGTTTATGCGTGCGTATTCATCAGACACACACATACACCTCTATGCATGGAAGTTATATCATTATAATACTAATACAAAGGATAAAGGCGACAGGATATTCTAACGAAATTCCTTACTGCATTTTTTTGTACAGTATCCGTATCCTATCGCACAATATATTGCACAGGAGGTTTGCGATTATCATGTGTAAATATAATACGAGTGGGTTCAGAAGGAATCGGGCAACGGCTTTCAAAATGCGTAATCAAGTTATATTGTCTCCACACATGCATACATTTTCCGGGTTGCGACCATATGGGAAGTGATAAAAAGTAAATACTAGCGCAATCTTTTAGACTGTAATGTTTCACAATTTCACAGGACGCTGCTCCGGCTGACCTTCGAGAGGAACACCTTTTCCGGGTCATCCCCCAATTTGGCTTGTCCCGCTAATTACTCTAAATTACAAACTAACTAAGGAAGGTATTTCTAATTAATATAATAAAAGTTTCTATCTTGTGGGTTTCCGTTCTGTACAGTTGAGTGACACATTGATTAAAGGCGTTATCAGTCTTTTCGGAGTAAATACATTCGATTACATAATTTCTTTATTTCTAAGTTTAATTTTTAGACTAATTGAGAGCAACAGTACCGTACACGATTGGAGCTGATGGCTATGATGAATATTTCTCCGGGGTGGAAGACAATTGCTCCTGGGGTTATTTACGAACAATTTTGTCGTCCGTAATCGCTATACGGAGTGCATTAGTTCTTGCATAAATTCGACCAATTCTTCTGGCAAACTGAACTATTTACGGAGAATCCGGCTAGAAATCGGAACAGCGTTTACGACATGGCATATTTCTTTGTACATACAATTTTGGTGAAAGGTGTCATCCGAAATATTTTATTTAGTTATTTTACAACCATGTGCATTATATATTTAAGCTGGTTTGAATGCGACACATAGTTCCAAGGTGGAAGTTGAGAATATCAATATAAAATCATTTTTTTACTCCAACCGCAAACTACATGAGCAGAGAGCATTGTTTGGCAAATTTGTTTGAAGTACATACCTGTATTTTTGACTTGAGAACATTGCGAAAGCAAAAAGAAATACCTGGAAATTATATTACTGCAAACAATTTGATAAAATCATACCTATGAGATGCATGTACTATCCTCAGTTTTAATTTAAATTTAATATATACGTACTAATTGTGATACGAGTAACTTTAGATTAAAATGTAATGCAATATGGTTTATTATAATGAGCTCTACTGAAGGCTGTAAATGTCGAGTCCTTTGCAGAGAAATGTATTGCAGCCAAAGAGAGGACGAATATTAGTAAGTGTAATTTTCATGTATCAGTAGTGTGCCTAGTTTGTGCCATTTCTCAAAATCAATCATTTTCGATACCTAATACGTAAATTAATGTCTGAATTAAATACCTTGAAGATGTTTCAATCTTTGTGTCGCTTTAATATTATTCACACGACAGTATATTTCATATTCATCTGTCAACTGCTTCATCAGATTTAGTCTTAATTACTGGACATCTTCAAACCAATCAATCAATCGTGCGTTATCAATCAAACTATTCACCCAATTTACAAGTCTTTTCATGCAGTCTACTGTTGATCGACATACGGCTGTTGGTATGTGCACCTCAAACTAGGTTGACAGAGATGATCCAATATGATGGTTTATTAAAGGACTCCCAGTAAAAATCCCACATCATTAACAAATACTAGAATGGTGAAAAGCAACAATTTTCTCTTAAGTTTGACACGAGAAAATGAAGAAAAAATTACTTAATATTACACACACGAAAATTGAATTATTAATTTACACTTGTTCATCTAGTATACCTAGTTTAAATACATTTTGTATCGTTGCAATTACATCATAATCTTATCATGTAGTATTATAATGTATTTCAAAGTCATTTTATGTTTCTTGGGTGACATTGCAGCAACGAGCTCTCGTTCTTCTGCATGCGATTTTACATACCTACTTCTACAGCTCATCTTCACTTCTCTTTATAATATTGTGAGAAATGCTTGGACTCATTTCTCCTCTTTGCATGAGCATCCTCATTCCAGTTTTGACTCGCAGATAAAAAGTTGTAGTTCATTTGAGAGACAGAGCGTAACACGAGAGGAGCTCCAGTAACTCAGCTCTGCTACCGGCAATGGAGTCAGTCAGTTCTTAGCTTTCAGTAATGTGATGTGTGGAAGTGGATAATTTTCAATACTCTTTTACTAGCAAAAAACCATAGGCAATAAGTCTGAATTTGAAAGGTTATTTAGTTCAAGTACGATTTTGTTCCCTGATACAATTAGATAACTATTTGTGCACATTTCCGAACACACATTAGAGTAGACATTTTGAAACGAGGGACTGTGTACTCATCCTCATGCAGTGCTGTGGATACTGTTACCAACAGTTTTGATTGTAAAAGGTAAGAAAAAATTACTTATTGAGTGTTTAGGTTCACAAATTTGCATGAAGTTTGGAAGAAAATATTAATAAAATTACTACCAGTGCAGTACAATAAATTCAGGACTTATTTTTTGTTATATTTTATACTGGCTAGCTGTTTTTAGAAGCAGACGGACTCAAATATTTCCCAAAATACACGCTGCAAACATCAGCATTTTTAGTAGTTTATTGAGCCTAGTTTATGCACCTGCTTTCTGGTCAGAAATGCGCTGCGCCTGGAAAATGCTAGACAGTGATAAAAAGCGTTTTTGGTGTCATGGGATAGTCCCACTAGAGGAATACCATTTCTTGGCATCCTGAGAATGAAATGGAATATTTTTACTTTTTTTTCGGAAATCAGAGCAAATTTCATTCAACATGACTTCATAATTATTAGCAGCCACGGAGTACAACGAAAAGATTTAATCTTCAGAAGCAAATATGCTTGCATTATGTTTCATGCATTATCGATATTCCCTTCATGAGTTTCTTCCTGTGCCCCCTTTCTACTGCTTCATATCACGGATCAACAAGCATCCTGTTTACTGACCGCACTCTCTCGTCTTTCTGTTTGTTGTCAAGGCTTAGTGCATTGTCTCAGAAAATCAGGCTCAAGCATAACCAAAACGCATATAGGCTCACTGTTTTTAATGAAAAGGCGCATATAAAATGTTAGTGACAAATACACATGATCAGTATTTTTTCCAAACTCAAGCATGTAAATATCATACGTTCTTATCGCTGCATCCGGTGATTCAGAAAAAAATATGTGTAAAAAATAATTGGCTTAAAACAGAGTCAACTGAATGTTATTAGTAGAAACTAAAATGATACTGTTTTATAATGAAATTGTACTTGTATTTGTCTGCAGAATTTGATGATGGCATGACCACCGGAAACAAAGTAATCACTTCACCAGTCATGCATTCCGTGGACAATCCCTTCCCATTTGGTAAGTCGCTTTAATAACTTGTACATCATAAAAGGAAAAAAATGAAGCAAATGCAAAATCACAATGTCATGCGACATCATGGTACTAAATGCTTGAAAAGAAATTATATGCAATGGAGTCAACTTTACCTCGGTTTTGTACTGCTGCACACTCACATGAAACGGTTCAAACTGTCATATTAATTTAAACTTATGCTTGCCAAAAAGTAGTTGAAAACGGAGAACTAAAGCTAAATAGGAGCATCTAAGGCTGTATTTTTGGATAAATTGTATATTTTTTTAAATACTATTTTATCGTTTCTTTTCTTTATGATGCGTCATTCGTCATATTGTGTGCATCATAACTAGCATAATTCTGGCTCGTATCCAATCATCTAAAATACTAATCATTCTTCATTTAGTTCAACATTTTAATTTCCCATCGAAAGAGCATATTCTCTTGTCAATATCCTTAGCAACGGAACTAATCGTTCATTGATGATGTTATGTTTCAGGACACTCCTGCACATAATTGGTTTGACGCGATTCTGAACAATGATGGGGCACAGAAAAATGCTGGAACTTTACATTAAATACATTAACTTGATGTGTAGGAAGGCATGTACTTTCTCCTCGTACCAGCTGACCTTGACGTTCAGCCACCCATTCTCCTACGCTCCTGCTCATTACCATTGAGTTGTCCACCTTTTCACTTGTGGTAAAATAATTATTTTAACAATTTTAGGTTATAAAATAGCTTTATTAACTACCGGAAGCATGAAATGCTTGAAAGGTAGTTATAGCGATTGATCTGTTTGTCTGTCTGTCCGTCTGTCTGTCTGTCTGTCTGTCTGTCTGTCTGTCTGTCTGTCCGTAAACACTCTAACTTCCCTCCACGTTGACCGACTTGGCTCAAATTTTGCATAGAGGTACCTTGGTCCTTGGGGACGCTCCCTATTGATTTTCAGCCATCTACCTCATCATTGACCGAAAGAACGGGTGTCGGAAGTTGAGGTGGTGGGGGTGACCTAGTCGTCAAAAATTTTATTTTATAAATCGACAGAGGAGTTCAAGACGATCATTTTTTGCCAACGCACCATGGGTCAAATCAGTCACGTGGCGGTGGGGTGGGCCGTGGAATGCATGGGGGTCCCCAGTCGTCAAATTTTTTTATGCCATATATCGATGAGGATGATCAATTTGGGCCACAAAAACGGTCAAATATAATATAATGGTCAAATATGTATCCACATTTGCTTTTATTCCATTCATCACTCTTCCGGTAGTTATGTATTAAAGATTACACCTTACTAGGTATTAAATTGTAATAAAAGATCACACAATATAAATGGAAGTCTATTTCAGTTAGTTGCGGTGTGGATGATATAATTTTTTATATGTCTGTGCATGTTAAAAAATCATAATATTTTATTTGCTACAGAAAGCGGAAAAAATGTTTCCTTAGCTCAACTTTGAAAATTATTTATTCCTCATTGTCCAGGTGTTCCGATTTGATGATGAGATCCAGCAGCCGCCGGAAATCGCAATCCAGCCGTTTCAAGAATGTGCAGCGAAGTCAACCAGCGTCAGTTAATGATTGACCTTGTGCCTCATCTAATCAGCATGTACATAAGTATAGTGTTAGTTTTATTGCAATGACATAATTTACTAATATTATATTAATCGATTATGCTTTGCTTTTGCGCATACTTTCCTTCACAGTGCTTTAAAATAATAATGGCAAACGCCGGGCGTGAATTTTTTCGAACCTAACTACTTAATCTGTCTTACATATGTATGATTTTGTTGTGAAGTGGGCATGTTTGTACATACTAGCATTATTCCTTGACTAGAATCTGCATACCATTCTAATATCGATAATGCCGTTTCAGTCTTATAAGCAAAAAACCTAAAAGTAATATCAAGTGTCAAACCCAGTTTTTTTCAGTCTAGACTTTTTATAGGAATTGTAAACATAGACTTTTCCGGAATCATTCAATAGATTTCACATTATAAATAACACACTCCGGGATATTTTGTTCTCTTAAAATTTACACTCTGGAATGTTAAACGCCAATGAACCGATCTGAGCGAAAAGTATTGCTCACCGATTTGTTTATTTAAGAAAATGCCAGAACATAATCTTTGCAACACATTCAAATTAATTAGGCCATTACAATGCCATCCACTGTTATCTCGACCCAATTTCGTTTCCAATGAAGGTACAATGGAAACGACAACGCACTAGTGTCTTTATAAATCAATCATCATAAATATTATGTGCTTACCACTCATAAATATTTCTTGTGGCATTCCTATTGTTCAAGGGAACTAAGCGATGTTCTGTCAACAAAAACAATAACTGGTTTGGTGCAGTTATTGGGGATGGGCCAATATTTTTGGATGATGATAAACTTTCTCATTAGGCCCCTTGCCTTTTTCAGAGGTCAGGCAAGGTAACCATGCGGCCATATATGCCACAATATTGTAATAATGTTCCGCGTGGTAGCCCTGGCACGCGGGGAATCCTTGGGTCAACCGGGAGCGTAGAGGTGCCTGTTACAGGCTTGTGAGGATTTCCATGAGGAGAAAAAAATGAATGATGAAAAGAATGATGTACAAAGATCTCTACTCACATCCATTGTAGAATGTGGTTTGTATTTTTCTACTCATCTCAGTGCCTATGCCTATTTTTACTTGTATCGAGGGAAAATGGCAAAGCCACCACTATAATGATGATGGAGTATCATTACCTGACTGCATATCTAATTAATCATTAATTTTCAATGGTCAATTAAAATAGGGCGAAAATATCACCACAATTTTGTAGAGGTTATTTGTCGGCCTCGGGGGCTGAGTAGAATGATAGAAGCGAAGGGACCCCAGGCCGGTTGGGTAAGTATCTTATTTGGTCCAAATCTAATTTGACATGGAAGTTACATCTATCGCAGCCACATCCACAGCCACATATGCACAATGTAAGTGCAGTGGGTGTGCTAATTTGCATGGACAAATATACGTTTTGCACTGTTTGTGCGTTTTCATGTAACTTTCACTTTTTATGTTTATATCAATTGTCGGATTTTCCGTGAGTAGGAACTCGCCAAACTTCTTATCATAAAATCGTAGGCGCCAAATGTAAATCGTAATACCTTAATACGGTGTACTTACTTGATCATAAAATTTAATCCATCATCTGCTGCTATGTATTTGCAGATGATACTATTTCGAATAGCATACACGTGAAATAAATACCTCCATTCAATTAATAGAGCACTTGTCTTGTGGCGATTATCCATGGGTATGGCCCAGTATCCTGAACGTGTTGCATTACTGTGAACTACTGTAATGCAAAAGGCAGTGATGCATGATCCTTGGCATGTGACATGGCTCCGCCGTCGCAGTGCACTAGCGGACACAAAATGCAGTATTTATTATAGAATATGAATTTTCCGTGACTTCAAAGGAATTACCAACACGTACACTTTAATTATTTGCTGCAATTTAGGTATGAAACGCAATCACATGTCGCATTTCTTTCTAGGGATTGATGCCAAATTGCAACGTCAAAATGTATTAGACTTGAAATGGTAGTCACATCCAAAGGCTGAAATGAACGCCGTCCACGCAACACATAACACGAAGTGACAGTAGTTGTCACGGTCAAGTAAACAATCATCCTTTTAATTTCCCACGCTCGATAAACAGGCAAGATAAAGCAAATGTGGCCATTACTTATCACGTAAACTGTCGTATGTCGATGTAGGTATGTACATTTGCGTTTCTCATATTCCTTTAACCAAAATATGGTGTTTTGGAGCTGTTCTTACGAAAATGAAGTGGTACGCACACTGATGAACGCAGTAGTAATAATTGATTTTTAAATCTATACTCATTTAATGTCAACATGACTTGAATCTTGGATATTATCTTGGATGAATGATTGATGCTCTTTTCGAAGAATAAAAATTTTGCTGATGTGGAGATTATCCATCTTAAAAAGCGTAGTGTACATTTTGGCATGTATTTCAGAGTGTATTACGATGTGTGGGTGCTTCCAGCTAGTCTGAAAATAAGTCATATTTTTTCAGGATTGACGCCTACAATTAAACTTTTTTAAAGAAAAGATTTACATGAAGATGTAGACTAACCGAGGCAATGTGACAGGAATTGAGACTAAATTGGCCATTAAATCCTTTTAGTTACAAATAAAGCATTTCTTGCAGTTTAGGTAATTGTGAACAAATAAAAACAACACCATTGATAATTGGCATGACTCCTAAACGCGTAAACCATTGGCAGCAGTTTGATAGTAACAGTAACATGTCTTTTGCAGTAGCCAGATAATTCACAAATTCAGTGCCATAAATAAGACGGTATATAATAGTGCGATGGATTTAAAAACTCTTCCGCCGGAAAAACATCATCAATTAACTTTCCTTATTACCATGCTTGACGCTTTTGCTAATTATATAACCCATGCACTAGAAAATAATCCAATATAACAAGCACAGATTACGATGCCTGCATATGCTAATAATTTATTACCTAACTATAGTTTAAAAACAATTAATATAAAGTATGTTTTTGAATACATAATTTTCACTTTTATTATATTACTTGCTTCCATTGGTTGTTCAAGTGGAAATTTTATAACAAAAGTATATAAACTTAAATAAAATTTAAAATATGATTATATTTTATTCACTCTGAATAAATGTAAATTTCGCCTATAATCGTAATTTGTTTATCCTGACGATCATATTCTTATATTGCTCATTCGTATTGATGTGTTCAAGATGGTTTGATATCGCTGGAAATTTTTTTCACAAGAAGAAATGAGAGCCATTAGATGAATTTAAGTTACATATTCTAATTATGTTGTGACTATTTGTGGAAATATAGAGCTCCAGAAGGCTGTAATAGAACAAATAATTATTTCAATTTGACAGCAGCGAACTCTTGTATATAATTAGTCACATATTATTCATAAAAAACAATTTACTTGATCAGCATTCCCATTCACAGAATATATCCAGGCAGCGAGAATACTATTTCCGGCCGACCTGACTATCATGACCCAATTCGGAATGATGAACTCTCCAGATATGAAGATCTCGCGTGCGCGTAGAGCGAAACTGTCTGAAACAGAGCACGCATATGACATTCATCAACTCGCGCAGATCCGATTCCAACTTGGGACAGGACACCACCCTTGAATCCCCGTGTCCGACATGCCTCACCAAATTACGCGACTGAGAAAAACTGGCAGTGCAAAACTCTTCCCGGCAATACCAGCGTCTGTGAATCCAAACAAATAATACAAACCGTCATTAATACAAGCAATATCACACACACAATACACTTGTTTCTTCCAATCGTGACTACTAACCCATCAGGTGAAGGATCCACACGGTCCCGAGTCACGGCTCTGCGCCTACGACCCACCGAGTCATCCATGTCACAGTTTGCTGATTCGTTTCGTCTCCCCGTTTCTAATTCGTTGCTATGAATGCGAAGCATGTGTGCATTTCGCGCTTCCGCACTCTCAAATAAGCGGTTACATACAATGCAGAGGGCATCCATTACTTGGCGCACATTTTCAGAAAACTGGGGGCACTTGGATCCGTTACGATGAGAATTCAGGAGACGTGTACTTTCAAATTCCGCCACGCACCACTGCTTCGGACAGGGTATCCTCCTGCATGAACTATCAAAACGGCTTTACGCATTTGCATTAATCATAATGTAATAATATTATAATTGCATGTACCATTCACCTCATCTGGGGCTCTGCTGAATCACTTGACGCAGGTGGCGGATCTATGTCACCAAGCGGATCTGACATTATACAGTCTTCTAGCTCATTTTGGTCAGGTTCTGCTTTAACTGATTCTGCGAATATTTCAAATGCACCTTCGTCAACTTGCATGGCGGTGTCCGGTTCCAATGGTTCATCCAGAGAGCTTGAAGGAGGTTGGTGGTCGCATTGAAGGTCGTGACCATGAGAAACTACAGAAACGACAAAATCATCATGAGGCCATATTATAAACACTGTGAGCACTATATATGTAAGAAGTAAAAGATGTCATTTAAGCATATATTTTCGTACCTAATTCCGTTTTCACGGAGCATGTTGGGTCGGGTTTCTCACATGGCGTCATGCCGTCGCAAATTGTGCTCAGAAACAGAAGCGTCTGAGAAATGCTTTCCTTCCCAATCACTGAACCCGCTAACGACATGGATAAGTTTTTAACAGTGGGCAGCAAATTACAATTTCTTCCGACATTTTCGGAAGCAATGCGGCGGCGGTTAATCCTTCCAACTTGGCCTTCTATTTTTATTCTAATCCCCTCCAGTTCCTTGTGCATGTTGTCCAATCGCCAAAATTCGTCAGAACATTCAGAACAAAATATTTCAGATTCTTGCGAGTTTTCATCAGTGTCGCTGGCTGCTCCGCCAGATGCCAATGTAAATGTCAATTTTGGAGTAGTGCTCGTGCCAGTTCCTCCAAGTGAGATACTTTCTCGAACATTTTGGTGGTATAGATAACTGCACAAATGGCTCAAACTAGGAACTGGGGCAGTTTCCGCGTTAGGTCCTAGCTCCACATTGCACATGTGACACGAAAATTTCACCTTATTTTCTCCAACGGCACTCATTTTTTTCGGTGGTCCCATAAACCTGCGTAATGTGAAACAAATAAATCCGATAAGCCAAATCAATTGGATGTGAAAACTGGCAATATTATGAAAATTACCAATTTTGTAATAGCGATAATATACTCTAGTTTGTACACGTTACCTTTCAGATTTATAAAAGCAAACTGTATTTCTGTGGCCTGCGAAAGCACGGATAAAAGGAGCGGGTAGATTTAGTTGCCAGCAAAATCTTATTTTCAATTTCCCTATTTTTTACGGCTTCTATTATCCAATGAAGTATTATAATAATATTGGCATTATAATAATTCTCCAAAAAAGGGTATTATGTTAGCAGAAAAATTTATTTTGTCGGGAAAGACGTGCACTGCAAGTGCGATAGCTAAAAGCGAAAATGTGGCACTGTTTTTGTTGTGAATGTTGTGTGTGTGTGTTTAGATATTATTTATGAAAGCCAGAGAGCAAAACATCATTTAGTCAGCTGAGCTGCCTGTTTTTTCACTTGCTGCTTCACACCATCTCAGGATATCCATGGTATGCTGCCTGCTCATTGTGCATCTCTGTGCTGGTGCTGTGCATCATATTTTTCATCACTTTCATTTCAGCTCCCTCAAACATGAGTTTATCAAGATTCCCTTTTGCTTATTCGTGTTCCGTTTTATGCATCTTTAGAAACTGCATCTAATAAAATTTTTTGTGCTAAGTGTTAATTTTTTATTATGGTTTTCAGCCTTAACCTTATCATAATGGCTGGCAACAATTGCCCCGAATCAGTATAATTCGGTGGCATGTGGTCCACATTATCGGAATATTTAATAACTAACAGTACACTATTTAGCATCTGATAATCTATTACTCGTTTCGTTGACGACGGTACTGACTACCAGTTCGACTATGACCTTTATACCGCTTTCATCACTCATTTTAATTGGAAATATTTCACATTTAACTTAGTATTGGATCAATTATCGACCTATTAAAATTAGTTTTACTGTTAGATATACAGAAGTAAAGAAATATGTACTCCAAGATAGAACTTAATATTCGTTTTAGTATCTTTATGACATTTAAAGTTTCAAAGTATATTTGGGAAAAAAATATTTATGCTTTATACGACTACTCCATTTTTAAATATGTGCTAACTTTAGCATTACTTATACCTATGTTAAATTATTACGTATGTGCAATTTTCATGTCATAACAAAATGACGTCGTAATACTTCCAAATTTAGCTTGTCCAATAAAAATATCCTAGCTGGCTTCGATAACGTTTGCACTGTATGAATGACGTAACTGTATGATTTGACGTTGTCAGTAAATGTGCTGAATATACATGTTTGGTTCTAAAACGTAGCAAGATTTATTGCCTGAGCCATGGTGTTTCGTCACAAATATATTTTAAAATTTATGTTCAATCTTTGAAATGTACAATGAAATTGTGCTCGACATTTCCATTGGTTTTATAAATACATTTATAGTGAAATTAATTGGATTGCAAATCGTGATTGTGATCTTAATTGAACAGCAAATATTGACATTTGAAAATCATTTCTCCGCTTTATTTCTCAGAGTTATTTACTCGTAGTCAAAAGTGCCCTTACCGTACCCCTTGTAACGCCCCTGTAGAAAATCAGCAGCGTTCCTTTTCTAATCACAAAAACAGTGCCACATGCGAACAAAATGGGCTTGCAGGAGAGTCGAAACCTTGACATCAACATTCTCTCATACCTGGAGCCCCATTCACGCCGTTTCCAACTATTCAGCAATTTGCAGCCCCGAGAATGCAAGAACTTTCCCAGCACTAAAACAGTTCCCCAAATCCCATTTCCAATCATATCATCAGCCACTAGGAACACAAGAGCTAAACTTGGAAGTGCGGACGCATATCGAATAAGGGCACAGTTGATAGCAATGACAACAAACATGCATGCACCATTGCAGAAGAGAAGGTAAGGTCCAATAAAGGAAATGAAGTATTTATGCAGAACTTGAAACTCTCGGTATGCCCGTCTCAGATTTTCCGGATTCTCCCTCAGGGAGTTATTTGTCGAATATGAGTTTATGCGCTGTCCCAACCTTAGTTCCTTTGTGTAAAATAGAGTTACATACAACGAGTAAGACATTAGAAATGCCGCGAGTAGCAAGCCTCCGATATACAGGTGAGTTGTCAGGTATGCATGGATAAGCGCAAGTAAATATTTTATAGGAAATGGTAAATAGTATTTCGGGATGATAGCCGCGACGGATATAGTTTCTCCTGGCTCAGTAAACAGGAATATAGCAACCGCAATATTGCTGACAATTATGCTGGATCCCAAGAGAGTCAGAAGTTTGTCGTTCAACTCGTTCAGTTTGGAGCTATCCGGCTGATGATGTGGCATATATGTTTCTAGAGAATAAAACGATTGCAGATTTAGCCTTCTCAAATGGTTGAATGAGATTTTTTACAAATAAGCTTACCATGGAATTCTCTGAAATATCGAATGAATAGATTCGCGACTGTGCATAGATCCTTGGAGGAAAATGTGCACATTGTCAATATTGTGGTAACCAATGTAGCAACCAGTATGAATGATAATGTGACGAATAATTTCCCCATGTCCTTCTTTTGGTAAAGAATGTACACGTTTATCCACGAACCTACCAACCACGCAATCAAGCCTGCGAAATTTTGGACTTGTTTGCGCTCGAATTGGGCGTTACCCTCATACACAATTAGATGGGTTTGGGTATCGAAGCGAAGAGGTGCGACCCAGAAGATTTTAGCTAGTTTCAAGGTTAGCCTGATGTAACGATAAAGCCGTTGGCTGAACATTGCAGTTGAATTTGTTCCACGACCGGAATTCTATGTAATTCAGATAGTCAAACGGTACGGTTTTCGTCACAACGGTGTTTGGGTTGAGAATTGCGAAGTACTACATTCCAGTATGCTAACCAAATTGCAAAAATGGAGTGGTTGGTTATGGAAAGTTACCCTGTTCCAAAAATATGCTAGGCTATTATTTTTAAAGTTAAAATAATTTTATTTTTAAAACTACTTACAGAAGCAATTTTATTTTTGTTATACATAATGTTACTGTTACATTCTGCTCAATGGTCTTGATGTTCGAGTCTGTCCACTCGCAGCTTTCGTGCTCACTGGAAATATTCTTTTAGTCGGTGATCTGTTGATATTGAAGTGTCTGCTTTGTGAATATTCTTTGTAATTAAACTGAGATAAATGATATAAGATACCGCCTGATAAGGGTCGGTTAATTAAAATTTAATTTCTGAGCACCATTGCTAAATGGGAAAGTCGGAGTTACATCCTCTTTGCATCCTTACGATGCATCGTTGGATGTTGTCTAACTTTGATGTTTAAATAACATCTGTTAATATGATTTTCGATTATGCTATTAATTCCACCAAGGTTAAATTTGAAACACGGATTATGATCGTATATATGTATAACAATAAAAATTAATTTGCTTTATGGGAGACATGTAATGTCCGTGTGGGTATAAAATAGTTTACAAACATAATATATAACTTCTTCAGCTGACGATTTTAAATCATCCCCAGTCCTATGAGTACGTTATCAATTCTGCACATCGTAATATAGTACTTACGTAGATTTGAACAAAATACACGGCAATATACGCAATACTAATATTCGATGAAAACAGTCCACATTGATCCCCACAATATGCATGTGCAATGTAATTCAGTGAAAGTACAATTAATTAAAAACTGTCATCGGACATGAGAGTGACGTGAGCTGTTTTTACTGTGGATTTATTATTTCATATTATTTCAAAATCAGATATAAATAAATATTTCCGTACAATAATTTGAGGTTAGTTCGCTAAATAATTTTACCCAATGAGCTTCCCTGCTTGCTTGCTTTTTCAATGATTTTTTTCAGCTAGGAAGTGGATAAAGGTACTCTCCCCGAGGGGAAATTCCTAGCCTCAACAAATCCCAAACCCACTATCCCAAAAGAGACAGTTGATATCCCTCGAAGGGAGAGAGGAATGACCTGCTTTACGGTGTCGCTGTGGGTTACACCAAGTCTCTCTGTGCAGCACGTTTGGCTTGTTGGTGTCAAGGAAATTGACTCCAGTGTAACTGGCAAAACTTGGTTAGACGGGTGGAGACGTTCACGCTCCGGAGCGGTGGGAATGTTCTCCTATTTCAAGCCCGGGATTTCTCTGCAACAACATAGTACACCAAAGCCCCGGACTAACTTGCTAGCGTGTAAGCTGCACATTGAGCGTGTAGCTCCAGTTGACACTTTCCCTCTCATTTACTTGGGCGTGCGCTTTCCATCCTAATTTGGTTCCCATGAGGATTCCTTGTAATTTTTGAGGACTCAACGAACAAACGCTAGTGCAAATTTGTGGGGATGAATTAATTTTTATCCTCCCAAAAGTGGACAATCCGATGTGTTGGTGGCGGTGTATACGGCTGTTGCCATCTCAAAGGTGCCCGTTGACAACAGTCACAATGTTTGTAATTCCACGCATCTGAGTAAGATATTTTGTCTCCACTCGTATTTATTGCAAATTGCGTTTTCATTTTTGTGCGAAATACCTACAGTGTGGAAATTAATAATAATGTAATTGTCTAAATTATTTTTATAATTATGAGTTGCAACTTTTATTCGCTTTCGTTTATAAAATTCGAAAAATTGTGAATGCAATACACTAATTTCGTTTTTGTTGGTTATATATTTCCTCGGAGCTACATATGGGGTACTGTACCCGTCGTAGGTTCGGAATAGGACTATAAAGTCATTCGTTTCGTCGAGAAACTATACTCGAAACGCGTGCCGGCATACATAATATCTTGCATCTTATTTCCGCATGCATATATCAAGGCGACAGTAATTATATGTACTAAATTAAAATTTTCTTTGATTCAGTATACACATGCCCAGTTTCAGGAAAAAGTGCAGAGTATTCTAGAAGGATAAATACCGGTTTAGAAATATGCTATTTATTTTCTTATATTTTTCGTACCTTTCGCTTTGGTTTTCTTCTGCGCTCTTACTAGCATGCGATGGTGATGATCGTCTACTTTGGCTGTGACGATGGTTATATTGGTGATGGTATCTCTGTTTCTTGTTGTTGGGAAAAATTGCGTTGTTGATGACGCTTCTACGGATGTGTTGAGTTGTTTACTTGACAAAGGGATCGCTTCAGTCTTTATTTATTTTATCCCACTTTGTATTAGATGTCACTATTCGCACTATTTTTCACGGGTTTTAGCTTTACTTTTTTTCTGGCAGTGATTCACCATGCATTACTGAAGTGGCTGTTGCGTTTGTATTACTATGATAAAAGGGCCGTTCGGTTACTACTATGTAATATCGGATGCCGCGTTGGTAATCGATTACAGGGATCCTCTCTCTTCTAGTACTTCTGTTCGCCTTATTACTATACCCAACTCACCCATTCCTGACGGATAACGCTTGATTCCTCACGTAAGATTCCTGGTCAGTTTCCGGATCAGTAAAAAGTTCATGAAACTAGAACGAATGCGAGTGCGAAAACAAAACTACGATTTTTGCCATGCAGGGAACACAACAAGAATAGCTTTATTCTAAGAGCTATTTTGAACGATGCTTCTCCGACTGAAGATTAAAGAATATGGTGTCTTTTTCATTTTCTCATTCATCATGATGCATGCGTTAGTTATAGTTGCATAAGTTAGGACATAATATATCATTAATATGTATTGTAATAGTATGTAGGTAGTAGGTAGGTATATAATGTAGTGTTGGTGATTCGGGTACCTGAAACCAAAACAAAGAAACAACATTCCATACACATATGTATGTACACACACACATACATATCGTTTAATGCAAGATCGAATGGTGATGTGGAGAAATCCTTTGTCCAGTTCGTAGTCCTTTCCGCATCCCTGTATTACGTGCTATGGTGATGTTAGCGATGTTGAATATTGCCCTACTGCTACAATTTCTACATAACATTAATGTTTCTAATGACTTATGATATGATAAGATGCATGGGACACAGATCTATAGAATTATTAATAGTTTCCACTATTTATAAAGGTAAACCATTTCACACACAAACTTGTGCTTCACTCACAGCAATTCTATTCGAAAGACTCTTCAGATTGACGCCAAGCGGGTCTCACTTCCTGACACTGCAACGGTCAAAAATAGATTGGACACCGGTCGTAGACTGGGTGAATCGGTGAGTCGCCTACGAAGAATGATTCCAAATCCCAACTCCCAAGCGCGTGGTCTTGCTGCCAATCCGAACGTGATCAATACTGAGAGACTTGCTGAGAAAATCACAGAGCTCGATGTTATGCTCTGATATCCACCTTTTCGAAATTAAGGATATACAGAATGACGCTCGGATTTTTAAAAAATCTTCACTTCACTAATGCTCCAATTGGTATGTGTTTCTTGATTCGTGGAGGATACTGTTATCCAGTATGAAATACGCACAATTAAGTCACGCATAACGACGCAAAATATGGTCAGACCTGGTGCTAAGGACCGGTTCCCAGCAGCAAGAAAACTGATAGCAGACCTTGAGAAATTTGTCAATATTCCTAAGAGGATACAAAATCAGGTACATGCATATTTTACTCATCATTTGAAAGGACACAAGTATGATCAGCCTTTACAAAAATTCAATTTCATAACTAACACTATATAAATCTCGATATTTCTCTTGTTTATTCAAGATTCGTCAAACTCGAGAAGATCCTGACGCCAACTAAAAGCTGCAAAAGACGCCGAAGAGAAGTATATTACAACCAACGTAGGAAGGCCGCCGCCGCACCAACCAATTCGAAAACTGTTCCCAATAGTGGTGCTCAGACAGCCGACAAAAATAATACCGGGAGTAAAAATTAGAAAGTTCATATTGTCTTTAAAATGTAATTTCTATTTGCCGAGTACTTCATTTTTCAAGTGATATATATATACGAGCAACAAATCAAATTATGTAAACAGATTTATATAATGTAGCTGTGATCAACCATATATATGTAATGTAATGTGTATGTATGTAATGTAATGTGTATGTATGTAATGTAATGTGTATGTATGTAATGTAATGTCTTTTTATATGTAATGAGCTTATGTTATTCAGTATATATGCAACGAAAAGCTTAGTCCAGTCTGATTATGTCGTCATACTAAAATAAATATAACTTACAATGGAGTAATGCCTCTGGATATATTTTCATAGTGTGGTATAGAAATGAAGTTGTGTACTCAATATAAATATACATCATTTAATAATTTGCTGTATAATTTGGTGTACAGAATCACTGTATTCTGCACTAGTTTGATAAATAACGCTCTTTGTGATTTTCAAAATGAATAATTTATTTTGATCAAAATTGTAACCGAAATTATAGAAGATAGACTGATAGCTTTCTTGTAACGTAATGTTTGGTTCAATGCTTAGAATGAGGTAGTTCAATGGATGTTGAATAATAATTGGCAAATGTTTAAATGTGTTAGCTGCAAAATATTAAGTAAAAAGATGTGAAGTGATGTTTAATTTAATAATAATGGAAATGATTATCAAATGAAATATTTGAAATCACGGACTCGGAAATAGTCAAATAAATGAAGAGAATGTCAAAAATGGTAGTCATAAGCGACTGAAGTATTTTAATTTCAGGCTTTGTAATTGTATAAATTTAAGCAATGATTTCGCTGACTGATAAGCTTCCAATTGTTGGAACTTCAAGCGGAATGCACTCGCCTGGACATTCCACTGCTGCTCTATTTTTCCCAGCATGAGTTAGCACATATGTTCTTTGCCCTTGGAGAGATACATCTGGTTCATTGTCTGCATGGCATTCTACTGAACATACTGTTTGTAACTCTTCGATTGTTGCGCCTTGGATGATCTTTTTGATCACAAGTATTCCTCTTTGTTTGTTTCCGTACCGGGACAGCATGTACAAAAAGTTCTCGTCCGTCATACATGATTTTACGTCATGATATTCATATGGTCGAATATCATTTCTTGGCGGAGCTTGAATCTGATTCCTCACTTCTACTGCTTATCACCTGCCCTTGCTGAACTTCTTCATCCGATTCCATGTTGTTCCATGCATTCAAACTATGTTCACTACCTGAATCTGTTATTTCTGTATTGAACGCTCTTCGTAACTTTTCTACATGTACTACCGGATTTCGTCTACCTTGAGTATTTAAACGGACAAGATTTGGCCCCAACAAATAATTCTCGAACCGTAAGCTACTACTCTCCTTTCGCCATTCTCTTCCAAAAGTAAAACACATCCTAATCCGTCTGTGGATGCATCAATATTATTGGCAGGTGCGGGTCAAAAGATTAAAATTGGCGCAGTGATTAGTTTCTCCTTCATATCTTGAAGGGCTTTCTCTTGATCTTTGCCCCAAAAAAGGGTTCGTCCTTTTTAAATAATTTCAGTAGTGGTTTTGCCATCTGCGAAAATTTTTCGCAATACTTTCTATAAAATGACGTTATGCCCAGGAAACTACGTACATTCGTTAGAGTCTTTGGACGTTGAATATTAACAATTGCCTCTACTTTCTTCGGATCTGGTTTTAAGCCTTCTCGTCCCACTATGTGCCCTAAACAACTGATTTCTGTCTCTGCAAATTTGCATTTTTCGGGAGCCGGTTTGAATCCCTTTTCTGTACATTTTGTTAACATTGTATCTATACATGTAATGAAGTCTTCAAATGTATTGGTAAATCCAATTATGTCATCTATAAATACAAGGATTGATCTGAATAATTCATCACGAAATAACATTTCCATTTCCCGCTAAGAAATACTACTGGCGTTGCAAAATCCAAATGGGAGACGAGTCCACTGAAAAACGCCAAATAATGTCCCAAATGCTAAGTACTTCCCGCTTTCCGCATCTAATTCTACCTGCCAAAACCCTTTCTTTATGACAAATGAAACGAAATACCGTTTGCCGGCCAAGGTATCCAATGTTTCTTGGGTATTTTTAGCAAGGAATAAACGGAAAGGTAAAGTGCTTTTGAGAAATTGCGTAACACTGAGAGAGATAAATATCAGTTACTGTGTCACAATTGATAACACAAAAAATTCGTATGTGTTAACATTGTTAGCAAGGGATAAAAGCAAAGGTGAAGTGTTTTTTGAGAAATTACGTGACACACAGAGAGAAGAATACCCGGGAAAATGAATACACAGTAGTTGAAACAACTACTACCCCGGGGAAAATCAAGCAGCTAGAAATCCGTTGAGGATTACGTTGGATATTGTATGTATATTGAAAATATTCTAAGCTTGCTAAAAATGTTAACACATAAAAATGCGATTTAGGTGTTAACACGGCTGTTAACACGTAAGTCGTTTGGTGTTAACAGGCTTGTTAACACGTAAGTCATTTAGTGTTAACAGACGTGTTAACACTTAAATGGCATTTTTATGTGTTACACCGATGTTAACATAAAAACTGAGCCAAACCCGATATCTACAATCGGCTGCTTTGAAGATATTGGGCTCGTCTTGTCGTTTATTTGACCCATTTGTTGAATGGAACGACCGTCACGTTGTTTCAGGATGCTTAAAAAGTCGATGATTTTCATGGCACATGGGGATGTTCCGAATTGGTTTTGTAATCCGATAAACCAATAAGCGTGTTCCCCGTGTTGTGGAGAATTTAAAAACATACAAGCATCAGTAAAATCAACTGTTTCGAATTTGAGGGATACCCGATCAGAATAGACATTCTCCATATAGATCGATATTCTGCTGAAGTTAACCATATTTGCTATATCCTGCCTCAAAAATGTTGCCAAGAAGAATTGCGTTTGAACATTGGAATCTGGAACAGGACCGCGACCCCAATCCATCAATTGAGAGTCAAACATGAATTGGATAATACTTCGGAAACCGTCTATGGCCGAAGGAAGTTGTCGGAGAGTTACAAATATGTGAACCGTAAATACTTTCCTCTGATTTCTCTGTCGACGTATTATTGAAATACAGGCGGGTATGTAACAGTTTTCCAGAGAAGCAATGGTGTCTAATTGATATCAGCACGTGACAGTTCCATGGTCTCGCTCTAGTAGCATAGTTAAAAAAATTAATTTTTAAGCATAATACATCTTCCCAAATTTTATCGGTTATTGCTATTAATCCGGACAAATAGCTGGATAGGTGGCAGTTAATGCGTTTTCCATTCTCGGCGTTGACAGTCACGTTTACAGTCTTGTCGTAGCCGAATGGAATCCACAGTAATCCACAGTATTTATATGGTCCATATGTGATGCGACGTCTCTGATTCGTTGGGCGCAGTTCAGGCGCACTGGGACGAGAAAGCTAAAAAACTAGTTCCTGACACAAATTTCGTCCGACAAACTAACATGATGAAACGCAAATGCGCTTTCCATATTCTTTCTTCTACCACAGTGGCAATTGGAGGTGCACTAGCATTCCTGTCGTCAAATGAGAAAATAACATCCTGGCCTGATCCACTTTCATTTGGCATTTGTGTGTCAATTTTAATCTTGAGCGACGTATACGTTGACTTCTATAAGAACGGCGTTTCGACAATCTGTACTTTTGTTAATGGCCTTCGAGAATTTCCAAGAAAACTTGGGCATTCTGGTAATTTTACAGAAAGGAAGTTGTCATTATCTACCCGGATGAATTAATGATGAAAGAATTAATAAGTGCAAACATGTTCATGTTCCATCAAAAATCTGGCAATCCAACTGAATACCAGAACTTGCCAGATGGTAGGCATCAATAAGAAGTTGTGCACTTGTTTTGGCATGACTACATTGTCATTATTTAGAAATGGACGGAATTCATAATATAGCTGAAGATGTGAACAATGGAAGAAAGGTTTATGAATATTAAAACATAAACTTTCAATTTCGATGTGTACCATTAGTATCTCTTTCTCTTCAACGAAAATAAAATGAAAAATAGAATAAAAGTACATGCAAGCCTCGTTTTATTTCTCACAAGATGTGATATCAGTGTAGAGTATGGGACTATATATCCAGATCCTGACAATATTTGACATAATATGAGACCAATGTGAATTCGATGACCATCTTTTAAGACAATGAATACGAGAAAACAACTGCTACGAGCAAAACGGTCCCCTGTTTAAAAAAGCTGAATATGTTGAGTCAAATTGTATTGAAAATATGAACGTCTTTAATTCAAACTAACATAACCTCATCAAACTAGTTCTGAATAATTGATAACTCCAACCAGACTTAAATTATAAATGCTGCAAAACTCAATAGTCGCCTAAATTGTGGGATACGTTTGCCAATTCAATTTACATCAATATACAAAGTAGCAAATATTAAAATTAAAGTCAAAAAATGGATCAACGCCATACACGGTTAAAATTACAAATTGGCCAACTCATATTTTTTAAAGAATTTTTGTTGACGGTCGTTCATACATAACCCAACGTTTTAATTAAACATAATTAACACTATACTATTCGCTTAAACTTGCCTATCAGAATTCGTTTGACTTGGTATAATTCACAAGCACACTGAATGCATTTTGACAGCATTAACAATAAGATATTAAATAAAATGAAAACCAATCCGTCTGCAACAGATGCCAAGCTATTGATGCTGTTGTTGTTCCGGTGAATGAAGGCACAACTGGGGTTCAAGTCCATTGATTCTACGGTCCCATCTGAGACTTGGTTTGAGACCACGTTTCATATTCCCATCCGTCCATCCTGGCCACTGATTCCCATTGCGAGTAATTGTGAATGGATAATACACCTATTAGCCAGGATTCAGAATGTCGATGGAAATGTCCGTCATACATGAAAAATTACGATTGCCATCAGTCAGAAGATAATAATATGCAATTGCACTAAATATTTTAAGGCAGCGCTGTAATTTCCTTGGCATTTTAGGCGGATAATAATTTTAAGGCCGCTAAACTTGTAATCCAGGATTTCCACGGCCATCAAACTTGGAATTTGATGAATCGCGTACATAGTTGAATGAAACGGAAGTGGGATGAAAATGGACTTTTGTGACTTCAGGCACAACCTACGCAGATCTGTAAACAATATTCAAGTGAAATGAGTTACTCTTTTCAGTTCGTTTATTGAAATACATTTATGTCGTTTACATATATAAAAACTCACGCTTCAAGTCAGTTATGTTTGGCCAAGTCTCAGTATCCAATGTCACGTTGTAATTCCCCATCTTGATATTTGTCCAGTTTGCATCGCCTTCATCCAATCCAATAATCCCGAAATCGTCCAGCTTGCTGTCCGGTACAGTTAGGCTCACCAAGTTCCGCCACTGCTTGCAGACGATTTCAAATTCAAGCGTTCCAAGCGACATTTTCAAACGTGTCACATTTGGAAACATCCTTACTAAATGCACAAGCTGTTCAACAGTTACTGGAACGTCAATGTCAAAATCCAATAATCTGTCCAATTTCACATCCGGCATTTCCTCAAAGACCGTTCCTGAGACGATGTTGACTTGCGGGCTCCTATCCAGTTCAATATCGTGACTTATGGCAAGAGAAATCAGATTTGGCAAAAACTGGACAAAATCCAATGACTTGAAAACTCTCGATTTTAGACGAAGATTAGTCAGCTTGTCTAGCGGCTGAGAAAAACATGCTGCGGATTCCAGATAAGGTTTTCTCATAACTGCAACCTCAAATTGCTCCAGGGAGGCTCCTTGAACACTAAAAATCGCATTTAGAACCCGATCACCGAAATATTCTTCGGGGAGTTGAATAGGAATGTATTTCAGGTTGAAGCTGGGGCTCAGCAATGCCCATAAGATTTGTGGGTATCTCAGAGGTACCATCAAGTTCGTTCCTGAGGTGGAGCAAATTCTGGTTAATTTTAAATCGTTTTCGTTGTGTTTCCGGATTATTCTAACCGTACGAAGCGCACTGGACACTCGTCGCTCAAGGGGAAATCCCAAACTCTACAAATTAGCACAAATTTGAAAGAAATTACAAACTATTCACAAGCGGCTGTAAATGTTTGACACAAGTACTTCCATAACAACTCACATTCAGACAGGGAAAATGGGTTAGTATTTCCATCCATGTCAGCCCCAGTGACCTTGCCGTTTGGCAAAATCCCAATTGCTTCATGTTCAAGTTTGGATTGTGTTCCGGTTGCACCCAGTGGTTTGGCTCCATCACAACGGATTTATTCCTGACACGAACAAACTTGACGCCAAACTGGATCATATTTGGACAGCTTCCGAAAAGCACAAATCGAAATGCGTCGACGCTTGGAAGTTCGCAATTGACCAGTACTAGGGATTTTATTGCCGATCCCATGGTCTCCAAAACCCTCACTGCACTGGAATGTCCGCTTAGAGCGAACGACATTTTAAAACTCACGTACAGTAGACGAGAAGAATCCGGGCTTCGTGACGACACAAAATCAAGAAATCTAGTGATACAGCCCTCGCCGTTCAACTTCACCAGGGAAGATCGTCCCAATGATGACGACGATACATCACTCCATAACTTGTTCACAAGTCGAAAGGTTTTAAGATCCTCCCGCTCACTGTGGTCGAAAACATTGGCCAGTATCTAAAATTGGGTAACATCAGAAATATGTTTAGTATTGCATTACGTTTCAGACATCAGTTTCAGCAACGACAGAAAAATTTACAATTTTCTTACCACTGACGTAGACATGGCACGTGTGATGGCCTCTGGAACAAGATGTTCTCCATCCATTTCACCTCAATTTACTAAACGATACTACCGATTAATTTAATAAACTATCAGTAAAAAGTGCTTTGCTGGTTTAAAAATTAGAAACGTTTTAGAAGTCTTTGGACATCATCATGACAATTGGTATAGCAGCGCAACTGCGAAGGAGCAAAAAGGAAAAATTTCGTCAATATTTGCAGCTGACTTACTATACGTACATACACAAGCAATTCCCAAAGCAAGCGGGTGCACTAAATGTGCACATAACAAGTAGATCGGCTGTCGTCACATTTTGCCAATTTGCAATGTACAGCATCACCAGTTGTTACGCATCTATGCAACTATAGTTAAGAACCATTTTTCAAGCCACACTCCAGCCGCTACACTGTGTGCGGATATGCCAACAACAAAATGAATGCTCTAAATTGCAGATCAGTATACTTGCTATTATGACGATATATACATGCATACTTTCTATCAATATATTTATTGTTCTAAATAATAATCTTCCCTCCAATGACTCCCAACATCATTATATTACATAACATATATCTGCAGGCAAACAGTGCAACATTTTGCATATATGGGTATGCATGTGTTAATACTAAAGAACAATTGTCCTCAGTAAAAAATTCAAGTATTTATTCGGATGGTAATTGCCGGAAGTATATGCAATGTTGCAATTAATATAGATTTCCGGTCATTTCAAACACAGCAACAGAGAAAAAAATGTTTATTATATTTTATGGTTATCCGATTCGCATTTTCAACGGGAAAAAGTTAACTTGTTACAAAATATTGTGGGCGCTAGCTCACTGATTTTAAGATAATAAAGATTCTAAAAGCATATGAGTCAAAAACTGATTTGTGACGACATCGAAGTGATTAATTCTGGCTAGGATGAAACAACGACACATGTACGTAATGAATGGTAAAATGACCCGCGCCTTTGATAAGCATATAATGTCTGATCTCAGTCAGCACTATGTCTGTTTGGTATCGCTCTCAGAAATCATGAATATAAACGAATTTCAACAGAATTTAAAATACATATTTTTTCTAATATATTGCTTATCGTACAGTGGAAATGGAGAACTTTGTATTTTATACCTCTTTGCCTGAGCAAGTCAAGCGTCACTCAAGTTATGAAACATAAGTAAAATCCAAGTGTTCATTTACATTGTCACGACATAGCTTATAGGACTGAATTGTTACGTATATATAATATGTGATTTATTTGCAAACATTTTGGACAAATATGTGTTTTCAGCCAACGCACGTAATCTATATAGGACAACGTGGCTGCCTTACATTTGAACGGGAGTTCCGACCCAAAACAAATACCATACATGGAAATCCTGCAAAAACGTAATGCTGAACGAATGATCTGGAAGCTTGTTCCGCTGTACAGCAGGAGGCAGCGGCCGTGTTCTGCAGCATTCTCCGGTAGATTGATTGACTAACATATGCAAAGCCAAGCAAAAACACAACTGAAATGATGCTTTGGTACTTCTCGTTATCTGGAAGTGCTTCTTGTCGGTTAGCACATATATCTGGCTAATATAGACACATATACATATAATCTATATCACAGCGTCTGTTCAACCAAGAAGCTAGAAATGCAGACAGTTGATATGCTCGTGTTCGTTATTGATGCCCACTATTGCAATATCCTACTCAATTTTGCAAGTAAAAAATATACATTTCTCTGCATAGCATTGATAGGATTGCCAGTTTATATTTATTCTGCTTTTCACAACAACCGTGTTTACACTTGAAATGGTTTTCCGTCTTTAATTTTTAATTAATACATTTCTGATTAAAAAATTAATTCAAATCACCGCAAAATTATCACATTGTAACAAGATCTCGAAATAGGACATTCTACTAATTTTGTTGGAACATATTCGCTGGAATCTTGTGTTGTGTTTGAACATTAGTGGCGCATAAAATTGTGCAAAGTTTCAAATAAAAGTGTTGAAGTTTTTGAACGTTAATTATAGAATGGAGAGTGGAAATGGATCCGGGGCGGCGGTCCCAAGCATATCAATTGCCACACGGTCCTTATCATCATCGTCGTCATCACAACCGTCAGATTCAAACGATGATGCCACCTACAACATAATTAGCAACGCGACCTATTTCGTCACTGAAATCAAGCAACTTCGTGCTGATCTGGCTTGTGTTGAGCAGCAGATTGTCAAAAAAGATGAGGAAATAAACCAAAAAACGGACGCATTAAATGAGCTGACCAACAAGCTCGAAAAACAACAACACATGCTTAACCTTTTGGAGGATGAACTTGGGAATGGTGATCTAGATGGGGGCATGTATCGACTCTCTGACCTGAGACAACTTAGAGCAATGGCTGCAAGGGATCGACAAGACAAACGTGAAATGGAAAGCGATCATGAAACGCTGAATAGTTCCATGACGACAATCACGGAACGGCTCAATAATTTCGTGGCTACTCTGAAAGCTGATCTTGGGCAGACTGATGATGAACCATCTGCTTCTGAAACAAGTGCAGATCAACAATTGGAAGTTCTTAAGAAACTCGTACAAGCTAAGTTTGAGTCTTGGGCGAAAAACGAAATCGCCCTCAAGGGACAAGTACGTGGATTGGAGAAAACTGTGAGAACTCTAAAAGGAATGCTGAAATCCAGTCAACCAGAAGCACCAGCAACTGGACAGCAAAAGTCATTTCCAAATTCCAAGACAACGAATGGACTTGGAATAGAGCACGGAGTAGACACCTCCAAAACTGGCGGATATTTCTGCCGTTGCACAAAGAAGTATTTATCAAAGGGAGCTCTTGGACTTCACATTCGCGCCATGACTATGGACAAGAAATTTGAGTGCAGAGTCTGTGACAAAAGATTCCTACAACATTCCTCGTTAACCAATCATATAAGCAGTGCACACAAGGGAGTGGCATTTCCTTCCACGCAGGGCGGACAGCGTACTTTTGGATGCTCAATTTGTGCAGCTATCTTCCCAAATTCCAAGGGGCTTTACGCGCACAGAAGAAACGCACAGTAAGGAGAATTAAGCATTGTCATTTAGATAACCGCAATTTTAATTCCGGCACAAAAATATAAATGATTTCAATTTAATAATTTTTGTTACAGTTGTCCGGCAACTGCAGTGGGTGGACACGAGTCAACTTCGAGTCCCTCAAGTGGTAACGTTTCAGAAGCTGTTGCTTGTTGCCATCAACATTTGGCCGAGGACCATCAGGATGATTCTAACGGGGACGACGCCACTATTGTTAGCGAAGTGCAACGGGAACCCGAATATCCATCCACTTCCATCAAGCAAGAGTACTTGGGTGAAGATGGTGCTGTCAAGCACGTTTCCGTCTCGGGCAATAGGCATGGCAGGGACGTTACTAAGCGGGAAGAAGGATTCGTCTGTTTATGCAATCTGGAATTTACGAGCCGGCGTCGTCTGAACATGCACATCAAAAACCAAAGAAAGCTGCAAAACAAAGCCTTTCTGAGAAAGTTATTTCGGTACCAAACAGAATTTATTTTTCAATTTCATTTCATATACACTATTACCTGAATTTAATTTTTTTGTTCTGTGGCAGACGTGCGGCCAAAACGGCTGCGGGGAAGGTCATGATAATGCGGAGGAAGTCGGCTAGTTCTCGCCGTGCCTCCGTTACTGGTCGCCTTCCTGGACCTGTTGGAAAGTTTGCATGCAGCCAATGTGAATCCAGTTTCCGCCATTTACACAAGCTGAATGGGCATCTTTCCCGGTTCCACGGAATTACCCAGACGGGATTCGCCATCGGCTGCGCTGACTGTGGCAGTGTGTTTTCGACTAGAAGAGAACACGGATTACATCGAATGGATGAGTAATAATAAAAAATTTAGAATTTAAAAAAATGTATTCGCATTAGCATCCATATATTCTAAAGCGCCCTAACTATAACAACAATAAATTAATTTTCTGTTGTAGGCATTCGGGAATTGGTTGTAGGACGCTGAACAACCGAGCAACTGCCGATACTGAAAATAGCAAACCTGTTGCCGCGGTGAACGAGGGCATGACGGATGAACCTGAGGATCCACATATTGATGTGGAGTCTTCCTCTGTTGGATCACCAACCGATTCTCCGGAGGATGTTGAATCAGACACGGCCGACCGGTAAGATTCTCTTTGTTCCAAGCTCAAAAAATACGGATAACATCCTAGTTCATAAAATGACTAAAGTACATTATCAATTTTTACTCGTAGACCAAATAACGTGGAACCACAGCCCGGAACAAGTGCAGGCACGGCTCCAACCAATTCTGCATTCAACAACTTCATCAAAACTGAACCGATTGAATTAGTATAAGTAGCGCTCAGCAAGTTTTTAACCATTTGTCGCGGTTCCCAATCAAGAAATCATTGCACCTCGCAAATATAATTGAAATGCACATTCGGATCGGTTTAAGAAAAGTTTAATTTTTAAATAAATGATGGTGGAAAAAACTAGTATATTTACAGAACCATACAACTTTTAGATTCATGTTATGTTAACTAATTAATTATATTGACTTGAAGTGTTTAATTGTTTTGAATGTATGGCATGTCTAATTTTTTGTGACATTTCCAATAATATTATATGAGCGAAAATGACTTTTAATCATCATGTATGTAGGTATATTGCAGTAGGATATATTACGGTTTTGAAATTGGTACCATCTACAAAATAAGTATGAATATTCGAGGTAACCGTTGTTTAAAATTTTTTGACGCTGAGAAATTGAAATCATTGTATCGTTGCTATGTAGTTTGCATGTATGTTATAGGGACAACAAAATATATTATAATATTAATAACATTGGCAGTTTATTTCCGACTGGAATTGTGATTGATAATCGAATTTAATTTTTTCTGCTATTTCTTGGATAAGTCAATGAATAAATAATGCATTTAATATCTTGAGCCTATTGTTGAGCATTTCGAAGCAATTATTTGAAACCTGCCGAATAACACGTGGTGACAAAGCGTGTGGAATCATTCGCGTTAGTCTAATTTGGTTATAGTTATAATTGGTCATAGTTTTTACGTTATTCATGCAAACGAGCCTCGTGCTCAAATTTTCTCCTTAATTGAAGCATTTAGGCTTAAAGGGAATATGCCATTGAAGGATACTTAATGCAAACGAGAATTACATGATATATGAGATAAGATAAGGAAAAATGTTTTCATGCAAAGATTCCCCAACCTCAAGATGTTATATTTCCATCTGTCTGGGTTTCAATATTTTATTTTTACGACTTATTTTCAACCGCATACTTGAACGAAACAGATGCCGTATGGCTTATGATGTAGTATATTAAATGAATGAAATATGTTTTAATTGTAATATATTTGAACAAGCCATTCAATAATTTTCATGCCACTTTTACAATGAATAACTTTGGCAAGATAACCATGCTAAACCATACTGCTTTCGGATGCGCATAGTTGATACAGAGGCACCTTAGATATATGTATTACTATTCCTATGTATGTAGCCGCAAACTAATAGTAAATCATTAATGTATCATTAGCTGTTTCCAGGATTTGATGTTGTCAGCATCGTTGATCGATTCAGTCATAAATTGATTTGATGACCATCAGCGCTCCACTTCATGTTTTCCAGATTGATTTTCTCCTCCGTCTGCAAAATAAAACAAGGTTTACATAAGTACCATGTGAACTTAATGAGTACATTAACATATTTTTAAATAAGATATGTGGTCAACCACTTGCGTTTACTGCTGGCAGCCATTGACATTAAATCTGCCACGAATGGCGCAGCGTATAATCTAGTAGATCGTCCCCTAGGTCAAAATATGCATAGTTAAAAATATAGTAACAATTAAATGGTACACATTGTCTCTCGACGAATGATGCTCGATCCAATCCTCCATCCCACTTCTTTTCTTATTTTGCGACCATAATCATCCAAGTAAACTGAAAGCAACAATGATTGCAACATTAGCTTATATTAGGAACGTATTAGCAGATTGCTGACTTAGCATTCATACAACTACTTTACGTGCTATATCACGAATAGAACTTTAATGTATCTCTGAAGCATACATCGCGAAGTTTGAACTGATGCACCAAGATGATTTTCAGCAATATACAAATTCCTAGCGCAAGGCAAACTTTAAAACAATTAAATACATATGGAGATAGTCAAGTAAAAACGTTGGTCATCAGGAAAAAAAAGTTTATCACATTGATATAATTATAAATCCTGCAGGCAGCAGTTTTAAAATGAAACAATATACATGTCTGGAAGCATGTAGGCAAGCAAAAATAATCATTTTGTACTGCGTATTATTCTTTAGGTAATAAACTTGACAAAAAACCATTAACTTGCATTGACAACGTCTTACAGTGCTGCGTAGGCGCAAATATGTAACCACTGAAGTAGCAGTTTTAGGAGCGGTCAACAATGTTGTGTAACCAATTTCTAATGACATGACACTTTTCAAGCTGCAAAGTGATAAGTGCAATTTAACGACCAAAGCTGAAAAAATGTGTATCGTAATCACAATTTGGGATAGTCTCAATGGATGTGCAATAAAAAGCAACTTATATTTCTATGTCAATGCATCTTCATTTATTCATGTCCTTAGCTCTACACTAGAATGTAAGTGGAAAAGGTTAGCAGATGAACTATGGACGAGTAAAGATATAGCTCAGTCAGCAAGGTTTGATTAATGTGTTCTTAAATGCCCCAATTACAAGGACTGCATCACAATTGCTTAAGGGACTATTATATCAAGCACAGGAATGTGCATATAAACACATACCTAAAAAGCTGTCTACAGTAATGCTACGATCATATTGGCGGTTTAAAGTAGATGCATAAAAGAGAATGCAGATGTGTTTTCATGGTTTTATGGAAAATTTTCGAAGTGAGTATTAGTTGCAAAAGCAGAATAATCTTGAGAAATATGATCTGACACTACATTTCGTTAATATGAAAGAAAAATGGTTCGTTGCCCGGAATTTTAGGCTGGTAAGCCAGAACCAATGATCACAAAGGAATTTGTAATGCCTTGAAAACTCTTACCTCCGGCTTTTTAATTTTTGACCTAAAACAAATATAAATAGTTGTTAAATTGCCATTCATCTCATCTTTTGAAAAAATATCGTCAAAAAACAATCAACCTGATATATCTGCTAGATGATACACGTAGGCCCTCGGTATTTTGGCAAAGAATTGGTGTTGAATAAAAACTAAAATTATCTACATCTATGAATGCATGCTTATCTATCTTTATTTCATGAGTACTAATGGAGCCATATGAGAAACAAGAGTCCAATACCTAATTTAAAACACAAAGAACGCAAAAATATTTGCATGCCGTATTTGAATTCGGCAAAAGATTTAACTAAAAGTACTAGCCATAACTTCTGAAAATATATTAATCGTTGAATTTAAATTAAATCGCTGAAAGGATTATTCGTTTCAGGATTATTATTGTTCGCTGACAGAAACTTGACCTTCTTTACATTGAAAACAATAATATAATTCAGATAATTTTTAGGACCTGCAAAACTTACATACATGGAAAACATCATACGCTAAAATATTGATATTTTGTTTGAACGGATGAGAAATCATAAAAAAAACTTTTACCGACTCACCTGGAAATGCTTTCCTCGCTTGATTACTACTTGGATGTAGGTTGAACGGAACAGCTTTCTCCAACTCCTCCACCCCGTGTTCTTGTAAATGTTTCTCAGAATTATTTCGCAATTTAATCTTCACAAAGAATATTACGTGCTGCTGGCTTAATCACATAAAAGTTGAACGTGTCTTTTAATATACTTTTCAATTTTTTTTAAATTACAGGTTTTAAGTCAGAATTTTAAACTGGACAAGCCACTTCACTTATGACGATTATGAATAATTAATGCATTTATAAAGTGCACTAATAATAAACCCCAAAATCTTTTGGCCATAAACCAACTCATAAGCCTCTTGTGCCAGCACACCGATGTCGACTGTTCTTCTCCAACGAATGACACAAATAAAATGGTAAGGAAAGAGCTATGGTTCTCAAAATTTGGGTGTTGGCCCATTTGATGAAATCAAACAAACTCGAGCCCGCAGATATGCTACATTCATGGACTAGGCGAAATGCTGCCTCATAATATCAAACGCCAATACTTGTGTATGGTTAGGATGCTTTCACTTTCATTTATGCCATAAGTTCACTCGTACGTATTACTTCTTTGCTAGCACTTGTTCCTAGTTTCAGGATTCGCTTGACTTCACTGTACGGGTTGCTCAGCTAAGCATTAACGTTTGGCATTATTTACTCTACTGCTCTGCTCACAAGGTATGCATGAATATAACTATACCTTATTATATGATCCGACTGCCGCATGTGTGATGTGTTGCATTTCAAGTCAGTTCATCATGCTCATTCTTCAACTACCCACCTCGCTTCGGGCCAGAAATTGATTTGATTTAAGCTACTCACTACAACCCACTTTCAGCTGAGGATTAACGGAAATAAGTGATTCAACCACAATAATTATTTACCAAAATATCTATAAAATTAACTAATGAAAGTGATAGATTAAATCAATTGACAGTTTGATCGTTACATATATTAAAGTAAGTCAAAACCGAAAGAAATATTTTACGATCTTTAAGCAGATATTTGCTGGAATCTAACATTGTCTCTCAAATTGGATATTTGACTGCAATTAAATTTGGAAGTTCCTTAAATAATAATTTTACGTTTGCTTTCCTTCGTTTCAGTTAAGTATCCATTGGTGAAAGCAACATTGAAGAATGGAGGCGTCTTCTAGCCGTAGTTTGGCGCGGAGGAAAGCAACAGATGACCAGGAAAGCACAGACGCTGCCAAGCGGATGAAAACGATGCCTCCAAATTGTAACAGCTCCGGTTCGAACGACATTGTTTTAGACAACACTGATGGCATTCTAAAGGACGTCGTGTCATTTGTTGCTAAAGAACCGGAACAAGTTAATGTCGATGGGAACCTGGAACGTGCTTCCAATATGCCACAATGTTCCCGCTTGGAGGAGATCAAACAAATGAAGAGAGAATTGGAGCAGCGACATAGGGACATGAGTTTGGAACTTGAGACGTTGAAGCAAATAATGGAATCGAAACTGAAAGACAAGGACGGCGTAATTAATAGTCTTTTGGGGCGGCTCGAAAAGGTGGAGCAAATCCTTGCAAGGAAAGAAATCAGTGAGTTGCCCGATGCTGTGGGCCAAGATATTAGTGCCAATTCCGAGGACATTAAGGACAATGAAGCAAACCAGGTCGTACTAGCTCAACCGGAGGAAGAGCCCTTTGACGAGAGGGTGGCAACTCTGTTTGGAAAGGTAGCTATAAGATAATAAATATAAATCTGTTTAAAGAAAAAATAATTTAATACTAATTTAAAGTGGTGGTCATATACACATGATAAACAAACGCCTAAAATATTGTCATATTGTAACTTTTCAGGTTCTGGATGTATTCTGGTTCAAGTTTTACAAGTCGGCGAAACCTGGTCCAGAGGAATCTATGATGCTGAACTTGCGACTAGTATGCAGAGCATGGCGAGACGGAACAAATGAATTGCTCGTACAAAAAGGCGGCCCATTTAGCAGCAGGATTCAGGAATTTTATCCACATTGGACATCAGACGTTATCAACTGGGTCCAGAGTTGGTGTAAAATAGACAAAAATTTCCCGTGCATCCCAAAACAATTGACCATTTCTGACTCGGACTATTGCAAGAAGGCAAAACATCTGGTCGACTACCGTCTTGCAGTGAAGAAATTTCTAGAAAAGTTTGGTGCACACATACAAACATTTAATTACACAATAAATTACGTCAAGGGCCAGGATTACAATGGGTTGGAGGAATGGTATGAGAATTTCAGACGCTGGCTGGAGTTAATGCCGAATCTAAAGATGTTAAAACTGGACGAACGTCAGCAGAAGGATGCACGGGTTGAAAAGAAATTCAAGGTCAGTCTGGCCAATTTGGTGCATTCCAACCCGACTCCCTGTTTAAAAGAATTGACTGACTTTCACGTTTCGGGGTTCGGTTATTCACAATATCTGCTACTTTCGATTCTGAATCAGAATACTTCCATTAAAGCAGCTGTTTGGGAATACTCTCGGACTGAACCAGCTCAAATGACATATATTCGCACACGCGCCTTAATTACAACTCAAAGTCCCAAGAATTTGGAGTCCTTCGAAATCAAAGTAACGAAAATGAATTTACCCCATTTGAGCTACTTGGCATCTGTACCACTTCGGAGGGCCACCGTGACAATTTCACGCACAATTCGTGGCAGAGTTGAGGACATTTGTGGCATGATTTCAACATTTGAAACGCTGAAGGAACTCCACATCACGTTTTGGTGTCAAGTCAGATATCCGCCACTAGCCATGCCGAAGCTGGAGAATTTAACTCTGCTGATGACACGATGTAACAAATTATGCTCAGTGGAGTCGCAAATCATTCCATTTCTCTCGTCTCTTCCCTCTCTCCAGACGTTGTCATTTCAGAATATTAAAGTGGAACATTTGTTGTGGTTCCCGAAATGCGAGACTGGTGAACTCCCGAGTCGAATGCAAATTCGTCAGGCCATGGAAGAAAATTTTGTGGAAAAGTTGTGGAGTATTCTGTCTGGATTACGTGAAGTAAGGGCAATCATACAGCTGGAAAAATACCGCTTCGTGTTCATTCGCAAAGGTTAGTTTGGTGAAATGATGAGGAAGTGTAAATACAAGACGCAAAACATGATTGTGGTTATAATTGTTAGCTTAGATATATTTCCTGTTCCCAAACTCATGACTCCCATTTGACAATATACATTAAAATTATGTTCCTAATTTTATAATTTATACATCAATGACCTCCAAGTTACTTTGGATATGAAAACTTATTATTTAGAATATTCCATTATTAGTTTCGCAGCCATCAAATTGCTTAATGGAATAGTACCTACACTTACATATATTAAATGATAATTACAAAACAATGTCTATGTATATGTGTATCTGTAGTATTTACAAATACGTTAATGTTAATCGGTCTAATGTTACCAAGACCAAGACCGACATACATTAGTGCTTAAAAAGGAAATTGGGATGTGCAAATTATATAAATTGATTGAAAATGAGAGGATATGTATATAATTATACTTATTGCTATGGTGATTGTTAATAAAGGAATAAAAATAAATCGAGAAATAAATTCAGTGTCTTTTCTGACCATCCCCATTCATTAAGATTGCACAGAGTCTATCAAAACTATATTTCATACTGTGAATGGAAACGTGTGGGAGGAAAAGTATTCTCGAGGTCAAATTTGAGGAAAAGAAAGCTTTGACATAAATTGCTCGGGTTTTTAAATTACCTTCAAAAGGCAAAATCAAAAGGCAAAGTACAAAATCAACGATGCGAGATGCTTGTCTTAAATTTTGTATGACATGTACACACGCGGATCAGTGTAATGCCTAACCTAATTTATTTTTGGGTGTGACTTGCAAACTTGAAAGGAACCATAGCACAGTCTTCCAAATAGAATTGCAAATGACCCGTAAAGGAAACTGAAGGCAAGGAGGCTGCTTGCTTCCCGAGCACATGAGTAACCAGCAACTGAAAAAAACGGAAACGAAATATTAGTATTTTAACCAACTTTCTTCCAAAAAACGTGGATACAATTTCAAGCTGCATGTGTGCCTACCTTTCAAACATAGGCAGGCCGTATTCAAACTCAGAGCAAGTATCATTTGCAGAAATTGAAACATGGTAATCACGTTGGCAAAGGCCCGAGGAACAGGTATCCCAACAGTCTAAATACAACCAGTGAAATTAATGCATTGGTCACGGTAGTTACTAGAATGTAGAGAGAAAGTTTTCGTTTCACCTTGGCTGCAAAATATGGGTACATTAATGAGTGTACACCCATGTTTAACATCCCGAACCAAATTATCGTCGGTTCCGTATGTGGAGCTAATCAAATATTTTAAAAAAACGGGATTAAGTCATGACCAGTTAGAGATGCTGCCAAGTTTTTATTTGATACAAGGATATTTTCTCACCAACTGTCCAAACCACAAGCATTGTCGCCAGATGGTGATACCTGAAAATTATGGTCAGGTTAGATCAGATCGCAATTTAAAATTGATGCCGGCAACACATCAATATTTGATGTAGTAGATCACTCACCACTGGATAAATATTAGAGGGCGCTTGCGAAGAACGATAAACACCGTATCGCCCAGTTCCACGAGTTTTGATACATTAATTAAAAATCTAACAAAACGTCATATAAAATTATTAAATTACGGGGCTCGTTGCATCATGTCGCCTTGTTCAGATTATGCGTTCATTAATAAATGTACTTACTGCCAATATATTACTGCTGGAGTGACGGTCTCTCTGAAATTGAAGACACATTAAAATGCAAGTCATTCTGCACCACAACGCGATAAGAAATTCCGACAAATTGAACACACTTACTTGGCGCAAATGCTTGCGTATATTCCGTGTTTGCTGTTAAGAACCTGAACAAGGGCAGGTGCGATTCGACAAAATCCCACAACCGAGAAGACGGCCAAACTGGCATTCCAAAAGAACAGGGGTAGCTTGAGGTGGTAGGCTGTTTGGTTCCGCATCCAACGCTCAAGTCCAAAAATAATACAGATGTAAGCAGCGCCAATGTAGTAGCTGAGATGCCAATAATGATTAGTAATAAACACTATGTATTGGATGCTGGGGACTTCATTATTCAAAGCTAGGGACGTGGAGTTCTCATCCCTTTTAGAATCCATTTCGCAACTTGAACAAAGTGCAAACTTGTTTCAAAAAATTGAAAGGAAAGTCGATTTGATAGACTCCTGAAACTTTCCGTTGACAAAGACGAGTGAAACAAGATTTCTACCAAGAGTCCAAGTTATATAGAGTGCGCGGCGCGACCGAGATGGAACGTAAATATAAACGTAAGCACAATGTAACTTATCATTGCCTCATGCCTTCAATTGCATCGCAGACAACCAGTTACTACCTTTTTGCTTGTTATTATCTACAATTAAAGATCGGACCGCATAAGAGGAATTTTGCAAGCAAGTTCATGACGTAAGCAGTACGAATAGATTTAACAAACCGATATCTGTCATTTTAGCATCCCATGCCACAAAGATTCAATAATTTACATAACAATTGAAAAATGAAATGTAATTAATGCAATCGGGTGCGTAATCTCCAAAGTTGGGATTGCACAACATACACTGGCTCGGACTTGTGATTGGATTGATTGTGACAGGTTGAGTAGCTTTCAATTTAAAAAGGAATTATCTGGAAAACCAATCATGAAACCTCACATTTCTCGTCTATACACGAGCAGGAGCAATTAAGATTGTTTCAAATTGCACATAATCTGACCATCTATTTGTAATTATAAAACCAAAGCACCTGGCAATAAATCTGGCTATAAAAAACGTACATTTAAGCAGTATAATGATAAATGAAACGAATGTGCATACGGTTGATACATATATGGATTTTCCAAATTTTCAATGTCATACGTCAAATTTCCTTTTGGGATCTTAAATATTTGACGTAGCAGATAAGAAAATGAGTTGTGTCATGTTAAACATACTTAGCAAATAAATGTCTTTATTACACATCAATTCGTAGAGACAGGTATTAGTGTATCGTGGAAATGTATACCGACCACATGTAGAAAGCAAAGTAAAGTAATACCGACGGGTCGCTGCCTGTTGCTAGAATGTTAGCCGAATTATCATCATAGCACTTCCAACAATGGCGAGCGCTCCAAATGCTTTCACAGCAAAGTAACATGTATACAGATATTTCATCCTGTCCCTTGCCCGAGTCGTCGTGGAGTCGTCTTCGCGCATGATGTATTTTCGAATGCCGCGCCAGTAAGTACTTATATATTTGTCCCAGTTGACGTTCTCGACATCAAAATAGAAACACCGCTGATCCTCGTCACTTAAACTCTTGTACAAGCAAGTTAGGTTGTCAGTGCAAAACTTCCACTCGTTTAAGGTAAAATTCTGCGTCACTTTGCTCATTTCATGTACTTTTTTGTATACTTTCAGCTTTCTAGAAATGTGTAACGCTTGCATCACATTTGGTTTTAAATAACAAATTATTATGCCTCGGAGAAATGTAGCGAATTTTCTGTATAACTTACCGGGAATTCTTACACACGGCATCCGCAATTACAGCGGGAACGTAGTGCACAAAAAAGTCAGAAAGAGTGAACAAAAACTTTTTCCTGGTTATTACAACGGACGGATAGACCAGTGCACCCAGCAGAGGACTAAATTCGATTAGGTTTCCTTCCAGGTATACGGCCAGATTCTGAACGCTTAGACTGTTGTTTCTTGAGGCACAGCAGTTGTAAACTTTTGGTTCTGTCGCGGAATCAAAATCCATCATATTTCCATTCTGCGAAGTTTTCCATGCTGCGCACAGAATTGAATTTGCAACAATGTCAACTGGGATCAAATTAATATCTTTCGAGGTATCTGTCAGCATCACTCTTACAACACCCAAACCAATGCTGGCAAGTAGGCCTGTACAACCATGCAGACAGTCAACCCAACCGGGAACGGGCTCCTTCATTGAACCTGTAACTAAAACCGCATATAATATTTCATTTCAGTCAATGAGATCGCAATATGATAGTTTGGCTTAAAGTGATTTTAAATTCATACCAATGGAAGGCCTGACGATACATACTGGAAGATTGCCAGCTTCCAAGGTTAGCATATACTCTGCAACGGCTTTCGTGTAGGTATATGTGTTCGGACGACATTTTGCCACCCGTTTCATCAGCTCCGCTTCCGTAATACCCGGAGTCCCGCCAGCAAGAAAATTCATCATTTCATCTGCTCCGTCCGGGCGAGGATATACTTTTTCTTCTATGTTGTATCGGTCACAGTTTGCGTAGCCGGTGGAGACGTGTACAAGTGCTTTCATATTTGACATCTCTCTACACAGTGAAATTATTCGAAGGAGTCCTTGCACGTTGAGGTTTAGTGATTTGGCCAGCGGGTCGTCGAATTTTACAGTTGCCGCGCAGTGAATCACTACCGAAACGTTTGAGGTCAGTTGAAGCCTTTCTGGATCCGAAACTCCGAGAGAATGCATTCCAATGTCCCCGTGTACAGGAACCAACTTGTCAAGCACATTTGGGCTGCTTTCCTTGATGGTATCGTATAGCTATTTGAATTCAGCATATCGTTAGCGCCTTTCTTCAAAAATATTTACAAATATGTTGGCACATTAAAATTCCAAAATTACAGGGCTTTCCAGTATATGCGCTAGTCTGGACGCAACATCAAATTTCGTTGTTGGCCGAATAAGCAGATAAACAGTATCCACTTCCGGGCACGACCGAAGCAACTTCTCGACCACAACCTTCCCCAGGAATCCCGTTGCCCCGGTTACCAGGATACTTTTACCTTTGTAAAAATCTTTAACGCCGAGAGTAATCCCCATCTTGTTGCAAAAAGTTAGAGCGTGTGATAAAAATTGTGTTCAGCGCAGCGAAATCAGAAATGAAATGATGCTAAATGCCTAATTGACAGTAAAACTGAATACGAGTTTTGCTGGAACATTCGGTCTAAACTACACCGTCGCGTTGAAAATACGGATCATGTAAAATCATAATCAGAACTGCATAGGTAGTGGTCACGGGAATTAACTTTTAAATTTCGCATTTCTAGACTGGCATGCAGATTGCAATTATGTACTTTACTTGTCATTTCAAACACAAAGTAATCACATAGTGTGCGGTCCATCTTTTTTCGTAGCTGTGCGTCACTAAACTTATATCAAATTAAAGAATCTGGTGTTATAACAAATAATGCTCATGTTCCATGAGAATAAAAAGCAATTATGTTTGTCTGTGTTTGACTTCTTGTTTTACATAATTTTTCAAGTAGCATACAATTAATTGGTGGAACTATCTCGATAAATTGACGAGTGTATTATTTTACGAATTTACCCATGCTCTGCTAATGATCCAATTAAAAATATCAATCTAAAACAGAGCATCAAATTCGATACCCGGCAATCGAACCGAACGCTTATCGATGAGAAAATATTTTCCACTATATTTAAATGCGATTATTATATAATTTTAATTATCTCCATGTGAATATAGCAGCTATAGCACGTACTTCATCTTCGACCCAGTCGGTTCTTTATTTTTTCATAACATGTTGATACAATTTAAAGCAAATCGGAATGGAGACCAGTTAGCTGCATATTACTACACCTTCTCTTGCACAAAACCATGTAAAAACCCAATTTCATCCGCGACGAAATTAACACATTTCCTTGCATCCTCCCTAGTCATGAGTCCTCTTTCGGCTGCAATGCAAATGTTAATTTCATCTTGATGACTCAAAATTGCAACGGTAATACCTGGCGATTAGAACCAAATGGAAAATAGCACAAATAATGACAGTTTTCAATATTCCCAATCGTCGATTAATGTAATTGTTCAATTCATACCGCAATCTCCGTACAGGCCTCCAACGACAAAGTCATTGTGCCGAAATGGCTTTCCGTTCAAGTGAATTTGAACTGGAATACCCGGAAAGTTTGACACACCTTAAGACATAACATGCGATTATATTACTTGATTTCAAAATGTTACGGAGCAGCGACATTGCTTTATTGAGAATACCTATTGGAACACCTCTGTTTTTTGTCAACATCTTGCTGACAGGATAGAAATGAGCGCCCGCCACAACTGTGAAATGTCGAAACCCAATAGGCACCACTGAGCGTCGAGTCTCCTCCAAACGTTTATCAGTAGCCAAAAGCCTTGCAACAGGTCCCTCCAATTTCTCACAAGGAATGTCGAAAATGGCAGCCGTTGCATTATTTGCCAGCTCTCTGCTCCTACTCGGTCCTACCAACGGCAACATGCTAAGAACGGTAACTTTATTTTCCCGAGACGCCTCAAATTCGCATGCTTGCTTTTCTTCCAAAACGTTATAAATGCCGGCTGAAACGGCGGAAATGAGGACGCTCGTGAAACTCACTCCAAATTTATTTTTGATGTCCTTAACATCCTGAATTGGGATGTGGGCGGACTTGGCACAAACCTGGTACCATTCCTTATTCGCATCCGAGATTTTCAACGGGCTCTGACGAAACCAGTTTGATATTACGTACGACGATTCTGCAAACATATTTACCGGTAATGTTGCTAAATACCATAGTTTTTCACATGTTGAGCGTGTAGGAGGACGTATCGGAGGCAAGCCGAGTGAATCCATTGAACCATGCTGAAATAATCCTTCCACCAAAGATGTCAGGATTCCGTAACCGTCTGAAATGCTATGATGAATCTTCACAATCACAGCACTGTGTTGATCCGGACTGTTTGGATTTTCATAGTTTTCGACCAGGTACATTTGCCATGGACTCTGTCCACCTTGTGACCCCGTGTTTAGTATTCTCTCCACATCAGCGGTTACCTCGTCTTGTGACACTTTTTTCTCCATTCCGTAGAGCAGGTAAACATGATTCTCAATTCTAAACGTGTCTTGGCCTATTGACCAAAACGTGAATCCCAACCAACGCACTGGGTATTGATGTAGTCGTTTGTATTTGAATTCACCACCACAGTTGTCACGTGCCATTGCCCAGTGATTCAAAGCCGTAGCCCTCAATTCGGGAAGTGTAACATGACCTTCAAAAACAGAGGTTAGAACCAGGTTGGAGCGGGGATTCTTTTCATTAAAGTGGTCGTTTACAAGTATGCTGCTTTGTACATCCAGTATGTCATCAAGGTCAGGGCGACAACATTTGGCCAAGACAATAACCACAAGTCTGAATATGTAGACCGGGATACTGAGGACTGAAAAAATTAAAACCCCAATGTAGCAAACAGCTCCAAGAAATGTCGCCGCCTTACTTTTGACAACATGCCTAATGCGGCTCATGTTGGAATGCACACGAAATGGTTAAGAATAGTGCGTATCAAATGTTACTTTGGTTACTTGCTCCTATGGAGAACAAGAAGGAATTGTTGAAATTCATGGATAATACACAATATATTTATGCACACAAACATCCCATCCTTAGAAATATTCTACAAAGCTGCTATTCTATAATTGGCATGAGCAGTCAATGTACGCAACATACTTGTGAACTAGTTCCATGCACATTCCTCATTTTTAATACAAACACTCAGCTAGATCGACTGTGGGAAATAGTCTGGCATCCAAACCATTAGATTCTGCTGGTCACGTTTCTGCTGTGCATTGATGCCATAGTTTTCCGCATAGATTAAAATTGCTAAAAACTTCATCATACTTGCAGATCGTATCAAATTTCAGGAAGGCGTTTCGGTTCGCTGGATCTCTGTCCTTATAGTTAAAAGACTCTCCGCCACACACATACCGTTCCCACCACTAATTGCAGTGGAACATAGCAATTATATCTTGAAATTGTTGATACGCAGACATTTGGCACCGAATTTAGCACAGTGAGCAGGTAGACTCAAAGTAGAAAATGGGAATGAACCTAATGGTATTAATTACTTTAGACAAAAGTAGTTGCCTTTCAATTTGTCTATCGTACTAATTATTTCGTAAAGTTAATTGTTTCTACAAAAATACTCTCAAGATATGTTATCAAATTGTATTCCAGTCTTGCGGTGAAGAATTATTCTAGCTTCTTCTCTCATGGCCAAGATATCACGGACATAAGAAACTCTCAAGTGTATTTTTTTGCTTGAGGTGATATGATCTCTAATGAGAATTAGAATTGATATGAAATCAGGAAACCAAATTACTTATTGCAACAAGCTGCTGTCATTTGTGGCGCCCTACAAATCTCTGGAATATTCTGGTGACTATTTATTGATCTACAAATTAAAACGCTGAAACAAACTATAATTGTTACTTGGTGACAGAAATTGTGTGATTTATTACAGGTGCAGATGGAGCCGCTGGAAATGATGCATGGCCTGAGAATCAAAAGCGAAATGCATTAGCATATTTCTGCAAACAGTCCGTATCCTTCAGACTAATCATTTAGAAAAAATGCTGCTGAACCCTGTACAAAAGTAAAAAAGAATACTTTGGGAATCCTTCATGGAATCTCGGGACACTTGGTTGCTGGGTAAAAAGAGAGTTCGTTTCGCTCAATATATTATTATTGTACATTGTTTTCATCATAGACGTCGCAGCAATAGGGCCAGGGTGAGCAGCGCCCACCCTGGAAATAAGCTGCCCACCCTGGAAATAAGCTGCCCACCCTGGAAATAAGCTGCCCATCCTGGAAATAAGCTGCCCACCCTGGAAATAAGCTGCCCATCCTGGAAATAAGCTGCCCATCCTGGAAATAAGCTGCCCATCCTGCAAATAAGCTGCCCATCCTGGAAATAAGCTGCCCATCCTGGAAATAAGCTGCCCACCCTGGAAATAAACAAAGCAGTCAGGAACAAAGAGATGCGGTTAATGAACTGTTTGGCGTACGCAGATCGCCCTACTCATATATTTGAAATACTCATATTAAAAGACATTCCTTTAAATTAGCATAAAACAATAGTTTTATAAACTCCCGGAATGTGCCGGAAATCTGTGGATTAACGTAATTAAACTAACTTATTACTGTAGTCGGTTAATAATTTACAGCAAATTAATAATTGAGCTACATAGTGAGCTCTTTTTATTGTCATTGACCACCCTCCCTAATTTTGTTTGTCTTCGATTGTAATTATTTGTTGTTATCGAGTTTGGGGCTACTAAAAACGACAAAATCTAAAGTTTCGCCCGATTTAGGGCAAAGTGGTAGGTGCCATTTACCAACATATGTTCCAGAACAGGTCATTTTTAGTAATGCACAACTTTCTTAATATTGGCCGATTTCCATTTTGAATCCAGATTTGGAATCCTCGTTCCAAAACGAAGGAGGCGTTTGAAATTTTGATATTCGAATATACGTGTTACTCACGAGCTCTCAAACAATATAATGTTAATGATCCAAAATGGACAAGTTTGGGGCCCCATATCTTAGTAACTAAAAGTGCGTAGCGGAAAACCCGTTAAAAGTAGCTTCCGATAGTGTAACCATCGTGTATAATTAACGTGCCATTATGGAGCAGGAGGGCGGAGAAATTGACACGTTTTCAACCTGATGTTACTAGCGGTTTTTGAACCGTTCTCAAAAAACTTTCCAGATATCACAAAATGGTTTTCGGCAGTGAATTCCCCATCACAAATGACCCAATGTAGAAAAAATTTGGGATTAAAATTTGACTATGTTTGTATGATGGAATATCAAACAGTGGATGCTTTCACTAACTGCCAGCAGAAGCGGATGGCAAATTCGTAATGCCAAATTTTATAAAATATAATCAATACATATTCTAATTTTTACTCCCGGGATTATTTTTGTCCGCTTCCTTAGCACCGCTATTGGGAGCAGTCTTGGGATTAGTTGGTTTGGCAGCGGCCTTCATACGTTGGTTATTGGTGTACTTCTCTTCGGCTTCCTTTGCTGCTTTGTCTTTGACGTCAAGATCTTCTCGAATCTTGAATACAGCAGAGAAATATCAGGATTTATATAAGCTTAGTTACCAATTTGAATTTTTGTAAAGGCTGAGCAGACTTGAGTACTTTAAAATAATCATTAAAATACGCATGTACCTGATTATGAATCCTCGTAGGAATATTGACATATTTTGCAAGGTCTTCTACCAGTTTTCTTGCTGCTGGAAACCGATCCTTGGCCCCAGGTCTGACCAAATTTGGCGTCGGTATGCGAGACATTAATGTCTTTATTTCATTCTGGACAGCTGCATTATCTACGAATCAAGAAATACATTCCATTTTGAACATTAGTTATTCCACTTTACATGAAGGTTGAGAAACTGCTGACTTCCCAGTCATGCCCGATAACTGTTTTTAAAAAAATAATTGTACTTTCACTGAATTACGTTACACATGCATTCCTACGTGATGTCGCAAAATAGTGCCTCATATAGCCTCAGAAGTGACATGATGCTTTAAATGATTCTGTATTTTGGCGGCACTTAATATTATAAGTATATCTTACGTTGCGTGCCGCTAGCCGCATTTGTTTTTGCTGTTAAGTCCTTGAGACGAGTTTCTAAAATCCGAGCTTCATTCTTTACATCATGACTTTCGAAAAGGTATAGGATGTCAGAGCATATAATGCCGAGTTTCGCGATTTTCTCGACAAATTTCGATCATTGACGGCGTCCGGCTTGGCAGCTCGAGCACCCAGTTGGGAGCGGTGCGTAATCATACCTCTTAGGCGACTCACCGATTCACGCAGTTTACGACTGCTGTCCAATCTATTTTTTACCGTTGCAGTGTCCAGAAAAGAAATTCGCATGGCGTAAATCTTAAGCGTCTTTCGAATAGAATCCAATTGTATGAACTTCTCTTCAAGTGTATGCTCTTCCCCTCCTGCACCGTGATCCCCAAGTGCTGCATTCAACTCCGCATCAGAGAGGGGAAAGTCGTCGGCGCTACAAAATATAAATTGTGAAGTTTTTTTGAAAAATGGTTTGCCTTTATAAATAGGGGAAACTATTTATAAATATCTGGATCTGTGTCCCATGCATCTTCTCATATCATAAATCATTAGAAAGCATTAATTTTAGGTAGAAATATTTCAAGCTTATATGCTTACGGGTTTGGATTCGGCGGAGCCGAGATTGGTGCAACTTGGCCAGGGTGTAAGTCAGCAACGGAAACAAAATTGTCCATTAAGGCGCTGGCGGAATTTGCGAAATGTTTCTGGTTGCCAGCTTCCCCAGTGGATTGTCTACGTTCACCCGTAGCTCCTTGCTCCACATACGAAACCTCCAGGGATTGGACTTGACCAGGTTGCAATCATTCAAATGCTGGTCAAAATCACAAACAGGGATTATGATAGTTGACTCGTCGCTATCGTAGAAATGCATATCGTTCCCTCCATGATCAGACTCCAATGCATCATTATTTTCTTTCCCGCTGCTCGCCATTGAAACTTTCTGACCTTCCGCAACAATACACGCAGCCCCGCCCGAAATGTCTGCTCCCTCGTTCGGTAATATATCCTCCTCATTTTCTCCTTCTGCATCAGCCTCACCAGAATTTCCTACAATCGCCTGCTCCGCAGTAGCGTCCAAAGCCACCGGAATTGCGTTCACTGCTCTCTCAACATCCACAATCTCCACCTCACCCTCTAAACTGGACGCAGAACTCTGACAAGGCAATCTTGCTACTGTAGAGTCGGTGGTCGCATCAAAAATGCAGAATTCTGGGGTTTGTAAAACCTCTAGTCGTCGTTTTTCGTAAAATTCAAAGTCGTAGTTTTCCGGGACACTGAGAATGGAACATAAACTTTCGCAACCTCGACATGGATCAAAAAATTTCACATTATTGTGGATAATACAACAAGTTGCAACTTTTCTACAACAACGGTTTCAAGACTCAGTAGTCTAAGATTTCTTTGCAAATACAGAGCATTCTGGGCGATTTCCTCATACAGACATTTATCATCAGATGATTCGGCTTCATCACAAATCCTTGGTGCCTGGCAAAGATTTTCCAGGTTCGGCGTAAGCTCAGTGATCGTATGGACGCACTTGTAAACTGTGACCACTGAAATATTTGACATTTCCCGTGGTCAGTAAATCAATAATAGCGTTCCAAGAGTGAGATCAAAACTAAAGTCCTACAAACAGGAAACATGAAATCAACAATGCACTGCTCATGAATGGTTTCCATTTCCCATCACTCATCGCACTAATCACTTTTAGAAAATAGGTGACACTTTCGGGATTGACAATCAGGGGAGAATAAAGCTCCCTTAAAATGATGATCTCCCAGCTGAAGTGTCCGTAGCCAGCAACGCAAAACTGTACACAAATTCCGATACAAGTTTTTTCCCGGCCCATCTTTATGGCAAATATCTAACCATTTCTGTATCGGAATTAATTTCCAATTTTCCATTGACCGGTTGGGGACACTTCAGCGATTCATAATCATCATTTTCATGGGAGCTTTATTTTCGCCTGTTGACAATATTGAATCCGTTTTACCACATGAAATTTCACACGGGACACATTTCACTGTATTCCTCTCCTCCAGTTCCGACTTAATTGCACTTTCACATGATTTCGATACTGGTCTTAATTTAAAGAGCTGACTTGTCTGAAGAAGTTTACACATAACCGGTAGCACCTGCAATCACAAAATAAAAAGATAATGTAAGTTTTAATTATAAGCCGTACTACGTTGAAAAATGTGTAAAAAAATGCTGTCATCCAACCGACCTTGAAGAATGCTGACTATTTGTCTTGAGCCATTTCACACAACCTGAGTTGTTAGCACGGTGACTTAGAAAAAATTGCAATCCGTACTGCAAATGGATCATTTTGCAAAAAAACAGAGCGGTGACAAATTACAACGAATAGAAAAGATTCAAGTGATGGTGACAGCTGTATCAAAACGAAAGTGTTACTGCGTGTTGAAAATTGTTCGTGCCTTTTTATAAATCAGTCGTATTTAATACTGCTACTTTTTTTGTAAATTACTGATTACTGAGTAATTTTATAGTAACCTTGGTTTTAATTCACATTGGAATGAGCAATTCACAATTGTGGAAGTAAACAGTGTTGGTATAAGATCAGGGAAAAGGAAAAGAAATCAATGGAATTGAGTTGGTATGAACAGACAGCGGCGGTGATTTCACTGTGCATAGGTATTTTACATGAGAACTGGTGGTTCAAACAGTAGGCTAGGAGAGTTTCTTGTGATGATGTTTGTTGCATGCATGATTTCAGATGTGCAGTCTGTTAGCACCTTTTCCATACAATTCTGGTGCGCAAACAAATTTGTGCATTCATTTCACAAAACAATGAACAAAGTGTGTAGTAAAATCGAAATGGTTAACAGTGGAGTTGGCAGGAGGAACGCAAGGACATCAGAAAACAAGGAACAAACTGGACTCTAATCGTACAGTATTCATTTTGAGTTCTCAATCCTAACATTGTCCCATTACCTATACACAGTTGCACCCATATACACTGTTTCCTACAACTGTCTTATTTAATACATTACGACGACTTGGACTTGGAGCTGAGTACCGCTAAACAGACTTTAACTTTCGGCTAGAAGAGCTACAGAAAGGACTCATTATTGGGACTTGGATGAAGATCCACAATCAAAGAAGCAGAAGGAATTTACGAGAGCCCTTAAAATGCGAATCAATCAAATAGGTTCAAATAAGGAACTCACTATTCACCGGTATATTAACGAAATAAACCGTTACTCCGTCGTGAAGGAATATCCCAAACTTTATGGATATGCCATCGCTCTCCCACGAGGAGATGACCACATCCAAAGAAAGTTATTCATCTACAAAATCACGCATCGGAGGGAACAGACAACATTTGTGAGCTACTCAAGTTACGGTTAGCTTGCATAATTTTCGAGGAAGTAAAACAAAACACATCAATTGAGAAGCTAAAAACATAAACAATTAACTATTTTAACATCATGTTCTTAAAGGGTAAAATGGAATTCGTCAAGCAATATCCCATAAAAACACTTTCTGGCAACCCTACCACTGGCAAATCAAGGTCAAACGGTCGATGCCGTCACCACATTGTTCAAAAAGCTTTCCGAAACCTGTAACTTCGCGTGTCGCAGTCTCTCATAAGGTGCTAAGCATCCGACATAAAAGATAAAGATTCTGCGACAATGCTGTCAATGGGGGGTCACAGTTGCAAAAAGTTGCTCATATGTTATTCGGCACCGCACAGAAAAAGGAAGTACCGCAATGACATTTGTTGCAGTTATTACTACAATCGTGATTGTGCTACTTTTGCTCGGGTCACGGGATCCAGTTTGTTCGAAACGACAGTAAAGTGAGTAAAATATCAAAATAATTACCCATTTAACTAATTAATTATTTACTTGGTTATGATGGTGGTTTGGGATAAGCAGTGTTTTTAATTGTTTGCATGGTTATCTTTTTTTTTTGACGATAAGGTGTTCCGGTTCTGTCGCTCCAAGTGTCACGCGGCCTTCAAGACGAAGAAGAATCCGAGAAAGGTGCGGTGGACCAAAGCGTTCCGGAAGGCGACCGGCAAGGAGTTGGTGGTGGACCCCGTGTTCCAGTTCGAGAAGCGCCGGAATACTCCCCTCAAGTACGACCGCGAGCTCTGGCAAAAGACTGGTAAGCTATTGTTCAAAAAAAATAAAATTATTAACCACTTATCTTGATGCTCCTGCTGCTGTCTTTTAAATTATTAATTAATTTTAATTGTGGTTTGTTTTTAATGGTTGCAGTGGAGGCCATGAAGAAGGTGAGCAACATTCAGCAAAAGCGGAGCGCAGCGCATGAAGAAAGCCAAGTTGATCGAGAAGGAGAAGGACGTGCGGGAGGTCCAGCGGAACCTGAGCCTTATTCGGAGTCCTGCGGCAGGTCTCAAGGCGAAAATGGAGGAGGTGAGCGTTGTGGAGGAACTGCACGAGAGCGAGGATGAGGCCATGGAGGAAATGCAGATTGCCCAAGAAGTTTAAATCAATCATTAAAACATAATTAACTACAAAATCACGTGTATTTTTTACTTTTAATTGTTTACTCGTTCATTACATTTATTAAAAAACCTCGCTGATAATTATAGTAATTAAAAAAAGAGTGTAAACTTTAATTATTAATTTTATTCATCAGTAATCATTTAAAATGATCCCGAGCCGCTGGCACGTCCACCGGAAATGGGGCGGATAAGGTGCCTCAAACTTGATAACATCGTGCCGTCACCCAGGCGTCCCCCTTACCCACTTCCGAACCTGATAACCCTTCAGATGCACGTGAGTGGGAATCATGCCCGAGTCCTCCGGTCCCTTCAGCTCCAGTGTTTGTATCATTTCCCTGCTTATCTTCTGATAAGCCGTGCCCGGCGTCAGATGAGTGGGATCAATCTTGACCGGAACTCCTTTAAGCGTTTGGACACGGGCCGAGTAGAGATGGTCGCCTAGAATGGGGGCCAGCTTATCGGCGCAGTAGATCCTCAAAAAGTTGTTTTGGGCTGAGCTCGTGTTCACCTCCACAAGATAACCGCCGGAGGAGGTTTGACCGGCGTGGAGGAGACTGGACTGGACGTGCACGGCCGTCACCTTCCGCCGCTTGACCGAGTTGATGGAATAGTCTTGGAGGAGGACGGGTTGGCCTATATCGCTTCCGACGGCCTTCTTGACGGTTATCCCATGATGGTGTATTCTAGAGGGATCCCCGCCCGTGAGGAGGAGTGGAGGGAGGACGGTTATGAGATGGTAGCGGTAGAGGACGTCAAAGTAGACCTTGGAGCCGGCGACGCATTTCCGGAACCTGTCGCCAGTTTCCGGGTTATCGGCGAAGACGGCAGGGCCTGAGGTGAGCTTCTCGGTGCTCCGGACTAGGACGAGATTAGGCTTATCGAGAAGGTGCCGGAGATCCGGAAGGAGATCCTCCAATGTGTAAGGACAGCTCAGGATGGCCGCGCAAATGGAGCGAATCCTGGGGCGAGTTGCCGTTGCGGCGGTTGAGTTGCTGAGGACTGGGATTCCGGACGCCCACTCCAAACGGCTTATTAGTCACGAATAGTCCATCTGCAGTTATCAAAATAATTAAAAATTACTTAATTAACGTCAATAAACTTGAGTGAGTAGTTACCTTCCCAAAAAAAACTAAGCCATCTTTTTTAGATCTCGAAGTTGAATTGTTATTTACGGTCATTATTGTTATTTTCCCTTTTTGTAATGCAATTAATACTAAAACAATTTTGAAGATTTTGTTTCGCAACATTATGCGAAGTATTTTTTATTCTCTCTAGCAAACAAAATTAGAATCCGCTATTATTACTGATTTTTTTAACAGAGCAATTATTTTAATCCGATTTGCTAATATAGTTTACAGCTTGAAACTATATTGATTTCCAACTAGCGCTTTGTAATTGTTATCTGAATTGGCTACTTTATTTTTGTTGAAGCGGAGCAGTTGTGCTGTTTACTTTTGTTACAAACTATAATAATTCAGAAGAGTGGTAGTTTGAGTTACATTTAATTGTTATAACACAGTAGCGTTGTATTTAAATATTTCATTGCAATATTAACTACTACTATAATTAAATATTAGGATTTTATTATCAACCATTTTTTAAATATAAAAATCAGTCGTTCTCTGTTTTTGTTCTGATCAAGAGCCTTTTTTATCAACTTTCCCAACCTTGATTATTATTTTTACTTGAGAAATTATGCTAGGATTTTATATTTGGGATTAATAAGTTAGAAATATGGGTTATTAACTTAATTAGCATTCCAGAAATTATTACCCTCGCAAAACAAAAACCTCTGCTATATCAATTATTCAATTTTAAAATAATTGTTTTAATTGATCACCTGAGAGAGACGATTTTATTTTCGACATGAGAAAATAATTGGCTATAAATTATAATAGATCATAACTTAATGAATACAATTACTGGCTCATTACTGATACAAATAAATAAATATAATTATTGTTAAAAAAGGCACGCTACTATGTTTATTTTACCGGTAAATAAATACTAGAATCTACAAACATAATTGTAATCAATTTCAAATTATAGTGTGTTTACTTTATATAATAACTGCACTAATTATTTTAAATGTTTAAACATCTAATTAAATCCACTAACGTCGTTCTGGCAACTTTGTTTCATTTCTTATTTGCAAAGAAGAACAGTTTATTGCATACTATAGAAAAGTAGTATACCTAGTTGCTTGCGCTATTTAATTTAATTTTTTAAATTGATGATTTGAGTGTAAGTTTAAATGTACACAGAAAATATATAATTAAATGTTTTGTTTGTGATCCTCTTACAAAGCTTACACTATTAACTACTTGTTATGCGTGCAAAATACGACCAATCTAAATAATTTACACATTTGTAGCTCATTAAATTAAATTACGAGCATTTCTTTACAATCCTAGTACATTTTTATAAATTGTAGTGCTACACTCTATGTTTACATTCGTAATTAAATCAATCTTAATTATTACAGCTTTGATTGCAATTTTTTTTTGCTACAACGGCAGCTCAGTATAAATGCGTATACAAAAAACGTGGAGCTTTTTACACTTAATTGCTGATCATTCTTTACAATTTTTATGCGGTTCGCTGCGCGCTTAAAAAACTAATGTTACATTTTAAGTGTAGTTAAATATATAACATGCCATTTTAAACATGTACAACTTGACAACTTCCTCGAAGCTACTTACAAATAACTACACACTTTTTACACGGCTTGACAACAATTTTTATTTTACAATTTTTTTGAGTTGCTCGCGATCACGGAAAATTTGTGGAGGAAGAAAAGCTGAATCTTTTTGGAGGTGATTTGGAGGCGTCGTTGACAACGCTTAAACACTGAACACTTTTTAACTAATAATTACACTCTAAACTGTTCACTGGAGATTTGAAAGTGGCCTGCGAACCGGAAATAAAAGCAGGAGCAGTAACAAGAGCGGTGCTGCGGCGGCGTACTGGAACGAAGTCAACGTTGCTGAGGTGGATGGAGGTGATCCTGGCGAGGCGATGATTGGAGGGGTCTTGAAGGAAGTGAAGAAGGTTGGATATCATACGTTTGACTCCTTCGGGGATAACTTGGATGACTGGAGTTTGGCCTCCAAGTCCGCGTCTTCATTCTCGTACCTGCTCAGACGAAAACCAATTAATTATTTTCACGCTTAATTAAAATAATTAATTGAATAGAATGATAATTATGTGGAGGGTTTTTACTGTCGCATGTCCTCCTGGAAGCTCGTGAGCAGTTTTCCCTTCTGCTCCTCCACGGCCCTCAGCTGATGGATAGGGTAGCTCAATCTCCCGGTTTTTGTCCTCGGGCGACTTGACATCGTCTGCAACAAAACCAAATAGATCGATAAGTACAAGGGTTATCATTTTGAAGATGATGTTAGTCATATCCAGTTGAAATGGAGGTTACCATCACAGGTTGCTCCATGCTCCGCAAATGAAAACTCCAGTGATTGAACTGGGCCACACTGCATATTCATGAGATACTCGTCGAACTCATCAGGAGGGATGAAGAGAGTTGAGTCGCCCTTATCGGAGAAATTTTTGCCGGTTTCTCCATGATCAAACTTCAAGTCAGCCTTAGTTTCGACCTCGCCGCTCGCCAGTGAATCTTCCTGAACTTCCGCAGCAATGCTAGCAGCCCCACCCGAAATGTCGACGCCATCCTTCGGAATTAAATCCTCCTGACTCCCTCTTTGTGCATCAGCCTCAGCAGAATTTCCTACAAGCGCCTGCTCCGCGATAGCCTCCAACGCCACCGGAATTGGGTCCACTGCTCTCTCAGCGTCGTCCACAATCTCATTAGCAGCACCGGGTAAACTGCCTAATGGTGTTCCCGCACCAACCTGAAACAAAGGAAACCGTAAATCTTGTCACTTAAATGCTCCCAAAACCATTTTTGACATTTGTCGTAATTTCGCGAAATGCACTTGAAGAACTACAAAATTCTAACTGTGATTTACCTGGTTAATCCTCACCGGATATCCTGTCCAAAACACTCGATTAGGAGCTACAAACTCGAACCCAATGGCAACTGAAATTACTTGTCCTGCGTGCATTTGGCCGACCCACGACGAGGAAATCCAACTTTCCTTGTCCTGGTTACCATCACGGGAATACACACAGATTGATTGATGGACTTTGGACGGTTTCCTTCCCAACTGGCCCATTACTCTCGTATTAATAACTGATCCGCATCTCTTTCCGGCAACCATCCTTCCAACCATATTTTCAAAATCTTTTTGTTGATTTTCTATCATAACCTATAAATACATTGAAATGAAGTTATCATTGAGTGAAGGACTAACTGTGCATGGTTAGGACTATGAGCAGGAATAATATTTGTGCCGAACCTTGGACGCATCCAAATGAACCTGCTGCTCATCAGTTTCGGCGTGATCTGCCAAAAACGTTCTACGAAATTCCACTCCAGCGGAACCATAGCCTACCTCCACGGAACATACGAGCCAGTTGTTGTAACACATGTCATTACTTGCACTATCGGTCGTGTCGACTGATGGATCATGGTCCACAGGCTTCTTGCCACTGGGTTTCTTCCCGATATATTTACTATCATGCGCCGAACGTGCCCGGATTTTTATAAGCGTAAACAGATATTCATCCTTCTTGAACTCTTGGTGTACTTTCTCCTGAAACTCTGCATGAGTATACTGAAACAAGGAAACTCTGCATTTAGTACACATAATTATTGTCGGCTAGGTATATAGATGGGGAAAGAAAAAATGTAAAATTGTTGAATGTACCGGGGCGCGTTTCCGATAGAGTTCCTCGACGAAACGCAGGACTTTCTCTGCTCCTTCGCTGGCCAAGTTGTAGTCCTCCTCAGATCCAACGCCGGGAATGGTTGCCGCTGCCTCCATATTAACCTCTGATGAAAGAGAGAACAAAAAAAAATACAAAATTAGTGTTTTGCGTTCACGAAAGCAAATTTTTTTTTTAAAAAAACGACAGCGAACAACGTTTGCAACTCTAAAAACTGTAAAAAAACAATTTAGCTAATTATATGTATGGCAAGCGCAAATAATTTGTAAATTTAACCTCAAATTATACGACGCAATTTTTTTAAATTTTTAATCCGATTTGAAAAAAAAATCGAAATAATAAAAAAACCACAGGAAAAACTTGAACTTTAAATTGAACTTTTAAAGACTTGAACAAAAAACATTCATTCCACGAAAATAAAAACACAACTAAACTGCTCTTCTACACTGCAAGACTGAAGGTAATCATCTGACTTGTCCGATAACATGGACCAACAATGTTTAAAAAAATGTGGAGGATATTTAGCCCCTTTAGTTGTGAAGGGACGTAAACGACTTTCCTTTTTTATGGAAGGTTTATTTGTATCCTGTCCAATGTTTAAAAAGACGGGATTACTTACGCTTGATACAATGGAAAGGTATGGACTACCTTGTATTTTTTTTTACAAATATGCAAATTTGTTTAAATGGAAAGTTTTCTCGGTCGGTGCAATCAGCGTAGGAAGGTATCCGTAATATTGGAACACGATTCCAAGCATTAATGTACACCTTAATTGTATGCCTAACATGATTTAAGTTATAGAAATCAAAGCAGGTTTCTTGCATTAAGATTTATAATATGTGTGTGCACTACAGCAATGGTAGCAACAGCAGTAGTAGTTAGTAGTAGTAGTAGCTACCACCAGCTTAATTGTAAATAAAGTACATTTCCTAAATATAGTAAATTTCTTAACAAGTTTTTATTTTTACTTTTTTATCCCCTCTTCTCGGTACAATTAAATCAGGAGTGGTAGAGCGACAGAGCTGACAAAAAAAAAACGATCCATTAATTATATTTGTATCTTTTTTTACGATGCGCCGTATTTTTTTTCTCTCTTTAAAAAACAAAATATGAATCCGCTACAATGCTAAAAATATTATTGATTTTTTTACAGAGCAATTTTATTTTAATCCGATTTGGTAGAACATTTTACAGCTTGAAAATATATATTTATTTCCAACCAAGCGCTGTGTAATTTTTATCTGAGTTGGCTACTTTGTTTTTATTAAAGCAGTTGCAGGAGCAGTTGGCGCTGTTTACTTTTTTTTACATACAATTATAATTGAGAATAGTAGTAGAGTTTGAGTTACATTTAATTGTTATAACACAGTAGCGTTGTATTTTTAAATATTTCATTGCAGTACTATCTACTATAATTAAATATTAGGAGTTTATTATCAACCATTTTTTTTTAAATATAAAAATCAGTCGTTCTCAGTTTTTGTTCTGATCAAGAGCCTTTTTTATCAACTTTCCCGCAAACTTAATTATTATTTTAACTGGAGAAATTATGCTAGGATTTTATGTTGGATTACTCAGTTAGAAATATGGGTCATTAACCTAATTAGCATTCCAAAAATTATCCAACAATGTCAAGCCTCGCCAAACTGAAACCTCTGCTAAATCAATTATTCAATTTTAAAATAATTAGTTAATTGTTCATCTGAGAGAGGCAATTTTAATTTCGACATGAGAAAATAATTGACTATAAATTAAAGTAGATCGTAACTTAATCAATCAAATTACTAGCTAATTACTGATACAAATAAATAAATATTATTGTTATTAAAAAAGGCACGCTACTATATTTATTTTACCGGTAAATAAATACTAGAAACTACAAACATAATTGTAATGAATTTCAAATTATAGTGTGTACGTTAATGATAATTGCACTAATTAATTTAATTGTTTAAACGTCTAGCTAGCTAAATACACTAACGTTGTTCTGGTAACTTTGTTTCATTTATTTTTTGCGAAGAAGAAGAGGATAGCTGCATGCTATAGAAAAGTAGTCTAGTTGCTTGCGCTATTTAATTTATTTTTTAAATCGATTTTTTGAGTTTAAATTTAAATGTACACAGAAAATAAATAATTAAATGTTTTGCTTTTGTTCCTTTTACAAAGCTTAGCCTATTAATTACTTGTTATGCATGCAAAATACGATCAATCTAAACAATTTACACATTTGTAGCTCAATAAATTAAATTACGAGCATTTCTTTACAAGCCTAGTAATTTTTTAAAAATTGTAGTGTAACTAATCGCTAAATATAATTGCTACACTCTATGTTTACATTCGTAATTAAATATAAATCTTAATTATTACAGCTTTGCTTGCAATTTTTTTTTGCTACAACGGCAGCTCAGTATAAATGCGTATACAAAAAACGTGGAGCTTTTTACACTTAATTGCTAATCATTCTTTACAATTTTTATGCGGTTCGCTTCGCGCTTAAAAACTAACTTTAAATTTTAATTAACCATAGTTAAATATAATATTCCATTTTACATATGTACAGCTTGACAACAATTTATTTTACAATTTTTTTTTGAGTTGCTCGTGAGCACAGAAAATTAGTGCAGGAAGAAAAGCTGAATATTTTTTGGAGGTGTTGTTGACAACGCTTAAACACTGAACACTTTTTAACTAATAATTACACTCTAAACTGTTCACTGGAGGTTTGGAAGTGGCCTGCGAACCGGAAATAGAAGCAGGAGCAATAACAAGAGCGGTGCAGCGGCTGCATACTGGAAAGAAGTCAACGTTGCTGAGGTGGATGGAGGCGATCCTGGCGAGGCGATGATTGGAGGGGTCTTGAAGGGAGTGAAGAAGGTTGGATATCATACGTTTGACTCCTTCGGGGATAACTTGGACGACTGGAGTTTGGCCTCCAGGTCGGCATCTTCATTCTCGTATCTGTTCATACAAAAACCAATTAATTATTTTCACGCATAATTAAAATAATTAATTAAATTGAATGATAATTATGTGGAGGTTTTTTACTGTCGCATGTCCTCCTGGAAGCTCGTCAGCAGTTTTCCCCTCTGCTCCTCCACGGCCCTCAGCTGATGGAGGAGTTCAATCTCCCGGTTTTTGTCCTCGGGCGACTTGACATCGTCTGAAAACAATAAATAGATTGATAAGCACAAGGTTTATCTTCGAGGGAACTGCAGGCTTGTTATAATTAAGTGGAGATTATTACCTTTGAGGAGTAAACTGTTGTCGAGCTGTTCCTCCAGACGCTCCTTCCTCGCCTCCAACTCGAGCTCCTCGGCCCTGACGAGCAGCTCCTTCTCCCAGCGCGCCAGGCGCGTCTTCTCGCGCACGAGCGTGAACCACTCCTCCATCAACTCGGCCTCCTCCGCCCCCTCCAGCCTCTCATCCACCTCCCCCCTAATCCGCTTCTCCACCGCGACGCCCCTCGCCTCCAGACTCCGCTGCTGCTGGTCCACGCTCTCCAACTGCAGCTGGATCTCCTGCATTTCCCTCATCCTGTTCCGATACCCTCCAAGGTACCCTCCTCCTCCCCCACTCCCCATCACAGCCATTGTACTTCGCGCCGGCTTCACCGGCGTCGCCACGATACTCAGCGTTGCCATGTGGTCGCTTACCGTGCCCCCCAATCCCGCCAGAGTCGGAGTGGAACCCGAGTGATCAAAACCATCCCCTCCACCACCAACTCCTCCCACTCCCCCTCGACTCGTCCGATGACTCTTGTAGGTTGTTGGACTCTGGGTCAGTCTTTGAATCACCATCTCCGGCTGGGAAAGATATTGGGCCGCTCTCGCCGGCTTGGGAGGCGGATTGTTTGGATCCTTCACTCCACTCTGATTGGAGGGAGGAAGGTGGTGGTGGTGGTATTGGGAGGGCGGAGGGAACTGGGGATACTGTTGCTGGCTGACTCTTGGAGGACTGCTGGGCGCCGGTGGAGGAGGCGACACGAGCACCTCCCGAGACTTGGAGTTCCTCCGCTCCTTGGCACTCTGCAAGATTTTCGTTGGTGTCAGTTTGAAAAGCGAAAACTTTTCTTTGCCGTTCACCGCGCTTCCTCCAACTCCATCCCCTCCCATTTCACCAATCGGATGATATCCTCCACCATTCGCTCCTCCACTACTTATCGGCGACGTGGTCGTTGTCGTCTGTTGACTGCTCGACTTATCCGAAGGACTCACGTTGTTGCTTGGTCCACTGGATGACATGACTCCACCTCCATTCCCTCCAGTGGTCGTCCCTCCAGATGGAGTAGTCGAGGTGGATGATGAGGACCCCCGAATCGTGAAAAAGTCGCTGACTGCTTGGATCAGACTTCTGCGTCGATCACGATCCTTGCTCTTGCGGTTCTTGCGTTCTGGGGGAGACACACGAACAGGTTGAGTGACGTTATTACCATTACTACTTGGAGGGAGGGAGGTGACGTTCCCTCCACCCGGTGCATTGCTGTGCTGTTGGCTGCTAATGTCGGGAACACTGGCCCCCTTTCCTCCATCCGCCGCGCTGAGCGGAGCGTCTTTGGAGTCGAGGAGCGTGTCGGTGCTGAGTGCCTTGGCTTTTGGAGTGGAGGGTGCGGCGCCCTCCGTGTTGGAGGGGCTCTGTGCATTTGTGGATGGAGTGCTTTGTGGTGGTGCTGTGCCGTTTGCAACCTCTGAGTTACCTGGATAGTGGTGGAGGGAGCTGGGGCTCATGTTCAGGTCGGACATGGTGCTGGATCGGACGCGGAGGTCGCCTCCTCCAGATGAGGTGGATGGAGGCGGCGACGCCAACTTGCTGTCAAAGAACCAGTTGCCGTCCGCTCGCGCTGTCAAGGAGGATGGCGTCCCTCGCTGTTGCTGTTGCACTGGAGTGGAGGTCATCATTCCCCCCTGTGGACTGTTGGCAAAGTAGTTTGGAGGCGATGACGGAGGATACCGGAGGTGGTCCACATCAGCCCCTCCAGTCCATCCCATGCTCTTGGCCTTCTCCGGTGAAATTTTCCTCTCACTCTGCTTGCCTCCTCCACCGGATGTGGATAACCGTAACTTCAAATGGAGGAACCCGTCGTCCTCCACCTCCTCCCCATAATTTCCAACTGGGGGACTCACCGGCTGCACTTGCGTCTCATTGGGAGAGCTCTCGTGATAATTGTACCACTCAGTGGCAACCTCGCCCCTTCCCTCCAACTGGGGATGATGATAAGGTGGATGTTGATAAGGAGGTGAGGCCGCCGGTGGATAAGGAATCTGATTCCCTCCCCCTCCACTCCCCACCAGAAACGGGTTAGTCTTGGTTATCGGAAAGTCGACGTTGGGTCTTATCGCGAATGCCGCGTCAAACACGTCCGACATGGGTCTGGTTAGTCTTCTTCCGCTTGGAGGAAACCCTGGCCCTCCTCCACTCCGCAGCGTCTCCCTAACTGGAGTAGTAGGCACACTGCCTCCCACGATCCTGTGCCCCCCACTCGCCCCAAACACGTCGTCGTCCGTGGGAATGCTGGCCTTGCGGCGGACCTTCTCCTTGAGATTGGCGTAGTCAGTGGGGCTCAGCCCGAGCTCCTCGTCGCTCTTGAGGCGAGCGCGCTCCCGCGCCGCCTGCCGCGCCTTCTCGCGGTCCACCGATGTCGCCGTGGTGCTCATGCTCCGCGCGCTCTTGTAGTGCTCCCACTTGTTCACGTCCGGCGTGGCAAAGTTGTCTCTGGAGGCGGGGTCACCTCCGTTCCCTCCGCCAGCTCCTCCATGATGACCTGGGAGGGGACTCACTAGAAATGCTGACAGGTCCGGCATGCTTCTGTAGAAGGAGGGCGAGTGGCTCTTGAACATTTTCATGCTCTTCCCTCCTCCGGACGGCATGGAGGGAGCTTCTTTCCCTCCATCCGAGATTGGAGTGGGTAGTTGTGACGCAACTGTGGGATTAACGGGCGTTGGGGGATTTGTAACGGACTGGTAGACGCTGAGCGGACTGTCGAATTTGGGGCGGTGACGGAAGCGCGGGCTGCTCGAGAAGACGGGCGAGTACTGCGGCTTGTACTGAGGCGGACTCTGGCTGGAGGTGGCCGTGGATGGTGTTGTTTGGCTGGAGGGACTCTTCACCAGCTTCTGGTGCGGTATACTCCCACTGGAGGTGGTGGTTGTTGTTGTCGTATTTGTGGAGGGAATTTCCTCAACCTCCTCCTCTTCATGACTTAAAATGGAATTCTGACTGCTTCTCCGACTGTCCACGGGTTCTTCAGCGCCTCCAACGCCTCCAGAAGCTCTGAGCACGTTATCGGAACTACCGCTTCCACTACCCGAGGAACTTCCTCCCCCCAGGGGACTCAGGCTGCCTCGACTCCCTCGCCTACTATTCTTCTCCGGACTCTTCCGTATCCGCCCCATCACCATACTCCGAATCAGGTCGTTCTGCTTGGCGCGCTCCTTGTGGATCTCCTCAATCTTGCGTGCCATTTCCGGCGACGCTATTTTCCCGGAAGTACTACTCGAGTCTCCTGAGCTACCCGACGAGTTCTCCTCCGCCAACAGATCCCCTCCGCTCTTCATCCAAGTGGAATAAAGGTCTCTCGACTTGACCACTTGTCCCTCAGCGTTCGTCTTCATTTTCCGGTAGTCCAGCGAGTCTCTTGCGTTCGAGAACGGCCCTTTTCGTGGGAGCTCCTCTGCTGCCGCTGCTCTCAGCGCCGCCACCTCCTTCACCATCACAGGATTCACGGCTTCAGACACCACCTTGCCGACCACATGGACCATTCCCTCCCCCTTTCCCCCCAAACTCTCCTCCACTGTCGGGGTACTGCTCGCCTGGCTCTCGTCCTCTCTCTCGTCACTCGAGTAAGTTGGTCGCTGCTGTCGCTCCAAAGTGTTCGGCGAGGGTCCCGTGGACGCAGGTTCCGTGGTTCTCAAAACCACATTAAAATCAGGCAATATCGATTCAGGTCCCTCCTTCCCCTCACTATTGTCATTCTCCTCCCCTCCACCCAACTTGGAGTACTGGACGCCTCCAATGCCCCTCCGGAGTATCTTGGCGTCCTCCGGACTACTCAGACCGTCAACGTCCATGAAGTCCATGTCGTCGAGGTCCAGACACAACGGCGGCTTGTTCCCTCCACTCCCTCCCTTTCCTCCAGAATGCACCCGCTTCCCCTTCGAATGATGATGTCGCCTCCCACCCCGATTATTATTGTCTTTGACAGCACCGCCACCCTCTTCCCCAGCGCCACCTCCCCCAATCTCCCCCTGGGTTCCTCCTTCCTGTACCCAGTCACTCAATTCATTTTCCAAAAAGACGCCGCTGTTCAGGCTGTCTCTGGAATCACTCGAGCTTATCCGAATGCTCTCATCAATTTCCTGGTCCACGTCCACCGCCAAGGTCACTCCCCCAAACTCGTCCTCAATCTCGACCCTCGGAGGCTCCCTCTTCACTTGCGGGCCATCCTCCTCAAAGTCCTCCTCCAGCTCGTCCGAGAGGGGATCGTCCCCCGTCTCCGTGTCGGTGTCCTCCTCCTCCGCACTCTCCCCGTGACCACTTCCCAACGGCATCGCGATCCTATCTTTCCCCGGCTCCAAATTATGTTCAAACGGCTTCTCTGCCACCGGAGTTTTCTGATCATCCTCCAAAATCCCTCCATTTCCTCCCACCTTCCCCACAGCGATTATCGTGCTCTGGGTCTCCGTCTCCGACTGACTGAGACCTTCAGACGACAGCACCATCATTACAGGCGGATGATGTCCATTGTTCTCCTCCTCCCCTCCATGTCCCCCTCCACTGCTCTCCCCTCCATTCACGACAACCACTTCACTCTTCTCCCTCCCCACATCCTGCTTCTCCCCCACAGGGGAGATTTTTACTTGATGATTCTGATGGGCTGCGGCACTCTTTTCCAAATTGAGGCGATTCATGCTGTCCACCTCCGCCCCTCCACCACCTCCATTCATCACAACGACCACATCACTGTTTATCCAGGGGTTCCCTCCAACTCCCTCCCCCAGCGCGCCAGGACTTGGCGGAGTTGGCGTCACGTCGCCATCATCTCCCCCTCCCCCCGCATCCAACTGCTGCTGCTGTTGAGAAACAACTTCATTCTTTTTAGGAGGAACTCCGCCTCCATCCACCGCTTTGGGACCTGCTTGGATGGGACTGATTTGTGGTTTATTTTTCCATTTCTCGGTTCCGTCCAGAAACGCTTGCATGGTCGCCGAAGGTCTCGCCGCCGGTTGCAATAATTTCTGCTGCTCGGATATCATGTCCAGGACACTTCGAAACTGCTGACTTTGTGCGGCGCCACCTCCACTCTTTTGCTGTGGCTGTTGCCCACCTCCAATCCCTCCCGGAGCCCCTCCATGCAGCATGTACTTCTTCTTGAGCTCCAGACTCATTTTGCTCGCGAGTCCTTCGGGATTGATGTTGAGCGGCTCCCACTTTTTCGGGACGGCCGTGACCCGGGGCAGAGGTCGCTCGGGTACGCTCGTCTTCTTGACCGGCTCCACCATTCGTTGATTCAGGTCTTCGATGTGGTACACCTGAGGTGGCGGTTGTTTATGGTGATGGTTGTTATGGTTATGGTGATTGTGATGATGATGATCGCCTCCTCCACCGCCCCCCTTGGCGTTTCGCTTGAGAGTTGGCGTCTGCGTGTGGCTTATGGGCATGTCGATCATTCTGGTGACGATTTGCTCAGGCTCGTCCACGACGATGGTCGGAATGGTCCCGGGCACGGAATGAGGTGGATCCTCGGCGAACTCTGAGTCTGTTTCGATTTCGGTGGTGGATCCACCTCCCTCTTCCTCCTCCTCTTCTTCTTCGTCTTCGTCTTCCTCGTCGTCCTCATCCTCCTCATCGTCCACCTCCTCCTCGTCTTCAAGATCTTCTTCGTCGTCGAGGGAGGCGGACTCTTCGTCGTCACCGGAAGCGACCTCGGTGTCGGAATCGGAGCTGTCGGGATGGTGATGAGGGGGATGGTCGCCGGCGGACTTGAGCACTTGAGCTGCAGTCGCTTGAGCTTCTAGGGAGGCGCCCGCGTCGTCGCTGGACAGCTCGGAACCGCCTCCCCCTCCGAGGGGAGGAGGCTCGACGACGACCACGTGGGGTCGCTCTGGAATGTCGGCGCCCTTGAGGTTGATGCCCTCGGGCGTGATGTCGTCGTCACTAAAATTGGTATTTTAAAAAAGTAATTAATAGTTTAAATTTTTTTAACTAATCAATTAAACGGCTAAAGCAAATTTATACAATGGACGAGACAGGACGCCTACTCTAATTAGCTAAATTGCTGAGTGATTAATTTTTAAGGTGGTATACCTCAAGTCAGAAGCTTCGTCTGGCGTTAGGTTATCGGCATTAGAGGCGCCGAAGTTCCTGTCCGTCCACTCATCCTCATCCATCTCGCTAAGCAAATCATCCTCGGACGCACACTCAACCGAATTCTCAAACTCGACGCGCTCGGGCGTCGTGCCACGCTCATCCATCTCAGATAAGATCTAATCATGCCATTCATCAAACAACACCATACAATTAGTTTCAAACACGTTAATCAATTAATGAAAAATATATATATTTATAACATAACTACATTCCCCCCCCCTCCCCATCCAAAAAACCCTCCCACCCATTCCATTCTACTCCCCGTCGTACATTTCCAATCCGTTCCATAAAAGGTGCGACGCAAGGTCGTCTACACATTTGTTTTAGCGCATACATTTTATTTTTTGGCAAATTTCCACACAGGTCAAATTCCAAAAGCATACCTCGCATTTATTCGCACATTCCAAAAAATATAAAAAAAATTTGCACACACACACGCATAAGCTATTATTCCACACCTGCCACGCAAATTAATCATAAAATTATATTTTTTAATAACAAATTATGCGTGACCAAAAAAAACATGCGACTATCATTTAACCTACTTTTTATCATTTGCAAAAAAATACGTAAAAAAAATATTATGCAACATTTTTGCGTATTCATAAATAAAAAAATATGAATTATTGCTACAAATTATTGCTACACGTGTGGTGCTGGCTATGTGATCATGTCGCCACCCACCTCAACCGCATTCCACAGCTTTTTCTCTGACGTCAGCCGAGAAAAAAAATGGAACCTTTTTGTGTTTTTATTCGCAATTCCTAGTACACTGCCAAAAAAAACTAAACTAAATTGTAATTTGATATTTTGCATGGGCCAGTGGATGACGAAGATGAAAACAAGCTTCCTTATAAGGCGCCATGTCATATACCTACTTGCAATTCTAATAATCATCATCATCATGTTTGGTTGACAGAGTGACCAGTTGTGGTCAGAATTGCCCATTGTCTCTTTTTGTTGTGTTGGTCAAGAGCGCAAGAGACCAAGGATTTTTGCAACTAATTATTAAATTTTTATGATTTCTGTTCCTTTTTCGATGGCGCCGCATGCTTTACTAAAAAATATGCATTCATCTTTTGCCTTGCACGTTGTTGAAAACGGTTTCTCGGAAATTAATAAAAAATGACTCATATTGCTGTGGCGATGACGCAATAAAAAAGAAGCCGAAAAATAAAATGAAAAAAAAAATTGGTGCAGCAGATAAGGCAGAGTTGATAAGAAAAAAAAATAGAAAGAAGAGGAGCAACTTATCATCATGGTTATATTACATGGTACGCGCGCGCGCATAGTAAACAGCTTAATCTTCTAAAAAGTATCATATAGTTAACTAATTAGTCTCACTACTCATTACTTTAAATACAAAAAATAAGGGTAATGGCACTGATAATCATATAGCAGTAATGTATATATATATAGTTCATTTTTGTTTGAGATTGATAAGCGTTTTTTTTTCGATTGATAAGCCATAGTAATATCCACCCCAGCAGAGCACACAGAAAAAAAATGTTTTGAAGGAAATGGCATATTAATTAATTATCATAATAATTATAAACTGTCTTTTTTTGTTGATTGGGGTAAATAATACGACTCATTGATTACAATTGAGTATAATTAGCTTAACAAATGTAAAAATTGATAATGACTGTGAGAATGAAGATTAGATTCGATAATTCCTCGCCTCCTCCCATCGTGTGCGCCCAGATCTCGGGTTATCCATCCAAGATAAGTCAGTCGGTAATTTTTTTAAAAGTTAACATTTAAGCAGTAAAGTAAATAATATTTATAGTCTTAAAAAAAGGAACACACAAGATTTTTTTAAAGATAAGGCAAAAAGAAGATAAGATAATTGTAAAAGATAGTTTTGTGCAGACTCAAGAATTGATAAGCGTTTTTCTTTCTCTCTCAAAAACACAATAAATGACAAGATAATTATTTTAACTCAAGCTCATATATATATATATCCCAAAATTAAATCTAATTTTGCATTGACCCTTAACTAAACATAACTACTAAATTTAATTATGACTTAAGTTTCCGCGACTAGCTCCAAATTGGCCACGATAAACTGATGGATTTCAGGCGGATTGAAAATGTACGACACGGCGAACAGCAAAATCATGAACAGCACGTAATATCTGCTCTTAATGGGCGCCAGCGTGCCGCCCCCTCCCAACTGCTCCAACAACTCAATCTCCTCCCCCGCATACCATCCCCCCTCCCAGCCTTTCCCTTGACCCACCTGTTGACTTGTTGGCGTTCCCAGAGGATGTCCCCTCTGCTTCCCATCTCCTCCTCCTCCAGCCGCTCCTGCTCCTCCAACAACCAATCCAGCTCCTCCGAGCGCGGTGCCTGCACCACCTCCACCACTCGCGGCCTGGTCCACCTGGTCATACTTTTTCCAGCCGTACAGCCAAATAGTATTATAATGACTGGTGCAGAAGAAGCGGTCGCCATAGCGACCCTCGCGGTCAAACACGTAGTTACCTTCAAAAGTAATTCACAAAACAGCCATTAAAATCCTGTCGCCATTTCAGGTGGAAATTTTGGATCTCACCGTTGACCCATTTTACTTACCGACTCGTAGCGCTGTATTGCAATACTCGCACCGGAAGCAGTTCCGGTGAAAATATTTCCCCTCCGCCGTCATCCGCTCGACCACGTAGACGCGCTCCTTGCAGAAATGACAGCACTCCGAGCCGCCTTTTTTTGGAAACTCAAAAATGGGGCGGGACGCCACAGGACCGGTGCTACTCGTATGATGATTCGCTTGACCTCCATGACCTCCTTGACCACCTCCCGGAGGGACCTTCTCCAACTTATGAACCAACTGCTCAGTCAAAGCGCTAACTTTGTTGGAGCCTCTCTGCCCCACCTCCAGCGCGTTCCCCTCCCGCAACTTGCAGCTTATCTTTTTCATCGTCTCCTCAAAAATTTGCATTTTATCATCTCCCACACCCTCAGGTCCTTGAGCTCCTGCCGCTTGTTGTTGGGAGATTCCCTCCATTTTCCGCTTGAGCGCCTCCCGCTTGTCGTCAAACGCCTCGCGACTCCACTTGGGCACCTTGTCATCTCGCTCCGCCTTTTGGAGGGAGGGTCCCTTGCTCTCGGCAATCTTCTTTTCGATCAGCTGCACGTTCCAGTCCGTCTTCTCGATTTTCCCGATGGCACGAATCAAGTCTTTGGGTTTTTGGTGGTGATGAGCCCCTCCGGAGGTGGAGGAGGAGTCCCCTCCCGGATGACGACCCTTCAGCTTCGCCTCCAGATCTCGGGCCAGTCCAGGTACGTTTTTTTCAGAGTCCGAGTCGCCTCCGGAGCCGCCTCGGGTCAGAGCGCGGCGGCCGCCCAGCGTCGTACGGATTTCTCGACCCTGTACCAAAAATAATTAGTCCCTCTAATTAGCAAATTCCCTCCACAGCACCACCAAAAATTATTAGTTGGTTCACTCCACAACATTAATTATAATTAATCCAATTAATTTGAACACGGCAGGAACACAGGTGAGTCGTGTAAACTTTTTTGGCCACCCAAAAAAATTCAAAGTTTCCCGCTCACACTAAGTTTTTGTTCGATCGTCTTGAGTCGCTCCTGGAATATGGGCGCGGTTTGGCGATACAGATGAAAAGTAAAGTCGTTATAAGGTCCCTCCCCATCCTCCCCCTCCATCCCCTCCCCAAACATCTCACACTCGGTATCCGAATCGTCGTCAACATCATCCACCTCACCCTCGTCCCCTCCATCCTCTTCTCCTCCACCTTTCCCAACACTGACCACACTCCCTCTCCGTCTACCTCCCCCTCCCGCCTTCTTCTGCTTCTCTTCCATCTCCTCCCTTTGCATTTGCTGCAAAGCCCCCCGGTCATTCAAATGCAATAACCGCATACTTTTAATAAACCGTTCCGTTTGCAGCATACGCTCTTGCTTCCGTCGCCTCTGTCTATCCGCCCGATTCCGTTCGATATCCTGGCGTCTCCTCTCCTGCTCCTCCGGATCCACCTCCATCTTTTTCCGAGGCGGCTGCTTCATATCCTCCAGTTCAGGAGGCTGCGAATACGGATTAAATTTACCCAGAAAACTCCACAGATAACCACTCACCGTGTTTCCACTCGAACTTCCGGGAAGAGTCCCTCCTCCGCTCCGGCCGCGGTCCTCGCTCCTCCTCTTTTTGTGTCTCCTCCCGCCGCTCACCTCACTGTCGCCTCCTCCATCTCCTCCTCTGCTGTCTCGTCCGGAGCTGGACACACGATTCCTTCGACTCGGCGTTTTCCCTAGAAAATCAAACACAAAAGAAATTAAACGTCATCTCCAAATACCCCCTCCATAAAAATATTCTCCTCCATCCATCTCCACCTCCCATCTTACCGGAAGCATGTTTTGAGGACGACGACCCCGCCGTAGCGCCCAGTCCCTGCGGCACCTTAAAGTTATATTTGAATTGCTGTTGACTAGAATATCCGGTTCTCTGGACCGCCTCCTCCAAATCCTCGCAACTCTCCCCCCTTCCCCCAGCCCCCCACCTTGTCTGCGGAATCTCCCCCCGGAATATCTCGTAAACTTGACTCAGGTAGGCGACGCAGCTCAAAAAATCCTGGGCCACCTCCCCCCTCACACTTTCCCATCCGCTCATGACATGCTGTAAGCCGTATTCTTCATTCAACAGGTCAAAGGCCAACTGATTCCGAAATCCGGCGCACTCCACCGGATCCACGTTCTCCTCACTGGGCAGCGGATACTCTTCAATCAGATCCGGTCTAAATCGATGAATGATGGCGCAGAGCACCTCGCCCGAACTGAACGCATCCCTGACATCATTGACCTCCAGCCCGTACCCCACGCATTGGTCCCGTAGCCAGGTCAACAGATGATCCACCGCTATCACAGAGTCCCTCCTCCTCTTCTTCACTCCACCTCCATCGCAGCCCCCTCCAATTTCCACCAATCCTTCCATCTCTACTGCCGGCATGTCGCTGTCCAGCAGACTCTTGACTTGGAACGGCATCACGGCCCTTAAATTCAGGTTGGGATATCTCGAATGTGGGTCAATCGTGTAGCTCGTGTGCTCCTTGTTCAAATTTTCTGGCGTCGTCTGCGCGAGCAATCGGTAAATGCTCTCGCGCTCCGCCATCACCTCCAAGGGACCCTTGGTCCCTTGCGCCCACGACCTTATCATCCAACAGGCGTCGAAACTACTCAGAAATCCGCGGGCGCATCCACTTCCGGTTGGCCAGAAAGGCTCCAGAAGTGAGTCACCCACGAGTGTCATCAGTAACCGCTGCTTGTTCCGCTCCACAACTCGACAAGCGTTTTCGGCCTGGTACATGGCCGTGAAGTCAAACATGGCCACATCCGGTTGACCATAATGATTCACTGCGAACTCCAGGTTGGGTAATTGGTTTTCGGTTGAAAAGATGGCGGCTTCGAGCGCGTAGATCATTAAATTTTCCGTGCTAATGTTTTCGTGACTAAGCAGCTTGGCCGTGTCGGCGTAGTCGTGGAGGAGGACACCCTTTTGGAGTAAACTCTGCTTCTTGGCCGTCATGACAAAGTAGTGCGTCTCGTCCTTGTAGTAGACAATGTTTTCTAGATCGATCCCAGTGGCTTCATTCAACTCTTGGAAAAATTTCTGATTAAAGATGTAGCTGACGCCACTGATTTCCTTGACGCGGGCTTCAGCCTCGGAGTGTTTATTGATAAAGTTGGCGGTGATGGCGATGGCGAGTTTTGCGCGGAGCGCCTTGCGCCGGAAGCCGTCCAGAGTGTTCCGGCGACCATCAGCCCCGATGAGGACGTCGAACGTGAAGTGGGATACGGGATGATCGGCGGGGATGGTGTTGGCGCGCCAGCCGGACTGGGAGTTGTCGTCGGCGGGGGAGCGGAGACCTTCGAAGCTGACGCCCTCGTGGACCTCGACGCCGAGGAGGAGGGCGACCTTGAGGAGAATGCACTGGAGCTGGCGGATGGAGATGTGGTCAATGGAGCCGGCGCAGAATTTCCCGTAGAATTTCTTGGCGCCGAGGCCCTTGAGATCGGTGATGACAAAGGGCCAGAGGTGGAGCACGTTGTTGCGGGAGAAGCGGTCCCGCTTTTCGATCAGGACCACTTTGGCGCCCAGGAGCTGGGCTTCGATGGCGGCGCGGAGTCCGCAGGGGCCGGAGCCGATGATGAGGATCCGGTTGGAGGCGCACGCCTTGCCCCGCCCGTAACATTTGTGGCTGGCGCGCTTTTCGAACTTTGCCCAGAGGCCTTGGGCGCGCCATGAGGACAGCTTGCTCTACAAAAAATAAAATAGAAAATAAAAATACACAACAGTTAGTTTTAAGGTTATTAGTAGTAATGGTTATGGTTATGAGTTAGGTTAGTTACCCGGAGGCGTGGATAAAAGTCGGGAAAGTGAGTGGGCTTGATCCGGAGCACGGAACACAGTTGGCGGTAGTGGGCGAGAATGCTCTTGAGCGTGTTGGCACTGCAAAACTTGTCGAAAATGTCCGACGCCAGGGCGCTCTCCGGACTCACCGTTCTTCTCGGATCCATTTTTGTTTTCAAAATTAATTAACTAACTAACAAAACTTTTAAATATTTTTTTGGGGGGCGTAAAAATATTTTTCCTTCTCTACTGACGACTGACGTGGATTGAGTGAGACCACCGTCTCCTCCTCTTCATTTTTTCTCTCGCTTGTTCCTTTCCTCACATTTTTAATGTCTTGTCAAATTTTACCCACAATTAACAGGAATAATTAAATTAAATTATCCTAATTGTCTATTATCACCCCAACCTTTACACAAAAAAATCCACTATCCTTTATCCACCACACTTTCCATTCTGTTCACACAAAAAAGTCACTCTACAAACCGGACTGGATCTTCTCTGCTCCTATCTTCTTTAACAAATAATTATAATGACGACGATGATAATAATAATAATCCGACCAATAAAACAAAAATTAAGTCCAACAAGCTTGTATGATGATGATATCTTAATCTTGTCGTCTTCTCAAGACGTCAGAGCAGCAGCAATCCCAAAAGCTTGTTGAAGAAAGATCACCAAAAAAAGCTGTGCTCCTTTTTTCTGTCGTGGTGGCGACGTTAAACATGACCATTAAAATGGATCACCATCTCTCAGAAAGATGCGTGGGCATCCAACTTTGTTGGCACTTGGCAGAAGAGGAGTCAATTCAGTTCATCACAAAAAAATAATATATATAGCACGACGACAAACGAATCCAAATCTTTTTCTTCTGTGTTCGTAGTTGCGTTTACAAGCCTATCATTATCTTCTCTGCCTCCGTCATTTATTTCTTAATTGTACATTAGTCAACAACAGCAACAACGCCGTATATAAAAAAATAACACTGAATAGGGGTCACCGTGCTAACGACACCGATAATTATAATAATTATGCAACAATAATAATCATAATAATTTCACTGACACACACACAGGTAGCTTTTTTCGTTGCCGTTAATGATGAAGATGAGACGGCTCCTTGTTGTTAATAATAATCATGATGACTAAACTGCTGCTTCTGCTGCTGTGGTAATGGTAATGAGGTTTGCTAATGATGACGACGGCGATGATAAGAGTAACGGTGATTATCTTGTTGTTGTTATCGCTGTTGTCTTGTTTGTTGTTGCTTCGTTGCCGTTTTTTATGGGAAGTTTTACAGGTGTCATCATTTGGCGCCACCCGGGATGGAGATATGTTTGACTCGTATGACTTGCTTCACAATAAATCTGGAAATAAACAGAATAGAAAAAAATACAAATAAATAAAATAGCTAAAATATTTAATTATCACTGTGTTTAATCCAGAACAACAACCACTAGCATAATTATTTGTAACATGGCGATATCGACATCAACTTAATACCTTGTTATTATTTGTACAGACATGAGCTAACTGACTATATTTAACTATCTGTTATACACACTGCTGACATGATTTGTTTTATTTTCCTGTTGACAATTAACATACAGACAGACTGCAGAGTTGACAATTATTTAACCACTTATTATTTATTATGAACTCGAGCTCGTAATATATTTTTTACTGAACATTTGCCCTAAGCTTAAAGAGATAATGACTTTGACGACGACGACGATTCTGTGACGATAATAATAATAATGTACGCTGTTGTATATTTGGGATGACTAATGGCTTATTTTTTTTCTGTGAGTGCGTCTCTCTGGTTTAACTTTTAACACGGAAATCACTTGGGATAATAAATAGATGGATATAATGACTGCATCTGTGAACCAGTTTATATGTACTTTTCTGGCTGACTAATATTTTTAATCTCTCCTTCTATTTATCTCTCTCTGTGTGTCACCACTATCGTCATCTTGATGACAAGTTAAAATATATTTATGTCCTCCTGTCAGTTAGTTTTAACTGGATTAGCAGAAATAATTTACTTAATTTTTGGTTAACGATAACTTCGAACCAAGTCGTCACTCTGTCTGATTATTGTTGACCGGTTGGGATTAACTGAACTCTAACCTTTTTCATTATTTTTTAACTCGAATAAAAAATTACAATAATTATTTAACTTACTCTTTCAAGTACAATTTTTTTAAAAGCTTCTTCCTTTATTTTTTCTTACTACCGTATTGACTGACCGCAACTGACTGACTGACCACTGGTCAGAAGCCTGCACTGATCATTATGAAGATATGATAATTAATCAGGCAAGCTGTATATTTTTAACCCTTCAAGTTATAGCCATCCCATTCATAAGACTACAAAAGCTCATGTAAATATATTATGCAAAATAGCTTGTTGTAAAATATATGCAACATATAGTGGACGCAGTGGTCAGTTTGTTGTTGAGAAAATTGAAATGGAAAGTGACTCATGAATGAATGTAAAGAAAAAGGAAAATCTTTTTTTAAAGGCAGCGCTTCTGAATACTAATTAAGTTTGCCAGAAAGAGAGGCCCAGCCGGCAGCTCCTTCTGACCACTGGTCAGTTGTTGGTCAATAGCAAAAAAGTAAGTGAAGTTAAATGAGCAAAAAAGGTAAATAAATATTTTTCCATTTTTTTATTCGGCGGCACCTTTTTTGAAACAAATGTGAATAAACAAGTACTTATGTAGGTATATTGGCAGCAGGAGTGCTAATTAGTAATTAGCGAGACCCAACTAAATGATATTTTTTATGACGAAATATATATTTACTTTTTTAATATTATTAGCAACAGCTTCTTCTTCTTCAGTGTGTTAAGTTTAATAGGTCACTAGTGTTAAGGGGAAAAAACTATTCGCAAATATTTGCAGAAATGTATATATTTTTTTTGTGACGAAATATGCTTAAGTAAAGTAAACCGACAACAAACATGACTATAGTTTTTTTTCAGAAGAGAGTGTGTGCAAATATTTGATTTACAAAAAAATATTGTGCCAAAAGCTATTTGCTCTCGCATGGGTAGGTATACAATTTTTTGCAATATGGCTTGCGTACAAGTATACTTTTTTTGTTAACTTAACCAAAAATACCAGTTTTATTTGCCTAAAGCACCAAAAAAGCAAACAAAAAAATATATCCAGACATGACAAGTGGTGTCATAAATTGCAATAAAAAGCCATAATATTCTTTTTTAGCAAAAATTATACTGACCACTCACTGCCCAAGTTTTTACGCACACGCAATAAATTATATATCGTACGCTGGAATCTCTAAAAACAAAAGTCGTAGTAACGCCAACACACTTTATTTACGTAATCAGTTTGGATTTTTATTATAGGTGGGTAGAGAAAATAGAAAAAAGTGACCGTTTAAAAATATTTTCCCTAACGGCTACAAACAAAGCTTATTCATTGATTGACTCACTCACTCACTTTCTCTCTCTCTCTCTCTCTCAAAATATTTTCCACAACTTCCCAGAAGGTGAGTAACCAATGGCGACTACAAAGGATTGCGCACACGTGTATATGTTCAATAAATGAATAATGATGAGATTTTGAGCACCTGTGTGTGTGCGCACATCACTACCTCAGCAATTTTTTGATTACCGCTTTAATTAACGACAGGTTTTCTAGACGGCGAGTCAACATATATGCCTACTAGACAGCTACAAAATATTTTAGAAACTGATTTTGGTCGGCAATTTTGAAAACAATTCTTACCGTATACACAAATATATTATGCAGATAAGGCCAAAATGGAAACAAAATACTTGTCGATAAGACACACACACATATAATGGGTTATCTGACTGACTCGCTTTTAGAATTCTGGGACACACACAGAATAAAAAAATCACATAAAAATTATATTTTATAGTTTGCGTGGTGCGTCGTATACAAAAAAATTATTCGTGTTTTTTTGAAACGTCGACGTCGTATGGCCTCATAAAATATATATTTTTTTGGAACTTTTTTTAAAAATATTTATTTCAAAGTGTTTAAGCAGAGCAGCAACAGTAGATGTAGAAGACCAGGTTTTTATTTGTAAAAAAAATTGTAATGTTTTTTTTTGCGTGCGATTATTTTTTTTGTCGTCGTCCTGCTCGTTCTACTGCTGCTTGCCGAAAACTAAATCCGCAACTCAAAAAAAACTGGCGAGTTGGTGGATGTGGTGTGGAGAGCGCTTGCTTTGGTTGCTCCAGATTTTCTATTTTTTAATTTTAATCCGTCGTCGCTACTCAAATCTGCTCTCAGAGAGAGGAGAGAGCTCATTTCTTGTAGAAAGCTTGCCAAGAAAACAAAAATCGGATAAGAAGTGTGCATGCATTTTGTGAGGTTACATAAACCACAACACAGCAAATGGCGAGAGAGAGGACACAAATTTAAATCTTATGATAATTTAGGATTAAGAAAGCATGGCAGAGAAAAAAATAGAAAGGATGATAGCGACGAAGGATGGATGGAAAATTGGAAGGCTGTTTGAAATTTTTGACACAGTTTTTTTTTAAATCCTCACAGAGAAAATAAATGAGCCGTTCTTTTTTTTTAGTCAAGGCGGAAGTGGCGCGCACACAATCATCATTAAATTAATCCACCTCATCTTATCTTTCCTCGAACACCAACCTAGACATTTCTCATGGCTTATCTGAATCCATAGAGAAGATAAGAACTGTATGGAAACCTTCTCAATAGTTATGTATCGGTCGCCTTGGAAATATATTTTTCTACGCCGGTCCACAGAACAAAATAAATAAACGGCGCACGTGCCGATGGACTGGCTTGGGATCATCCAACCCAACCTAAAATAAACTGCTAATTATTTTTTCCAAAAAGCCATTTAACTCTCGGGGTGGCGTTTAATAACCTCTCCAGTTGAATGACATGCAACAAAGAATGCAAAATATATGAAAAACGAAACTATGTACTCATTTAATTTTATTTGTTTATTTTAGCTAATATTATCACTCGCAAATTACCAAAGTCGCAAATTATTGCAATATACTTATATGTATTTTTTCCTTCCGCTTGCACCTCCATTTTTGGTATTCCACCGTGTATTTTTGCGGAGGTGGCAACACCGACACACGGGATACATATTAAGGAATGCCAAGTGCGCCAAAAAATTATTTCTATATCTGCCACCGGAAATGCAAATGATAATTCCCGGGCATGCAAAATATTCCCTAGTGGCACGATGATGAAAAAATACAATGTCGCAATTTTCTTCTCATAATTTATTAGCATGCATTTTTCCGAAAACAGCCGCGCCATTTTTTATCTGTTGCCCCTGAGAACATACAAAGTAAAGTAAGGATTAACGGCGACCCTGAAATTGATCGGGTGACGTAAAGGCCATCAAACAAGAATTACATGACGGGTAAAAGGAAAACAAGCAGATTTCTGTCTGTTTGTGTGCACTTTTGCAAAAAAATACAGCGATTCAACAATTCTTTCAAGATTATCATGTGAGCTGTTCAAATACGTACGTAAGTAATATCTCGCGTTTCACAAACGAAAAAACAACTATGTCTTCTGCTGCTGCTGAGCTACTGCCTATTTTTGGCATTTTACTTCAGAACACCCGAGACGTTTGTGGAGTGGAGGAAAATAACAGATGGCTGGCTAGCTCATCATCATCATCACCGCTACTCGACTTGTGACGGTTAGCTAAGCAATCCAGAAAAGTGAATGGCTTTAACGGCTACGTGGAGGAAAAAGGTAATAAAAAATAACGCTAATGGGGGCTCTGTCTATCTCCCCCGGTGCAGTAAACCGGGACAGAGAAAAAGTCAAGGAGCCGGAATGACATTTACGCAAACAGCGAGCGTATACAGTGGTGGCATTATGCGGCTGTTTTCATGGAAAATGTCTCCGTATGCCAGAGAGAGGTTCATAAAATATTCATTACAATCATCCGCAATGCAACAAAAGTGCAACTGAGCTCATAACAGCCGTCCTATTAACTCGGTCATTATTACCAGCCATAAAGGATTATTCTGATGAAGACGATGACGCTGATGTGATGGTAGGGAAATTAGAAAGGGAAAATATCTTAATTAAATTCTCCCACGTAAAATATTTGCAAGTCAAGTCACCAACAGTATCACCAAGAAATCACCAAGACGACCACAGAGTGTGGATCCTGTGCATGTATCCACCTCCACCCTTTTTTTGCCAAAAAGAAATATTTTCATTCATGCCTTTCGTCACACATCATCACCATTTATTTTTTCCAACGACTTTACATGTATACAACGACCACATTTTTTATTGCATCATCACCTATCTATCCATTCATCTATCCATATCCCCAAATCAAAAAATACAGAAATTTCACTTATTAACAAATGCGTCAAATATGCGTCATGTTTTTAAGTACGTCGCCGTGGATGCAGGAAAATTAAGTTAACGGCAGGTGCTTTAAAAAAATACTAAAGTAGCCAGGATACTTCCGCCCACGCACGCCTTCACTCCAACAAAAATAAGGTTCCTACCTGGGTAAATGTAACTTAATTAATTTGATAATTAATTAAAATTTGCATACACATTCCTAACATCTAAATAGGAGCTTGTATCTAAAACAAATTCTGTGAATTTGTGACGACCGGCACAGGCATTTAATTTTTTTATCATCGTCTCCACCCCCGCATATTTTTACACACGCGGTGCGGCGACGGATTACGAATATTGCGAAATACTTCTCCAACTGTGACTTTCTATTTAAAAATATTTAGGCTATGTGTATACATCTACTACAATATATTGGTATATTCCGATTAGTTTAGTGGTGGTGAAGAGATGAACAGTTACATCATTCTATATGATCCATTGCATTACCACGACCACCACCGCAACAAGCTGCTAAAAAAGACGAGCAAAAATGAAGCCAATGAACGGAACATTATCACCATCGCAAACTGTATGCATTGCTATATGGCAGCAGCAACAGCGACAGGAGCACAAGCTCTGCATCTTAAATCATTTTCTTGAGATCTGCTGTGCTCGTCGTCTTGTGCAAAAAAAAATTATTGACAATGTGCTAAAGAGAAAAGTAGGAGCAGCAAAATATATAGCAAAAGCAATGCTGGTGGTATAAGATGAGATTACAACAAGTATATATTTTTTTTCTTCAGAGGTGATCTCTGCGATATCTACCGTCTCCTCACCAAATTTCCTCTCTATACCTATTTGGATTGAAGATGACGAAGAAAGTGGATGTGTTTATTTGGTGAAGAAAAATGCCACACACAAGGATATACACACAATGTTTTGAATAGATGATCAGAGTGGTCAGTATAGAGAAGAAGAGGATCAGTAACAAATCAAAGGGATTGAGAGATGAGGTGACAATGGCTCACACCCCAGCGTCACGATCGACACGAAAAAAAACAGGAAATCAGCTATATACCGGTATCCAAAATATTCCCAAACCTGGCTACATAAAATTATCCCGGAATCCCAAAAAAATCCCAAATATATCTCGACTTGAACCGGTTTAATAATTTAAAAAAAAATGTTACCGGGATTTTTTGAAATATATATTGATGTCGGAATAGTTTGCAGGCATGGTTTATTAACCAATCCCGCTTTAAATGATAATGGCTTATTGCTTTTTTTCTGTTGTTGTTGTTGCTGTCGTTGTCGTGATTTCTAGATGCATGATAAAAAAATATTTGCGATAGGATCGCAAATGCAGCGCACGCACGCACGCACTCACACAAGCCATCAAAGTAATGTGAAGGGAATAAAAATGACCAGTGGTCAGTAGTGTGGCTGTGCGGTGGCTTGGTTAGCATTTATTAGCAAAACTTTTTTTTTCTTGTTTCTGGTTTGGATTCTGCAATTGATAGAGAGAGAGAGAAAATTCTTTGTTTGTTGGTGGTTTGGACAATCAACACAACACAAAAAAGTAAAATGGTCAATCACGTCACGTGTCACTAAAGTGGTCGCCATTGGTAACCATTGTAAAGTAAGTAGTAAGTAAAGTAGAAAGGAGGTGGTGTTTATGTACACCGTCGCGTTGTAAACAAGGTATAATTAGAGAAAATGGGATTAACTTTGTAGGAAAAGACGGATGGGAAAAAAGTTAAGGAGAATTAAGTTTACTTTTGTTAACAAATAGGTAATTATTGATATACTACCACCAACAATAAAGCTATCCCAACAGCAACGAAAAACTAAACCTATTTTCTGGAATTTGGCAACTTTTTTTTCCAGATTTTGCCAATTTGCAAACACAGCTGCAAATTTACGCCCATTATCACTGTTCGTATTGTGAAGACAACAGCTGCGACAGTTTATTGGAATATTTATGTTTTGATTGACCCACTTGCTTTTCTCTTCCGGTATTAATTTAGGCGAAAAGACTGAGAAATCTATCGCATAAACTACTAACTGCATTTATTTCACAATAATTAGTTAATTATCACTTAATAAATACAGAGCAGTTAATAACTGCCGGCAAATATGTATGATGACGGCAATTGTCCAGAATTATAACACGTTTCTCTTGGCCCCACCGGAAAAAAATTAAACATGACACGTGACACTAGCAGCCGCATATCTAAATGCTATTAAATTCTCCTATTAAACTCAACAACAATTACAAATATATATTTTTCAAGGTCAAAACACGTTCAAAAAAACAAATTCTTGTCGGTTTCAATTTCAACAACAATCACCTCCACAAATCCAATTACTTGAACAAAATAATAATAAACAGGTATTCTTAACTTCAAAAAAGCTCACACCAAAACAACAATTGATCTGTCAGGTTTGTTTCATCATCATTTATTTCTTCCGTTACGGCTCGTGTGATTTTCTGTTATTTCATTTAGTAAAATAAAACAGTACCAATCGGCAACAATGCCCATCTTCCCTTTCATCCACATCACAACAATGAGATGAGTAAACAAACAAGTCACCAGTCCATGCGCCCAATTTTAATTTCACGCGTACAGAAAAAAAAGCGAACAGACCAGAAAAATAAGTAATTAATTAAAACTCTATTACAAACTTGATCTGCATTGTTGCAGCATGCGTTTTTATTGGATTTGAACAAAAACAAAACTGAAAGGAAAACCGTGTCAAAAACGTGTCAAGTCAACAACAGCAACACTATCAAACCATTTTAGAGCAGTAGCGGAGCATTTTTGTATGCAATTAATTATTAATCATAGTAATAACAATAATTATTTATTCACATTGAATCTTAAATTTCAAGTTTGACTTGACAACGTTTTCAAAATAAAAAACCTGTTGAGTTCCCATTCGCTCACTGCAACAGCAGCAGCAGCTCTCACACAAATCTTTTTTTTTGTTAAGGGGCCGTTCATTGAAGTTGTAACTTTAAACTTTCTCCACCCACCAGCAAAAATGTGATTAATCTAATTTGGAACCAAAATATGATATGTTGAGACGATATAATTATTTGTGTAATTTAATGTAGCATGCGTGTCATATGGACGGCCCCATTCTTTTAAAACCTGATGCACTTGAAATCCGATCTCATATATCTGATTGCTACAGATAAACTGTTTGTGTGTGTGCAATGGTGTGATGCGGAAAGCGGAACAGTGAGTTGAGTGACGAACAATTAGAAAGAAAAACCATTTTTTTACTCTTTCATTTTCTTTCTATGCATTTTGTAGAACAATTCAAATCATGATCACTATTTGCATTCCGCGTCGACATGCTTGGCTAACTGGACAATTAAAATGGAACGTAATTAAAATTTACACCTCTCTCTCTCTCTCTCCGCCTGTTGTATACATACATACACACATTTGACTGGCATTGATTTGTTGTGGTCACAACAAACAATTATAGAGAAAATTACGTTTGCACCCCGTAAAAAAGTAACTACATTAAATATTGCCCATTTAACTAATCCCACTTGCATATTTAATCACAGTACCACTGTTAAAATTAGTTAATACAGCGCAGTATAAAAAATGCAGTCATTCATTCATTTAAAAAGGATATTTTTTTATTTTTGAGTGTGAGCAATAAATTTATATAACAGTTTATATTGCCACATTGCTTATCAATATCATTACTACTCGAGCTGCAGCTGAGATAAGCTCACATACCCAACTTTTTAAACATCATATCAATTTGGTAAAGTCATTTTATTTAAACCTGCGCAATTATAAAACAATGCATAAACACAGAATGCGCCCACCCACACACTACTTAACTAATAAACTATAATACCAGCAGCAGCACCAGTTCACAAATCATTTATCTCGCCATAATCATTATCATGACTCATTATTGTGCATTTTATTATAACCATTACCAATACCAACTTGCATTAATTTCCTTCCTTCTTGTAATTTATATTACGTACGCTGCTATTATAACCAATTACGCTAATTTTTAATAGTTAATTTACGACGGCCACAAAAAAATTTGAGAATACGATAACATGTGAGCTAGGGAAATGTATACAAGTTTCAGGCTAGCCATTACATTTGTTTGAGTTTCGTATTATAGGTCACCAGAGAATTATTACTATTATTATTATTCGTTAAACTAGCTACTAACCCGACCACAGCATCAAATTGATATAGTTCATAATATTCTCAGATTTAAGGTTGGTCTAGAGAGCTCAAGAGTTTAGATCCGCGTTCCCTTGCCAAAAACCTCAGAAGAGTCTATCGTATGCAGTTTTTTCTAAAAAACCAAATTGCAATTGCAACTATTTTTTTTATATATATTCTTCTTCTGCTAAAAAAAAACTGCACCGTATTTTTTACACCTGATACTCTACATTATGATAACCAAAAAATGATAACCATAAAAAAATATACACAAGAATTGGTATAACGGGCGTGGTAAGCAGTAGTGATGTACCTTATCCTCCTACAAACCTAAACCTCCCATCCTACTACAAGCACCTTATCTTCTTTTCATTTTTGGCTACTCTGTAGATTCAACAAATTATGATAACCTGTGTAAGCCACGAAACTAGGCGGGGATAAGGCGTAAGATTTTTTTGATAAGAACAAAAAAAGGGCCCTGCTGTATTTTCTCAGTTGAAAAAAATAACTGATGGAGTGAGATAAATGATTTAAATTTATTTAAAATGTAGATTGATTTGTGTAATTACCCATCGTACTACTTTTTACATGCCTTTTAGACATTTAACACCTTCAACAGTAACCAGCAGTACAATTTGTTTTTTTGGAGGTTCAAAAAAATACTTGAGAAAACAATTACTTAATTATTATTTACCTCTAGCGCTACTATTAATAAACTATAACCATAGTTATTTTTATATCCCAATTAATTAAAAATGTATATATATATTTCACCTTAATGACTACTTAGTAAAAACGTACCAACTTCAAAACGAGATGCAAAAATGTACCAGAAAATTACCGACTTTTAAACCTGAGCTAATCAGCGGACTAATTATAATTATTTTCTTAACCTACATGAATATTATTAAGTTAATGGTTATAATAGCTTACCTTTTTTCTCCAGACATTTCCCGGTCCGTCTCATTTTCATTCTTGTGGCGTCATAAAAAAAACGCCAGCCCAAAATATTACAACAATTTATTCACTTGCTTCACTGGTCACCAGTTAACTTGATACACATTTAAACGTGTCATCACACACAAAAATATAAAATGTTTATAACTGTTCATTTGTTCAGTTATCTTCAATGTCATCTTCAAGAACTACTTAAGAATTCCTCCACGGCACGGTTCTCCGAATAACCAAGCTTCTTGGAATGCCTCCTGTCCGGATCGATAATCTTGAATGTCGCCACCCGATGACCTTTACGATTTTCTGGAGGCGGTGGTGACCGTTTTGGTGAAGCAATAAAAATAATTATTGTTCCTCTCCGCTTGCTTCACATTCTGCTTCCGGTCTCGCTGCTTGAAAATGTCAACTGGTTCTGTTGGAACGGGCATCATGACGAAATCCCTATTTTCGGTGTTCCAAATGAGTCATCTTTCTCGTTTCCTGTTGACGACGACGACATTTGACGATGGTCACGATCTAAGCCGAGACATCCGGTGATGACACTGACGCCACGTGTGTGGATGGTGAGTTGGTTAAAAAGTCTAAATTCTTCCCCAATGAATGGAATACCTGGGAAAATAATAACGACACAAAAAAAATGTACGGGATTAATTATTATTGCCTTATTAAAGTTTATCTTTATGATACGTGGGGTAAAAAAAAGATAAGCACCAGCAGTGCAGCAGTTGGTTATACCCATGACGATAAGCTCATATGTATGTAACACGGTCATTGTCACACGCTTATCATCACTGGGGTGGTGATAAAACGGGACGACGGGAGGAATTTTATTGACAGGTTTTTTAGAGTGCAATTAAGTTAAGTAATTGATAAGCAGGTTTATTGGAAAAATTGACACCAAAAAGTCATGTCACCTGTCGATAAGTTTGCTCAGCTTATCCATCTCTACCCTGCTAATTGCTCAATATTAAATATTACTTAATAATTATCATCTAATGGGTGATATGGCTCATTGTCTTGTCGAATTTGTGACATTGCGCAGTGATAGGGAGCGCCAGAGGCGGTTTTCGAGTGACAATGATTGTAATGGCGTGTGTGTGTGTGGGGGGGTCTTCATCGTCATTTCAAAGATAACTATATGCCTACCTAAATGCCTTTAACAATCAATGATGACGATGATTGTCTTTATTGAAGCCACTCCAAAAATGGAATCGGATCAGAAATGAGATTTCGCCATTCGCCTACAATCGCCTTCTAAAATAATAGCCTATCTTGCCATTGTTAAAATCTCTCTAGTCAATTGATTCACTAGTATTTTTTTTTCGCTTGCCAGAATTGACGTGGTGTCACCTTCACAGCAGCAATGGCGACAATGATGATGAAGACCTTCAGTTATGGCGACGACAATGAGTGCTATTTACGTTGGCGACAATATTTAGTTTTGTTTCTTTTTGTTGAGCTAATAAATATTTTAACTGAACTATTTCAACAATGATTATGATAAGCCCTGATAAGCTACAAGAAATTTTCAAATTTGAAGATAACCTGCCTGAGAAATTAAGTAAACTGTTTCCAAGGAGGAAACTGTAGTTTGCACCTGTCTCGATAATTTAATTATACTTTTAATTGCTTTTGGGTGAGCAATTTTTTGGAGGAGGTGGCTCGATTGTTGCGTAACAATTAACGACGTCACTAAAGTTTTAAAAATGGTCGTGCTAATGGTGATGAGGGCAGATGCGGACAACAGGACCCTACTAAATATTATTGCTTTTGTCCTTATGGGTCTAACAATTAAGTTTAATTGTTTTTTCAAACTACTAATTTTCCAACACCTCTTGACTACTGACCACAGATAAATAACTACAAATGGCTAATGGGTTAAATTAAACTTTATTTTAGCCAGTGCCAAAACTACCTACACTCCACCAGCAAAAAATAAAAATATAATAGTGCTTAATTGTTGTGCGATCACAGCAATAATTAAATTAACAATTATGTCACTTACATTCACATTTTGTTGATGACTAACCACCTCAAAAATCACAGCGACACGAAATCAATTAACAGTTTAATCACGGCAGTAGTAACAATTAATTGTGTTGTTTCTCCTCAGCTGTCTGAATCACTGCTGCTTCCACTTTTAATTGTTGGATCTCCAGTTAAACTTACAACAGTTAACCTTCACACAAAATGTCAAAGAAGACGCAGCAAAAAAAATTGTAACTGTGCCCACTACTTTAATTGCCAACTTTTAACAGTACAAATAATTGTCGTGGGGAAGAGGAGGAAGAGTAAACACTGTTACATGGATCCCCTTTAAAATGTTAATTAACCATCCAAGTCAATTAACTCTTGTTGTTATTGCTAACCGCTCAGTAAATCAGCTGACTCTCCTGTCGTCATAATTTTTTAACCACCCACTTTAATTGTTCTTCCTCTTCACAAAAGCTTTAACTGCTCATCAGTCAGTTGAGTCCTCCAACAAATTAGTTAACAGCGTTTCCACTAATTATCCACTCCAATTAACCTTGTTGCAAAATACAGAGCAGCTGACTGTTACTGTTCCCAAATTTAATTATTTCTCTGCTGCCGTCTTCAAAAATAAACAACTGCTCAACTTGCTCCTCACATTTTTAATTGTTCATTTAAACCAAACTTGGTCAGGATTTCAAGACAATTAACACAAGATGATTAAAGTTAATTGTTGATACTGATTCTTATTGTTTGTTGTTGGGGAGGAGGATAAATAAAAAGGAAGAGGAGCAGCAGCGCGCAGCAACACAGCTCGCTCGGTTCTCACCAAAATTGGTAGAGAAAAAAAAACGGCAAAAAGGAAAACAACAAGAGGCGAGATACATGAAGGGAAGAAAAACCGTCTGTGTTTTTGTGTCGACGAGTCGAATGGATTGGATCGGTGGAGGTGGTCTCTCGAATCTCTCGTCTCTTAACCCTTTCCTTTGCACACAAACAAGCAGCAGCAAAATTCAGTTCATCTTCATCTCCTCTTCTGCTTATTTTAAATGGCAGCACAGATTAATATCCGCCCGTGTTTTTCGAGAGATGAAGGCAGAGAGCAGGATACATTGTTGTTGTTCAGTTTACTACATTTTTACAATGTATACTTGTGTGTGTGTGTGTGTGGGTAACTGACCAGTGGTTAGTTTTAAGATGAGCATGTATCCTGTAACATGTTTGGGATGTGAGACGGAAGCATGAGCGGGATGGGAGCGCGTATACAATAATAGGCAGGGTTAATGTATTCTCGCGAGAGAGAGAGAGGAGCGCGTATGTTTTTTGCGCTATTGGAATGGGAATTCCAGTCTGTTTTGTCGGCCGGATAACTTTTTTCAAAATGTTAACGTTGCAGCAAATAAATAAACGATTTTTTTATTAACTACAGTAATTGATTGAAGTTAATATTTTTTTTTTAATTTTTGGCGCATCACTTTTGTCCATGATTTATGCGAGAGTTGCCTCTTTTTTAGTTAAAAATCCGAAACAATGCAAAATTGTTTTTACAAAATATGTTACCAAGTTAGTTACGAAAACATTATAGGAAATGATGTGTATTTTTTTGTGCGGGGCAAGTGGACAGCTGTTCACTGTTATTTACGTTTTTGAAATGATTTTAATGTACCGCGGCAATGTACAATTTTAATTTTAATGTAATGATTTTAATTTTAATTTTAATGATTTTAATTTTAATGTAAATTTCAATTTGCTGCGGCTTTTGTGGATATTAAATTGTATTCGTGATATACAGGTATGAAGCCAATTTTATCCGCACACACGACATGTTAGAATTCTTGACGCTACTTGCTCCAGTCATTACGGCGTCCCAAAACCAAAACATCATCAGCCAACGAACCTACCACCACCGCACCATTACCTTTAACTGTTTTTACTCGAGACTCTCTCTGTCTCTCTCTCTACTAGTGTTTCTATATGCATCATAATAATATCCACATCAAGTCAGCTCAACAGACACACAGAAAAGTAATATTTAAGCACTGCAATAAAAGCAGTCTATATACTTCTCTCTCTTTTTCAGCCTTCCCTATTGCACTTTTTTATTACCGTCTGTGTCTCTCCTTCGGCTCGGCTTACTACACAACTTACCATTCACCGTTCCTTTTTCCCTACTTACTATATAAAATCCTACACAAAAAAACTCAACTCTACTCACACAATCTTATATTCTATCCATCCGCCTCGTTCTCGATCCCAAACCAAAAACCCTCACCATCTCCACACACACACATCACCTCTCTCAAAACATATCTACTTACTTCTCTACCATTTTATACTGCAATGGTTATACGTGAACGGTGTTTTATGGGGCCGTTCACCATTCCCGTACACATCCACCCACCTACACTTCCCGCAAACAAATTGTGCAAATATATCCTAGTTTACGTTGGAAATGATTTATGTACTGATTTAGAATTTTAAAAATATCGTCCGTATTACAACCATTTTGATGAACGGCCCCTTAATATCTACACTCGACTTGGTAGAGTATTTACAAGAGAACATTTTTTCGCTGCTGAGCTAACAAAAAAGGATTACCAGTGCCGCCGATGTAAATACATGGCCGCATATACTAAACAATCAGCTATATATGAATATTTTCCCCATTGTTGAATAAAAGCATAATATAGCCAACAATGCAATGCCATCGTAATCATCATCACGCTATACAGCTCTATAATTTTCTACATCGACAATCGACAACAATGTATACATTCATATACATGTATATACACCACTGCATTGACTATAGTATCAATTTTACTTGTATTCCGGTCACTCTGAATCAATCAGAATTGAAATGTATGCCTCCTTTCTAAAAGTAAAGTCTTTCGACAAAAAAAGACCAAACTCGACTCATCTATATTTCTTGTCCCCAACCAACCAACCACCACTACACACTTGCTTTTTTATTCTCTCTCGCCGTCATCATCATCATCGAAATCATCTTTTTTTCATGATTTGTCTGTCTGCTTGCTTATGACTTGCTATACTGCAGTAGAGAAATATAGCTTGCAAGAGTACAAATTATTCTGCTCGCGTTCTCCCCATCTCTCATCTTCCTCATCGTTATCCAGTTCACACTGCACCGCACTTCATCATCAAGAGCACAACTTATATAAATCCTTATGCGTGCTCAATAATAGAGAGCTATATATGATGTAAGCATATACTTGAAAGTTGTTGAAAAGGCAAAAAAAGATGGGAAAGCCAACTTTTTATTTCCGTTTACGGACAAAAGCGTAGAGAATGCGAATATAAAAAGGACTTTTCCCTTTCTTTTTCCTTCCACAAAATATAATCCGGCGTAATTTTTGAGGAAGGAACGAAAGAAAAGGAAAATTGGATGAATCATCACACTTCCAGAGCAGCCAACATCCCCAATTCCACAACCAACCAAGTGTAATCATCTTGGTGATGATGATCATTGGAAATAATATGCATAATAAAAGCATTGTTGCTTTGATGCTTTCCATTTCCCCAAAAAAAATATCTATAGCATATTCATACAACATGTTGTGGATTATATGTCTGTCTGTCCATCTGTCTGGAAACTCGGATATATTCGGTTTCCAGAATATAATAAAATAATGGCATTAAAATATATAAAAAATAATGTGATTAATTATTTTGGTTTCAGGAAATATTGGCACGGAATCATGAATTATGGGACGAAAATATGCAATATTTTGAGTTGAATTTGTACACTTGACATGTAACTTCTACATAGTCGTTTTGTACCCTATCGTGTATTTGAACAAAACCGAATGGCCGTGAATATATTTATATGAGAAAAAAAGAGGGTGCCTTTCTGTCTCTGCCTATCTCGCCCATTCCAGAAATCTGCATGCCATGCTGCTTTGCCGGAGTTGGGGCTTTTATCCAGCGGAAGCGGATCGATGGGAAAGAACGAGCACGCAACCATATCTCTATTTTTTGAGCCGATCCTGTCGTATTTCTTGATGATGATGCCGGCCATGCAAAATGGAAAATGCAAGCATATACACTCAACTTACACTCAAGCCATAGAACTAATACCATATTATTTTCTCCCTTTCTCTCTCTCTCTGCATCTATTATAGAAGAGAAAAAAAATGCTTCAAACAACTTGCTACTACGTACTTTCCTCTGCCTTTCACTTTCTCTCCAGACGTCTTTTTTAGCTCATATTCAAAAAGCATTGCGTTGTAGAAGCATCTCTATTCTTTCGCATTCTTCTCATCATCACGCTATTATTATTATTTTTTGACCACAAACACAAGAAAATATATAAATAAATAAACAATTTATACCTACCAACAACAAACCAACCTGTATACAAAATCAACAAATCGCAAAAAAATACATATAGTTGAATAGTTTATTAAAAAATTTCCATCATCTTTCTTTTTTCACGTATACGACGCTGCTGCTGTGAAAAGGCCAAAAGAAAAGTGAAACATATATTTTGGTTGTGATTTTTCTTAAATGTAATCAATTTTGGGTTCAAATTAAATTTGTGTTCAGTTACAATTTTTGACGGTCTCAATTAAAATTGGCCTTGTTTTTGGTTGACAAAATAGTGCGCATATTTTGGAGACATTTCAATTGACAATTTTGTCGGTGAAGCATATTTATTTGACAGAACGGGTCTTAAAGTTGACAACAATCCCAATTGTTAAAAATTGGTGAATAATTGGTTGGCCGAAAGTAGAAATCAGTTTTGGGGGAAATAAATTGGAGAGTGTTCACAGAATTGTTAATTTTATTTACCCAGTGGAGGTTTTGGCTGTGATTTTTGGTCACAAAGTGGAAACAGTCGGACTATGTCCTTTAAATGTCATCCAGCAGTAGGCGCAAGAGTTATAGAATGAACGCAAAGATGAACGAACATGAAGTCGATGATGTTGCCTTTCTGACGGGTATAATCAGTTTTGATTGTGACACTAATTATTTATCCGACAAATTCTAATACTTTGTGTCAAAATGCTGCGATTTTTGAAATGGTTTGTTGGTTATTTTTTATAGGAGAAGCGAGTAACGTTAACAAGCGAGTTCTCTACGAGCAAGACAGGATTGCGGTGTGTAGCCAAAAGCGGGCAGTAGGAATCGCCCTACTTGTCTTTGTCGGATTATTTTTTGTCGCCGTCATTATCGCTTTCGCCACTCCACTCAGTGGTCAGTGCAATGGCTACTTATGTATGTTGAAGAGGACAGAAACCTTTCTTCTAAAAAAAACAAAAAAAAACAACTTGAGACTTTTTTTTCATTTCTTTCTCTCTTGATACGCTTTAGTCATTATCTTCTTGGTTATCTTTTTTATCCCTCCTTTCCCCCTTCCACAAAAGAAACGTATAGATTACTTAGAAAATCTCTGTCAATTTAATTTATAATTATAATTTGTAGTGTTGTTGCTTTCGCTTCTAAAATCTGAATCGCCCTTTAAAAAAAATTCTAATCAAAATCTTTACACTTTTTCTCTCTCTCTCACTTTTCACCACCTTCGTGACAAAAAAATACATGCAGACACAAAAAAATATGTTGATAAATGTATAAAAATTTTGGTGTAATAATTTTTTGTCCTCAAAATTTTCATTACTTATCCTTAAAGTACACATGCTCCACCGTATTTTTGTATAACTCAAAAAAAACAAAAATTTCATTAACAAAATTTATTTTTGCAGAGCTCTACAAAATTATTTCCATCAAAAATTGTACACAAAATTTTTTTTGTGCTTTTTTTTATTTCGGCGGGATTTTTTTTAGGTTGTTCCTTTTTGAATGGATCGATTGACACGGAACCGTTTAGCGATGAGGAGCTCCAGGACCAGAACAAGTTTATTTTGCCCTCGGGCGAGGAGTTTCCCTGGAACAAGAGCAGATTGCCGGATTTTGTGCGGCCGCTTCACTACACCATCCAGATCCATCCGAATCTGACCACTTTGGACGTGACGGGATGGGTCGTCATCCAGTTCATTGTGACCAAGGAGACGGACTTTATCGTTTTTCATAGTCGCAATTTGAGGGTGATTGAGAAGTGGGTCAAGGAGGAGGTGGACGATAGTCATCGAGTGGATCCGCATAATATTTCTAGGCTATTGGAGTATCCTCCCTTCCAACAGGTACAAAATATATATATAATCACTTGACTAACAAATTTTTATCAGTTTTCACTTAAGTTGTAATCACTTATTATTCAATGGAAATGATCGTTAGAGAAATATGTTTAGAGAAGATAATTAGTCAACATGTACATTTTAATCTCTTTCCCTAAAAATGTGTTTGTTTTATGTGGAAAGATGTACCTAGAGTTGGCCGAAGGCAGCAAACTGGTTCCCGAGAAAAACTACTCGCTAGGCATCCGCTTCCATACAAATATTAGCACAGAACTTGAGGGCTTCTATCTTAGCAGCTATGTAAACTCACAGGGTGAAAGAAGGTAATAATTATTTATCCCCCAGAATACCCAAATAATCAGTTGTCACAAAATACATATATTTTCAAATTCTGGCCTTCTTTTACTTTCACTAGATATCTTGCCACGACACACTTTGAGCCGACCTACGCTCGCTCCGCCTTTCCCTGCTTTGACGAGCCCCAGTTCAAGGCCACGTTCAAAATGATCATCATCCGAAATCAGCAGCACAAAAGCCTCTTCAACATGCCCATCAAGAAAATAGAAACGGTGTACTACGGTTACAACATGGAACTTGTACGTTGACTTTCACTTCTCTAGCCAACTAAATTAGTTTATTTAGCCAAGTAATTATTTTTTATAGCCAAAAAATTATTTTCCAATTGTCTCTTATTTTGCTTCTAGTGGCGAGACGAATTTGAGGAAAGCGTGGAAATGTCTACCTATCTCGTCGCCTTCGTAATCTGCGACTATGAGAGCGTGAGCAACAAAACGGAAAAGGGCGTCGAGGTCGCGATCCATACACCGCCCGGCCTCCTCAGTCAAGCGAAATTCGCCCTCGACAGCGCCATCCAGGTCATGGATTACTATGATGAATTTTTTGGCGTCCCCTACGCACTTCCCAAACAGGACCTTATCGCCATTCCCGATTTCGGGGCCGGCGCCATGGAAAACTTTGGCTTGATAACGTATCGGGAAACTAGCATCCTTTACGACAGCACCGAAAGCAGTTCGGACGCGCATCAGTGGGTCGCCGTGGTCCTTGCCCACGAGCTGGCCCATCAGTGGTTCGGGAATTTGGTGACCATGAAATGGTGGAACGACCTGTGGCTAAACGAAGGCTTTGCGAGTTTTATCGAATATGTGGGCGTCGACCACATCCGGCCCGAATGGAAAATGATGGAACAGTTTGTGTTGGAAAAGACGCAGCCGGCATTGGCCCTGGACGCCCTTGGCTCCAGTCACCCAATTTCAGTCGAGGTCCAGGATCCAAAGGAAATTGAGGCCATTTTCGATACCATATCATACAACAAGGGAGCGGCGATACTGAGAATGCTGGAGAGCGTGCTGGGGCTGGACGTACTGAGACATGGGCTCATGGACTATCTGAACGAGCACAAGTTTGACAACGCGGACACGAAGGACCTGTGGGACGCGCTGAGTGCGAACACGAACGAGACGATGAAGGTGAAAACGGTGATGGACACGTGGACGCTGCAAATGGGCTACCCGCTGATTGAGGTGAGATGTGAGAACAATACGGTCAAGGCGACGCAAAAGAGATTTTTGCTGAATCCGGCCGCGGACAATGAGACAGGTGGGAGTGCGGTGGAGGAGGTGGGAGGAAAGGGGGGAGTGGTGGCGGGGGGATCGGGAGCGAGTCAGTTTAAATACAAGTGGTATGTGCCGTTGACATATGTGACGGATGTGAAGCCGAGAAGTATGCAGCTCGCCTGGATGAACATGACTGACTGTAAGAATCATTTTCCAAAATGTAAAATTATACACGCATTAAAATGGCTTAATTAATTGATTTAATGTAATTTCAGATGAGTTTACAATGCCACCAAGAACGGAATGGATAAAATTTAACGTGAACCAGACCGGATTCTACCGAGTGCATTATCAGGGCAAGTTGTGGGATAACCTTGTCAAGACCTTGCTTTCGAATCCATTCACGTTGACGCCAACGGATCGGGCCAGTTTGATTGATGACGCGTTCACACTTTGCAAGTAAGTCGGTAATTATTGTTAATTATTTTACTCAAGGATAAAAATTACGGTAATAAAATACATATATTTTTAGAGCCGGAGTGGTTGACGCCAGCGTGCCCCTGGAAGTCTCCCGCTATCTCCTAAAGGAAACCGACTACGTTCCCTGGGCGACAGCCCTAGACCACTTCCGGTCCTGGAGCAAGATCCTGTACGAGCGCCAGGCCCATCGCCTTCTCACCCAATTCATTCTAAAGCTGATCGAGCCAATCTACAAACGAGTGGGCTGGGCGGATGAAGGGAGCCACCTCATGAAGCTCCTCAGATCCGAGATCCTCTCCACGGCAATCCTCTGCGACAACAAGGAAGCGGTCAAGGAAGCCACAACAAAGTTTAGCAACTGGATGGTCAAGGGCGCGCGCGTGCCCCCAAATCTCCGCGAGGTCGTCTACTCGGCCGGTGTCAAGTATGGCGGCGTTGTGGGCTGGGATCACTGCTGGGCGCAGTACAACCAGAGTCGCGTTCCAAGCGAGAAGAAGCTCTTGCTGAAGGCCATGGGCTCCGCCGCGGATCCGTGGCTCCTTCAGCAGTACCTCGACACATGTCTCAATCGGGACATTGTCCGGCCCCAAGATGTTAGAACGGTTTTGGCGGTTGTCGCCGCCAATCCGAGCGGAAGATTGTTGGCATGGCGTCATCTGAGAGCATACTGGCAAAACTTCCAGGCCATGTTTGGCGAGGGCAGTTTTACGATGGGCAGCTTGATCACGGCAGTTGTGAGTCACTTTAGCAGCGAGTTTGACTTTGCCGAGGTGACCAGCTTCTTTAATGACGTGGACGTGGGGAGTGGCGCCCGTGCGCTGAATCAGAGTTTGGAAATGATTCAGCTGAATATCCGGTGGCTGCAGAATAACGAGGCGCAGATTGAGAGCTGGCTGCGGAAACATTTGTCGTCGTCGTAGTAACTGGGGGAGGAACGGTTTTATTGCGATTAGGAATATAATTGGAAATTTGGAATATCATTTGTAATAATAATATGGTCAACAAGAAAATAATATCACCGCCTTTTTATGCGACATAAAAGTAAATAGCAAAAAAACAGCACCAAAGAGATTTCTCGCTAGCAAGTCTAGAGACTACATTTGAAACAGATCAGATTTTAAACAAAATACTAAATGAATATTTATTTGTACAAAAAAAAATATTACAAACTATAATTACATGTATTGGTCAAGATTTTCAGGAAATCAGGATAGGCTTTTTATATCTGCACAAAAATAAATTCATACCAAAAAGCAGGTAATTATTATTATGTAGGTAGAACAGTGGTAAAATATATTATGTAGGTATATGTGAGTGGTTGTGATGAGGATATAGCGTGCAATAGAAAAAATATTCCTTAACATCTTCCCAAAAGTCTAGCCGGCTTAAATAAAGATTACTATAATTCCTGTAATTAAGACAGCGTAAGATAGGGAATGTGTATAAAAAATGTTACATTTTTTCCTGTTTGGTGGATCCTGTAATCTTGAATTCTTGATTAACGTTTAGGCTATATACATAAATTACTGTGGATACATATGCATAACTAATTAGGGATAATTTTGAAAAAAGTGACATTTTTAAGCAAACTGCCTTGAATTTTTGAAAAAAATTGTTTAACGAAATCAAACCGATCAAAAAAATCCTGATTATCCTTATCGTCTTATTGTGTGAAAAACTACAATGTGTTGTGTTACGGCTTTACCGATTAAAACTCTGTGAATATATGTGAGGTATATACCAAATATGTTTTGTGCACGTTTTTTTAATTGTCCAGTAATTGAAGTGGCTACTTAAGTAATTTGTTTACACGGGATTATAATTGCTGTATGAGATATTGTGAAATTTGATATGGATAGAAAAAAAAATGTGTATAAAAATTAGCGTGTCTGGTGATGTCAGCGTACTTCCCAAAAAAACAGAATCTCGTGTCAGAGGATGCTGTGAAAAAAGAAACTGTAAACGATATGTACTCGTACGGATTACCTTTAGTATAATTGCTATGAATGATTCCAGATTACTTAAAATTCATTATCGTATATATAGTGATACTAATAACAAAAAATTATATTCAAAATGTGTAAATATTATTGTGTGAGTATTTTACCTGTCCCAAAAAAAATAATCTACCTTAAGTTTTTAACAACTAAACTACATATGTATTCCTATTCACAAATTTACAAAACCAAAAAAAATGTGTGTTGTTCTTCTTGTCTCTCTCTCTCTCAGGTTGTCTCGTGTGAATCTTCAACTAACCCAAAACGGAAAAAAAATATTATCATAAAAAATAATAAGAATAAACAAAAAAAGTACTTTATTTTTATCGTCAACCCAACTCAGAAATTGTACGATTTGATAATAATTTCCACACATCATTTTCTTTATGAACTTTTCACACTTTTCGTATATGGTTTGATATTCTCAGAGGATAGATATACCCTTATTCCCGTTAATTGATTTATGCGAATATTTTCAAGTCATTGATGACGGCATAATATAAAAAAAAACATTGCAGTGGTATTGATTAAAATGGAAAGTGCAAAAACATTTTAAACTCTTGTTCATTTAATCCCCAATTTGTATTGATTATCAGTCAACAGGATTTCGAGAATAAAAACAATATATCAAAATTGATAGAAAAAGAATTATACTTAATAATAATTACATATGGTCAACCAGAGCTACTTAGCAATACCATCTAAACTAGGCTTGACTACAAAGTACTTGTAAATATATCATCATTGAACACAAAGACGGGAAAAAATTCCCATATTACGCAAAGGAATTTGCAAACAAAATTATTCTACTTCATAAACCATTCTAAAAACAAGACTAAACAAATCTGCCGCAACAAAATGACGCAGTTTACAATTCGCGCAAGATTCACCACAGCTCGTGGAAGTATTAGTTGGCATTTGGCTCCTGGTTGATGGTCTACAATAAAAAAAAAAGATTTGTATTCACAATCAAAAAATCTGATCTAGTATATTTCAAAACCCGATTCAAAAAATATATATATGTCAATTAAAGTAACCCTAATTACGTCAACCGGCAAGCCATTTCCGGGAGTGTTGGCTTTGCCACCTTCCGAATCCTCGTCATTGGCACTTTCAGAATCGTCATCCTCGTCATCATCAGATTCAGAGTCGTCGTCGTCGTCATCCTCGTCATTTCCGGCTGGACGGTCATCATGATTAGTCCAGTAATCCATCAGGGTTTCCTTGAGCTCCTTAGCCCTTGTCACTGTAAATTAATCAATGAGATGATGAACTACATGCAAACAAGTTGGATATAAAATTCACCACAACTCATCATGCGAGCAACTATCATGAATGTATGTATTACAATACCTTTAATGAAGGCTCGTGTGGCGACCATCCTCCCTCTAAGTCCTTTCCACTTGACAGCCTCCGCTTGCTTTTCCTCCAGCAGCCATTTCATTTTTTGCAGGTGACGCTCCATTTTCTTCACCAGCCCCCCAAGCTTCTCCCCGTCCAGTAATTTCTCAGCCAAGAGCACCTTGATCTCTGCATCGTTTGCAACGTCCTCATACAGCAGAGCCTTTAGCTTCTCGATAAACTGGGATTCTCGATTTGCTCGCATTGTAGTAATCTCAAGACCGTTCTCCTTCTCCCGCATATTGTTCCATTTGTCTTCATCCTCCGGCCTATATTTTGCCTTGAGTTCCAACTGGATCAAACGCCGTTTCTGAGTCTCCATGTTGGAGCGGTGGGCAGCCAGCTCTTGTTTTTGTAATGTAGCCGCATGCTCAGAAGCCCACATGCCTTTTAGCTTTAATAGGGTTTTTACCTCATCCGCATCAAAATTTTCAACAATCTCGCTCCAATGACTGACAAACGCAATGTGTTGAGCTACAAGCCCTTCCAGCGTTTCGGTTTCACCGCTTGTATCAGACGACCAAAAATTTCGCTTAACCATTTCCAGTCTGTATTCCAAGTGTCCCGAGTCATCATCGAGTGGTTTGAAGCTGGAAATTGGAACCATTTCGGCACAGTACCAGACGCCATCCTCTTCTTTGCATCATCTCGCTTTCTCTTTGAAGCAACCTTCTCAACTTCACTTGATCTGCTGCTGCTGGGGCCGGATTCTTCCATATTTCAAATAACTGGTTTTCAATATAGGAGCTAATCGACACACTTGAAATGTCTGTTGAAATATGAACGCCAAAAGAGTGCGTTTGTTTACCGCTCACGTTTGTATGGGTTTTGTGCACATTAAAAAAAGTACTAGCTTTTTGTAATATTTGATGCGGGACTTGTTGCTCCGACAGTAGTCAATGAGCTACTGAATTCTGAAAGCCGTTTGGTGAAATTATTTTGCTGGAAATTCTATTTTATTTTTTCAAGGTCTGCTGCCTCTGAAATTTTCAACTAATAATAAACCTCAACAAGTGTTTCCCTTATTTATGCTTTAGCTCAAACATTTCAAAGGCAGTAACCTTTTTTCTCGGCACTGGCGGCTGGGTTCTTCTGAAGAATGACTCCCATTGTGAAGATCTTATAGAAACTAGGACGGGTGTAAACCCGAATTAAAAAACTACCGGAAACGTGTTTTGTGTGAAATTGAGACATTTGACACTCAGTTCACCTTCCCAAACACTAATCTTTAATTTTTCCATGAATTTCTGAAATAATATATTTTGACCTTTTCGTGACCCCGTGACCCGTGAGGGTCATGGAGCCACCACTGCGGCAGTTGGTCGAATTGACCCATGACGTCATGCCAAAAAATGATCAGCTTAAAATTCTCTATAAGATAAGCGAATAAAAAGTTTTGCCCATAAGAAAGCATGGGGGACCCTACCCCCCACCGTCCCCCAGGGGGTGGGGCCTGGAAGCCCAAACTCAATAGCGAACTTACTTTTGCCCTAAGGTACCTCCATGCAAAATTTGAACCGAATCGGTCTACGTGGAGAGGAGTAATCGTGTTAACAGACACACAGACACACAGACACACAGACACACAGACACACGGACACACAGACAAACAACTTAATCGCATTAACTACCTTTTAAGCATTTCATGCTTCCGGTAGTTAATAAACCCTCTTACCAAAAAATGCAACTGACACTATTTCTCATGTTACATCTAAAATATACTTGAAATGTAAGTAGGTAGCTAGGTACAGACAGTATTATCGGAATATGAATGTGATTGCATCACACATGCATGGTGTATTGACTGACGCTGAAATATAAGTGAATGATATAATGCATCTTGCTTGAAAGCTGAACTAAATTTCTGTGATATATGTGCAGTTGATACTGACATGCTTTCATCATCTCTCTTTGTGCGCTGGTGAGGGTGGTATGTGGACTGGAGTTGGGCTGCCTTTCCTATGAATCAACTTTTATATTGTGAACCATGTGCTGCTACAAAAATCCAAACAAAATGAATTGACTGACTTGGAAAGACCGTATTCATTCCACATCGCGACCACACCCATCAATTTGGTTAACAACAATCGCAATGTTTCATTTCAGAAAACATCAATTCATGCTCAAAATAAAATGATGTTAAGCCGAAAGCCAACTCTCGCAAATGCATTGATTCATACAAACTTAAAGAGAATATTTTTTTAAATTAAAAATAGTACATTCTGTCGCTAGAACAAACTCAATATAAAACTAGGTTCTAATATAAAACTATGAGCTGAAGTAAGGAAGGAAAAAGTCTATACCTATCACTCGTTGTTCGATGATTGTTCGTTTACAAAAATCTCCTCAGCAACTTGTTCCTAAACGTGTGGTCAGAATGATACTGAATGATGGCACTCCTTATCTACGCGTTGTTCTTGTGATATTCAGAAAAAATCTTTCTTCTCGAAACTTCGAAAGGATTGGATTGCTTTTTTATGCATTTTGGGCGGTTGCCGTAATTCGTAAAAATATAGCCCGGTTAAAAAAATAAATTTATTCATTCCACAGATCAATTTATTGTACAATATTTATTTTAAAAAATCTTTTCAATGCTACTAGGAAAAAGTGGGTGAGCTGGTTTCTGAAAAAATATATTTTAGTGTGCCAATTTAACGGTCCGGTTACTAATAAAGTGTTTACGGCAATACATGCGTGCATGCGTGCACTATGGAGCTGGAAAAAGGGGATCAATGTAATTACTCCATAACAAGTGCTTCATGCAATATGGATATGTAGATTCAAGTCATTATCCAGCAGATGTGTATATTATGATTTCTCTGCCTGAAATCCTTTCCTACAACAGACAGATTTTATTATCTAGCTATACGAATAACCAAAGAAGATCACAGGGGGAAAAGTGCGTTAGTTTTTATTGCGTTAAAAACGGACCAAACCTGCGTCTGGTTTCATTTTTTAAGCCATGTCCATGCTTCTTATAATCCATAAGGAAGAAATGCATTCAGTGTGTATTACGACACATAATAATCGTTTAATGGAGTATATATGTTGAATTTATAGTGGTCTTATGCACACGAGTATTGACACTATAATATTCTCGTGTCATTTACTAACTTTCAGTAAAAAAAAACGAGTCATGAATCTCTGACTCAAAGAAAAGCTTTTCTCTGCGTCGACGTTCACACAAAACACAAAATGTGCGATAAAATCTAAACATATACTCTTACCGACTTGCCAGAACAAGTTGTGTTTACAATGGAGTCTCACAATGCATGGAAAAAGTAGTGACGTGACTTGTGAATGAACTGGTCCATTCCCTCATCTACTCCTATATGTATGCTTTGCTGCTGAGACTGCATCTCTTGTGGATAAAAAAAGTGCAGTTTGGGACGTTGAAATTATATTCCGACAAATGACAGGTTTGATCTGTAACAAGGACGCACCTATTCATTTTTTTTCCAATTTACCATTTTTTAAATGCCAAAGCACTTGATTGTCCATAAAGCCAACATTAAACATTTAGTCATATTTCGCATAATATTGCGAAAACTTGATCCATTACCAATTAATGGCATGCTGAAGAACAGATGGGTAAGGTAAGTAGCTAAATCAATAATCTAATGCGATGCAATGCAATGTTTTGGACTTGTGGTTGTGATTGAAAGGATGAGAAAGAAAATTCTGAAGCTATTTCTTAAATGTGTTTACTCCCTACTCATAGTTAACATTAGAGGGGATAAATGAGAGAGAAGGGACATTGACGGGAACATTCTCTACGCAACGCATGATGCCTGTGGTTTGCATCGGCTCGAGCCGAAATTGCCACTTATGCTGACAAGATAAAAAACAAATGCATGGCTCATTTTGAAGCTCAGCAAAAATGTTTGGTGCCGTTCACACAAAAACATACACTTAAATTTTTAAAAAAACTGGATGCTCACAATTATGATACATTAGCTTATGTCACTCTTAACCTGAATCTGAAAATTGCGATGTACCGCACCAATTAGGATTGGTTTAAGTAAAATTGGTTAACTATTGTTGCAACTTTAGTGATGAAATTTCCCACCGTTGCGAGTAGACAAAGGAATATCTAGTCGTATTCTCTCCGCATTAATGCACGTATACCGAATATCTCTTCATTTGTTGTATGGTGTGCGTGTACAGAAAATTTCTCCGTGCATTTCATCATTGCCATTTTCTCCACAAGCCATCCAAACAATAACAAAATGAACGGATTGTCAAAATGTGAGCATCGATAGATGCGTTAAGTCGTGAACTAAATGTCGTTACTTCTGGGTGAAATACATTATTATAACCGATACATTAATTGGTATTATTACCGATATTTGTTAAGGGTCATTGGTTCTCTTCTAATTTGCAAGCAGCCTTGTTTATATACATATTTTTAATGTGTTTGCAGTTCATTTTGGTGGGCATATCACCTCTGCTCCTATTGAAGAAGATGTTGATATATTATGCCTTCTCATCATGACAACCGGAAAAACTACGGGTCCCAGATGATTACCTATGTACATGCAATTAAACGATTTCTTTAAAATGGGCATGCAGGCTGATTATGTGTCTTTATTCATAGATACGAAAGCGATAACGTAATTCGATAGGATAATTCCTCCAGTTGTACAAGTAGTCGCGTAAATGCACGATAAATGAACTACTTTTCACTACAATGACTTATCTCTATTGACATGCACATTCCGTAAGGTAATTTGACCCCCCATTTCTTTGAATTGAAGTTATTGGGTGGTCAATTGTGCTCCATGAAAACAAGCATAGATTCCAAAAATCATTTATGATTTAAGACTTGCCGTGAAACGAAACAATTTTGTTCAATTCTTTACATCAACAAAACAGCACATGACTCAGTACAAACTAGAATCCATGCAAGCTTAAAATGCCATGCAACAGCATTAACTATGCTGGTAGGTATCATTAATGCAGCATTACCGGCGAGTCTCGCGGCTCACACTGGCGTTTGGTGCCGTTCATAAAATACAACCAAAATCTCTGTTTGATTATCATTACATATTCAGTTTTAGATAACAGCGATTTTTAATTGCATCCGACATTTTGCCGAAGCCATTCATGATAGATAATTAATAATGTGATTATCATTCGGACCAGATTGTAACCCCGTGACATATGAACTTACAACATGCCTGCGAGAACAAAGTGCAGCAGTTTTGGTCATACATCTCCTTCCCTTGAATTTTATCCTTTGGATTACCTAGTACGTACAAGCTGACCAGAAAACAAGTCACAAAAACAACAACAGGAGTAACAAGCATTAGGACCTAAACAACTTTCGCTTTCCAGTAATTTTGTAAGTGACAGTGACTATATTTCATGCCAAATTATTTGAGGTTCGAAATTGCCCAGTAATAGGAAACTATGTATTTCTTCCAATTCATGGTCCATCGCCTAACAGGTTATCTTTCACTGATAAACGACGGTAGCCTATATTTCATCTAGTTTTTTTTGGCATGGAGTAATGACTTGCGTGTTCTTGAGTTGATTTTGTTAATGGCATTTGGTTAGTGTAATATGTCGTTTTCTAAATGTCAAGCATCGTTAAAAACTTATTTTGACTCCGTATTCGTAGTTCATTCCGGATGATCCAGTGGCTCTGTCTGTCAATTGCAATTTTTTCTCACCATGACAACCGTGTTCTCCGGAACTGAAGGTGCTGTGTTCCTGGATGGAAAAATCGGATATTTCACAAAATTGGAAATGCCTACGCCCGGCCCTGGAGAATTGTTGGAGGGATTGCGTTAGGTTTGACGGTGAAAGGAAATAAAAATTCACAGAAATGCCATGACGGAGAAGTTCAGGCAACGCTTACTGCCAAGGCCCTTATGCGATGAGGTGACACCATTGCATTCCTGAATTATATCTCCAATTAAATCATATGGTTCATGTGCCCATTAATAATTCCAATCAATTTCCTATCCATTTGTAGATTAGAGAACACGGGACGGTGACTGGAATGTGGACAAGAGGCAGAACTGCAGAATGGGTCGACAACTTTCTCCATTTATTTGGTAGCATCTATTTTATAACGCGACTGAAACCATTTATGTCCCAAGTGATTCTGCTGATTGGATCTTTTATATTTACAGAGAATGTCAAAATGTCGCAAACAAATGTCTGATGATGAAACTTTGCCAACACTATCGAGCCATGGCAAACATGGTAGCAAATTCCTCAGTAGATTCAAAAGGGACCAGCAGCGGAGTTTTAGTAAAGCGGAAAATATTTAAAAACTTCAAGCAAAACGATAATCAATTAACTGTTGATGCAAATATCAGAAGTGTACATTTAACGTAAAGTTAAATAATAACGTAATAACGTAAACGTAACGTAAAGGTATGTCGCCAGCCTCATTTTTGGAAAACTCCTCCTTGGACACCAGTATCCTCTCCTGGGCAGCAGCATCAAACTATTTAGATAAAACATATTAAAAGTAAAAATTTTATCGGATTAAATTCCAGCTTGAAGTTAATGATCTGATAGATTGGTTAGCACATTTTCTCAACTTGTCATAGCTATTTTATGAACATAAAAATAATTTGCGGAAGAAGCAGTAGGCAATGTAGCCATTCAAAACGATAAGAAGTGTTGCAAAGTTAAACTTATAATTTATGCTGCCGACAACTCGTTATAAAATATACCATAGCAATTAATTGCAAGACAGGGACCAGCAACTCTGCCGTTCCAAATTGTATTTCTTGTCCTAGATGCAAAGCGATTCATTGGTATGGTATCCAGGACTAGATGATATCATTCAGGCAGATTAAATGAGCACTATACATGTTTCATATTATTTGGCTCCTGATTGTTTGAATTACACATCTTTCACTGATGCCGCGCTAATCGAACTGATAATACATTAAATGGTACCGCCAATGATAGCACATTCTACGCAAAATGGTCATCTTCATCATCATATTAATAAATGCTACCTTAATATTTATGCGTCGCTGGAATCTATTCACCTTTGATATTTTATAAAATGTTTGCTACCAATTTATGCATGCCTAGAAACGTGTAAAAATCCTAAACAAATACTTACCCGACTTGCTTCGCGGTAACTTGTATGGTAGGAAATTGGCACGTACAATTATGTTAGTTAATTAATCTCTACTTTGGTCATATTATCAATTTACAAAATGCATTATACCTGTGGCGTTTGGGACTATACGATAATTTATTAGTATCACATAAATTACACAGGTGTTCATTATTTTCTGTGCGCACAGCTTGTATTTTCGGATTTTCTATTTGCTTGCGGTTGTGGTAATAAAACTGTACTATGTGTGTCACAATTAACGCTACATACCTTAGTAATCGTCTATCCATGTCTACATTGTCGACTTTCAATTATCTAACTGTCAAGGAGTAAGTAGTAATTTCTTTAAACGATTTTTAAATTTGAAAATGTAAGATAATCCATTTTCTTATGTGGTAATATCGGATAAGTAGTTTTCAGATAGATAGAGTCTGACCATCGTAATCAACAAAAACGACAGTGCACTTGCTTTAACTTATTCATGCGATATTTACCTGACCGCACATCATCATCAAATCCTTATCTAAAACGTTATCTTAGTAATCAGTGGTTCATGAATACTGCAGTCAGATTTGTAGAGTTGTTACGCTTGAAACTTTACAATGTAATAAATCCTATCTTATGGTCAGCTCGTTTCATTCCACTAGCTTGCCATTTCTCTGTCACTTATATCATTTATTTTTTTTGCTTGCCAATGTTCATACCAGAAGTGTCATAAAAGCAAACCATCAACTAGTTCTAACTCTCCACAAATCATTGGGCATAATAGTTTGTTTTCAGTCGATATCATGTAAGTGATGCTTCAAACTGGATAACATAGAAGCATATGGTCTCGCAGCTCTGGGGGAAAATGGGGACTTGACGTATGGACGGAGTCATCCATTAATTAGTCTATTCGTTGCTACATACTTTGCTGCTTATGCGCATCTGTGTACTCGTTGATGCTCTTACTTTTCCAGAGACCTAGCTGGAGCGTATCCTAATGCCGATAATTACAGAGTCTGAAATGACCAAACGGTGTTGATACCGACTTAAAGTAAAGGGTGTACAAATATAATTGCGACTTTTTTAAACGTCTATTGTCTAGAAACTTATAGTTGTCTAGTATAATAGGACTACATATTGAAAATCTGCGTACCTTAAACTATAAAATTATGCACGGTTTTCGATTCTACAATGCCATTGTATCATATTTCTCAGGCCTTCTTGTTGGCACTGCTCATAACCACTTTTCCCGACTTGGCTACTATTCAGATGCTAATATTCCTCCAAACTGTAGTGAATTCCCTTAGTCTCTTGGGTGCGTTTGGTCGCCTGGGGAATCTAGATTTGCATGATGCATCGAAACTTTGAACGTCCCTACCTTGCGGAAGGTATGGGGCAATATGAGATTAGTGGACGAAATCATTGTTTTCAGCACTAATGCACTGTGTGGCATTATTCGCATAATAGGCTGTAGCAATGTCGGGTTGAAGCAAAACTTCTTCGCGATTCTAAAGCTTATCGATACCAAGTACAATCGTACCTGGATGCATTCCCTCAAATGAACTTTAGCAGTGATGGTGACCTTTGAAACGAAAGGATCCGATACGTCCCAATTTTCGACCGTTGCCTGCCAGACCAGGAATAGTTTTGAAACTTCGCTTTTGATTTCACTTTTGCTGTGCCTGTCCCCTCTTTGGGGTCGGCGGCGTGAAAAAATTTCCTTCCCGGTACGTTCTGGTGTCACACGGCACCTACATTGCAGCGTCGATTTCAAATTTTTAGAACGTGTTTTTTTTTGTAAATCCGAATGGACCCAGTTTTTGGACGCTGCTCCTGGTTTTCAGTGTACTTCAGTGCCGCCCTATTCGTACAGGATTTAAAGCCCAAGTTCTGGTCTTTAAGACACTGTATTGTTTGTGGTCTACAACCAAGTTTGTTGGCAGCGGCACGAACAGAAGTAGATACGTTCCGTTTGAAAGCCTTCTGGACTCGATCCAACATTTCCACGGTCCCCCCCATGACAGGCCGACATACACTTTTGAGGTACCTTGTCATTATTGAAGCCTCATACCTCTGTATGATATGTTTATATTGCCTTTGTGTTCACTTTCACTTATGGGGTACGGTCATGACCTTTGACATTGCAATAACATTTTCGTAGTAGGAAATGACCCGTTTTTTAATTTTTTTCTTGACCCCGGTTTTCAAGAGAAGGCACGATAAAACAAAAATGAAAAAGCGGTAGTATATGGTAAAATGCATCAGGAATCTAGATCTAACCGGTTTTGGTTCCTATCTTATCGCTAGCTATCGCTTATTTCTTATGCAATTGAGTCGCAATTACATTTGTACACCCTTTATTAATTAATATTTATATATAGTTCGGTTCAATGTGCATTGTCGGCATTTTAGAACGGATTTCCACTTATTTGCTCTTCACTTATTATAAATCTAGAAATAGAAAGGATCGAATCATTTTACATCATCTGCCTAAATGCTCATGCCCAAGCAGGCTTTCATTCATATCGTCTCTGTATTTTACAATTTTTCCCGTTGATGATCCCGAGTAAATATGTGGGAGGATGACCAGTGCAGCAAGTAGTTTATTTGAATGGAACCATTCGTTATCATTATGGTCGCATTATCAAGTTTTCTCCCCGAAATAACTGCTGCAAATAAATTAAAGAGATAACCTGATAACGGCCATTCACGGCGACACTCTTGAACCTACGTCACAAGCAGCATAGGTGGTACTTGCATCACTTATCATAATCATCTGTTATGCGAAACCAAATTATAATTGTTTGTGTGATTGTTTAAAGTCAAACAAATTAGTTCTAATTCAGAACTGGAGTCGGTACAGGATAGAATTCATTAGTGATTTTGTTTTACTATATAACAAGAATAGAGATTTAGACGTTTTTGTCGGATCAAGCTAATTTAAAATAAAATAAGCAGAACCTCTATCACTTATTCCAAATAATGATGTATGATTTAATTGTAGGCAGCCAAGGTAAAAGAATTTAATTTTAGTCATACATAAATCCACCTCTAACGTACTTATTGCTTAATGGAATTTCTCGTTTACTATTGAAGATTGTTCAATTTACGAAATTGTAACGATTTTAAAAGGAGATGCTGAAACGAGAGAGAGATGGGAGGACCTTGCCCGTCACCTTGGTTTAGGTGAAGTTAAAATTAAAATCATGAAACAACAGCTTATACTTGGTCAAGTTGGAATTGCAGAAGTACTTGAAGATCTTCTGATGACATGGAAAGCACAAAGGCAGTCGGAAGCCACTCTAATGACGTTGGTCTATACATTACGGGCACTCTACTTCAATAAATTGGCTCGTATTGCTTCATTGACATATTCTTATTTATCACAAAAATTAACCGGATCCTTCACTAATAATGGATACTTGCATGTGATAGAGTTATCTAACATTATGTATTTCAGATTTGTTGATGGAACGATTTTACCGTGAAAAACACCCGAAGGTACATAGGTACCCGAGAGAGATACATGGGGTGTCAGATGAACTAAATATTATCCCGGAACCAAACTTGACAGGGACGACGGATGGGCGCTCAACAATGATCAACATTTGCAGAAACTTTTTTCAACCCCTAATTGTAAAGCTGCAAAGTAAACCTGTGTATGATAAATCTCTACTTGATAAGCCATTGAACTTCCTTGGAACTACAACAACTATAAAAAACATTTGCAAATCATTCAACAAACGTAAGTTGAAATGTATCCTTTTGGAAAGCTTAGATACCCTAAACCTCCTGAAAGGATTCCATGGGAATGATTTTGGGCTGGCTGAAAGCAAAATTCCCGATGAGCTGGACTATTACGTCAAAAGGAACTTAACGTACAGTTGTACAACAGAAACATTAATTGATAAGTCACTATTCAAGCTTCACTGTGAGAGCGACAACTTACCAGACGTATTTCTAGTAAGAGGAAAGGAATGGAAGGAACTTTCTGAACTTGCCCGGGGAAGTAAGGGTGGAACCATGAGGTCTAGCTCCCTTCGCCAACAACAACGTCTCAACAGCAACTCAGCCAAATTCATTCTGCTCGAGCACAAAGATGATTACGAACCAATATGCAAGTTGGCGGGTGAACGTCCAATTCACTGGATTGAGTTTCGAGATGACAAATATTACCTGATTAAATCTCACGGTAGTACTTCCAATCTGACACAATTTGTATCAGAGCAAGATGGAAAGATGACGGAATCTGAATTTCTCAATTCGCTGCTCGAAGACGTTACACCTGTAGGCATTTGCGACTCGCCCGGAATGGGAAAAACGCGTCTCCTTGCGGAAATAGCACGAGAGGTGATGAGAAAGTTTCCGGATAAAATAGTGCTGTTTATTGGAATGCAAGAGTTTTGCAGACGATATATCCAACGGTACAGGGGATTGCCTGAAGAAGATGAAAGTGTAATTCAGGTGCTTGCGTCCCTGGCAAGCGCGCATAAACTCGGTCAAGATATCCTTGGAAGTTTGGTAACTTCAGGCAACAAAAAGTTGGAACTTTTCTTGGATGGATTTGACGAAGTACAGAGCGACGAATTGGACGTTGCTAAAATGTTATTATTACGTATTATGAACCACTACAAAAACATTCGTATTTTTGTGACTACCCGGTCACACAGGCGACAGGAAATTGAAGACCTTCTTCAAGTAAAAGCATACAATATACTGCCGTTCGTGGAGGAAGACCAACTTGAGTTCCTAACCCGCTACTGGCACTCCAAAGACAGGACCATTCAGCGTGAACGACTGACAGAATTTGCAGCGCTGTCCATCCAGAGTCTGGGTCAAAACATGAATGACTTTGAGCGGGAAATTGCAGGAATTCCACTTCAATGTATGCTGCTTGGTGAGGCGTGTTATGACAATGCATTGATATATTGCAGAGAGGGTGGATTAGTTCATTATGGGCCGGAAATTGGCGTACACTCTATTTCAAGCATGTTCAAGGAGCACATCCGCATAAGATTTCCATCACAAGGTCATCTTGAGAGGAAAAATTTCCACGTGTACTACGCAATCAAATTACTATTTCCGCAATGGGCAGATACATTTCAACATATCCTTGTTGACATAAATAACACTAAGTTGGACTTAACTGCCCTTTATCGTTGCGGCATACTTGATACCAAATCTATTTCCGACAAATCACCACGATTTGTTCATTGTACACTTGCTGAGTCCTTATTGGCTGAATTTCTAATTGAAGCTATCAAGACCAACAAATTTGAAACGGAATCAGATGCGCTATCAAACTTTATTCACTTTCTCTTCGAGACTGTATTCGAAACTGAGGAATACATGGAAAACATATTTGTTGCTGCCCTTTACCAGGAATCATTCGATCAATTAGCCTCCTATCAGTTTAAGCATCCTGTCATCTGCTACTTCATCAACTGGCAGTTTGAAGGTGAAGCTGAAAGTGGGATGACGGAGAAATTCAAAATTTGCGTAGCCAATGAAAATGTCATTGGATCTAATACACTTTATCGTCTTGCATCTGGATGTGCTTCACAAAATTTCTGTAATCTTTTGTCATTTTTAAAACAAGTTTGCTGTAAAAGAGAGGATGAAAAGGAAGGGATTCTGGAACCCTGGACAAACGCAATCACCATATCTGCAAAACACGAGAATAGGGAGCTGATGGACCTAATCTGTCAAATTTCATTCCTGGTTTGCGGCCGGAAATGTCATCATCAAATCAATTCAAAGTTTTGTTCCCCTTTTCATGTCGCAGTGCAGCAGGGTAATTTCAGAAACGTAGAGTTTCTCCTCCACGAATTTAAATACGACCTTAAAAACCTGAAATGTCTTCTCCACTCTTGTGTTCACAAGAGCGCAGAAGATTCACTTGGTGTCATCAACAAGAAGAAACAAATCATGGAACTGATTTTGTAGGTGGACCTAAAATTTCTGAATGAACGCGAAGAAATGGATGACAGAACACCTCTGCTGATGGACGACATTCATTTCGAGTTGATTAAGTACTTGATGGATAAAGGTGTAAACTTGAATGACGTCACCAAAAACACAAAGTCTACTTTTCTTCACAAAGCGGCAGCATACCTTTCTCCAGCCGAGTTTCACGAATTAGTGGAGACCATACTTGAAAGGGATGAGAATTTGCATACAGCTCCAAATGCCGATGGTCTAACACCAGTGCAAGTAGCCATCGTATCGAATGGAGGGATACATCCAAAAACGGTGACACTTTTGCTGAAATGGATGGAGCAGTTCCAGAGTACAGATTACAATGTTGGGGATGATGGTAAGGCCTCTAAAATGCAATATTATAGGTCCTCCATTATTTTGATGCTTACAAATTGTTTTAATTGCAGATTGCTCCTATAACGCCATTGTCTGCCTAGTTTCCGACTCTTCTGTGTCGGCAATTATTCTAAATGAATGGATTAAGTTGTGCACATACCTGGACATACCACTGGATTTTGGGGAGACAATGAGGCAGGATATTTTGCATGATAAAATATCTAAAGAATATGCCATGATGAAAATTCTTGAAAAGTGGAGAGCGGTGAACTCAGGATCCGCTACCCTAGGCAACCTGGTGAAAGCTGTGCGGAGGTGTAAATGAAATGCCTTTGCCGGTAAATTAAAGAAATATACTTTTTTAAATTGTGAGGCTGGTCTTGAAACATTATTGAAAAATGTATTTGTTTTCAGACACTTTGTGTGAGAAATTTCAGAGAACAGAGGTGGACGCACTTGCTGCTGCATTTGCAAAGCTCGTGTCAAGAAGAACCGAAGCAAAATAAAATTATAATTCTGGTGCCCTGGAATTCCATTTATATTGTACATAATTTGTCTTTAACACATTTCTGTAATATTAATTCACACAAATAAATAAAAAATATAATGTTACAACAGTGAAGAAGGAAATATAATAAATATAATACCAAATAGGAACTGTATATCATAATGTGGAAATTCTTATGCATGTAATTTGCTTTGGTTCCTCCGCCATAGATTTCGTGTGCACACGGTCCATCATATTTCTATCAAGTAATACTTTCACTCAAAATGAACTCTGACCGCAATAGCTGTGGTGTTTCGCAGGTGGTGATGACACGTTCCTGCAGAATGAAAAGATAAACGGAGAATAAACACAAACGAAAGCATTTGCACTAGATCAGTTTGGCTGTAAATTGGGTTTATCATTATCCCATGCTAGAGTCATGGGTACCATCAAAGGCAGAGCCGAATATGTAATAGAGTGCAAATGAATACCAATTCCTCGTTCAATACTGCATTGAAAAATGCATGTTGGTGATACGGAACGCTGCAGTTTGCAGATAAGCTGCGTGATCTCGTTATATCGTCACTAATTATCTGCTAATACACCTTACGTTAAGTAATAGTGAAGGAATGAGACGATTTCGGCGGCGTACAATATCCTGATCCTCTTTCCCGAATTTTTTTGCGTACTCAAATTTCTGATACCATCAGCTTGTCATTATCTCTTTCCTTCAGATCACAAACATAAATTTCCGCATGGATGCATGGAACGATAAAAAACCATTTCACACAAAACATATCTCTTTGGGCAATTAATTTTATTTATGTGACACGTTAAGTTTCTTAAGCGTTTTGCCTTCTCATGGAATAATTTACGATATGGCCACTTATGCCGCATACGAACAAAGGCTCCATTTGGAAAGCCACAGGCAGGAATTCTAGTCCGCTTAATTGTTTTTTGTGTTCATTGTTTAGTGTACCTATTGATCACATTGAAATACAACAGGATATGATCAGATTATTTCTATAAATGACGACCACATTTCTTGTTTGGCTTTGCTATGGCTATTATCATTTGTGGTCAAACATTTTCAATTTTGTCATATAGAAGCATAAATTGCTTCTTGTGACCAAAGGAATCGTAATTAAGAATTTGCATGCTGCCATATTCCAGTGCATATTTGTCAAATTGTCGTCTTCCATGGACAATTTGTGGAATGTCAATTGCATTATATCATTTTTAACAGGTTCAAGTTTAAAAAAAAGATATTATTGTGAATAGCTTTTCATTCAACGCTCAAAGTGCAAACTATTTGCATGTCGCCGTTCGCGACCCATAATTAAATATTACACGAACCCACTACTACCAAGAAGGGAAATTTCTGTCCTGCCATGGAATCAAAATAACAATGTTGGTTCGCTGATTTCATTACAATTTAAATTTTCATCAGGCATGACGCCTCAAGCAGAAACAAACTGCCTTTAAAGTTTTGTATGCACGTGATGGAATACCGAATCTCCAAGAGAATGAGAGATGAACGCAAAATGATTCTTCTCTGACTATACTGGAATACAATTTGATAACAGCTCTTGAGAATGTAATTGTGGAAATCCTTAACTTTACAAAACAATCGTAATGGTGAGCAAAATGATTGCCAACAATTTTTGTATAAAATAATGAATACACTTGGGTGCATTCCCACTTAAATGCACAATCAGGATGTACCATTTTTACGACCCGAAATTAGCTATTCCAAATTCCCATTTTCTGCTTTGAGTCTGCTTGGTTGCAAAATGTATGCGTTGCTACAATTTCAAGATTAAATTGCTACCATCCACTCTATAATTAGTGGTGGACAGGTATCTATCTATGTGGCTGATCGTCTTTTAATTACAAAACGCCTTTCTGAAATTTGATATGATCTGCAAACATAGTCAAGCTTTTAGCCATTTTATTCGATAACCTGATGGCTAGATTCTAGAGTCCAATGATGTAGATGCCAGACTATTTTTCCCACTGACGATAAAATTGATACAGACAGCCGACACGGTAATGAACAACACTTTGCCGCGTGCTTATGTATAATAACACGTTTCATTATCTTGACAAGTAAGCATGTTATAAGCTAGTTCATACAGGATTGCACAAAAAGTAATTAAATAACAACTACTTGTAGAATGTATGAAATAAAGTATAAAAATATTTTGTAAAGAACGCCTTATATGTTATTGTTTGCGTAATTTTCCCCTTTCCTGTTAATTCATGGATTTTGAAGTAATTATCCAAAAAAAAACAAATGTCTGAAGATTCATAAATCAAGTACGCATTCAATCTTGCAATTGGAGAAGGTGGTGCACCACCAGAAATTTGTCAGAACACTTGGAGACCAAGACGAAATCGAACGGACGATAAAGTTGAAGCTGATAGTCGTCACGGTAAAGAGCAAGAGGCCGCAAATGAATAATAATGCATTTTTGTTCTTCTTGAAAATGGAACATTTTTGCACCGGTCCCATGCAGAGTTGCAGAAAAACCTCCAAATAATAATCATTGTTAAATGTACGAAACAAATTGTCGGACCATTTATATTTATTCTTGCTGCATATGTTATTGTTATATAAACTAGGACGGGTGTAAACCCAAAATAATAAACTACCGGAAGCGCGATTTATGTGAAATTGAGAAATGTGACATTTAGTTCAACTTTCAAAACACTAATCTTGAATTTTTCTATCAATTTTCGAAAAAATATATTTTGACCCTTTGCTGACCCTAGGGTCAATGGTCAAAGTTGGCCGAATTGACCAGTAGTGCCGTGACAAAAAATGATCAGCATAAAATTCTCTATCAGATAAGCATATAACATTTTTTTGCCATAAGGATGCATTGTGACGCCATCCCCCACCATATCCGTGGGGTTGACCCCCGGAGGCCCAAAATCAATACCGAATTTTCTCATATCCTGGGGTACCTCTATACCAATTTTGAACCAAATCGGTCAATGTTAACAAAAGTTAGAGTGTTTACAGACTTACGGACACACAGACACACAGACACACAGACAGACAAACAGATCAATCGCAATAACTACCTTTATAAGCATTTCATGCTTCCGGTAGTTAATAAATCTTATGACGCAAATGCTCTCACACATTCACACGCTTGCATTAATTTTCGACAAATTGAGCCCAGTGAAACGGCATTCATTTTCGAAGCTGTGATTGTGTGAATATCCTTGTATGATGGTAATTTACATCACAGTACAACTAAACTTCTTTGTTTCTGGCTCCCCATTGACCACTCGCTTTTATCACTATGTTGGCAAAATATACGAGGAATGCACACGGGACTATTTCACACGTACGCTACGTACCTAGGTTGCTCATGGCAACTATAAAAACCAGCCATGAAGAATGTTTGTATGTAGGGGCTGTGTGTGTATAAATAATTTGTGCAATATCCATGCATTTTAACAATTACATCTTGTTCTCCATACGGGCAAGTAACCAAAGAAAAATTTGGTACACAATTTTATTAACAATTTCGTTTACATTGCAATGAGCCGCATTAGGCGTGTTGTCAAAAGTAAGGTGGCGACATTTCTTGGAGCTCTTTGCTACATCGGGCTCTTAATTTTTTCTGTCCTCAGTATCCCCGTCTACATATTCAGAGTTGCGGTAATTATCTTGGCCAAATGTTGCCGTCCAGATCTAGACGACATACTGGATGTACAAAGCAGCATACTTGTAAACGACCACTTTGGCAAAAAGAATCCCCGATCCAATCTGGTTCTAACCTCGATTTTTGAGGGTCACGTTACGCTTCCAGAATTGAGATCTACCGTCTTGAAACACTGGGCAATGGCTCGTGACAACTGTAGCGGTGAATTCAAGTACAAACGACTCCATCAATACCCAGTGCGTTGGATGGGATTTTCGTTTTGGGCAAAAGGACATGACACGTTTAGAATTGAGAATCACGTTCACCTGCTCTACGGAATGGAGAAAAAGGTGTCAAAGGACCAGGTTACCGCGGAAGTGGAGAGGATACTAAACGCGAGGTCTCCGGGTGGAGAGAGCCCATGGCAAATGTACCTGATCGAAAACTATGAAAATCCCAACAATCTGGATCGTCACAGTGCTGTGATTGTAAAGATTCATCATTGCATTTCGGACGGTTACGGGATCCTGACGTCCTTGGTAGAAGGATTATTTCAGCACGGCTCAATGGATTCACTAGGCTTGCCTCCGATACGCTCTCCTACACGCTCCACATGTCAGAAAATATGGTACTTAGCGTATTTACCGATAAATATGGTTGCGGAATTTTCATATATCTGCTCGACCTGGTTTCGTCAGAGCCCGTTGAAAATCTCAGATGACAATAAGGAATGGCACCAGGTTTGTGCCAAGTCCGCTCATATCCCACTTCAGAACGTCAAGGACATAAAAAATAAATTTGGAGTGAGTTTCACGAGTGTCCTCATTTCCGCCGTTTCAGCCGGCATTCGTCACGTTTTGGAGGATAAGCAAGGATGCAAATTTGAGGCGTCTCGGGACAAGAGTGTTACGATTCTTAGCATGTTGCCGTTGGTAGGACCGAGCAGGAGCAGAGAGCTGGCAAATAATGCAACTGCTGCCATTTTCGACATTCAATGTGAGAAATTGGAGGGCCCTGTTTCCAGACTATTGGCTACTGATCAACGTTTGGAGGAGACTAGACGATCTGTCGTGCCCATTGGGTTTCGACATTTCACAGTTGTTGCGGGCGCTCATTTCTATCCTGTCAGCAAGATGTTGACAAAAAACAGAGGCGTCCCAATAGGTATTATCAATAAACTAACATCGATACTCCCCAACATATGTATTGAAGCATGGCATTCAATCGTATATTCTTTCTTAAGGTGTATCTAACTTTCCGGGTATACCAGTTCAAATTCACTGGAACGGAAATCCATTTCGACACAACGACTTTGTCGTTGGAGGCCTGGATGGAGATTGCGGTATGTTTAGAACAATTATTGAAGTCGAAGATTGTGAGCATTGATAGCTGTCATTGTTTGTCATTATTTGTCTTCTTGTTCTAATCACCAGGTATTACCGTTGCAATTTTGAGTCATCAAGATGAAATTAACATTTGCATTGCAGCCGAAAGAGGACTCATGACTAGAGAGGATGCCAGGAAATGTGTCAATTTCGTCACCGATGAAATTAATTTTTTACATGGTTTGGTGAAACAGAAAGGGTAGTAATTCTGTTAAATGGACTGCATTTCAATCTGTTTTAAATTTTATCAATAAATCATATGAAAAAATAAATATATAAATTACTGAATTGAAAACGAAACACGTGTTAAATTTGCGCTCATGATATATTCACATTGAATATTATTTAAAATGTTGCCAAGTATTTTCTCACCCATTTACGTTTACTTTGTTTTGCGGCCATCGAATTCGCTGCTTTCCTTTAGATTATCCACACACCAAGTTATTAAATCATATAGGCGCCATGAGTAAATTTTTAAAATAAAACACTAATACATTTTACGAGATAGTTCCAGCAATTAATTTCATACTCCTTGAAAAAGTATGTAAAAAAACAAGTCAGACACAGACACACATAACTTCATACATGGTTGTAGAACAGAAACATTATTTGTTATAAAACGAGATTCCTTAATTTGATATAATTTTAATGACGCACGTGTGCGAAAAAAATTGATTGCAAACCATGTGATTACCTTGTGTTTAGAATGACAGGTAAAGTACATAATTACAGTTTATTTGCTTATCAATTAATGCGATATTTTCAAATTTTATACCGTGACCACTACTACCTATGCAGTTCCAATGATATGCTCTTACATAATTCATATTTTTCCATACCATGACGTAACATACAACGAATATTCCAGCAACTCACAATTAGGTTTACCATCAGTATGACATGTACCATCATTTCATTTCTGATCCCGTTGCGCTGAACATCATTTTTAATCAAGAAGAATAATTTTTTGCCACACGATGAGGGTAACGCTTGGAGTTAAAGATTTTTACAAGGGTAAAAGTATCCTGGTTACTGGGGCAACAGGATTCTTGGGAAAAGTTGTGGTGGAAAAGTTGCTACGGTCATGTCCTGAAGTGGAAACTATTTACATGCTTATTCGGCCAACAGTAAAATTTGATGCCGCCACCAGACTATCACATATACTAGCAAGCCCGGTAATTTATGCATTTGCATGTATAAACATATTTGTTAGAAATTTAAGGAAAGACGCTAATGATATGCTGTATTCAACTAGTTGTACGACACCCTGAAGGAGTGCAACCCAAAGGTGCTCGACAAGTTGGTTCCCGTACACGGGGACATTGGAGTGCATTCTCTCGGACTGTCAGATCCCGACAGGCTTCAACTAATTTCAAACGTCTCGGTAGTGATTCACTGCGCAGCAACCGTTAAATTCGACGACCCGCTGGCCAAATCATTAAATCTAAACGTTCAAGGACTGTTGAGATTAATTACACTGTGTAAAGAGATGGCAAATATTCAAGCACTTGTACACGTATCCACTGGCTACGCCAACTGTGATCGATTCACTATAGAAGAAAAAGTATATCCTCGCCCGGACGGAACAGAAGAAATGATGAACTTTCTTTCTGGTGAGACTCCTTGCCTTTCGGAAGCGGAACTATTGAAACTGGTGGAGAAATGCCGTCCGAACACATATACCTACACGAAGGCCCTTGCAGAGTATATGCTGACCATGAACGCTGGCAATCTTCCCGTCTGCATTGTCAGACCGTCCATTGGTATGAACTTGAAATCGCTTTAAGCCAAGCAATCTTATTGAGATCTCATTAACTGAAATGAAAAATAAAATGTAATTTTAGTGACAGGTTCAATGAAGGAACCCGTTCCCGGTTGGGTTGACTGCCTGCATGGTTGCACAGGTCTAATTGCAAGTATTGGTCTAGGTTTGGTAAGAGTGATGTTGACGGATGTCTCGAATGCTATCAATTTGATCCCAGTTGACATTGTAGCAAACTCAATCCTGTGCGCTGCCTGGAAAACTTCCCAGAATGGAAATCCGATAGCATCAACTTTTGACTCGGCAGCGGAAGTAAAAGTGTACAATTGCTGCGCCTCGAGAAACAACTGTCTAAGCGTACGCAATCTGGCCACATATCTGGAACGAAACGTCCTAGAATTCAGTCCCCTCTTGGCTGCAATTGTTTATCCATCCGTTGTATTTACCACCAAAAAATTCTGGTTCAGTCTTTCCGACTTTTTTGTGCACTACATTCCAGCTGCGATTGCGGATGCCGTGTGTAAGAATTCCCGGTAAGTTATGCGCAAAAATTCCTGCATCTCACCGAGGAAAAATAAATTGCAATTTAAAACTAAGTATGATGCAAGCTTTTGTCATTTCCAGAAAGCTGAAAGTATACAAAAAAGTCCACCAATTGGGAAAAGTGACTCAGCATTTCACCTTGAACGAGTGGAAGTTTTGCACTGAAAATCTCACTACTTTGTATCAGAACTTAAGTGAGGAGGATCAACGGTGTTTCTATTTTGATGTCGAGAAGGTCAACTGGGACAACTACATTGGTACTTACTGGCGCGGCATTCGAAAATACATCATGCACGAAGACGACTCCACCACAACTCGGGCAAGGAACAAGATGAAATATCTGTATAAATGTTACTTGGTTGCGAAAGCACTTGGAGCGCTTAGCATTGTAGGAGGATGCATGATGATATTTCGGCTTATATTCTAGCAACCGGTGGTGAACCGTCCATTGTGCTTTTGCTTTGCATTCTATCGATGCGGTCGGTGTAAATGTTAAGGATTTTCTAATATCTGCCTCTACAAAATGTTGTGGAATAAAGAAATTTATTTGCTAACTGTATTTAATATCACTCGACTCATTTATTCCCCGCAAGCATTGTTGATGTATCTGCAAAACTTATCGTTTACCGCATGAAAACAGTTATTTGGAATATAATTGAACATTTATCTATGCATCAATTAGTGTACTCACGGCCGTCACATTATTGCCACGTAAAACATTTAAGATCTCAAAAGGAAATCTGACGTATGAGTTTGAAATTTTGGAAAATCCAAATATCTACTGTAGTCGCATTCATTATATTTTATCATTATATTGCTTAATTGTTGATTACCAATGGGCACAAATCTCTACTTAATAAGAGGATGCGAGAAAGCAATACGAATAACCTTCTAAAAAGCATAGTCAGGAAATGAATCATGTAAGCCAGATTTATTGCCAAGTACGTAGGCCGTCTAATTAAAAATAGATGGTCAAACTATGTATAATTTGAAACAAACTTAATTGCTCTTGTCATGCCAGTTTATGGGCATGAAATGTGAAATCTCATGATTTATGGTCCTGATAATGCCGTCAACTTGAAAGCCAGTTCACTTTTGATATCACAAATCCGATTCGGTGTAAGGTATGTAATCTAACTTCCGAAATTGCACAGCCGATTCAATCAAATTAATTGAATTTCATTTTCCAAACGTTACGTAAGTTTCTGAATTTTTGTGGCATGGGATCCTCTAATGGCAGCTATCAGTTTTGTTAAATCCCCGCGTAGTGCTGACGTCATGTACTGGCTTTTCAAGATTAATCTTATTCGCTCGAATTTCTAAATGTACCGAATAACAAGTAAAAAGGTAGTAGCTCTTTGTCTTCGATGGAATTGAAAGAATGAGGCTATATCTTATATTATCTTCTGCTCACGTTTATATACACGTTCCAACTAGGGCTCGCAGCGCAAACTATATAACTTGGAGTCTTGATAGAAAACTTATTTCACTCGTCCTCTTCAATGGACAGTTGTGTGAGGTTGTCCCATCAACTTTTCTTTTCAATCCTTTTGAAATAAGTTTGCACTTGAAGAAAGTAGCGAAATGGATTGTAATAAGGTTGAGAACTCGACGTCCCTAACATTGGAGACTCAAGTCTCCCAAATCCAATACATTGTGTATATTAATAATCATTACTGGCATCTAAGCTACTGCGTTGGAATTGCTTACATTTTTGTTATTTTTGGACTTGAACGGTGGATGCGGAGCCGACCAGCATATCACCTCAAGCTACCCCTCCTTCTATGGAATACGAGCTTGGCCGTCTTCTCAATTGTGGGATTTTGTCGCATCGCACCTGCTCTCGTTCAGGTTCTTTCCAGCAAACACGGGATGTACGCAAGCATCTGCGCCAAGTAAGTGTGTTCAATTTGTCAACATTACTTATCGCGTTGATTGTGGTCTGCAATGATTTGAATTATAATGTGTCTTCAATTTCAGAGAAACCGTCACTCCAATAGTTATATATTGGCAGTAAGTACATTTATTTCTGAACGAATACGCTCTACATGATACAACGACCCTCGTAACCTAATCATTTCATATGACATTGTCTTAGATTTTTAATTAATGTATCAAAACTTGTGGAACTGGGCGATACGGTCTTTATAGTTGTTCGGAAGCGCCCACTAATGTTTATCCAGTGGTGAGTGATAAATGATATGAAATATTGATATGCTGCCAGCATCGGTTTTAAGTTCCATGTAACCTGACCATAATTTCCAGGTACCACCACTTGGCGACAATGCTTGTGGTTTGGACAGTTGGTGAGTGAATATCCATGTATCAAATAAAACGTGGCAGAACCTCTAACTGGTCATGACTAAATCCGTTTTTTTTAAATTTGATCAGCTCCACATACGGAGCCGACGATAATTTGGTTCGGTACGCTAAACATGGGTGTGCACTCATTAATGTACCCATACTTTGCTGCCAAGGTGAAACAAAAACTTTCTCTCTATATCCAAGAATCTATCCTGCTCAAACGCATTCATTCTTCTGTTTTGGTTGTATTTTTAGACTGTTGGTGTACCTGTTCCTCGGGCCTTTGCGAAAGTAATTACCATTTTACAATTTCTGCAAATGCTAGTAGCTCTCAGTGTCAACACGGCATGTATATATTTGAAAGGTGCGCATACATGCAAATGGAACATTATTGTCAGATTTTTAATACACCTTGAAAAAATACTAACATTTGGATGGTTTTTTTTTCAGTCGCTGGTTACTCATGTGTTCGGGAAGCATGCAGCCTCTTTGCCTTCAGTGTCCTTTACGGCTCGTTTGCAATTCTATTTGGAAGACTGTGCTATGTTTCCCTTCAAGTTCGCAAGCTGCACTCAAAAATAAATTAGGATGGTTATTACATTGATTCCGTAAACTGGGTAAAATGTTTAGATTGCAAACTCCGTCCATACAAGAAGCATGGTCGCAAGTATGTAGTTAATAATGATTTGGTTAAAACTGGAATCAACATATTTTGTTTTGTTGTACCATTCTCCAAAACTAGCCATGAAGAAATAAAGGAAAACAGATGAAAGATTCTGAGAAACAACAACTTAAGTCGGTACGTTTCAATTCACACGTTTATATGAAAATCATGGCTTGCATGATAGTACGATATTGCGAATAACGCGTTCAGTGAATCCAAGAAAAACAAGAAAGTAGGAGCAAATATTGACAAAGAAACAAAACGTTCGAGTGAACTTATGGAATAAATGAAAATTAGTGCATCCTATCCATATTATGCATTTGCGGCATGGTCCAACACAAACCTTTTGGCGTTTGATATTATGAGGCAGCATTTCGCCTTCTCCATGCAAGTAGCATATATGTCTGGGCTTCAGTCTGTTTCACTTTCATCAAATCGGCTAAAACTCAAATTTGAGAACCATAGCTCCCTCCTTGCCATATTCGTTGCGTCATACGTTTGCTGGCGCAAGAAGCTTATGAGATAGTACATGACAAAACGAATTTGAAGTTTTTCATTGGCGCACTTTGTAAATGAGATAGCCATAATCTTCATAAATGAAATGATTTGAACCTTTTCCTTGACCCACCTGCTAACTACTTTTGTATTGCTCCTAGTGGTCTTAAATACGAGAACTTCCAATATTTCAGTTGTCAAAACGGAGACCCCGAGTGCAGGATCGGTGGTACGGAATTGGTTACCAAAAATTGAAACATTTCGTTTCACTTTGGATCAACGGATAAAATAAATGCGTTCATTTGTTCATAGATAGTTTGTTATATCTAATTAGGTACCAATTTTTTGCGAATTTGATTCTGAAAAAGTATGACATTTGTTCCTTACCAGTGCGGAATGAATTTGGGCCTTTTTGTAATGCCATCCTTAAGCAATACATATCAATCAATGCCATGGTAATATATAGTGGCTGATTTTTTAAATTCAAGACTCAAAATGGGTAATCCCGAGGTTTAGCATTAAGGCACGCTCTCCGTCATGTGCTTCACGATCAGCTCCTCATGATACTAAAAATGACTTGCCTCTAGCAGGCTATAGTTTGTATAAGAAATAATTGTATTTTTCTCTGTACTTTACTGATTCAGATATGGTACAATCTTAGGGAGTTAAATACTCTTGAGTAAGAATTATTGTTTTATGTTGCCAAATGCACACTGATGCGAACGATGTGACAAAATACAGAAAGAATGTGAAATGAATGTGGTATTTCCAAGAACTACGATTTTCGTTCCGGGCCTAAAGCATGAACAATTTATTGCTAGTCTGTTTCAAATGTTGTTATTGTAGCAACTGGGAACTTCGGTGACAGCCTTTTATAGTTTCCTAATGCCCAGCCAGAGTTTTAATGCAAAGTAGTAGACAATTCATTTTGGCATTCGGCCAAGCACCCAAAAAATTTTACATACAGAGTGTTTCAATAAATCAAACTTTTTAATTACAACTGTAATGCTGAGTATTCAAAAAAATTATTTTCTACTTGAAAATGCAGCTAACCTAGCAATCAATTTCCAGACTAAACTAAACAAACAAAAGGTCAGTAACATTAAATTGCTCCTTCACTGCAAAGTCCTTACGAGTCCCAGCCAGTGATTCCATGTCACATCTAATCTGCTTCCTCAAACACAGCTTACTTGGCCCTTTTCACTGCAGATAAATCAAAGTGAATATGAACTACATGCAAACAAGTTGGATATAAAATTCACCACAACTCATCCTGCGAGGAACAATCATAAATGTATGTATTACAACACCTTTGACGAAGGTTAGTGGGGCGACCATCCTCCCTCTAAGTCCTTTCCACTTGACAGCCTCCGCTTGCTTCTCCTCCAGGAGCCATTTCATTTTGTGCAAGTGACGCTCCATCTTCTTCACCAGCCCCCCAAGTTTGTCCCCGTCCAGCAGTTTCTCAGCCAAGAGCACCTTGATCTCAGCATCGTTTGCAACGTCCTCATACAGCAGGGCCTTCAGCTTCTCGGCAAACTGGGACTCTCGCATTGCGCGCATTGTAGTAATCTCGAGTCCGTTCTCCTTCTCCTTAATATTGTTCCATTTGTCTTCATCCTCCGGCCTATATTTTGCTTTGAGTTCCAACTGGATCAGACGCTGTGTCTGATTCTCCATGTTGGAGCGGTGGGCAGCCAGCTCTTGTTTATGTAATGTATCCGCATGCTCAGAAGCCCACAGTCGTTTCATTTGCAATAGGGTTTTTACCGAATCCGCATCAAAGTTTTCAACAATCTCGCTCCACTCACTGACAAACTCAATGTGTTGAGCTGCAAGCCGTTTCAGCGTTTCGGTTTCAGTGCCTGTATCAGACGACACAAGATTTCGCTTAACCATTTCCATTCTGTATCCCAGGTGTCCCGAGTCATCATCGAGTGGTTTGAAGCTGGAAATTGGAACGAATTCAGCACTGGGGGAGTACCAGACGCCATCCTCCTCTTCTTGCGGATCATCGCCTCGCTTTCTCTTTGAGGCAACCTTGTCAACTTCACTTGAGCTGCTGCTGCCGCTAGATTTCTCCATGTTGTTTCAAATAACTGGTATTCAATATTGGTATGAGTTAATTGACACACTTTGTCTTTTGAAATATGAACGGCAAGAGAGCTTGTGTTTATCGCTCAGGTTTGTATCGGATTTTGTCCACTTTAGAAATGTACTAGTTCTTTGTAATATTTGTTGCGGGACTTGTTGGTTCGACAGTGGTCCGTGAGCTACTGAATTCTGAAAGACTTTTTGGTGGGAACGATTTTACGGCCAATGTTCAATTCAACCAATGTCCCCTTTCTTGATGTTCTAACTCAAACAGTTCAAGGCAGTACCCCTTCGTCCCGTCCACTATAAAAGATGACTCCCATTGTGTTACTCTGAATGGTGAATGGGACAAAATATTTTATGTTTCCATATGCAAGGAGAATGCCAGGAGCTTCAGAGAATTTCTCATTTTTCATCCTGCAAGTTTAGAGGTACTTTACAACACTAGATGAGCCAAATACTGACTTCCGTTGAGCTCCAGATATTTCGGGCTTCAGAGAAATATGCCCTGTGTCAGAAATCTGAGAAGTTAATCCGTGAGAACCATTTGCTTAAGGGTGCATATTTTTAGTTGCCCTAGTTGCAGTATGAACGGAACATGAATGAGATTGTATTACACATGAATTTGTATAGATTGACGCTTTAAAAGAGGTGAATGATATTATGTACGTAGCTGAAAAGTTTGGGAAATTTTTTATGATACATATGCTGTTAATACTGACATGCTTTGATCATCTCTCTTTTTGTGTGCTGGTGAGGCTGGTGTGAGCAGTTGTGTCGCCTTTCCGATGAATCAACTTTCATATTGTGAGACATGTGCTGCTATAAAAATGCGAACAAAATGAATACACTGACTTGGGAAGACCGCATTCATTATACCACACGGTAATGCCCATCAATGTGGTTAGCAACAATCGTAATGTTTCACATCAGAAAGCTGCCGTCTATGCTCAAAATAAAGTGATTTATATCCCAGACCCAAATCGCACAAATACATTGGTTGATATGGAGGTGGAGAAAATAATTTTTTGAATTCAAAAATAGTACATTCTGTCGCTAGCTCAAACGTAATATAAAATACTGTATTGCAATGAATGGAAAATCTGACAAACTTAATCAACTTAGCTTAAATATATTCAAAACTGTATCCGTTAAAACATATACCTAATATTAACGCTGCGATAGATTACTTAACATTTATTCTCATTATAAAATTTATTAACTAATTGCGGCTACTTGATACATGCCAAAATAATTTTCAAAACAAGTGCAAGATGGAGGCCATGGAGAAAGTTGATTTGTTGCCGTGAATGCAAACTGAGCTAGTCCTTGCCGACACTGAAATAATAACCAACAAGAACAATAAATTATTAATGTTGACGTTGCGAAATTGAAGCCGCATGGCATAAATTTTCACTCTGCAACAACAAAATGATAGCATCACGTACATGTAGTTTGCATTGATTCCAGCAAGGATTTCATCCGTACGAGGATCCCATGTTCCCGATTCCGCCTGATGTTCCTCCAAAAGCCCTTTAAACTTTTGCACGTACAAGTCCACGTTATCCACCAGTCCCATCAATTTTGTCTTGTCCAGAGCATTCCCCTCCAACAGCCTTTGAATCTCGGCGTCGTTTGCGAAGTGCTCATCCAGCAATGTACTCACTTTCTCGCACAACTTCACCTTTTCACGTGCTTGCACAATACACATCACAAGGCTTTGCTCCATTGATCTAATCTCCAGAAGCATGTGCTCATCTTGCGGCTTAGTTTCTTCCTTTTCCTCAACGACTTCAACCGGTAGTCTCTTTTCGCAGTTGCTAATATCCTCTTCCGCGACTAACCGAAACCGTTGCCAGCGACGGATCCCTGCTTGCGTCCACTTCTGCTTGGCAATCAACATCATTTGTACTCTTCCCAAAGTGGAATGTTCAGCCACTCTTCGCCACTCTTTGGCCAATTCCGCACTTTCATCCACCATGTCCTGTAGCCCTTGTTCTTCACACTGCTTTGTAAAAAAACAGTTTCGTCGTCGCACCATTTCCGGAGTGTCGACAGGGTTATCAGGGCACTCTTCCAGGGGCCATACCAATCGTCCAGTCTTCTCGTCTCGAAATGGATAGCAACTTATATCTTTGTATTCTGGTTCCATAGCTTGATCACTACAGGTCGGCTTTTCACTTGGGTCTTGCATCGTTCACCAAATTTTTGTTGGCTGCGAATATTTTGAAAAGTTGTATTTTCGGAAAAATTTGAATTGAACTGGTGATTCGTATGATGCTGATTTGTGAATGAAGCAAAAGAAATGGGTCCAGAGAAAAACAAACTTTGCCAGCGCAGAGCTGAGAATGAAGAAGGGATCAATGACAAGGGACTCTAGACTTTATGACCTATTTATTTGCCTTCCCGATATATGTTTGTGTTCGTCCATCACCATATTTCCGAAATATTTATGAATGGAATTAGGTACGTGCTTTGGCCAACTGAATGGAAAGTCTCTGACCCAGAAAAATGCGTTGTAGCACCTAACAAGAAGTGGCCGTATTGTTTTTACATTTCTAGTTGGAGAATTTATTCATAACTTGGATTAGATGAGAACTAGAACCCATCAAGGCAAATTGATACTGAAAGAACTCCACTTCCGATGCGATCATCCCGGTAATAACCAGCAATTGCGCTACTGTAGAGCGCTCCTCATCCAGCAGTGTGTCTAACTTTTTCATCGTACTTCATCGTGTGACTTCATCGTACTTTTTGGATATTCTGAAGGACAAGGGAACAGCTTGGTGACTGGGTTTAGCGGTTTCGGCATTATTGATACGTCACATCAAATCAAAACAGTAATACATATTTTATAACAAACCGACACTCACGCCGCAGCTATCTTTCCAGCCTGACCCTACTTTCAAAAACAAAGGGCAAGCAGCAGTTTTTCTGATCCTGGCATTTCTAACTGCCAGAAACAAAATATGCCTACCAAAATATTTTCTTTGTTTTGATGTATGTGTAATAAAAAGTCGTCCTTTTCCTCACGAAAACTGAACAAATTGATCCCTTTCCCCGAATTGAGTCGGATCTGCTGCAGTCGACCTGTTGATGTTTGGATACCTACTCTCGTAATTACTAATTACAATGTAGTGTACTGCCTTGGGTAAACATTTCTATGGTATACTGAAGGCAAGGATACAAGTAAAATATGCAAAGCTGGCAGAGCGGCATTAGTGACGATGACGAATGGAATGTTGAAGGAGCTTGAATTCTGCATAATGATCCTTGTTTTTTATTCTGTTCAGGTTTAATGGAAACGAATGAGCATGCAAAGGTTTCTTAAGCTAGTTTGCTAGCTAACCAGATACTTTTCACTTGAACTTTACTTGCAAGTAAAAGTGTACCATGCACATGTGTATTTAACCGATATTTTGTTCGTAATAAAAACAAGATGAGTGCCAAGTCATTCTGGGAATATCGAAAACCGGTTACAAAAATGGCTATTTTTCTGCTAGGAAAATAAGCGATGGTTGAATGGAACAGAAAATGGATAATAGGAGTAACTGCTCTTGTCTTTGTCGGGTTGCTGCTTCTTGCGCTCACCATAACTTTCGCTACTTCACACAATGGTTAGTTATCCGGCTGTTTTTTTGCAAAATAAAATTGCATAAACTTTATCAACTGTAAAATAAAAAACCATGTCTGAATGCCAATGGTGGACAGAAAAGCAAACGGATATGACAATGCCCACGCTGCGTCCAGATGCCGATGGAAACAAGGGAAATGCTCACATCAATGCTGAAGGAAGATGAGCAGACACAAAAAAGCCGCACAGATGTGCCAAAAATGAGAACGGATACATATTCTTTTTTCATTCACTATTTTACGCTTTTTTCTGTTCTTGTTCTGTTCCATTCACTCCCAAGGTTTTAGTTATTTGTGGCCTGGCAACAGGACTATAGGAAAAATCACTCTAGCGCCTTTCCACACTTATATATATATTCTTTATTGTCATAATGGTTCCCACAAACTGTGGCATATTACACCATAGACTTTCACTAGTACATAATATTTTAAAGAAAATATTTTGAAGAAAAAACATGAGCATTTCTATATATATACAAAAGATTATTTTGTTATGATACTCGGTTTCTTAAACAATTATTTGATTGTGTATTAATGAGACTTATTTAACGTTGAGTCACTTCCAATCGTACAGTCAATTGTTCGGTGGATACGAAATTGAATTTAATGTGATTGTCGCAGAGAACAAGTTAAGAAATCTTCTTCTTACAACAACATCTTCTGCAAATATAGTTAAGAAATGTGTCCTAAATATAAGTATTTAGCATGATACACCGGTTCAGTAAGTGCGCAGTTATTTTATTTACTTTGAATTTATTTTACATGAATTGTTCTAACGAATTTAGTGAGAAGGAAAACATTTTTCTGTCATTTATATATGTTCTCATTTCTCAGGAACGTCCTGACCTGCTCGAATTTGAAGATGGTCTGCCAATTGAAAATTTGCTGGAGCACCCTTGATCTCAATCGCTATGTCATAGTTAGTGGGCTGCTCACTACAAAAAATGTGATCAAACTGTTGTAAGTATTGACTAAAGCAGACCTATATATTCAAGCATTAGCAATTTAGTTCATTGCCAATTACATATTATATTCTATTCAAACATTTGATAATGTACAATTATATATTTCATTTCCAGGCATTGTTGCTGCGTTGGAGTGTATTCCTGATTTCAGTGATGTTGAAGGAATTTTTAGATTTGTACTATAGGTGAAACATAATATCTTATTAGGATAAATAGCAAATAATAACCTTTACTGTGTGGCGGTATGGTTTAAAGACGTCACGTTTATAAATTCAGTGATAAGCTTACCGGTATAATGTAATTTGGATTAATGGTGATAGCTTGCTCGGTGCCACGCACAAGATTGAAGTGTAATTTTATGAGGCGGAGATTTATTAAATAAAATTTGATTTCTTAACATGAAATCCAAGTGGACAATTAGCAAGGTGGGGTTAAGAATAGAAAATATAGGGTTGAGGATGCAATTGGTATTACGCATTTCGTCAAGATTTTTGATATCCATCATGTACGTACCGTTGTTAGAATGTCCTTGGATGCAATATTCGTGAACTGTTATGAAAAAGTTTCTTCAAATTTAATGTTATACTTCCAACATAAACTTAAATCGATGGGACGGACATTAGAGATGTATCTAATTTCAGTCCATATTTGTTTGTACGCGTATTCAACGCACCTGGCTACTTAAGTTAATGTAAACTATAGAGACCACTGATGCATGTATAATTTTTTATATATTCCATAAATTACAATCCATCTCAGGGACATTGTCCAAATTCGCCATGGCGGTTGGTAATGTTTGAGAATCTAACAAACAATTTTTGCATTCTCATTTATGGTTAAAATGCCAGGTCTATTTTGATAAACTTGGGAAAATTGATTCCGAGTTGAGCGGGCTGTTGGTTTGTACAGAATGCTATCCACATATACTCAAAGAAAATAGAGGCAACAGAGTTTAGCATGTCATTAACAACTTTGGCCTGCCTGAATTAAAGAAAATCGCGAAGTGAATTATCGTGTTAAGTTGGCAGAATGAATACATATACCATGCGCAAAAATGTATTTTGAACGGGTGGTTGGTATGTTTTCTCTCCTAAAATATTTCGCTAATGCCGAGACAAATGTGGGCCCTTTTGTTGCACGCCTCTTTCGTATATTCTGCATTGAACTAACTAAATGGGTAACAGAAATCAGAGACAAATTAGTGACAAATCAGTTAGCAGTATGGTTGGTGATTTTAACATGGGTCGGATTCTGCCAAGGTCACACTGACTGTATAAGAGTCAAAATATCGTAAATGTTTCCGCACTGAGCGGGATCCCAACAAACCTTAAGCCCATATGTGAAGCAAACTTTGAGAATGCTGCTGGATGTAAAATACGTGCACTGTTAAGAATTATATTCGAATTTAAATGTCACATTCTCATGTCAACTGAAATCATTTGGGACTGAAATTAGAAATGTATCTAAATTGAGTTCCACCTCTTTCTCATTCAACTTGTGTTCACTCCAAATGCTTTAGAGATTGTGTGCTAACTGCATGTATGACTCATCATCACATCAAAATTTTATGAAAAATATTATTGAAATGGCTTTAAAATTGTCTTAATAAAATACACATCCATTTTCTATTACAATACCAAATTTTCGCCTCATTTCTTTTCCATGAAGTGCATGTTATATTGGATCTGCGTTGAAACTTTCATCATTGAAGCATTAAAGTCATAGAAGGATTCCAATTTCGTCACCTATCACAACTTCAATGTTGCTACTATAATGCTCAAACTGTGGTAAAATGCAATTCATTCGTTCATTGTTTCCGTAGTGCACAACAACAGGCATCATGTAAACAAATTATAACTCTTGCTACTGTGCACTTGTAAGTCCTCATCAAAAGGTATGTTTCCTGTAAATCATTTGGAACTTGGGATCTCAGCAATGCTGTTCGACTTTACTAAATTTCTGTAATGCTAAATAGTTTTGAGTCCGCATACTCCTACAAAATGAGAAGAGGTGAGAAGAAGTGAATACAAGTGAGAAGATGGTTATACTTTGTAGTTATGGAAGATTAACTTTAACAAAAATTGTTTAATTATTACGTTTTTGCAAGATTAAATTTGCCCTCAAATTGTTCTTCAAACAATTGCATCAAAATTAATCGTATACACAATTCACTTGAAATAAAAGAGTTTCCATACATAGTTGTATGGAAAAGGAAAGTTCATCAAGTTCTTACAGAATATTACCAATATGTTCAAAACAATTTGTTGGTGCGCTACACCTCTAACAGACAATTCCTTACTGAATACATCAACATGCAACTAACCTAGCAATCAATTTACTGACAAAGCTAAAAACAAGATAGCAACAATAGATCATAGTTACTGCCATAAATATTTCTAAGACAGGATATATTATTACAAGGAAAGTGTATTAATTGGCTCATTCACTGCAAAGTCCTTTAGAATCCCGGTCGCTGCTCTCATATAAGATGTATTCCACTTCGGTAAACACAGTTCACTTGGTCGGTTTCACTGTAAATGAATCAAGGAGAACATGTACTACATGAAACCAAGTTGAATATAAAATTCGCCACAATGCATCATTCCATGAACTATAATAAATATCTTGTAATACCTTTGTAGAATGTTCGTGGGGCGACGAGCGTCCCCTTAAGTCCTTCCCACTTGATAGCATCCACTTGATTTTCCTCCAGAAGCCATTTTATTTTTTGCAGATGCAACTCCATCTTCTTCACCAGCCCCCCAAGTTTGTTTCCATCCAGTAATTTTGCCTCTAAGAGCACCTTGATCTCTGCATCGTTTGCAACGTCCTCATACAACAGCGCCTTCAGCTTCTCGGTAAACTGGGAGTCTCGCATTGTGCCCATTGTGCTAATTTCAAGTTCGTTCTCATCCTCCCGCATCTCAATCCACTTGTCGTCATCCTCCGGCCTATATTTCGCCTTGAGTTCCAAGTAAACCAAGCGCCGTTTCTGAGTCTCCATGTTGGAGCGATGGGCAGCCAGCTCTTGCTTTTGTAAAACATCCGCATGCTCAGACGCCCACTTCCGCTTCCTTTTCAACATGTCCTCAACCCCACTCACATCAAACTTTTCAGCGAACTTGCCCCAACATTTTACAAATTCAGTGTTTTTCTCCAAAAGCCGTTGCAGCATTTCCGTTTCAGAATGTAGCCCAGAGGACCAAATATATCGTTTAATCATCTCCATTCTGTATTCCAAGTGTCCCGTGTCATCATCGGCGGGTCTCATAGAGGACATTGGAAGCAATTCGGAACTGGGCGAGTAAGAGATGTCATTCTCTTCTTCTTGGGGATCGTCCCGCTTTCTCTTTGAAGCAACCTTCTCAACGTTACTGGTGCTGCTAGATTTTTCCATGTTATTTCAAATAACTCAACTTCAGTAGAAGAGTTGATTGGTACACTTTGTCTTTTGAAATATGAAAGGCCAAGAGTGCTTTGTCTTTATCGTTCACTTTTGTATCGGGTTTTGTGCACTTTAAAAGGGCCCTCGTTCTTTTGTAATGTTTGATGCAGGACTTGTTTCTCCTATTGTGGTCAGTGAGCTACTGAATTTTGAAAGAGTTTAGGCAACAAGTTTCTCCCTAATTTATCTGTAATTAGTCAAGGATTGTTGCTTCTGAAAATAGTCTGAATATTTATTGCCATCGTTCAAGTGTACTTGCTGTAAATGCCTATATAACGGCCAAGCTAAAATATAAGATGGACTTTGTTGATTTCTGGGTTTTTGGATGGAGAGCGTGCGCAATTTTGTTGGCATTATCTAACTGGATATGTTGTTACTTTTCATAGCGACCCAAAATGAAAGGGCAATAAAATTCATTTTAAACATTTCTTGTTGTTCGTCCCATTGTTAATATAAGTTTTGCGGCGAACGTTCAATTCAATAAATGTATCGGTTCTTTATGTATTATCGCAAACAGCACAGAGGCACTATCCATTTCGTCTCTGCAACCCCTCTACGTGAACAATGCCAAGGAGACTCTGCTCTGCAGTAGTATCTCCTTTTTTCTGAACAATGACTCCCATTGTCTTATTTTCATAAAAACAAAGCCTCTTACCAAAAGTGCTACTTGAAATATTTCTCATTTTGCATTTGAATATAATTGATATATAAGTAGGTAGCTAGTTACTGACGCACCGACCTCATCACCGAAAATACTTTGATTTGCTTATGGCGAGTAACCATAGCGTATCCGGCTTGCGAACAATAATCCGGGACACTCCCAAAATTTTACGATGCTTCTAGCCATGCAAAATAAGCATGGCTTTAAGCTCGAATACAAAATGTGCATAAGGATTGTATTAGTTTTGGTGTCAAGAGTGAGGGAAATAGGGTATTTGTCAATAGTAAAACGGCAGCAGTTTCTGAGATGAGCAAATATAGAAGGAGTCGCTCTTGAGTTGAAAATTGAATGCAGTACACCATTTGGTGAATGAATGGAAGTCGCCGACCCACAAAAATGCCGTGTGAACACAGAACTTAGACAACTGGACCTTTCATGCTTTACTAATCAAGCTATGTGCCTGCTCTTCTTTTTCAATATTACTGAATGTGCGGCGACAAGAAATTACGCAGATTGTTTCCGTGCATACAATGATAATATCGGTTTGTTATGGAATTCTTTCCTTTCTCGGAATTGCTTTTGTGTTACTTGCACTCGGACATAAACAATTTCCATTCATCACAATTCTTTGACCTATACTTCCTGTCATTATCACGCCGCTGTCCACACAAAACCGACCACATATAAAAGAAGACTGACACCTACTACCAAACAGGTTTCGGTATGACCATTTCAGTAACGTGTGCAAAGGCATTGTGGTTCCATGAAATGCAGGAGTGGATGACGTGAAACATGAACATATGCGCTTAATACTGACATGCCTTTCCGATGATTGAACTTTAATACTGTGAGTCATGTGCTGCTATAAAAATGCAAACAAAATGAAAAGACTGACTTGGAATGACCGCATTCATTAAATAACCCGACAATACCCATCAATGTGGTTAACAATAATAGCTTTGTTTCTCATCAGAAAACACAATCCATGTTCAAAATGCAAATGATTTTAATCCCAGATCCAAATCGCAAAAATACATTGATTCATATAAACTTAAGGAAAGTGATTTTTTGAGTTAAAAAATAGTACCTACAATCGCTACCACAAACTCAATATAGGATAGTAAATCTTTACCATAAATTAATGATTGGACAGATTGGTTAACATTTATTCCCAACTAATTATGGCTAATTGATGCATGCCAAAATAATTTTCAAAACAAAAGCAAGATGGAGGCCATTAAGAAAGTGGATTTGTCGTCTTGAAAGCAGAAGCAGTTATTTCTGGCCGACACTGAAATAATAACAAACAAGAACAGTAAATCATTAATCTCGAGGCTGATCGAAATTGAAACAACATGGCATAAATTTTCACTCTGTGACAACAAAATGAAAGCATAACGTACCTGTACGTTGCATTTACTCCAGCAATGATTTCATCCATACGGGCATCCCATGTTCCCGATTCCGCCTGATGTTCCTCCAAAATCCCTTGGAACTTTTTCACGCACAAGTCCACGTTATCCACCAGTCCCATCAATTTTGCCTTGTCCAGAGCATTCGCCTCCAACAGCCTCTTAATCTCGGCGTCGTTTGCAACGTCCTCCGCCAGCAATGTACCCATTTTCTCGCACAACTTCACCATTTCACGTGCTTCCACAATACACATCACAAGGCATAGCTCCTTTGATCTAATCTTCAGCAGCTTCTCTTCATCTTCCGACTTCGTCTTTTCCTTTGCCTCGACGACTTCCAGGCGAAGTCTCTTTTCGGTGCTCTTAATCCTCTCTTCCGCGTCTAATCGAAACCATTCAAAGCGACGGGTCCCTGCTTGCGTCCACTTCTGCTTGACAGTCAGCATCGTTTTTACAATTCTCAAATTGAAATTTTCAGCAACTAATCTCCAGTCTTTGGCAAACTGCACATATTCATCCACCATTTGCTGTAGCCCTTCTTCTTCAGCCTGTCTTGTCAGAAACCATATTCGTCGTTTCGCCATTTCCGGAGTGTCGTCAGGGTATACCCGGCGTTTCTCGCTGTCCCATACCAATCGCCCAGTTGTCTCGTCTCGAAATGGAAAGCTTGGGTGTTGCATTGTTCACCAAATTTTTTGTTGGCTGCAAATTTGTCTAAACAGAGCTGAAATTTTTGATGAAATTAGAATTGCAGTGGTGATATGTGCAATGCTGAACTGTGAATGAAGCTAAATGGCGGTTTCTTTCTCAAAAGGCCTCGTTTTGTATTGTGAGCGTCTGCATTTGAAGAGTTGTGTGTGGTATTGTTTTATTCAATTCATATGTTCGTATCGTGGCTTCTGCAGTGTACTGGATTGAAGTAATGTGCATATTTATGGGTAGGATTAAATGGATAATAAATACGTTTACGTTCAAAACTAAAGGTTTTACGTTATTTGTTCGTTGATGCTAGAAAGCGTGTAAGTGAAAAACAAACTTTACCAGAGCAGAGCTGAGAATGAAGAAGGGATCAAGGGCAGGGCAGTCCAGATTTTATGACCTATTCGTTTGCCTTTCCGATATATGTTTGTGTGTTGGTTCTAAATCATGCTTCTGGAATATTTAAGAATGGAATGAGGTGCGTGCTGTTGGATCGGTAATACCCTTATTATCAAAGGCAGGCGAAATGAACATCACGGAACGGATTTCTAGTATGATCGTGAAGTGCAAGCAGCATTGTGCTAATAATATTGAACCCAGTAAAAGTGAACAGGATGGTTAAATTGAAGGAGTGGCAGCAATAAATGCCTTCACTGACCACTCACCATAGGTAATAAACCAAGCCGGTTTGCGGTGCAAGTCTTATGAACTTTCATCTGGTTCCCGTGTTTCCCACCCAAGCCTAAAGTGAAGCTTGCATATATTTTATGGTTCCCTTAAAACAAAACAAAATCAAGATACAAGTACATTACATCCACTAGCTACACCTTATAAAATACTATATTTGGGCCGTTCATCAAAAACGCTGCATGTGGTTGCAAAATGAAAACGCCGGAAACTACAAGTCACTTAATTCGGACAGATTCACTAATCTTGAGCACAAAAATAAATTTAAAAAAATGGGGACTAGATAGTCGAGTCGAACTGAAATGAACTAAAATTAGACCCGGTTAGAACAAAGGATCGCAGAGCCGCATATTATTACTCGTGCCTGAATATTACTTTCTATCAATTCTCAGCGGCACAAACAATCAGCATTGTTCATTCATTTCATCCATGCAGAGATAACCACAAATAGGGAAACTTCACCATTGCCCATCTCTACATATAATTAAGATAAGATGTGTATTAAGGACTGAGATTTTTTTTAAAAAATGGGTGGCGTACCGAATGAACAACTGGGTCACAACAACAAACAGAAACCTAACAAACATATATGTATGTAATTGTAGCCGAAATATTATTCATCTTCCCATACCAGCCTTAAAATATCTGGTATATGAAAACCGATATTTTCTTCTGGCTACTAAAAGCTCATGGGAAATATTTTGGCTAGTTTAATTTATTTGATTCATTCGGCAGCTTCCTCAAATCAATGCAACATTCAAATGTCTAAAATCACACGTTATGATATGATGTAGTAATATCAATTCCGGGCCACAGTTCATGAAACTAGCGCATGCCGTGTGGTCAATGCCACTCACAAACGAAAAATTTGAATGCATAATTCCATTTAAACTTGCTGGTGTATTTCGGTGTCAGAAGTTGACTGAATCTGTAGCTGATAAGACGTACCATGCGGAGTGCTGTAAACCCAAAAGAACATTTAATTTCCAGGGGATTGACTAATAGTAATATAGGGTTTAATACAAAACTGGACAGATAATCATCATCACTTTCTTTTCTCACAAGAAGTGTTGTTTTGCCTAGCAACAAGATCAAATCACAGAACATGTTACACTCGCCATCTTTCCCAAGCAGAATGACCCCACATTGAATAATCTCTTCGGATCATTCCATATAATTCAAAGTACTAAAATGTATCTCAATTTGAATACAAAATATGAAAATGGATCGAGGTGACGTGCACTGAAAGCGCAAGTGAGTTCACCAATTAATCCCATGCTCGAGAAATGATGGGTAAGGTAAATGTCCAAATCAATTATCTAATGCGATGATATATTTTGCACCTATGGTTTCAATATCTTGAAAATGAAGGCACTGAACATCTTAAATGTCGTTGTCAGGGAAGCGACTTTGGCCATACAAACAACAGCGGATCATGTTGAATATGTACTTGTAACTTTAGATACACCGGACGCAGTGCTGAACATGTTTTTGAAGGCTGGATTGGGATGACAGTGTGAGTAAAATCTACTATCAATACAATAAAAGCGTATTACCTGCTAGTTAGTTTAAATGCTGGTTACGTGATTACACAATTTGCTTAGAATGATGAACGCTGCCTGTGATTCCATTCGCTGGATGTGTTTGAGCTTGAATGTGTGGACGAGACAATGTGGTTTGATGGGCCTATATGCGGATTCATAGCGTAAGAACTTGCATCGTTATCTCTTTTGGTTGACTTATTTTCCGTCTCCAGCACGTCACTATTCTGTCACTCATGAAGCAGTTCCTAACTAAACGTAAAACAAAATAAAAACAAGCTCACACTGACTCGTATAAAATGAGTGTTTGTGTTACTCCTTTGCAGTTTGACCGTATAAATAGGTGATGAGTTTTAAGTGTTGATAAATACTCATGGGATCTTATAGTTTAGGGAAAAGTTGTTCCGTCACTTGTGAGCTCAGTGCTATGTTCGCTCGTTTACCTCTCTCTCTCTCTCTCTGTTCGCTGCCTATGATTCATCTAGTTTGGAAAATGCTGGCAATTCCATCCTGAGAAATAAGCAGAAGCATTGCTCGCATATTTCATTCGTTTTTCCATCTCAATCAGCCATTCATCCTAAACAAATTAACACGAAATACACATTGCGGTTGTTGGGTTTGTTATGCTGATGGGATTTTATCTAGTGAGAGAAAGAGAAATGGAAGATTTTGCGGGCGCTCACTATCCTTGTACTCTCAGCAAACCGTTGTCGCACACTCGAATTTCTGATACCAAAAACACGAAAATATCTCTACATAGTTTTAGCAAAACTGGCCATGAATTGCCACTGACATGCATTTTAGTTCATCATATTATCTTAGCAACAAAAGTCCAGCTTATTGACAATGTCTACCGCCGTTCACACAAAATGTGTCTCAAACTACAAAAAAATGCAAGTAAATACTCGAATTGTGAACATTAAATGGAATGCCGGCTTGTTTTCAATTATATTCTTATTATCGCTGGGTGTAACGCTGTTGATTAACAACTTTCTGAGAACAACTTTTGACATGACAGTTGAACAGCGCTATAGCATTGCAGTGCGCTGGTTTTTTATTACACAATGCGGTATGCATTTTGTTTCCTTGTTTCGGCTCTTTTGTTATCTTATGTAAGGAAGAAATATTCTGGAAAACTAGTCTATTCAAACTTTATTCAATCAATCGACAATTCTATTGAGCGGGAGGAATCCAAATTTAGGGTGATGCTCAACAGATTACGACATACACTCACGAGTCGTAACGTAGATGAAAATTATTCTAACGTTGTGTTTGTCTTGTCACACTATTCACAGCAACAACCGGAAATGAGGTTGAAACTTTTTAAGCGTGTCATACAAAAGTACAGCGATTTCCCAAGTCATATACACATTGTAACAGGTGAACTTCGAACTCAGAGCCACCTACTAAACATCGATGGACAGATCCAACTCCCAAGCAAAGAGTTGTATCCTCGAAATCTGGTGGAGAAATTGGAGCTGATAACGGAAAGAGTTGGAGATGAGATTGGTCGCGGCGTTTTTTGGAATGTGTTCCGAAATGCGGCAATATTGGAACATCCCATATTTTCTTTGTATCGCAGTTAACACAACACGTACTAGAAAATCCAGAAAGAAATGCATGCATACTCGACAAATAATGAATGCGTGCAGCACCTCGTCCTCAGTCCGACAATGTTGGAAATGATTTCGGTTCATTTAGATATAACCATGAGTTATCATAGTTCAGAGAAAAATAATGACGTGACTTTTGAACTCTACACTCCATTCACTCGTCCACTCCAGTCTGCATGCTTCACTGCTTATGATGCCACAAGTTTGAAAAAACATTCCAATTGTCGCATGCTTGGCATAGACTTGGCATTGATGAACATGAATGAATTCAAACTTCAGCGAGGTAGAAACACGGCTGCTGGAACAAGATGTTTGAGGGATTAAGATTATCTTCCTCTTCTGGTGAATTGTTTTTACTGTTTGGTGTCTGTTGCTCTGCGCAACGTATCATAATTACAAGTGGCCAGAATGACTTTAGCAAGAACGTTAACTAAGTAGGTTAACGCCCCTCAATAAACAAAATGTTTACTATTCGCTCTCACTCTAAACTTTACATGGTCATTAGTCAGGACTTTCCAAGAACTGAAAGTGTTAAGAAGGTCAAGCTTGTTACATGATACGATGCGTGTAGATTAATATAAAAGCAAAATTTGTTTTGACGTAGTCAACGTTAGAAAAAAACAACATGATTAAGTGATTCTGCGAACGCCAATGCTGCACAGAGCTGTTGTTTAAAAATATAAAAAATGCACGTTTAGGAGTATTTGAGTGAGATGCAGATGAAAGGTAAACAGAATCATTCATTCATGAAATAGTGCTGTTTGGGGTATAACGATACCGCTCACATCATTCCAAAATATTTTCACTTCAACTTGAACTGGCAAGAAAAGCTACCGTGTACTGTGTAGGGAACCGACGTCTAGCTAGTTATAATAAGCATTAAAGTGCCAAGTATATTGGTAGCATCGGAAACCGGTAACAAAATTAAAAAGCTCTTTTCCGGGAAATACGCGATGGCGGAATGTAGCACAAAACTGGCGGTAGGAGTGGCTACAGTCGTCTTTGTCGGATTGCTCCTTGTCACTCCCATAATCGTTTTTACCACTTCACATAATGGTCAGTTAAATGGCCGTAGCTATCTTACAAAAAATAAATTACTTAAACTATAACAAGTATAGGAAAATTACATGCAAAATTGTGATTCTGAAATTGGCTATAGCCTCGAAGATCCCTAGCGACGAGGAGCACCTGGAGCACCAGATTATTTTGTCCTCGGAGGAAAAGTTTCCATGGAAATTGAACAAACTTCCCAGTTTTGTACGTCCCCTTCGCTACACCATTCAACTTCATCCGAATCTAACGACGTTGAACGTGACTGGATGGGTCATCATCCAGTTCGATGTGACGCAGGAGACGGAATTTGTCGTTTTTCATAACCGGAATCTGCGCGTGATTGAAAAGTGGGTGAAGGTGGAAGATAGTCGCCATCTGGAAGCACTTAATATTTCTAGACTATTGGAATATCCTCCTTTGAACCAGGTAGTGTTAAAATTTATACTCACTTGACTCACAAATTTTTGTTAGTTACACATAAATATTTAGAGAAATCTAAGTTGGTCTAAAAATCAAATTCTTTTTTAAAGATGTACTTAGAGTTCGAGGAAGGAAGCAGCCTGGTTCCCGGGAAAAACTACTCGCTGGGCATCCGTTTCCATGGAAACATTAGTACGAAACCTGAGGGCCTCTATCGTAGTGGCTATGTAGACTTGGAGGGTGAAACAAGGTACTAACGCAAATCACTATAAATCTACATAATGCAGTTATCATTAAATATTACCATCCAAAATGTATGTTCTCACATTCATCTGCAGATATGTCGCGAGAACGCATTTTGACCCAACCAACGCTCGCTCCGCCTTTCCCTGCTTTGATGAGCCCCAGTTCAAGGCCAGGTTCAAAATGATCCTGATCCGAAATGAGAAGCAACAAAGTCGGTTCAGCACGCCCATCAAGAGAATTGAAACCATTTACCACGGCAATAACATGGACCTGGTAAGATTTCCTCCTCATTCATTTAAATTAGATGATTGTATGGCTACATAATTGCCTTTAGGCTCAAAATATTATTTTCCATTTTCTCCCTAGGAACGAGACGAATTTGAGGAAAGTGCTGAAATGTCCACAAATCAGGTCGCTTTCGCAATCTGCGACTATGACAGCGTGACTGACAGAAATAATTGTTAATTTGTAATTGATTGCTAATTGTCTCTACATAAGCGGATAAGAGGGCAAAATAAACTTTACGAAATAACCTAAACAATTCACTGGCTTTGAACATGTTTCTGCAAATTGGTATCATTCATCATGAAACTACAAAATATTCTGTATGAAATGATTCCAGGATCTATTCAAACTGAAATGCTACATGGTGGCTTGCGTTACGATGAAACAAAATTCATAAATGCATCTACACATTATTCAGAACCCACATATCAACGAAATGCGTATGAGATTTTTACATTGTCTGTTTTTTCATTAAGTGCATTTGTCCCTTTTATTTGCCTTGCCTACGGCAACATTTTCCTATATTTTTACTTGTTTATCCAGAGATGCATATTTACTGAATAACAAACTCGTTTAGGAAGAAGGAAGAATTCACCCTATTTCCTCTTGTGCCCTTGACTGATAGCCTGAAGGGGTAGATGCTCCGATGATGCGTACGGAAAGGAAAAAAATCCTTCTTGTGTGGCAGTCTTCTGTTGCTAGGCAGTCGAAAATACAAATATTTTTGTAAGAGATTTTTTAAAGTTGCCATTAAACTGGAACAAGTGAAACAGAAATATTTGGTGTTTGCATTTGTGTACCCAATTAATATTAACCAATCTGATCTGTTTCAGAAAATGCTGTCATGAGGTTTTATATTTTAACCACCGTCCTGATCAGCCTGTTAGGCGAATCAAGGTGCATTTCAGTGGCCTTCTACAGAAATGGCCTTGCACCAAATTTTCAAATTGAACGCATCCCGTACGAGCTTGGACAGCAAGAGTGTGTGTCAGTGAGTCTGTTGAGACTGAAGAATGTCGAGTTCTTGGGACACTGGGAAGATTATTGTCTCTATTTTTGGAACAACCCTGACTGCACGGGACATAAACTGAGATTTAGCGCATATACACCTGGAAATTACAGTCTCGGTATAGTTGGTGGTGAATATGGTCGTCAGTCAAATGTTGGGATTAGTAGATGCAACTTTGTGGAGCATGTTGACTCAGTCATTGTTCTGTACCAAAACGAAAATTTCGGTGGAAAGAGCACTACCGTGCATTTAGCTAATGATTCCACCTGCAGACAAGTGACGCATTTACGGGAACACGAGGGCTCAGTTTCGAGTTTCCGGGTGACAAAAGGATGCGTTCAGATTTACAATTCCTCTGATTGCTCGGGAGACGAATATAAGGTCCTGCTGAAAGTGGAGTCAAAAATTCCCCGAGGGACAGATCAAATGGGTTTCCTTGCACCAGAATGGATAGGATACGACGTTTCCATCAAAACGTGTTCCCCTTCATCGGACCGGGATTTCCATTCTTTTTCCCGTGACGAGGTAGTTGACATTCATTTGGCTACGTAAATGTACGGTATACTGTAAAGTATGCAGTAACTTTTTAGAAGATTCGGAGCAGCGGGAATTCATTTTTGCAATTTTGTTTTGTTCCAGCAAACTGGCCTGCTTAAAGATTTAATTTTTCCCTGTCTGGAACGCGCTGATGGCATATATGGAATAATGGGCAACTCCAACTATTTCTACAGATGTACAAATGGCACTGAGCTTTTCTACAAATTTCAATAGTTCTGTACAGTTTCCAGTTTTAATTTTACACCAAGTTAACTTTGTACTTGAGGGAATTACTACAAATATTATCTCACTCTTTCACGGCAAATCATTTCTATAAAATATTTTAAAAACTTTGCTCGACATATCTATTTACAATGTATAAACGTCAACTGCAAGAAACAATTTGGTTTGCAAATGTACCAGAAACTAAAATTGCTAGACTCGCATGCATAACATCGTTGTATTATCGCTTTAGTTGTTATCAAAACTTTTATGGAACAAAATGTTCTGAAGAAACGAAATCACTTTCGGCTTCAGTGAGTCATATCACTTTCTGCCAAGCTTTTTATTCAGCAGCCGATATCCAGGCTGTTGCTTTGTGAAACAAGTAGTAAGGCATTAGCTTTCATTCTGCGTATGTGAACACATTTCTAGCTTTACTTGCCATTTGTTTTGTTATGTGAATAATATCATGTTAATTTGCTTAACTATTTTACTGTTGTGTTGTCCAACTGAACAGTTATAGAATAAATGTATAATATAAATAAATAACATTCATTTAAATCAATAAATTATCGCAAAAAAATTGCGAAGAAAAATCATTACCCATGAATCTAAAAACCAAATGGAAATCTCACATTAAACTTAAATGTTGTCAATGCATTCGTAGACCATTTGTTGACGACATAACTAGTTAAAATAATATAAAATATTGTTCAGTATATCCAGATACATTTACAATTGCATTAGTATTAATGCAACTTTGAACTCACATTACAACGCAAATAAATTCTAGGGAAATCGAACTTTCCTTCATAGAAATCAAATGCATGCAGCACAAAGAATACAATCAATCAATGAAACTGTTACATGCACCGCGTCGACAAACTAGCTACCCAAATCAATGTAATCATCACATAATCTGAACGTCAATGGAAGCAGATAGAGACTCGGGACCATCACTATATTGTTCAGGAGGTCAGATTACGTATATACAATTGCTCAGATTCTCAAAGAACGTTATTGTTTAAATAAAATATTTCTTTTAAATAATTGTATTTAAAATAAAAAGTGCATTTATGGTGAATAAGTGCACACATTGTCATTCCAGGCCAAACGTTCATGAAAGGAGCTCATGTCATTTGCTCAGTCTCAGCCACAAGCTGAAACAGTCGAAATGCATAACTCCATTTGAACTTGCTGGCATATATCCTTGACAGAAGTTGACTGAATCTGAAACCTGTAATCTCCACAATGCGGAGTGCTGAAAGCTCAAAAGAACACTTAAATTAGAGGTTGGTATTAATAGGCAAGTTGTTTGCCTCACATTCATTCATCCTTAAACTGGCTTCACTGATCAGCGTAACGTATATCCATGCGATGTGAAGGAAGATCATCGTAGTCGATATGCGAGTAGCTTGGCTTGTATAGAAATATTACATACCTATAAAATTCATTTGTATGTAAAGTTCTGGCGACCAGTTTGTTTTACTCTGCTCTGATTGATCTTCATTATGTCTCAAGGAGTTAGTTGAACGATGTGTAATTGCTTGAGAGACCAAAGAATTAGATAAAATGCATAGAACTGCTGTTGTACAAATTTGGTGACAGCATCTTCATCACTTTATTTTCTCACAGGCAGTGTTGTATTCCGTAGCAATGGATTGTTGGATTTTTGACATCGCAAAACAGTAGGCAAAGGCCACCCAAAAGTTCACTGGCAAATCAGGTCATCCGATGTTATCACTGTTCGCTCGGAATGAAAAGCCAAAACATTCATTCCAACTTGCCTTCATTTCCTCGTTGTAGAACAAATCATCAAAACGTGCAGCTCAAAAGCAGCCTATTCATGTACTTCGCAAGAATATTGATTTTCCAGACTCGTAACAATTAGCAGGGTGTGCATCATTTATGCTCTAAAATATTGTGAAATAGATTTGGATTAAGTGATAATATTATGCATATATGTTTATTATTGCAACGAGATTAACTCAATCGTTGATCATGTAAAGATTCATTTTTGTGTGAGGCCTTGCGAGCTGCTTGTAACAACATGCCATGATTTATTTTAACTTATGCATCTGCGTAAAAGTAAAACCATTTTTATTTGGCTTCAGCAATGATATATGTTTTAGCGACTTGATCATTATGACATGATCGTTCTGTGGTTGGGAATTCACCTTTTGGGTTCATTCATTTATATCAGGCAATCAATGCAACGACACAAAGTTACAAATACAATTAAGTTGAGAGCAATTTATTACAAAACCAAACACGTGGATCGAAAATTGAGTTCAAAGTCAGAGATGGCAATTATTATTATTTCTTCATCTTGTAGTGGGATATTCTTATCCGTAAAATAGTAATAAGCCGTAGAGGACTGGAATAAAACTCTGAACAGTATTGCAAATTCTCGACATCGTAAAATCAATCATCGTGCAGTTTAATTCGGAGCAATTGTTTTGCTGTCCGCTTTGTAATTTCATTTGGAACATACATTTGAATTTATTCGAGTATATAATTTGACAAGCCCACATGTGCCAAGCGGATGGACAGACATACAAACAAACTCGTCAACTGAAGCTTCATGTACGCGTTGTGATCAACGTGAACCAAGAAAAACATCTCGGTGCAAAGTTCAGTAAAAAAGACGAGAAGGATTGGAAAGGTTACGGCTATGCACAAAATTGAAGAGATTATATGTATAACTTTATTTCGTCGTATGCAGTTTTCTTTCGCCTAGCAACAAACTCACACGACAAATCGCTCCAGAATTTTTCGTGTGTAAAAACAAAAAATATAAATATTGTTGTCAGTTTGAAAGTGTTTCGCTAATGTTGCATGTAAACTATATACCTGTAAATATAGTTCAACTGCATCAGCGGCCAGTTAAAATACTTATTCACGGAGTAGGTAATCTAATCTACACAAAGAAAAACGAGGAGATTTGTCTATATTCATGGGAAATGAGAAGTATAATTTCATGCTTCTGCCAATTCGTACATTTCAGGTGTGAGCTGGATAGTGCGCCATCAGATAATATAACAAGTGGACATGTTGAAATTTTTTGCGCAATTTCGAAGACTCCGTGGGAAACTGGAATCACAAAATTAATAAATACAGACCATAAATTAAGGTAAGTTTTATCGAAAGCAAAACCAATCACCACGAAATAGTTGCATGATTTTGGATGCCACACGTAACCACTAATTTGTTATGTGATGCCCATTGATTGTTATTGATGTTGCAGACCATGATGAATTCGGGGAAACTTCTGCTGAAAGCTTGTTAACATAAAGCTCGTCGCCATGACAATGACGTTATGCTTGCAATATTACACTTTTATGGCTACCAAGATACGGACTGGACTTGGAATGTCAAGGATATCAATGTACGTGCAAATCAGCTCCGAGATAATCTAGTGGGTTCTATTGTATTTTAAATGTAATAATGGTTTTTGTTTTTGAGCAGACCTCAAATTTTCTGTGGTACCACTCACTATTTGAGCCACAGGCTGCAACCCGTGCCATTCTTGCCATCAGTGTTGTTGGATTTGTTCCGGAACAATTTGTTAACAGAGTTCTTTTTGTTTTGTTCCAAGAAAAATTGTTTTGTTCTGTTTTTGTTCCAAGGCGGAACAAAACAGAACTAACAAAATGTTTTCCCGGAGAACTATTGGAACAATATTGTTCCAAATTGTTCCACATGAGAAAGAAAATTGGCTAAATTTTGATGTTTTATGACATATAATGCTATTTTTCTGGATAATATGGTTAAATATTCACTATTTTGAGTGTTTTCAAGATTGATTAGCTGAATCTTAAGTCGTATTTTGCTTAAAAACGCATTAATTTGCGTGGAACAAATTAGTTCATTTTGTTCTACAGGAACAGAACAAACAATATAATTTTTGTGATGGAACAAATGGAACTCGGAACAATATTGTTCTGCCATGGAACAGAACAGAACTAACAATATGATATTTTTAAAAATATTTTGGAACAAGAACAGAACAAAAGAACAATTCCAACAACACTGCTTGCCATCATCGTTGGACAAGTCGCACAAAATCTACTTGACCGTAACTCTACAGGAAAACCATTGCGGAAAAGGACTAGGGATTGGGAAACAGGAACCAATGGAAGAGATAACAATAATCAAGACCTCAGTCCTCACGCCATGAGCTTCATCATCTTCTCCAGGCTCAGTCATTTGTTTTCTCATTTCTAGGCTAATATGAAGTGCAGTTTCATAGAAATAGTCACCAAGATTAGAATACATTACCGTAGTATTTTTGAGGTCAAATTGAGGAACAAAATACTGCATTCTGTTGAGGTATCTGTAAAGAAAACCATTAGTTTCTAAAGGGATCTGGTTTTGAGACGACAAAGTTGTCGGCGCCTCTTTGCTTTTATTTTATAAAACGGAAAATTAAGTTGAAAAGGTAGTGTCCCTGGAATTAATGTATGTAGCCTGCCGTGCAATTTATGTGCATGATATTGTTTCAAGTTCTCATGTCCCGTCTCCAAATCAATTCGCATAATGAGCTGCTTATATTACTTTTAAAATTGTAATGACGTTGTCGTCTAACTCAATGCGACTACGTTGTATATGTAAATGATTCCCATATGTTGTGTGTAATCTTTTAAATTTAGAATTTACTCATCCACATCTGAGTTAGCATTTCTTAAATGTCATTCGCGATTGATTCGGAAAAAAATTGATGAACATCAATCCACTTTTCTAAGGGAGTTTCCATTTCATTCGTGTGGTTTGGTTGAAACCGAGAATCGTTCCATCATGAATCATTCCATCATCCGTTCGTCGCGAGTATGGTGAACATGCGATGAGTTTATGTCACGAAGTTGGGGCGCTAGAGATGTTCTTACCAATTTGCTCAGTTCATACGCATCGATACTATCTACCACATGAATAATCATTATAAAGCAATATTGTGGTATATTCGCCTCAGATGTATCGCTGATTATGCTATTTTGTGGCTTCTCATCGTTATCGTTTTTATATTTATGCTGACATTTCCCGTCGTGGGATTACTTTTGACAAAAGTACGTCTGCAAATCGATACCGGTGTAATCACAGTCAATATCAGTGTGATTTGGCCGGGGACTTTCTATTCTTACACATCTGCACTGCTTTATATTTGCATGCAAATGTCAACATAAGTGTATATTTCTGTCCGCTTTCTACAACCACAAACAATAACCATTATTACGTGGTTGATAATTATTAAGTGGCGGAGCCATATCATACGGGGTATAATATCACTGATGAACCTGTGCTAGACTCTGATGTAGTTGTGCATTAATGCGTAAATAGACGGATGATGGCTACCATTGTATTTCGAGATGTATCGTAATTCAAAGCTATAAATTACTGCGATTTTTCTTTGCTTTATTGATACTCAATGCAAAATATTGTGATTCCAATATGTCATGGGGTCAATAAAAATCAAAGTGCAAGACTTAATAAAAATATAATATGCGTAAGTAAGGTGGTGTTGGACAGTGTGGTGAAGGGCAGCTTCTCTTCGAAGTTGATATCTTACTCGGTAATCCAACCAGTCCCGTTTTATCAGGCATACCCAACCATTAAATAAATCCATCCTCTTCGGTAAGTGTATCATCGCTCATGGGAAAACTGGCTTAAAAGTTCACGTTCCACCTCTGCAATACGCCGAGATCATTTCCAGCCGCAATTTTAGAATTTAGTTTGCCTGCCATACCTTGGTGCAATTCGCCGCGATGGGAAGGTAGCAAATTCTTGATTCGTTTTGTCTTTCACCTTTTCGGAACCACAATGTATGTGGATCTGTAAAGAAATTGTTTATGTTAAAAAATGCGACGTGCGTCATTATGCGCTTTTTTGGGATAGTTATCACATATGTGTTTGCGATGCATTGTGAAATTCCTTTCCCAAATGTAATGTCTGAATTTCTCAAGCAAATAAATTACTTCCAAGCATTCTAACTCCAAAACTGAATAATTCTTTTCTGCTTGGCCAACAGTGCGACTAGCGTAAGCTACTGCACTTCTAATGCTATCATGTCGCTTATACAGTGCTCACCCCAATTCCACATCATTTCGTAAGTAGACAAGAACTGGTTGAGTCATTAACAGAGATTTTAGTGCAGAGCAACTTTCTGTTCTGCAATTTGACGCCTTGTCATTTGTAGAGCCACATTACTCGACATTGCCATTATCAACAGGGAAATTCTCAGTAGCCGGAGTGTACTGTGTGCCACTTTCTATACAAGAAATTAATTATAAACAAATCAATATATCACTTAAGCTTTATTTTTTATCATTTTACGCATACATCACGTTCCTACTGTTTGCCGTCTTGATGGTGGTTCAAAACGCCAAAGTAGCACTTCCATAATGTTCTTCGGAATTCCCTGCTATCAAAGGAAACATGCACATAAATGCATGCAATCATAAATATTGAAATATATACACTTTCATTTTCGCATTTTACGCATTGCATGTATTCACGGATATGAAACGACCGTTACGACTGGGCATGACACAAACTTGTTCTTGACTTCTCATCTCGCACAGCGTATTTTCCTTGTATTGATGCATTGCCAATTCATTTGATCGAAGATAAATTTAAAGCCAGTGATCGACCTATACTGTTTATTAAACAAGATGCGGCAACGAGTAACGGCAAAGAATACATAGAGAATCAATTGCTTTATCCTGAAGGTGCAGAGAAAAGACGGATAGCCAAGCACACACTGAAGATAACGGTGTGTTACAGGATATTGTATTATACATTCATACACGTACAGTCATGGTATCATTATCAATATCTTATATATTTCATTTAAATATATTAGTTTGCAGCTTACTTCATATAATTTCCTCATTCGCTTGGGCTATAGAAACTCATTTTGACGAGCTTGAAAACACGTCTGAGCCACACCTGAACAGTTTTATTGTTCCTTCATTCGTTAGTTAATGAGGATAATAAACACAAATATAAACAGCAACATTGTTAAGAAAATTACTAGTTTCACTTTTTTGTGTACATATAGGTACGATGAAACGAAACATGAACTGCTTTTGCAAGAATCTGTAAACTTTGTTCTTGCCGGTTCACCTAGGGAGAAAATAATGCCGTTTTATTTCCTTTGTAACACGGGAAATTATTAAGGAATGCTTATCCTGTTGTCTGATGCCGGCATTGAGTCGTGCTGCTTGATGAAATTATATGACCAACATTTCAATTATGTAAAACTGTCACGAGATTAAGGTATTTGCTAGCTGTAGATAATCGATTGATGTTGAGCGTTTTTGAAGGACTTGCATTTCCATTGTTTATTGGGATATGTTAAATATATATTTTTTGGTTTCGGTAAATCTAAAACCTTTTCGGACAAACAAATGCATGTATGTCTGACACCATATTGTGAGCATCAGAGATACAAATCTTTGGATACACAATGTGTCATTTTACTTACATCACTCTATTGGACTCTGCAGCTGTAATCCATATAATTTTCATTGTTATCATATAACCCATGCATTGGAAGCTTGCTACATTGTGGTTAAATGTATATCATGTGAAATAGTTGCCAATTGCATTGTATCACAATCGGTAAACTTCAACCTCTTTCAAGAAACGCTTATATGTAGTATTCGTCTGTTGGCGCAAAATATCGTTGACTTGATTTTGCGAGTCAGCGTTGTGAATAATTTTGGAGGTAATGTTGAGAAAAAATGAATGCATACTCTGATAATTGCAACAGTGAAGGAAGGTGGAGTATGACTGTCCATAACGTCAATGTTTGACATATCCGGGTGAAGCCGGGTACATTCGTTCAGTTCATCTTCATGTTCCATCTGAAGCTGCAAGAAGGATAGATAGATTGTCAGTCTTGATAAATTGATAGTCTTGATCACTAAATAACGGATTACATTCAGCCTCTTCCAGCTCCAGAAAAAAAACTACATCATGGTGTCCCTGTCCCAATCCTCGTCGGATGAGTAGTAGTAACTAAAACGGAAGGCGCGTCGAGAATACTATATTGCTTTCTAACAATACTCGTATTCTCCGTGTTATTTGTTTTGAGTAAAATTCGGTGAATCAAGAACGTCTATCTACAGCCAATATGGTATGCGATTATGCTGGTAGATATGCTCCGTTTGTATAAGTTCCATCTCCAATTATCTCGGCCTTGTTGCCCTATGAAAAGATACAATGTGATATCCTATGCTCTGAAGGCCGCATATATATCCACCAAGGTAACTGAATGGCGTAGATACATTTTATGGCAAATGGTTATTTAAAGAAATCAGATGAAACGATTTACAAACTACCGCCGCTACAAATGCACCGTCAGATGCATTGCCGGTATTAATTTAACTCCTTGGTAACTTAGAAAGCAGTTATTGTTAACATATTTTATCACAAGTGCAAAAATAAATTGTCAAACCAGAATAAGATTATTCAATTAATGATAAATGTTTCCGCTGACTACTTCTTACAGTAATTCCATGTCAATGATGCGAATCCAGCATTCAAAGACATGAATAAAGAATTTATGTATATATCTTCATCGCATCTTTTTATCGTAGAAAATGTATGTCTCGTAGTTCTACCAATAAATGAATACATTTTACTATGGGACGTGATATAGAAAATACAACACCATATTGCATTTTGTTTATTAAAATATAGCAAATGTATCAATATTGGCTTGCCTTGGAGCATTTTGTGAGGATAAAATTGCTGATATAATTAATTGCCGAGAAAATTACATTTCGGTGATGTAAAACAAGGCAGAATTATGCCTGCGTGTGGAAGCTCATTAGTTTGGAATATTTATAGTTGATAATGCGCAAGCAAAGTTATAAAAAAATTACAAAAATGAACATACGTGATAATTATATTTATACGAAATGTGTAGGCTAATTAATAATTAGTATTTAATTGACATATTTTTCAAAATGTTCTATTCAGTAGCAGATCCAAGCTGCTACAGGTAAGCCGAAAATGTAAAATTTTTAAATTGTAATGCATGGGTTTTATTTACGACAAGTGCTGAAATTGTTGTTAATTAAGTTTATGTTATGTTATAAATTGATTATTATTATTACTATCACATCAACGCCTAAATGAGTGCAAGTGTATCCCACATTGATTTATTGACATCATGGCAACAGCAAATAATATAAACTGTGAGTTATATGTTTGTTTAATAAATTTATAAAGTACGTTACATTAAGAAACCCCAAAATTATTTGATTTCTGTTTCATGATTGTGTTATTTCAGCACCATTTTGCAGAATAACCCATTTCAGACGTTATCCTTACGGATCCAATAATGCGACTAATGAATATTCACAAAAACATCAATTGTTGCCACACCTTGCATTTGATTTGATACTGTTATTTTGAGTTATGTTACCACTTCGCCGTGCTTTCAACTTATATTTGCATCAAATCAGAAAGTAGGCTACATTGGAAAGTAATTATATAATACACCAACATGGCAAATAAAAAATAGCTCAAATTGGAAGAGATGAATTTTAATACGCGAGAGTGCATAAAATATGTTTAAATGCATGCAAAAATGTAGGTATATAAGTTATGATGCACCACTTTCATCTTCAACTCTCTAAAATATATATGATGATGACAAAACTGCTTTATTCATACACGCGGTTTTTGTCTTTGTTCGTATTTTGCATCTGCATCCATTTGATTATCTGGATAAGCGAGATCCACATCTACATTTCAAACATAGAAATTTTATTTGCAGCGCCAAAATATTTTTGATTATTTAGTCTAGCCATATACCCAATACTTTGCCATGTTGTGCATATAACACTACAGCATTAATATCTAAGCTTTACACACCTCTATACACGCAGATCTGTCTTCGGTGAAATCCATTTACGTAATATAATGGTCATATTTCGGTCAAACGGAATTCAGAAGTGACGACATCAACGCAATATGAACATTTATGTAACTAAAATTGTCAAAAAATAACTACTTTTCTCAACATCTTATACTGATCATTATAAACTATAAGCTTAATATTATTTTTTGATTCAGCATATTTTTTTTTAAACTGCATTACCAATCTGCATTAAAGTTTTTTTAACACTCAAATAGAGTTCCTACATGATTTGTAAAGACTAAAAATTTGTACCGTTGAGCGGTAACAATTAATTTTAACCTCGCAAATATGATTGATCTGAAGATCACGATTTGTTGAAATCAAACGCGATTTAAAAAAAATATACCACAATTTCTTTGATGCCAATTTGACGCACTTTTGAAGAGACAAACGGACTGACGAAAATGCCCACAAAGTTGGCCAATATCTGTCCTCATCGTTTAGCATTTCAGCTCCCTACTGTATGGTGAAAAAATATATCAGCAGGCTGCCGGCTGAAGACTTGAAGGAGTCTGTGCTCAACAGATTAACTGCTCAACATAAAATCCGGTTTACACTTAACTATAATTTGTAATTATTTACAAGCTTACTTACAAGGTGAGTTTAAAGAAGCTGGTAAGTTTGGCCACTACAAGCATTTCCATCTATCATTAAATTACTACTAAATATCCGGCGTACTGATGGCAAAGATTAACCACATAAGTAAATAATTTTGAAGAGCCTGAGAATACCGAAAATAATTTGGTACTGTTTTGTACAATTGCTTGATTTAGAAGTGAAAAAGGTCCAGCGGTAACTGTCGTTATGGAAACTCGTGTTGGTGGTACATGGCAAAGGCTGCTACCCGAGCCTGATATCCACCCAAGAACATGTTCAACGCTGGATAGTGATATGATGTTGAAGTCCGAAGTATACGACCTCCAAAAGGAGAAAATGGTTCTACAGAAAGAGGTTGAGGATCTTCAAAGGCAACTTAATTCCAGGGACGAAGAATTGGTGACGGCAACGGAACTGAGCAAATTGTTGAACGAGTCGATGGAGCGGGAAGATAAGCTCCTGAAAGACACCCAAGTTCTCCGAAACGAATTGGGAGACAAGGATGCGAAACGCCAAGATGCAGTTAACATAAACAGCAATCTGAAGGCGGAAATAGCTAATCTTCAATCAGCACAAAGCATGTACCACCAACAAATTCAGAATCTCACTAGCAACGTGGAAAATCTGCAGGATGGTCAGCACTTTCTGCTCGATGAACGACACAAAATAACAAAATTGCTGTGCGACCTAGCAAAATCTGTAAATCTTGAATACAATGAGGATGACGACACTTTGAATCCTGTTTCGTTCTTTGGACGTGTGGCTGATAAAGTAAAAACTGAGCTTAGCACCGCACAAACCAAGGCCGCTGAATGGAAACAATTCCTTGGAAAATTTGGCAACTTATATTCAAGTGCCTGTATTGCCATGAATTCCACACCTACCACAGATCCGACTCATTACATTGAGATTGATTTAACGTCTCCTGTCGTCTCTCCCAAGACAACGAGCTCCAGGTATTTAGGAAGACAACAAGTTCCTTCGGGTGGCGATTCAGGTGAAAAAGGGCAATTGGAAAGATGCCGATTGGATATAGTAAAGCGGGTGCAGAAATCTGTTCGTTCCTCCAGGAATGTACTGCCTCGCAGACTAGCGACTGGTTATATTTTATCTCGGCATGTTTCTGACGCTGGAGTCTGTGATGACGCAACGAAGCCTGTACGCCGCCCCTTCTCTTGTGAATACTGCAGGAAGCGGTTTGAACGGCTGCCGTTGTTAAAACGTCATTTGACAAAATCTCATGAACAAATTGACCCGCTGAAAGGAACGCACGGATGTGGAATGTGCGGGAGGCTCTTTCTTGGACAATCGGCTCTATTTGCTCACCGACGACGCGAGCAGTAAGTTTGGTTATAGTTTTATGAGACATTTATAACAAGTAGTTAAAATCTTTTTAAAAAAATATATATTTTATTGAGTGTTGGGATTAACAATATATTTTTGTTTCAGTGGCAATGGAACACGCAAGCGCGAAAGCCGTCCTGTAGTCGATGTAGTAGCTTCTGGGACAATTACAGAAGAACGTGACAGGGAAATGCCAGATTTGACGGTTGTCAATGATGAATATCTTGGAGAAGAGGAGGGTGATGATGACGAAACTGACTGTGAGTTTGCTCCGCCTGTGCTTATTGTCAAATCAGAGCCCCTTGACATCAACTGAATATTTTGTTTGCGATTGTTGTCACGATACTAAAAAATGTACGTAAAAAAATGTGTTAGTTGGGCTGGATGATCAAGTTTTTTTTGAATAAGTTAGTTGCTGAGTGTACAAACCTAAACATGCATCATTCTAATTTTTAAAGTTGAATTTTAAGACATCAATGAAAACAAAAAGTATGCGACAGGACTTTTGAACTCGGCACACTGGCCGTATGCCGACTAGAAGGATGTTCAATAAATAATAAAGTATAATTATAATTGTATACGAAGGCCAATTTTTTATAGACACGTATATTCTGCTTGTATCATTCTTTGAAAACTGTAATTATTGTTATTCATATAGACTAAATGTGTTACCAAAATATTATAAACAAACAACATTATATTAGAAATTTTTAATCATCCGAGCAGACTTCCTCACAGACGTCTCCAGTGAAACAAAGACAGTTACAGAACAGCTCTCTCTGGCAGCATATATCAGCTTGGTCACAAGGCTCGAAGGAAACGTTGCATTCTGGATGTATCCAGATTCCAATCTCCTTAATGGAGTAGTAAAGAAACTAGAACAGAGATAAGCCATTATGTTAGGAAATATTTTTAAGGCATTAAATTTAGTTGGGTTGGGAGAAATGGACAAAAATCTCACCTTGTACAGGACCGGATGCACTTCATATTTTACTCCGCACTCCTCCAGCTCCCTTTGGAGAGTGTTCTGCTCAAACCAGTGCTTCAGCAGACGCAATCGTATGTTGGTGGCCCTTGTCCATTGTTGAAGTCTGGATGTCTCCGAAACTTTGATGAGGGCATCCCTACCCTCCAAAGGTGAAAAGAGAATCTCCACATCGTCCCCAGCAGGACCGTTGGCAAATCTGGTATCGCACACCACCGAGTCTACTTTATTCGGTTTGCTGTCCCAAATTCCGAAATACTTTTGACAAAGTCTGCGGAGATATTAATTAAGGTTTATCTTTCTTTTGATTCATTGCAAAGGAAACTCTGCTTATACAATTTTTTTTTAAAAAAATGCTTTCGTACACTTCATCCGAAGCATAGTACTGCCATGGCGACCAAGTCCGCCCAAAATCCTTGCTCCTCTCCAGAACCCAAATACCCGGAAACGTTGATTGGCCCATTTCTATAGTTATGAATTGTATGCTCATCTCCTGGCCCAGGTTCAGCGTCAAGTTTACTGCTGTTAAATTGGAGTGGACGGTTGGAGCCGGGCTCTGCCACACACTGTCCGTTCCATCCACCACATTCTCTGGAGCGGTAGACAAAGCCGGATCAGTTCGATCGCAATACGCAGTTGGCCCCTGAAAAGTTGGAAATCATACCTGAATTGAATTCGGAGAGAATTAAATTTTAATGGTGAGACTTGAGACAAATATGTATACCTTAAAGCTGAACCAGTCACCATCATCCACAAAATATTTTTCTCTTCCTTCATCTCCACACGTTGCTGTGGCAGAAACTTTGGTCTTGTTTGCCACATTAATATAGCCGCACTTTGAGAAATAATCGGCGAAAGAACTGCAGTTGACAGCGTCAACAATCATGCACCACAACCAAATAACGGATAATATTTTCACCATTTTCTAACCGAGTTATGAAATCGATTGTTTTGTGCCGGTTCCAATTTGAGCCGTAACTGTTGCGGTTGGGCATACTCTAACTGCCTAGATGATTTTAAGGAGTGGTCTTGTTCCTATCATCAAGCGATTTGATTTATCACTATATAGTGAAAGAACTACTATACCCTTCCAAGTAAATTTGATGTTGCTTATATTTCATATTTAATATATTTTTATATTCCAGGTTTTCTTTGTACAGATATATACGTACGTATACATCAACATATCTACATTTATATCCTTTGAAGGTGTTAGTTCTCCACACAAAACTGAACTTTCTTTCACCATCCAACAGTACATTCCAATTTGCACTCGTGAACTGTACCTAATTTTACTGTGCGGATATGTGAGGCGAGTAAGATAGTGAACTAAAGATACATTAGTAAAAGTCACGTATAGACATTCTGGTGCAAACAAATACACATATATGGTTTATATTCGTCTTATGTATTTGAGCACAACATCTCTGGGCTCGAGCTTGCTTTAGTTTCTACTCACCCTTTCGAGCCAACTCCCACGCTTGTGCATACATTTCACATCGGGGCGGCTCTTCATTCCTTCAGGATCCTTTGGAGTAAGCGCATGTAATTCCATACGCTCCTTAAATAATACTCCAAATGCATATGCTCTGTATTTTGTAATTCTACTTCCTGTAGTGCGTTGCTAGCATAAAATTGTTATAACGAAATTAACTCAAACAAGTTCTATCTGCAGGTTTATCGTGTTCCAAACACTTAAAAATATTTTCCAGTTTAACATATTAGTAAAAGCTGTATTTTGAGTTCATAGTATAGGTTGGTTTCAAAGCCGAACAAATAAACCTTCCATTCACTATAAATTTGTTCATAAGTATTTACCGTGGATTGTTGGTGATTATCTGTGAATTGCCTCTCGACTTGTTAAGTTGAAGCACTCTAACGATTAAATATCAGGAATACTACTATTAATAAGGTAAGATATATTTTAAAACTACTTCCGGGCATACGAAATTAAAAGAAATATCTTTTCGATACGTCTAGTTAGGTTAGTGTATCAATTTTTAGCTAGTTGAAGGTTAAGCACAAATATGAATATCTTACAAGCTCCTTATGTGAAATGGAATTTTTAAATGACAAAAATATTGGTAATGTTAGCTTTTTAATTAAAGAAAAGTGGAAATGTAAATGTGGTAGTGGAAAGAAATGTAGTGCAGCCACTACATTAAGTAAAACTTTAGCCGAAAGATAATCGCAGCAATCTTGTGTTTCTTCGTTGGAATCCATGTTGGGGCAACTTGATACTCACAAAGACGTCAATGCACAGCGTCTGGTGTTCATGAAAGTGATTGTCTTTCGTCTTAATCCGAGCAACATTTTTACATTTTTAGCATAAATATCACTGGATGTATTCGCTTCTTCTGCAATAAATGTACATTGAAATCCTCTAACGTCTACTTGGTAAATAATTTGCTGAGAAAAATGGATGATTGTGATTGTTATGTAAGGTGTTGATGAGATAGCATTGTTATTTTTTGGCTTGATTCACGAGAAAGTGGACTGAGGAAAATTTTCAGTCAATTTCTTTATTGCTTGTAGATCTCTTTATGATGACGACAAAAATTCTACTTGTCATGTAATGAAATTCGTTTCACTTGAGCGGTAACTGGAGAAATTGGTCGGCAAATGGCTTTCCAGGATTCCAGCCAATAGTAAGTCACTCATTTAAGTGAGAATATCCAACCTCCCTACAATTTGATATAATTATAAGCATATATGTTTTGTATATCACTTTTCGTTCACGCCAACAGTCTATTTCATAATAATTGCATACATTACATGAAAATTAATTCAATCAGTAAGAATAGGGAATGATTTATTAGCGAGGTAATTTAGGTTCTGCGCATTTCGCGTTCTCCCCTGTTTCCATTTATTCTATAATAACGAAGGTGTGCAGTTTGCCACTGCCACGGTCTGACAGATCCGAAACATTTATATTTAGTAAGTTAGAAGAAACAATTTTCTTTTGAGGATTTCAGGAAAATATTAATATGTATTTGCACCTACACCAAATGTTGATGACATCCTCACGAATGTTATTTCTGTAACGACGCAGTTAGAAATACATACATAGTCATTTGTGCGAGACGAGGACAAAGGTCGGAGAATTTTTGGTGCTTACATTAGTTCAGTTTTGGTATAATTTCTGCAATATCCTTTGAATCAAATGAACAATGTCAATGAAAGTTATTTATAACCCTAAAAAGAGGAAATATGATATGAAGGAGTCTGAATATTTCAAACCTTTTTTTCATGCGACAAAACTGCATAACATACAAATCGTAATGGTATGCTACCTACTCGCTAAATATGCTATAGAATCTTTAGAATGCATTACAAAATATATCGTTGCTTCGTAACCATCTAATATACCACTCATAAGCTAGGTATCCAGAATGGAAGCTTCACAGTTTATGCTTGCTGTGCAAAAGCATTATGCAGACCTCAGCAATTGTGATAATGGCTTGAAATGAGATTTGAGGTCGCACTCGGCGAAAGCATTCAAAACTCTTGTGATGTCTGGAAGAACAATTTGCCACTTATCCTTTAACCAAATCACATTCTTTAATTACGTGTTATAAAAAATGCTTGCAAGTGTTAATTCTCAAAGAATTTTGATATTCTATTTGTAGACATGACATCATAATTTGCCAATAACGAAGCATTGCATACGTACTACCTAATACACTATCTCATTTAAGATATTTAATTATTCGGTAATGTAGTGGAGCTAGAGAAACAACTGTACAACAAATTAAACGTTAGCTATTCTGCCGTCTCGATTTCTTAAATTTTATCAAAATAAGTAATGTACTCAATTATCCACTATTCTTACGGAATAATGCTGCAAATGATATCACAATCAGTATCACATTTTTGAACAATGAAAACTAGGAAGCATCAGCATAACTTGTTAAAGGGGAAAAACTTAAGAGATAAGAACAATATATGCAGCGACGTACCGACATACGCATATGTATTAGTGTAAAGTGGACTGTCCTCCATCACGAAATCTTTTGAGTCTTTATGTTGTCACTCGAAATTCTTTGTTAGCAACAACTTGGCTCTTCTCTCGCATAATTTCTAAATAAGCTGAAACGTGATAACGAGCACCCTTGATATACCTTAAGTAAAAAGGATTTCACGTTGTAAGAGAATAAAATTCCAAATTCAACTTTCAAATCATATTTGTATTTTCCTGGCAGTGCAACAAACGCTCAAGTAAAGGACACATGCTCTGCTCTCGCAATTCACGCACTTTTTATGTTATCATCGGACAATTCACATCGGTGAGAAACAATCAAATGCTATTGCGTGACTTCTTTTTACATATTGTCATTCTATGTGAGCAAATAATAATGATGTTATTGAATATGTTCTTCTTCATTTGCAAATAACATGTTACAATACTGAAAGGCACTCTCATTTATACGCCTACATGTACAATATTTATCTACCAGGAGCTCCCATCACTCGAATGTTATCGTATCCAACGGGGCAACGTACGACAACCGGACTAGAAGCTGTCACCAGAGGATTTAACAATCAGGTAACTTATTCATATGTTGACAACATTCACGGTTGCGTAGCTGGTTCTTCCAAAACAAGTTGCTGACATTTGCTGAAATATTGTAAAGGCACACTCCAGAAATAACGGATATACAAATGTACTACAAGCAGGTGTTTGTTTATTTTTTTTAGAATTTTTGAGATTCGAATGCAGTGATGGCAAAAAGTATAAAAGTCCAAGGCAACGCATGTTCGGAAACCATGACGAGAGATGAATGTATTTGCATTCTAGATGAGGGGAAGGTGGACAAAACTATGCGCTTCATCAGCACTGTTTCAGGACGACAAGCAACACGTCGTACCATTTAGGGAAACAGCATCACTGGAATCTGATAAGATAATTTATTTATATTGTAATCTTAAGTTTTATAATTCAGTTAAGATTAGCGGGTTCCTTACAGCTCTACGTGCAAATTTACGAACCTAACAAACTTGCTTTATGCTCTCTTTACATCAATTTATTCGCACATTCCATTGTCATTGTATCCAAAATTTTACACGTCAAATGTTTTTCGAAAATTGACAATGTGTTATGAACGTAGTTTAGATCGGTTATTATGGTAGGTACATTAAAATTGCTGCACAGGAGAAGCAGGATATATGTTTGTACTTCATTAAACGCTGGAAATCAGTTGGGAGCTTAAAATGTCATTCATTTTGTCGGTTCACTTATGCACTAATCTGTAGCACCAGGAACAATAAGCTATTGGCCAATGTAGAGCCTAACAACCTTCCATTCAAATATAATTTCGGAGCAAATACAAGACTAACCGTCTACCAGTCCATGGTTGGTTGGTTAATACGCAGAGTAAAATAATAAACGATAACCAACCAGTTCATTATAGGAGGAACATTAAATTATATAATGACGAGCAGAGTTTCTCATTCTCATAAGAAATGACATCATTCTTATAGATCACCATATAAATATATCCATTATACATGTATACTTGAATTACATACTACGTTGCTTTTTGCGTACATTTTGTGGCTTAATTCTAAGAATAAAACAAGTAGCAATTAATCTGGGTCAGTATCAAAATGTCATGAACTTTCATTTTAACAGGATGCATAATAATGGAATATGGATAGAGTGAGAGTGGCTCTGGAATGTGAGTTAATGAACCGCATAATATGTAGCGTGTAGAGATAGAAAGAGTGTAATGTAAATAGTTAAATGCATGCACAAAAGTTACTGAACTTATTTTGCTATATGTACCTATATACCAAGATGCACTATTCTAAAGTGCGATGAATCGTTTTCTGCAATACAAACTGTTTTGAGGCAGTTGTGATATCTGTGGTAATAACTTTTGCATCCAGGCCACGCAGCAAGTTGTGATGCTAATAAGGTTTCATGAATCTTTCGAGCTCCTCCATAGGAATTAGAATGGTCAGTTATTCTGCTGAAAGTTACGTGACAAGTTTCATGAATACAAACTGATGTTGTGTGAACATGCTATTCTGTTCAGTTTTGTAAACATGGTTCGTATCTCAAAGATAATTATAAATATGGGCGTACTCAAATCCGTTTTGAGAAATTCTACACCTTTCCCAAAAACCGTAAGGATGTATTCTATAATTTCGTCATATCATGTGATGAAGCAGATTTTGTTAACATTTTTGCATTGTCGAGCCTCACTTACAATTAGTTCATTTTGAGCAGACTATATAATCTGTGTTGAAACAGGTTTATGTACCATTGCACTTACTATCTTGGTGTAGAAATTGCTAGACGTAAGGCATTAAGTATTTTTGCACACCAATTATGACTATAAGCAACAACTCATGACGTTTCCTATTTCCGGAATATATCGTATTCAAATTGTACTAACTGTGCGGTACCTTGCTGTATTTTGCTAGCGAAATAACTTGCTGTATCCGCTGAATTTGTCGTATAATTTATACATGCTATTCGTTATAATGTATTTCCTGTCCAATCAAGAAAAGTTGGTTTTTGAGTTGATTACTGTAACTAATCTAGTGTTATCAGGTTGCTGGAGCCAACCGTCACATTGGCAATATAATCAGTTTATCTGAACGTACAACCAGGTAACATTGTCCAAAAAAATGTCACACCGAAAAAATATTGCTTTTCTCTTCCTTTGGTTTGATGTTCAAATAACTGATAATGATCCGTTACAATTATATCACCAATGTCGGGACACTGGCAAATAACTGAAATTTTATTTTATTATTTTCGGTATGCAAGCAATTCATAGCGACATTCTTTTGCAGTGTTTGGCGATGTGACAATATTAACTGCAATTCAGATAGCGCAAACAAGGTAATTTTGTGCAATCTTATTTAAACTAACCTGGTTGATTATAGAAGCTAAGGTTTTGAAATTTGTTGATAATACGTAAAAAAGTCTTAAGTGGATTTGTAGAATCCTGACTTGCTAAAAACCTCCGGCATACATAAAACCGGCAAACTAATTTGACCGGCATAGATAAAAATAGAAAGTGAAAAAGTTAAATCACCAACGTTTTTCAACGCCAATTCTTCTAATGCCCAAATTACAGGGTTTAAATTGAATTTCAAGAAACGAATATAATAGTGCGGCAAGAGAATGGAATCTGCGTTTGAAGCTTGGCATGTTTGGCATAAATGGCACTACTGGTCGCGTTGTAGTGTAGACCAATGTTCTACGTTGCTACAAAATTATCCGAGCTTATATTCGGAAGCCAGTATAGCTATGGTTTTGGAAATCAGCAAATAATTTCTTCAATTTGGGTAAAAGGTGGGCATTGGATGGATATATAATTTTCTATCCTATTATATTATGAGACGATAATACATATATAATATTTCGTCAAAGTAAAACGGAAAGCACATATATGCATGCAATGAAACTACTAAATTCAAAGCAAAACATGATTAAAAGTGACCGGCAATAGATTGATTTAATTGTTGACAAATAATACAGTTGGTCATCACATCGTCAAAAACATCTTTAAATTTTTAAAGCCATACTCTCAGATATTAAATTTTCGGCATTTATAAAACTTAAAGGTGGAGAAATGGAAGCTCCGTTGCTTCTCATTTTCAATATAATTGTAAAAAGCAAACGAGATTTTTTTCTCGTAAGACGTTTGTTTTTTCGCGAGTACGCTACTCACGATGCAATATTTCGGTTCATTGCTAATTCGGAATTTGCATTCGTTAGCATGCTCTATGTGTAGCTATCTTCTTTACTCCATGAAGAAATGATACTCACCGAAACTTCACATGGGCCGAATTGTACCGGGGATGTGCTTGTTGGCATCCATGAAAAACAGCTGGAAATGCAAGCGATGATGCGGAAGCTACTCAAAAAATCTTAGTGGGGAGGTGATATTTGGTGTTTCTAAGTTATCGTCATTGCTTCTTTTTGGCTGCTGTTACCAAATCGTAAATCACAGTGGCTCCTTCACGTTCATTCCAATATGCGTTTAGTGCTACTTCGGTGGAATATGCTATCCAGTGTATCGAGGGTTTATTTCTGTTTATTATTATCTTCAAATTTTTGTTTAGAATGGATTGTCGGATATTATGTGTTCGTAATAATGTTGAAATTCTTAGCCACGGAAAAACAATGCATATGTCTACAATTAGCCATATAGGCACATTTGTGCAGGCCCGTTATTTTTAAATCAATTAGAGTGAAGCCAATAAAGTAAGCATTCCCAGATTTGGCGTGCAAGGTAGTAATTTCAGTAACAATGGAATTGTTGGAAGCATGATTTAAAACTTCTGAAATACTAAATTCAGAATCCATTTGGGACAAGTGCTTATTCCCATAATCCTTATTATTCTATTTTTGCCATTGCGTAATTATTCCTTCACAATAAATCGTCTTGTAATGTGTACAAGTTTGCTCTTATCAATCCTGATCTAAAAAGTTGTAGTATTTCAACTGAATAAACGTACTGGAATGATGAGAGATGTACACAGATGACCATTGTTTTCGTTTTACTGTGAGAATTAATAGTTTTGATGATTCAGGACATTTTCATCATTGCACATGGTGTTGTTTTAAATACTAGAATATATTGTGCACATTAGATCGGGTGCCATTCTCAGATCACTGCTTTCGCGATCGTTTTTACTTCAAATTGCTTGTGCCATACCTTAACATGAACGCATGCTTCTCACCGACCTCTAGCACCTTTGAGCAGAAAGGTTTGGATTTATCGCTAACTAGATTCATCATTTAGATTTCGAGGTAAACGTTTGTTGCTAACGAATAAGAATTTAGAGTAAGATGCTAATGGCACAATTTATTGAGTGTGTAGCATACAATAAGGGCTGGGTAAGTAAAACTTAGGAGTCCTGGTTGTCGCAGCACTTTAGTGTTTAATATGATGAGTTTTCTTGCATCGGCACGAAAATCTGAACATTAGCAAATATATGTCGTTTACCCAAATTATTCACCGGTATCATGTAAAAATGTATTTACTTTCGGTAGTCAACCGAGACTAAAAGCTTCATGTTATGTATATGTTATTCAGCAGAATCACAAAAAAAGGAAATATTTTTTGCAGTTTTTCTGTAAGCATGGGCAGTTATATTCGATGTGCTCATTTAATGATTTGATCAAAAAAATTCATCGCTTTCATTTCCCTTTTATATTAGCATATTATAGGGGAGTACTTCAAACCGGTTATATCAGCATATTATGTACTATTGATTCAGTAAACCACGGAGTACGACCCGGTGGTGGTAGTGCTGGTGAATGATTTGGGGCGTGGCGTTTACTAGCCTCGTTGATGTTAATCAGGGTCAGTGCGCCTCGGGTGGTACTGATCAATATTAAAGTGCATTGCAGATGGACGCTCAATGAAGATGTCGGGTTCACAGATAAATAGCGCCTGATGCCGCTCTCCAACATAGTTAAAATAGTTATGCAGTATTGATTATACGGAAGGAAGAGGTTTCGCAAATTGTAATGCGGTTGGCTTACGTCATTAGCGGTTTCTATTATTTTTACTACTGCCACAATCAGGACGTGCGGTGGTAGGCCTGCGCTGGCAATTAAAAATGTCCGCCGCAATTATATTGGCTAAATTCAACTTCGCAGAATGTATACACAAGTCAGCTTGCAGTACTCGAAATGAGTGCTGCTAAAGTTGAGTCCAGGAAAAAGTCTAGGAAATAAAAGATGGAAAGGCGTTTACACTGGAGTGGTCTACAATGCTTCTTGGAGAATTGATCAAGTGGTGGACCGAGTGCTTCTGTCGATATAGGAAGCAGATTTGCCAGAAACGTCTGAATTGACACAGGTTTCATCGTATTTAAGTTTTTGTTCACATGCCGCATTTGAACAAAGTAGAGCTTTCGATTTTTGCGTCTACATGAAAATCATAATGGACGAGTGTTCCACGTCAAAATCTATATGAAAATCAAGGTGGGAATTACACGTCACCAATAGTTAAATTTTACTTACTCCAATCATGACCCATTGTTGTGCATGATTCCATTCATTTTCAACAAAGGGCATTCCGCAAGCAATCGATGCTAGTCTTATCATGAACTAGGACGGGTGTAAACCCGAAATAAAAAACTACCGGAAGCGCGAGTTATGTGAAATTGAGAAATGTGACATTTAGTTCAACTTTCCAAACACTAATCTTGAATTTTTCTATAAATTTCCGAAATAATATATTTTGACCCTTTGTTGACCCTAGGGTCAATGGTCAAAGTTGACCGAATTGACCAATAGTGCCGTGACAAAAAATGTTCAGCATAAAAGTCTCTATCAGATAAGCATATAACATTTTTTTGCCATAAGGATGCATTGTGACCTCATCCCCCACCATACCCGTGGGGTTGACCCCCGGAGGCCCAAAATCAATACCGAATTTTCTCATGACCTGGGGTACTTCTATGCCAATTTTGAACCAAATCGGTCAACGTTAACAAAAGTTATAGTGTTTACAGACTTACGGACACACAGACACACAGACACACAGACACACAGACAGACAAACAGATCAATCGCAACTAGGACGGGTGTAAACCCGAAATAAAAAACTACCGGAAACGTGTTGTGTGTGAAATTGATACATTTGACAATCAGTTCACCTTCCCAAACACTAATCTTGAATTAGTCGATGAATTTCCGAAAAAAATATATTTTGACCCTTTCGTGACCCCGTGACCCGTAAGGGTCATGGAGCCACCACTTCGACAGTTGGTCAAGTTGACCCATGGTGTTATGACGAAAAATGATCAGAATAAAATTCTCTATCTGATAAGCCGATAAAAGATTTTTGCCCATAAGGATGTATGGGGGACCTAACCCCCCACCGTACCCCAGGGGGTAGGCCCCGGAACCCCAAAATCAATACCGAATAATGGTTTGACCTGAGGTACCTCTATGCCAAATTTGAACCAAATCGGTCAACGTTTGGAAAAGTTATAGTGTTTACAGACAAACAGATTAACAGACACACAGACACACAGACACACAGACAGACAAACAGAACAATCGCAATAACTACCTTTATAAGCATTTCATGCTTCCGGTAGTTAATAACTACCTTTATAAGCATTTCATGCTTCCGGTAGTTAATAAACGACATGACTGCCAATACAGTGATATATGAATCAACATTGCCGTGACCCTTGACTAATGATTATGACTAATTGATTATGACAAACGGTGTGTATGCCACTCTGTGTGCTATAAAAAAATGATGTTTCGATATGAGCAGATAATGAAAAGGGTTTTGGCCCTGGTCGCGTCGTTTCAATCACGAGTACTTTTTCATGCCAACTGATATACCAAATGCTAAGAAACATTATGATATATCGAGTAGCATTTAGAAAGTGCTTCTTATGGTACAAGTAATCATTGTGCTCCCACGATGCCACTTGTGGTTGTTCTTGTAAAATACATGAATGTAAAGAGTCGTTCGCTTTATAGAAAATGTGGAGGAAAAATTTAAAAAGAATGCTTTAACTGCTGTGATTTTTTTGTTTTATGGGTATTACATAAGTATAATGCTTTTGGAGTATCTAGGCGTTTGATTCGTTTTGTTTCCTGGGATGTAGGTACTGGGAATTTTGTGAAAGTCCATACCAGTAACTAATATGCTACTCTGCATGGCGTCGACCAGCTAATCGGTAAATTAGCACCTTTTAGACGTAGATATATATGCATGCATTTTGCGATAACGAACGTTTTATTATTCATGAAATGAAATTAGATAATAATTATCATTGCATAATGTAAAAAATGTATATGTTGAATATGCTCTTGATTTATTTGCAAGCTGCTTGGACTACTCGGAATTCGAAGGTTCTGTCAATTATTTAAATGTGAATTATGTGATAGATTTGAAAATACATACATTTGAATTGTTAGTTTTAATATTACTCAAGTTATGTGTGTTTCAATTTTATTTTTTTCCACTGAACCATAATAAAGTACATGGACGAAAACATGTTGAGAAATAAATTGTGTTTAAGTAACCCCATCACATATGATTGTTTACTTTAATCATTTTTTTTTCATTTTTCATTTAGCGTTTATCAGCAGCAACTCATACAATAATTAATTATTCAAATTGTGAAACGTTTTCATTACGCACAACAATTACCAATATTTGAAAGGCTTATCTTAACTTTCATCCCAGTTAAGCGGAAAGGCGGTATTGCCGCACTCTCGTGCAAACTGCACCATTCTTCCATCACCCTTCCCACCAACCGTAATAATTTTGACTCTCTCCAGGTCCCTCCAAATATCGACTCTTCCCAGATTACATGGATTATACATGTACTTTCTCAATTTAGCTGTAAATGCTGACACGGTCGGACAATCCTCCGGTGGCATCTGCTTCCCATCCTCACCTCCTAGACCGTCCGTGTAGTAGTTCTCATGCCAGTCCAATCGCAGGTGCTCCAACGAGGTTAACACCTTGACAAAATCCAAGTTGTGATTCAGAGCATAAGTCACTCGAAAATATTTTATTGACGGGAGCCCAGGCAAATTGTCAATGTTTTCGTCCACGATTTCGCAATCCTTGATCTGGAGCTCCTCAATAGTAAATGTTGCCAGCAAACTAAAAAGACTTGAAATACTCAGCTCTCCATCCACCACACTAAACAGCTTGAGCTTTTTTATCTTTGGGCAGGGCCAATCCTTTAGTATTGAAAGAATATCCTGATTTGAGTCATGGTGAAGGCACAATTGCGAGACATTTCGAAACGTCTCTTTGGCAAATTCGTTTTCACCCACAAACGTCTGCAGTTTTCCCAACTTTGCGTTCTGGCAAGCGTATACCCTCACCAGAGCTTGGTTCAAAACAGGATCAGTTCTCTCGTGGATCTCAAGCGACTCCAGATGGTGTAGAGCTGGAAACTCAATGAGTCCCATTTGTAAAATGCATTCCAGTGCATTGTGCTCTACAAAGCTGACATGGATTTTGAGCGACTTCACATTTGTAGCCAAGGCCAGACACTGTAGAACTTTCCGAATATTTCTCTCACAGTTCTCAATACTTCGCGAGGACAGATTTGTAAATGTCAAGTCAAGGAAATAAACATGTCGACCAAATGTCCGCATGAATGAAATTGTGTCATTGAGAAATCCCTGAATAGGATCGCTTCCGCAATTTACGAATTTCACGCATCGGCCAGTGATGGGATTGTTCCGGATATCCTGATGCTTGTCCGTAAACTTATTGATACCATCGGTGCTCTGGAAAGTGTTTGTAAAAATTCCCTCCAGGCTCAAGTAAGTGAAGTCCCCATATGGAACGTTACGACGGGTTATATCTGAATTGTAAGGATATCGGGATGGATGACCTTCCAGGAAAATATCGATTGCTTGGCTCCAACGTTCACATACTTGTAATGGCGTCACATCTTGGGTCTGCTTAAAAATATGAGGCAATACCTATGTATATCCAAAAAAATTATTTAATAAGTAATCCTAGAAACCATTGAAACACTGTAACATTCCCAGAACGTATGCAAGTTTAATTGCTTACCTGATCAAATAGCCAGAGATGAGTTTTTTCCCGAAACGCAAAATGGAGGTCTGAAGCAGCCAGAAGGAGATTGTGAATATCCTTGCCGTTGTCAAGTTGCTCAATAATCATTAGCCATACCTGAAAATATCAGCGTTTTTACGATACAATTACTTGGCTTTTAATACAGTGTCATTTTGAATCCACATTTAATGCGTTGAGCAAATGTCAGAACTCACCTCTTCCGGAAGAATTTCCAGGCAAGTTCTCGGTCTCATGGGGAAGAACGCCATCATAGGTAATAGGTGAAGATTGTGAAAATAATTATGCCTGTTTGTTGAGAAATTGCGTGGACTGAAGTAGATTTTTTTCTTCAACTTAGCCTTGGTAAAACATTACTATATGCCGTGCTGTTCCTGGAGTAGTTTTTGTTGCAAACGTGGAGTCAGAATAATTGGAATTGATATTTGAAATAAGTAGAGCATTGCGTCATCGTAATGATGCATTGTTTCATTGTGAATACTTGGAAAATTGAATCAAATAAGTTTAAACAAAAGTTTGTTTTCTTTCAGTCACTGAAATCGCCAAATCACTCAGAACAAAGGAGTAGTATTTTATTTGAAACCTTCAAATATGTATGTCATTCTATACTTACTTAAAAAGGTGTATAGATCAAACTGTCGATTCAACCAATTCTCTAATTTCATTAATTATATTCATAGGTACTTTTGCCGATAGTTACAGCACGAGAATAAATTATGTCCTTCAATCCTCAGCTGACAATGAATATTAGAGAGAAACAATTAAGGGAAGTCAATTTTGGCAGAAAGCTAGCTGGACAATATAAGACTGAGCATAATGTGTTGAATATTTCCAAAATATAATCCATAGCTGGCCTGCGCCTTTGCTGAAACCAAGAAGAGCAAAAAAGTAAGAGCAAGTGTTGTTAATGAACAAACGTACGAGTCAATTTAAACACAAAACAAAAGTGAATGCATGCTAGCTATATTCAGCATTCGCTAAATGCTCCAACACACAGTGTGTTCTTAGCATTTGAGATTATGAGGTAGCATTTTCATCACGTCCATGCAAGCAACAGGTCTCTCGGCTTCAGTCTGACTGATTTCCAGCAAATCGGAATTAAGATCAAAGCGATCAATGTACTCAGCAAAGTTACCACAAGGTAAGCTCATTCAATGGACAACAAACATCAAGAAGAGTTCCATATTTCAGCTACGTAAAACATTACGTAGCTCATCAATTCGCACTTGATTCTCCATTTATCCTCGACAAAAGAGACCCATTTAGCTCTGGTTGAGATGGGCAATATTGTTAAAGATTCATGCATAATTGCAATGTATATATATATATAACTTTCATCTTAAACCTTTCATTTATGAACAGTTAATACACTTACATGCATACTCGTAAGCATACATGCATTCGCGTTGTTCGTAGCTCTTCTTTTTGCAACGTTTCGGTCTGTATTCAGGATTATGTGAGATACGTTTTTTTTCTCTTCGCATCCCAAAACCACTTTGTAACATGATCCATTTATAGATCCAGTACTGTGCTATGTATGTACTACTCACCTATATTCCTGATATTACCATTTCGTACTGTTCACTTCGACTAGCTCTTTTATTATCAAAGTTAACTATATTCCCTTACCTACCAATGCTCAATGTATATCCTGGCAAAATATGATGTGATAATGGTACTCGAGTCAGTCAAGATGAGCCATTCCAGAAATCCCTGTGCTCCATTGTAATACACAGTTAATCAAATGCGCACCCAGAAAAGTTACAAGGAGAAAGCTAATTAAAAATATATCATTGTGAATATTTTATAACTCAACTTAATTAAAATTTAACTTTCACCGTTTACTGAAAAGTAAACCACAGATTAGTTTCAGTTTAACATAATCACATGTTCCGTTCCTTACCACTGTTTGAGAGTAGTTGCAATAGAGAGAGAGGTGAGTTGTTGTCAATGGAACTATTTTTTGCAATATGTATTCGATTTGGAATCACTTACAAGTTACCCAACTGATATAATTCGATAAAATTGTGTGGTAGTGGAGAATAGCAAATAAGCCACTAAATATTTGTGATTCGTTGTAATTCTTTGTGAAATTTTTGATATTCAGTTGTGTGGAACCAAAGCTGTCATGGAAGTGCGCAAAGAAGGAACTTGGCAAAGGCTACTGCCTGATGAGACGCCAAGGCCGAACGCCGCGTCAGAGAAAGAGACAAAACTCCGGACATCCATGGAAAGCGAAATATTACTAAAGGCCATGATTTTCGACCTCCAACAGGAAAAAGCTCAACTTAATCAAACGGTCGAGGAGCTGAGGCAGCAAATCGCAGTTCATGAAGCTACAGAATTGGCGGAGGTCGAGAAACTGAAAAAACTGCTGAACGAGTCGACGCTGAGAGAAGCGAAGCTCGAGGAAGACATCGAGGTACTCAACACGGAAGTGAGTAAAAATAAAGATAGGGTGCGAGAAGGAAGAAAGAGGGAATGCGATTTGGAAGCACAAGTTTCCAACCTCGAATCAGTCCAAGCTCAGAAAGAAAATGAAATGACGGACCTCACTGAATCCTTGAACCAATACCAAAACGACAAGAAATTGTTTCAGAATAACCAAAAGAAAACAGTTGCAATTCAACGAGACCTTGCAAAGCTCGTTGACCTTGCGTTTACAGAAGACGATACTCTGGACGTTGTCTCATTTTTTGGACAGGTAGCCGACAAAGTGAAAATGGTAATTGGAGCGGCCGGAAGCAAGGCTAATGAATGGAAGTGTTACCTTGACAAATTTGGGGACATTTTTTCAAGTGCGCGTGCCGCCATGGAGACTAATTCTATGGCAAATCCGAATGTCATTCCTGAGCGAAATCGAATGTCTCCTGACATCACCACTGAGCCAACCTGCACTAAATATTTGGGACTACAGCAAATGCATTCAAATTCGGGTTTACCTTCGGCTAGCCATCAGCCGCGACCTCGCGGACGACCACGTGGGCGACCACGTAGAAGACCATCACAGAACTTGGCTACAAATGACAGGATTGTGCTAAAACGTAAGATGGAAGATTCTCGGTTGTGGACGGTGAAGCGGGCAAAAACACGGGTCCGCTCAAACAGGAATATGGTACCGAATAAACCCGGCACCAGTTATGGTTTCTTATCGGCCAACCCTCGAAATGAAGTCATTAAAAGGATATCCAAGCGGACCAGGAAAGTTTTCCGTTGTGACTACTGCAACAAGCGATTCGACAAGGTCCAGGTCCTGAAAATCCATCAGGTCGCGTACCATGGGATTGTGAAGCCACTGAAGGGCATGTTTGGATGTGGAATTTGCGGGAGATTCTTACAAGGACGTCGCGAGCATACCGAGCATAAGCGGCTAGAGCAGTGAGTTTAGTCATTGATATTATTCTTACAATATGCATAAATGTTTAGAGTCTTCTTATTTGAAACTTGTAATGATTCATTTATTATTCTAGCAAAAAGACGAAGCCGACTGGCGAATCAAATCCGCAAGAAACTGAATTGGGAGCTCCTCCAGAAGAAGGTCAATCGGAAATGCCGGATTTGACTGCCGTCACCATGGAGCAGTTTGCTGCTGAGGAGGATGGTGACGACATTGAGATTGTCCCGGCTGAACTCATGGTCAAGATCGATCCTTTCGATGCCAATTGAAAGCGAGTATTTTCATTGTTGGGCACTGTAGCATGGAAGCTTGAATGAAGATGTTCAAAGGCTGCGTGATGTTCAAGTGGGATGGTTTTTTAGGCCGTAAATAAATAAATTATGGTTGGCTTAATTTTTTGTTTCTAGTTGTTGCTTTTACGGTGACTAAAGTAGTGTAAATAGACTCAAGGGCAAGTATATTTTGTGTGTATTATTTGTTCAGTTTATTCAATTAGTTTGTGCAATTTTCAATCTATTCAAATGAATTCCATGCTTTACTGACTTAAATAGATATATATTATTATTGACTAGTTAGCACACGGTGAAAAAATTCATATACTTTCACTGCATGATACAGTTATTTTGTAGACATATTCGTCGTTAAATTAGGAATACAAGAAATACGAGCAATTTTATGACCTTGTAACTTGCCCAAATATTCCGGTGAACATGCTGCTTATCCTAGACGCGTAAGATGAAAATAAAGAAATTAATTACCTTTAGAAATATGTGTTGAACAAATGTTTTAATAAATATAAGTGATGACGTAGTGGAAACTCCAGGGAATTGAATGTTTGTAAAAAGTTCTTAAATATAATGTAGAGAGAGAGAGAGAGAGAAATACTGCGAATTATAAATAAATATAAATATGCAAACCTGTTACGAAGCATAACTGTGATTAGCTATAGGCACTTTATTTAATCGTGCGTAGGTCCGAGCAAACGGCGAGCATCTGGTGCATGAATGCATGGGCCGGCACCGAATTGCGAGAGGTTGCGGTTCTCAGGGCTCTGCCGTTCCCAGCGTCTCAAATCCGAGCCTTCACTCACGCCTTTCCCTGAAATGTGCAACCGCACGCCATTCGGTGCCGACGCGTATTCCCTTGTTGCAGGTGCTTGTGTGCATGCAGGACTCGCGCAGGTATCTGCTAGCTCATTTGAATTTGATGCGTATGATACCACGCATTGACTTGAGTCAATACTTAATTTGGTTTGAGGTTTATCTTTCACTAATACTTGTATATCAAATGATTGAAAAGACGAGTGATGCATCCTAAATTACCACAGTAATTAAATATTGCGTCATTAACTCTACTATAATGTCAAATTGTCTTAGTGCGCATTGTATTTTAATTCCAATTGCCTTTGTTGAAGATAAATGAAAAGGGATTCGGATGAGCCAATTTGAGGAAACAATCAACTACCTGAATTTCCAATTATTTGAAATGAATTCAACCTGGTCAATAATGTTAATTGATTAAACCCAATTATGCATAACAATTTATTTGGCCGGTTTCGGGCAATGCAAAATCTCACCTCAGAAGATTATACATCAACTTGAACAGTTTTTAGCAACGTGAGTGTTTGGTGTTCACTTTTGAACAACGTGAGTGTTTGGTGTTCACTTTTGAACAACGTGCGTGTTTGGTGTTCATTTTTGAACAACGTGAGTTATAGAACAGTAACGTTGAACAAGGCACAGAAAGCTGATTAAATCTATTTTCAGTGAAGGTTGTACATACAAATTTTCTGCACATTTAGCAAAACTTTTTGTCCTGGTGCTCAATTCAGAAAATCTTCTTGGCCTGGTGCTCAAATCATAAAAACTTTTGGGCCTGGTGTTCAAATCATAAAAAAAACTTTTGGGTTTTTTTAATTTTTAGTTTGGTATATGTATCTTTTATATTTTGGATTGGATAGAACCTTCACAAGAGCACATTTTATGGTGATTTTAGTGTTATCACTATAACATTGGTATATATTATATTAATCAGTCTGGCGAACGGAAACTTAAATATTTTGATATATACCAACAAATGTTTAAAATGTAAAGAAATACGATACACATAAAATCTATTAAAAGCTCGTTTTTATTAAACTTAAATGATTACAATTTCATTACGCTAATAGGTACCTAATATATATATATAGATTAGGAGAAAATTCTAGGACAAAAAATATAGCGCGTAGTTTCCAATATGAAATCCACCTGTATCCATCAGCAGTAACGTAACAGTATTCTGTATGATATCATCGCAAATGCGAATCCCCAAGTTGGCGTCACTAATACCATAACCTGCCATGCGCATGCTAATGGTCGGTACTGATGCTATAAGCCTCCTTGCCTCTTTATGGTGTGCAACGTGCCAATTGGCCATTTGATTGAACCCCATCACATGCTCGGTTATAGATCCCCATACTTGAGTGGGCACCAGAGCAAACAGGAAACATACTGACGCCAGCACGGGCATTCCTATATACAGCAAAATGTTAAAGTAGTCGTAAAACTTGAATGTTGCGTATGCAGATGTAGATGCAAGTAGTATTCCCACATATATCAGAACAGAGTTAAACAAGCCGTGCGTTTCCATTACCATGTCTACCAATAACTGAACAGTTCTGACGTGCCTAAAACGTCTGAAGAATCTGGCAGTTACGAAATTTTTTGTGAGGCCACTAGTGTCTCCAAGGTGGACGAGCCTGCAGTAATTTTTTACACCCTCAGCAAAGACAACTGTGGAGAGTAACATGGTCATAAAATTGAATTGAATAAAAAATGCAGTTGAGCTATAGACTACAGAGGCTAAGAAGTTGACCTCGAGGCTGTTTCCGAATATTAAATGAAAAGGTGTGAATGGAATGAAAAACGGAACTAAAGCAAATACTAACAGAGCGAAAAGGAAACATGCAGCTGTTCCGTAGATGAACAATTGTTTGAACGTGTTTTCAAATGAGAGCTCCAAATGCACGTCTCCAATTTTGTTTTGATTCAACTGGTTCGTCACATATTGTATCAGTTTGTTATGCCTAGGAACTTCCAGACACGATACGATTGCCAGGGCCACAACGCATAATCCGATGCCGTATACAACAGTTTCGTTCATATGATGGATTGTGTAGGTATCCCAGTAAATCATGTACCAGATGGAACGACACGACATGAAAACAAATCCCCAAACTGCAACGCATAGGGCAAGTAATCGACAGATCACATAAGCTTTTCGGTTGTATAGTGGGTTATCAATAAGGAAGCCAGTCGAGCTTTTGACTGTGTATGGAAGTGACAGAAGCAACGCCTTGCGGAAGATTTTATGAACTCGTAAGAAACTTTGGGTTGCGGACATGGTTTTAATTTAATTTTGAGCTGATGCACCACTTTTGCATATAATTGGTTGTAGGGCAACAGCTCTTGAAAAGTCGTAACCGCCTTCGTTTCATACGCGATGTGAAATGAAGTTTGGAAATCTAGTATCCTTAGCTGCTGCTAAAAACCAATTGCCAATATTACAACGTTTCCTGAATTTTCTACTTTACTGAATATTAGGCTTTACAAATATTTCCTATAAAAGTCGGTTTGCTAAAATGAAATATAAAATTAAACATTCAACTTTTCTCAAAATGAAAATTACACGTGTATTTTTAACAGGGAAGTTGGATTTCTATCTTATTCCTTTCTTCGTTTCCTCTCCTTTATACTTTTGCGATAAGTTTTTTTTAAATCATAAGTTCGCTCAAAAAATATTGAATATAGAATTATATATAGAATAGTTCACTGCAAGCAATTCTGAGCTATGCTCTTGCAGGTTTATACCACTCTCTACTAATAATTGATATGAAACTAAGTAATTTCCGCATCCCATCGAATGTAAATTTAATTTTGAGGTAAAACATTTTTCCAAAATTAAATTCTTTTTCTGGAGCTGGATTTTTTCCTGAAATTTCTGACATTTGATGTTAAATTTTTAATACCAGGAAGCGTGATTTCACATACATGTGATTGCTTCTTAAGATCATATTGGAGATATTTGGCGGCAATTTGATGACTAGTGTGAGCATATAAGATATTTTTGCTGCCGCCAACTCCTTCCAAATATCGAGTCTTCCTAGATTAAACGGCCGATACATGTATTTCCTCAATTTAGCCATAAATGGTGACACGGTCACGCAATCCTCCGGTGGCATCAGTTCACCGTCCTCTCCTTCGAATCCGTCGGAACGGATTATGAACTGATATTTCGTCTCGTCCATATGCTAGCAACAGATCTTTCGGCTCGAGCCTGTTTGACTTCCATCAAATCGGCCAACACCCAATTTTTTGTGAAGCAGAACTCGTTCCTTACCTTTTTCTTCGCGTCACTCGTTGCAAGAGAACAGTACCAATCGAATTGTTGGCCCAAGCTACTAGAGAAAAATTCAGTGTTTTCATTGGGTTTTAGAGATATATTTAGGGATAAACATGCCTGCTTATGCTTATAAAACCGTTCAGGTAACCCATGACAAGGAAGCTTCATATTATCTGGAATTTTGGATAGCGTTGCATGCAGAAAGCTTGATAATGTACATTGATGATTCAGCTTATTTTACATTTTTCAACAATCGAATTGGCATTAAATACAAATTGTTCATGGAATACATATATATTTTTTACGTTCATGATATTTGATGTATCTGATGAACCAGAATTGCATACACCTGGTAATTTTATTTTTGTCACATTGGGCATAAATTTCGAGTCAATATGCGTATGTCGAAAGCATTTTTAACATTCCTATTCCTGCAGACTTTCAATATTATTCGGTAGCATTGTGTTACATATTGTTTTTGTCGATGCACTAACACACAAAATATGGCTGGAAATGGATGTATTTAGTAAACAAAAATGTTTGAAATTCATGATCAATTATCGGTTCCTGTAATCAGATGGAGGAACGTTGCTTGTAATCTTCTGTAACAGAGAAGTACTTAAGTGCAGTATATGTCTCCTCTGAACCCATTCGCTGGAACGCAATAGAATCAATGCTTGAAACGGTATCGGATAGGCCAATACGCTTTTTTTCTTTTAAATAACAACAAACGCATTCCCAAAATTAAAAATATAACATGTACATCAACTGTGTATATATTTATTAAAGGTGCCTCAGAAATCCCTCAGCTGCCACCGTGTTACTCTTTGACACGTATTTTTACAAATGCTAATCATTGTGGTACTCTAGCTCTATTCGGTGTCCTCAATTGACAAAGAGTGTAAAAATTAAGACTGGGACTGGAAATGAAATCTAGTGAAAGCGGTGAAAGTTTTCAACATACTAATTTGCTGCTCCCGATAGGATATGCGATACAAGTATGAAGAGCGGAACGAGGGGCTTTGACCCTTCTTCAGAATAACAACATTTACTTTTAGAACTTATGTACGAATCGATGTATATGCATAATAATATGGAATCATGTAAGAGAAAAGTCTACCTATTTGAGCAATTGAATCATTTACATTATAATTTACAGTATAATATGGAAGGCTGTTTTAGCAATGTCGGCAGTAATATTATCCACGATTGCAAAATTATCATAAATGCAATATAACCGCTGGTTTCGGTTTCTCAAACGGGTCAAGAGTTATGCAGAAGCCAACAGTGTTGGTATAGGAATATTTATATGCACAATAATTACATTCAAAAAGGGAATATGAGTTGGGAAATGCATGAGGTAGCGTGGATTGAAATACAAATATATGCAGAGTTTCAGAAAAACTCGAACCATAAAGTTATATGAAACTGCACCAAATTTATGCAAAGTTATTTCTCAAATGGCGTCTCTTGGGGGCCGGCCGCAGGAAGTCGATAGTAAAACAAATGCAGCACTCAAAATATAATACTGAATACTTGTAGTCCTTTGGGGAAAATGCAATTAGTTACCTTGTATGAACTTACGGTATACATGTGTGATAGGTATTTAAGCTCATGCAAGTTTGAATTTAAGTAAGGTAACGTAACATAAGTGAAAAGTTCACTAACCTGGTCAGTCAAAGCCAAGGAAAGAGTAAAGGTATTTGACCATTTCTGTGATAACATATATTACATGTACAAACTTATGCACAAGCACATGCATAAGAATGTGCATTATAGCAGACTACAAAACAAGCAATATTCGTACCTTTCTACTTGACAATGTCTGTACTTTGGACATCAGTTTGTAAATGTATGCATATTTAAATAAGATCAGATTCGGGAAACGAAATGGATAAGTGCAGAGAAAGTTATATTAAAGTTGGAGCCGTATAGTTACATGGAACTGTGATATATAATGTCGTCTCAGAGTTTCATAATCTACGTTTATGTAAATTTAGTTCACTAATGGCTTTTCATGTGGTTATCTACATGAAACCGATAATAAACACAATGTGCAAAGAACCTAGCATAATACAGTGTCACCACGAAACATTACTTCATTTCGGTACCAGACATGGAAACTTTGACATATTTTCTCCGGATGCAATAGATTTTCTCCGACCGTTTTCATCCATATTAAGTTGCTAAATTGCAGTTTTTTGTTACTCATTGACCATTAAAAGGCATAAACATTAGTCACGTAATAACCTAGTATGGAAATTTGAATTTATTTGTTCAATTTTTATGAACATCACGAAAATTTTCATTAAAATTGACTTTCTGCTAAAATTTTCTCCGGCTCTCAGCCGCGTAACCGCGCATGTTTTCCATGCCTGTTCGGTACACCTGCATAGATTGAATTTCATGCATGTATGAAGGTTAGTAACGTGAATGCATAGCTTGCCATCCTTACGAGTGCATTTACAACCAGCATAAAAAGCACCGACTTGTAATTAGTGCATTAAAAGAGAGCAATGAGCAACAAAGGAAATGAGCGAACAGAAAAGAGAAAGCTGAGTACAAGCAAGGAAGCATTACAATTTGGATTACCGTATTATACGAATCGTACTAATGTACTTGCTTCAAGCAACTTGGAGTGTTTAATGCGTTTTACTTGAATGCAGCGCATAGGCTCAGCCGATATAATACTGAAGCATTTCATGACAATTTTGTAAGACCAAAGTTGACCTTTAACGAGAGTGAACAATTTCTGTTACTGCTGTTGGATACGATGCACAAATTCTGTCATTGAACTAAAGCACATGAAATGCACATGCAATCATGCTTGGAGTGATTTGCTTTTATGCTCTGCATTTCAAATTACACTGATTGAAGCAGAGCTATGTGCTGAACAGTGTGCGTATGCATGTAAACAGCAACAAAAGAGCAAAGAGTGAGCTCTCCGTGTTGGCTTACTGAATCCATTTGTTCGTGCTTTCATAAATGAAACGCGTAAACAAAGAATTGGTTTGGAAGATAAGAGAATCGTGGTCTGTTGTTTCCGTTGTATGTTTTGAGCTGATTAAACTTCATAATTGTCCATGCCTAATGTTCTTCTGATGAAAGAAAGCAGAACATACACTACTCTGCTGAGGGTCTTAAGGAGAAGAACGGACGTGCTTATCTTAAACTCTAGTCGCATATTCAATGATGGTTGGGGATGTGATGTGAGCCTGTACATTTTGCCTTTCATTCTATACGATGACGTGTAACAGATCAAGAAAACCATAACCACAGAACGGAAATGTCACCACATAATTCATAAACGAGATAAATGCAATGTACGCTGTTATCATTATCTGTTCCCGTCCAGCAATGTGTTGCTCTCCAAGAGCTTGTTCGAGTTTCATCAATTCATTATTTCAATTCATGTCAGTTACACCACAGGCTAAAATGTGTAGCAGAGCCCAAGAGGAGCAAAGTTCTGGAACATTACCGTTTCAGTTTACTTGCAATTTTTTGTTTTTACAAACATTTATGCAAGTTCAAACTATTGGTAAGGAACACAGTTTTAAGTGAGCATGTTTTTGTATCATGGAAAGTAAAAAATATCCAGTTATTTTATGCTGGTCATCAAACTAGTGATTTGGATTTTTTATTCAAATACTTTTATAATCAAAATATGCACTTCACTTTCGGCAGGAGGAACAAAAAACCAAAACTTTGAGTATTCAATCAAGCAGATGAAACAATGATGCAAGAGAGAAAGCAACCTGGAAGGACAAGGTAATATAGTTTAAAGTTCGTACAGTGAAATGAATTTTATTATAAAGTTGGTTGGCCTTTATGACCAAATGATTTGTAAGCTTAATAAAATATCATGGTCACCTCACATCGTGAATGAGTTGGAGCCGGATCAAATGAGAGATAGTGCTCCGCTCCTCAATGAATTGATTTTAAAATGTGCTCAGTTTCATTTTATTCCGTTCCAGTTTTATACAACATATGTGACCATGAAATCATTTACAGTGCATGCGCGTACAGAGCGTAATTTTCTGTGGTTGAATATAAAGTCCTTTTTATGTTGAATGCGTTTACAGAAAATCAAACTTAAGACTGGACAGATCCGTGAAAACCGTGGTCGCACCTCGGGAGGGAACCCAATGAGCACAGGTAGGCAACATTTTATAGGTATATATTTAGAAACATTGTTATTTGCAAATAAAATGGACGGATGAAAGTGCAAGAGTTTTCGTAAGAAACAATATAAGAACGTCTCAGAAATGATGGGACAGTATAAAAATTATAGTAGACAGTGCTTACTAAACTCATGCATAAATACCCATTTGCATTATTCATAAAAATTTGCATAAAAATGTAAGCCAAAAAGTTCATTAGCCAATCAAAGCGAATTTTGTACAGATTTGTAACGTAATTCAATCTAAAAATTTCAGACATGTAAACTTTGACATATTTTCTCCGGAGGAAATAAATTTTCTCCGACCATTTTTATATATATTGACTTGTCAAACTATCTGATCTGCTACTGATCTGTGCTGCTACTATCTGATCATTTTTCGGCATGATTAGTTGTTTCGTAATTAATTAGTATGTACATTTAAATTTATTTTCGAAACTTTCACCAATATTACGATTTTTTTTCGATTCCAAATATTTCTCCTCAAATTTTCTCCGCCTCTCAGCCGCGTAACCGCGCATGTTTTCCATGCCTGAAAAATTTAAATGCATGATTAAATACACCAACAGGTTTTTGTTTCCGTGTATGGAAAATTTTGATTACGTCTTCAATGAAAATTGAGAATATGTTGTTTTATTGAGAACCAGTTTGAGATAACATTTGATGTTTTCTGAAATTTAGCTTCTCCTCGTATTATTTGAATTACAAAAATCTCATTTCATAATACATTGCAACGCGAGTTACGTTATGTGTAACGAAAACAATTGCGTGATCGCTCGCAAATATTGAAAATAATTCCACCAAACTCTTTTTAATTTTCAACAGTTTCATAAAACTCGCCACTTGGTGTTTGGATAGTACGGAGCCATATCAGCACACCGTCCAGGTTTACAGAGTTTGGAACTTCCCTTACATTGAAATTTGGGGAATGTTGAGAAGGAAGAAATTGAAACATAATTTCACTACTAACCATGGGGATCTGGATACTGGCAGTTTCAAGACTCCAGTCATTACAGCCGTACTTTATTAGCAACTTTCAGGACATCATGCACAGCACCACAATCTACACCACAATCTACACCACCTCATCAGCAGATAATATTAACTGAATTAGATTATTTAAATAATTTTTAATTAGTCCTATAATTTCTACTAAAATATTTTAGCAAAAAAGAATGCTTATTGTTCGGCTGAATCTTTGATTGCTTCAATACTCTCGCTGTTTGTGCCTTGTGTGTTGCCTGAAGTAGAGTTTTCTAAACATGACAATGACTCACTATCAAGAAAACATAATAAGCGATATTTTATGCAACATTCAATAATGTGGATTAACTATTTAGATGCAGTACAGTATCTGTATTGCATCCATCGCTGCTCATTAGGAGAAAGCGATAATGCATGTACATTCATAAAAAGTCATGTCGTTAATCTGATCACCATGTTGCGTATGGCTCATCTTGGATTTTTAATGCAATTTCGTCCGTGCTCTTGAGAAACAGAGAAAATGACATTCATTATGTGAGAGGAAGCGTATTAGGATACCATTGTAGCACATTACTTCATAATATGTCGGAAATTTTAATTTTGACATGTCAATTCAATCACACATTATGGAGGTGGCAGTTTGTTCGGGACAGTACACATGTAATGTACAAGGTCATTATGTTTCAATTTAAAAAGAGGTATTGTAAAGCTACCACTAAATTGCAATCGTTGGAGTGGGTTGTTGGGACCGAAGCGCACTATGCTTAGCGTGTCAGGCTTTAGTTGACACTGGGAGCCACTTGAGATATTATTCGGCTCCTTAGCCTGGTTGCTAATGGTTGATTATAATACTATTATATATACAGGCGTTTAAAGCATACCATTAAAAATAAAGAATGCTGAAGAGACCGGAAACGTCGTACTTAAATTGGCAGTATTACTGCGTGTGGCTGAAAAGTAGTATCTACATTTTACAAGAATGTGTAAGGAGATAACATACATGTCACATTCAGCGATATTTTTTTGCAATTTACCGATAAGATCTTACAGATAAGGGAGGATGTGGGATAGACTCGAATGTTCTCAATTAATTCATTATAAAGCTCGGAAATATTAATTATTCTATAGTCCAACGCAAAGTGTTCGATACACAGATCATGAACTCTCCAAAAGTGTATTGGGGTGTTCATTCTCAACTTTGATTTTTTTCTAGAGTCCATATCTTCAGATTGCTTAGGTTATTCCAGTTTAGAGGCGACCATCTCTACTTGATTGGGATTTGGATATGGCTCAAATTATTCGTTTTCGCCTTGGTGTCTCTCTGTGGATTCAATTGGTGGTCCGTATTTAATTATGTTTTTAGTGTAGGAATATGAATGGAAAAGCTCATAGCGTCGTATATACTAGGAATTAAGATGATTTTACAGGTCCATTCTGTGAACCCCTGTTCGATAACATCGCTTTCATTGTTTGTCTGCCCATATGGTGCGTATTTCTAAATATATATGATCTGTTAGGTTAGTCAAGGAAATTAATTGCGCTGTTGGGAGCCGAGAATAATAATGTGAGCAATACCCAATACCCCGGGCCCCGAATTTTCAACTCAATTGAGATGTAAATATGCAACGCATTTATTATTAACTACACAGGACAATTTCTTTTGCAATGTGTGGCAATGAAATCGTGGATTTATTCTGATTAGCTAGAATATGTTAAATTCAATTTATAATGGTCTGATCAATCTAAATATTGGTGTCATGTGTGACGTAATCCGAAATTAATATTACCGCAGGGTATTATTTGTAAAAATGAGTCATTTAACGTTTGATGGACCCAACTAGTATTTTGCATGCAACAAAAAACTTGGGTTTTATCAGATATTTAAGAAGTCAAAGGATTCATAATATGAAGAGGGGGCCGTGATCATTACAGTATATTCGTTGCTGATTTTGGCGAAAATATATCGTTGGCAGAATTTTGAAATGCTGAGTTTATGTGCAAATTGTTCTCAACAATTTTAATACTTGGCGACAGAGACATAAAAATTTACGGTTTTGTACGACGCCGACTATGGAGGGGGATATTTCCTGAATAGATACGAGGAGCGGGATTTTAAAGTGGAATGACAGAGAATGAAATGTATATTGTGTCTTGCATTGCATCTAACTAGTCCAAACAAACTGTCCAAACATGTTATTAGTGATTTTAGTTTTGTTGGCAAGTCTTTTAAAATTAAATTTCATGTATAGCCCCATAAAGGACCACCCGTCGATCCATTTAGTGTAGTTACGACAGAAACACGATACACTTCTACTAACTGTTCTCCTCTGATTATGGTCGTAAAATTTAAGGAAGCAATATATGCATTATTTTGCATATGGCTTACACGATATACCAAACACGACTTGGTACGTAAACCTTGCATATATGAAAATGACGTAAATGTAAGAAAGAGATAGGATTTGTCCTGTACGAATGTATTGTACAGGGTCAAGATTTTTTAGATCACAATGTGCTCCGAAAATATTTATGACAGATGGGGACAATGGCGTCGACAGTATCACGCACCTTACATGTCCACGATTATATTTTTCCTTCATCATTTCACTGAAATGCCAATTTGAATTTGTTGAATGTTTGTACCGCAGTGTACTTCATCGTCGAAACGATACAAATATGGTCACGGAGTATTCATTTTGGGGTAACTTGGTTGGTTGGGCAACTAGGTTATAACTGATCGGAATTATCGATGATATTCTCCTCGTCGCCAAACTATGGCCGGAATGGGAAAGATAACAGCTAGCGCCGCATCCATAAAAATTGGTTAGTTAGAGTGTAAAGCGTACATACCGGCAACGGTGCAAAATTTTCCAAGCGTTCCGAAACATTCATAGCATTCAAAACGTAGCAAAAATGGGTATCATTGTGATCATAAAACTACGGATAAGACTGCGTGCCAATGTGTGGCATTGATTTCCGTTTTCGGTCGAGCAAAATAAACGTAGGACGCTGTAGCTGAATGGAAAGAGGAATGATAATATGTTAATTTGGATAATGTAAATCCAATTTTGCGCAGCCGATAATGCCTCGCGTGGGAATAAATTGACTTACATTGTTAAAAATTACAGAGTATTGATGTTGCTTTCGTGATGTAGTCGCACCATTTCCTGTTACCTGTGATATGGCGCAATCAATAATATTGTTGTGTTTGGTTCGGATCCCCGGGGGAAATGGAGGATGACCTTGTGAATAACCCCCCGGGGTATCTCCTCTCGAAGGTTTAGTGGTGTATCCCAAAGTGAATGGTCGTCATGATCGTATTTTATTATTAAAGAACACGAGGATTATGAGGAGTCTCGTTTTACTAGTTTTTTGTGTATACTTGTCCTATACAGTGTAGAAAAAGATAAGTCCTCTGGTCTCCAGAAGGGAGAACATGGAATGTTGCAAGCTTGGAATTGCTTGGATTTCGGTTGATTCTCTGAAGTGATGTTCTTGCGACAACAACAATACCTGGCTTGGTCCAGTTATTGGGGATGGGCCATCTATTTCGTGATCGATCGAGATGCCCTTTGCAGGTCGGGCAAGGGAACCATGCGGCCATATATGCCACAATATCTTACTTCCTTTCTGTGTCATCCACGATGATATGAACATGATTTTCTTTCTTTGGATTGCCCATAAGCACTGGTAACCTTCCTCCTAGCATTTTTTTATGAAAACCTCGTATGCCGCCAACCACAATCATGTATTATTGAAATCATGGTCACTTATCTCGTTTAAAGACAAAGTGTAGCTGCAAAGAACTTTCTCCACAAATAACACCATTAAAATTCTTGTCAGTAAGCACGTGAGAGCTAATAGGCGGTCTACCCATAATGTGTAAACGGTAGGATTTATAATGGACCAGTCATGTGTCCAGAAAATATTGTGACGACCACAAAGAGAGTCGTGTGACGTCAAACTGCGTTCAATGGTGACATTGGAATGCAAAATGGGATGTGAATCCTATTGTCATAAGATTCACGAAAACGGTCCGTTGGCACCACAAGCCTATACAGATACAGTTTCGATGGAGACCGCCTATATTTCCTTCGCAGTTGCAATTAAGATTTGCTTTGGTAGTGAGGAAATAATTCATTAACAGTTTTCACAATTCGCAGCCTCTACGCATGATTGATGACTTTCCCTTCCAGTAATGCAGTATTTGCAAAAAAAATTATTATCTGACCAAATATGCCTGCGCTGCTTATGCTATTTTCAAATTGTTAGTGTACAATGTACTAAATTAAGCAAACTTTATCCGTGCATAGTTAAAGTGAAACGAATTGTATGTGTCCGAACTGGAATGATTATTTATCATAAATAAATAATTTCAAACTAAGATTTGTATTTAATTCCACTTTAATAATATTGAACTTACAATTAGTCCATTACTTACATATCAAATGTAAAACGTTAAACTACTTATTTTGATAAATATATTGTGCACTACATTTTAAAGTCGACTGAAAGAGGAACATTTCTTTCTGCATGTCATTCGTGACAAGTGTGTTTCTTAGTAGCTATGTACCATTTCCTATGGAATTTTCTCAAAACACGAAAATGTATCACTGCTCATTCTCATCGATAGAAAAACAAAGTAAAAAGACAATTAAAATCTCGTAGCACATCATAACACCACAATCACCAATGAAACGTATAAATAATACAATCGCTTTTCGTCAAACGATACGATGAATGAAAACTAATAAAAAATTGTTTAGCTTGCTATTGACGATCTTCCGGTCTTATCCGCATTCGTTAGCATGAATATATAACAATGCTCGCATACTCAATCCAATTACGGTAGCCACCTCCAATGGACCTTGTTGTAATGGAATGAAAGGTAGGATTTTACCTATCGGGTTCAGCTCGTCTTAGGAGTCAACATTTGTGTTGACTCCTAAAAATCGTCTTATGCGTCAACAGCCCTGTTGACTCCTAAGAGTTAGGAGTCAACACGCATGTTGACACCTACAACTTCTTTTATGTGTTAACAAAAAAGTTGACGCATAAGAATGGCTTATGTGTTAACATTTTTTGAACGGGAAGAAATATCTTGTCATTTTTTTGACATTTGTAACATCGTCACACACAAATGACAGTTACAGCGCCACATTTGTTAACACCAAAAAGCCCGTAAGTGTTGACACATAAGAAGCCCATATGCGTCAACACCAAATAACCCCGTAAGGGTTGACACCTAAGAAACCCTAATGGGTCAACACCAAAGAAGCCCGTAAGTGTTTAGAGCTATTAAGCCGGTAAGTATTGACAAATAAGAACACCTTGCGGGGTTGTTTGCTGTTGACGCATATGGGCTTCTTATGTGTCAACACTTACGGGCTTCTTTGGTGTTAACAAATGTGGCGCTGTAACTGTCATTTGTGTGTGACTATGTTACAAAATGTCCAAAAAATGATAAGATATTTCTTGCCGTTCAAAAGATGTTAACACATAAATGATATTGTGTCTGCAGTAAAGTCAATAAATAAAAAAAATGAATAAAATAAGCCATTCTTATGCGTCAACTTTTTTGTTAACACATAAGAGAAGTTGTAGGTGTCAACATGCGTGTTGACTCCTAACTCCTTAGGAGTCAACAGGCATGTTGACTCTTAACTCTTAGGAGTCAACAGGGCTGTTGACGCATAAGACGATTTTTAGGAGTCAACACAAATGTTGACTCCTAAGACGAGCTGAACCCGATAGGTAAAATCCTACCCTTGAAATTTCCATGCAAAAATTGTGTTTAAATAAAAGCAATTAACCCAGTTATATACTCCATTGCATTCTTGCACAGTTTTGAACAAAAATAGACCACAGCAGAATAATACAATATTGTCACGTGTAGGTATTTGAGTGCTTACGAAAGTGTATAAAGTCGTCACATGAAATACAAGAGTACATATCAATTCGGCGGTAGAGCTTTCCACTGCAACAAACATATGTGTATATATGGTGTTATGACAAAGCAGCAACACATGTTTGACGACCGTCACATTCTTCTTCTAACAATATTGCTTTGTGTATACCAGCATTTGATAGATGACTTCGCAACGACAAAGAAAGCGATCGTGTATACCAGCATTTGATTACAGAATTTCAACTTTCCGCATTCTTAAATCACGAGTATTTTTAATATGCAATTGATTTCAGAATTTTCAGCAGTGGAATTTCACAAAGCTATCATATGTAGTGGCAATCTGCAAATACAATCTATCCTCTACATGTACATGCTCAGCGAAACACTTCAGACAGACCAGACACTTCAGGCTGATCCGCTGTTTTTGTATTACGAATTTTTCTTGTACGTGCTGCTATGTACATACGCACCTCTCCAGATACCAACCTGAGTAGATCATTCAATTATTAACTACCGGAAGCATGAAATGCTTGAAAGGTAGTTATAGCGATTGATCTGTTTGTCTGTCTGTCTGTCTGTGTGTCCGTACCCACTCTAACTTCCGTTCACATTGACCGATTTGGACCAAATTTGGTATACGTATACCTTGGCCCATAAGGACCTTCCCTATTGATTTTCAGCCATGTACCTCATCCTTGACCGGAAGTATGGGGGTCGGCGTCTTCGAGGTGGTGGGGGTGACCAAGTCGTCAACAAATTTTATTGTCTAAATCGATAGAGCAGTTCCAGACGATCATTTTTTGCCACGGCACCATGGGTCAAATCGGTGACCTGGCGGTGGGGTGGGCCGTCGAAGGCATGGGGTCCCCAGTCGTCAAAATATTTTATGCTATAAATCGATGGGGATGGTCAATTTGAGGGACAAAAATCTACTATACTGGTCAAATATGTATCCAAATTTGTTATTTTTGCATTCATCACTCTTCCGGTAGTTATGTATTAAAGGTTTACACCTTACTAGTTCTATTATTATTTTTACAGTTGAAATGCAATTAATGACGACTGAGCCTGACATAAGCAATTAAATACTTACTAACTGTTACTTTCGGTCCACCTATGAATGTACAGCATATCTTTAATAGTTAGTTCAATAACTCATAATTAGTGTAATTTTAAGTGTTTATTTCATCCAACATTCTCACTGGATTCGTGTCATCGTAAATGGACGAATATGATGCTTACTTTACTCAATTTATAGGTTATAAAAGTCGTTCAGTTTAAGTAACTTTTATTACAGATTTACTCGCGTCAATACAGTAAAAGAGTACTATTAAATACGTCCAATTAATTAAATGGTTTTCGGTTAAAATTTCTAATGTTTCATAATTCATCAAAAATAGCGAGTAATTTGTAATCAATATTACTGTTCAAGGATTGCAAACAAAGTATAGCTTTGTTTGCAAAGCAAAGTGTAGCAAACAAAGTGTATCAGAAATTTGATAATTGTTATGAAATGAAAATTTAAAAATTGATAAACCATAAAATGTATTTTTACTTTGATCGATGTCTGTCTATGGTATAACATGCAAAATGTCTTTGTACTAATGCTTTCCATGTGACAATAAACTATTATTATTATTATAGCTGGATTAATTAATGTTAATGGATTTTGTGGAAAATAATTTCAGCTTTACTTATGACGAATAACAATGAAACTCTTATTTCTGCATTTTCGTGCCCGATATGTGCGAAAAACAATTGTGTATTTAGATGGCCTGCGACGGGCTTGTTTACGTTGCCATCTCTCGGGTCCGATCAATGACCGACTTTGCGATCGCCGACGACAAAGTAACGTTGAGGCGTTTTCGAGGAGGGAAGTGGATGTCCGGCTTTGCTGCTAGGCTAGCAGAGACTACTCGTCTCCTTCTCCTAGCGATGGAGTTTGAAAAAGTGCTTACACATCGTCGAGACGCTCGCACTTGAGAAAGGGTGCGAAGTGGTGTAGGTGGTGACGGTTGGAGCTTCCATCGTTCCTCCGGTCGCAAGTATATTCAGCAATCAGATAATCTTAATCATCTTATTCACTGGTAACTCTACCATATTTTCTACGCTGGGAATTCGGGTGCTAGAAAACGAGGAAAAACTTCCAAACCGAATCTTTTTCGAAATCCATATCTGGACTCAGGAGCAGCAAAAGTAGGAAAAGCAATACCTAGAGACTATCAGAGACAGGGAAACTCAAACTACAGCGGCGATCCTCAGCACGCTAGATGTTACCCTGTCACCTTCACACTTACATGGGCTGATGCACCACCAGAAAGAAGCAGGTTGCAGTATTCACTCACAAAACGAAAATCCAGCGTACAGTTCTTATTGGAATTTTCGACGAGTCACCCGAGAGGAGACCACGTACCTCTTCATTCACCCCATGGCGAAGAATACTTGAACTATCGAGACGAGATCATTTGCGTCCCATGCACTCTATCGAGGAAAAACAGTGAACCGAAATTCGTATGCCTACGCCCACCATCTCAGTAATGAGATTTAAGCAGACAATGTGTTGGACGTTAATGTCGTCAAAGGATAAATTTCCTCGGGACTCTGAAAAGTTAAACAAGTGCTTCGATTTTGAAAAAATATTTGCAATAGGGCACTTTACATTAAATTCAATATTTGTTAAACATAACTCAGAGTTGATTGACCAGGTTGCACGCGTAAATCATTTTTACAAACCCGACGATTAAGGAAGTATTTAATTATCATGGATGATAAGATTGTTACTTTGATTAGCGAGAATAAATACGTTGCAATTAAATCTGATGCGCATGAACATTATGAGGGTGCGCTTGATGTGGAGCTTTTTAAAACAATATTTGTTGTTCATACCGCTTGCAATATGCGTATGAGTGTGCAAAAGGTTTTTGAAATATTTCCCCTCTCTAGAACTAAGCTCTCTGACGAGTTTTTAATTATAAACAGAGTGAAATGAAATTATCGCCGCTCCACCCCAATCCGTTTTCGGATTTATTGCGGAAGTACGGCCTTCCGTTTATATTTACTCGCAAGGACAGCATTATTCCACTATTACAGCTATCCAAGCGAAAAGTATGCTATACTGCTCTCGTAATTATTAAGCGAGACGAAAGCGAAGTTACCCTAATATGCGTTGACTCTGGAGACCGACATGACTTTCGGTCTATTGCACAGCGGATGTGGTCATATCGAATCGGCCATATCGAATTTCCTCGCTTCACGTATAGCTCCTCCCGGAGGTCCTCACCGCGATAATCCCCCGGAGGATAATGATCCAGAGGGTCCGCCACGTCTCCTCCGGACGTTTGCTACCACAGCCGCAGCTTGAGCTACACAAAACAGTAATAATAACCACATTTCTATTAGTTTTTATTAATATTTCACTGATTCAATTGGATGTTTTAAGTATAAAACGTGCCTCTCGGTTTGTGTGGCATCCCCCTGATTGTGGCTCCCCCCGCGGGTCCTCCCCACGATGATCCTCCGGAGGATGAGGTCCTGCTGGATCCTCCAGAGGATGAGGTCCTGCTCGATCCTCCAGAGCATGAGGTCCTGCACGATCCTCCAGAGCATGAGGTCCTACTCGATCCTCCAGAGGATGAGGTCCTACTCAATCCTCCAGACAATGAGGGCCTGCTCGATTCTCCATTGGTCCTTACATTTTCGGTCCTTCACGGGATCTGTGAAAAACAGCAATAATACCACCGATTTTTTAGTCAATATTCTTTTAGTGCACTTCATTTTCACTTTTAAACATTAAAAAATACCTCTCCAGAGTTGTGGCAACTCATGGTTTAATTGTTGCTGGATTAATTCCAGTTGAGCCTAAAAAACCTTTTGTTCTTTCGACTTTGCTCTATGACCCGATCTGTCTTCTCCAACAGAAACTGCGCCTGCAATTTTGCTATATGGAACTTTTTTTCGTCGTCACTAGCCTGAATCAACTGAGATTGAAACTCAATTAATTTATCTTACCAAATCAGCCATAGCATTCCGGGGATTAGCATGGGGTGAAACTGGATTATGCGCGGCAATTATATCCAGAGCTGCAGCACCCATGATATCGATTGATTTTATTGCGATAGTTTAAAAAAATAAGTTTGTCTATTAGTGCAGCAACAACAACACTGACTACTTTTTTTGCATGAAAAATCAGCCCAATTTTCTTTCACACACACATAATTACACACGTTTTACACTTATCCGGTAACAATAACATTACGCTTATCCGATAACAATAATATTACGCTTATCCGGTAACAATAATATTACGCTTATCCGATAACAATAATATTACGCTTATCCGGTAACAATAATATTACGCTTATCCGATAACAATAATATTACGCTTATCCGGTAACAATAATATTACGCATATCCGGTAACAATAATATCATGCGTATCGAGTAAAGCAATAGGTTATGTATACCTATGTATGTATCATCAACATAATATAATCCACGGTTTATAATATAAATTGTGATTCAGTGTTTACATTTCAGTAAACATTTTCATCTGATCAGATAAACTTGAATTTCTGGTGGCTGAACACTCATTGTTATCATAGACAACCAGCATGACCACCGAATATACCTTTGTAATCAAAGGCACGCTGATGGTTTAGTCATTCTTATGAAAAAACGAGCAACAATAATTTGCTCTTGTCCAGTGCCAATTAATAGTACATATTATATTGTGCGTCTGCGAAAAATACACACTTTGAACAAGATAACAGAGTTCATTTCCCTCGGTTTCGACACGTCATGCTTGAAAGAACTCCAGCCTAGCATCATAACCGTTACGCTTCGCCGCTGCACACGAAAACCCGCTTCCTCCATTTGAAATACATAGATTACAAACTGCCGTTTATTAAACGGACAGTACAAAAAAGGTACACTTTACATACTACTGGCAGTTATTTCTGATTGTCATTACACTGGACGGATCCACCATTAATGCAGATTTCATGAGAAATTACAAACATAAAAATGGGCGGAACATATCTGTTGAACGCAATCGATATATCTATGCATGTCAAGCAGTTCATATTACTACCTCTACTCTTAAAGCTGAAAAGCAGAGCAAGGAACGATGGTGAGGAAGAAAGCAAAAATTGGTAGAGAAAATAGGAAGCAGCCAACCGGTTCCAAGATCGCTTCCTGACTCTGCACGACAGGATTACAGTGTGACTTATTAGCATTTTCATACTACGAATGTGAATACGTATAAATGCGCCGTAGGTCGTCCCCGCCCTTTTGCCGGTATGGACTCAGTCCGTCGTCGGTCCATGATGGAGATCAATATAGCACGACCAACATCAACTACGTAGAAATGGAATGATTCCGGTAGATTTTTAATTTAATCAACTTTATTTAATGTCGTACATTCAAGCCCCATTGGACCATTCAAGCCTCTGAAAGTGACAACGCGATACTATAAAAGCGTACGCAAAGGCCTCACCTTACTCGACAGTGCTGAAAAGGGTAAATTTATTATTAAATATTTGTTGATTTTAAAAACTAAGGACGAGTACAACGAGGACTTCTGTGCTAATCCGGAGGGAGGCAATTATTATTTCATATTCGTGAACATCGATTATGTGTTGGATGCAGCTTTATTTACCAATGACGGACAGTTGTGATACAAGTATGTGGTTAATTGAGTTTGTGTGTGGGTAAAGTTTAAATTAATATGCATTACTTTAATTTCTTTTACAGCACGTTTAGCAAACTCGTCGTGCTGCGATAATAATTGCGTTGCCGAGGAATGGGTAGATTCCAATGGAATGACGCGTTTTATGATAGTTGCAAAGAAAAGGATCGTTGCTCCCCAGCAACTGTATCATGACTATTAGATTGAACGTTTGGAGGGGATGGAAAAAAATGGTAATTATTCATTATTCTTTTGATGATTTATTTTCATTATATGGAAAAAACATGACATGTTTTGCGTTATTTATGTATCCTTACAGCCTTATGTATCCGGATAAATGAAAACTAGAGAATGAAATGTAGAATTGTCTGCATGACATTCTCAAGTTGTCAAATTATTTTCCATTCACAGATGGAAAAGGAAAACATAAATACCTATGTTTACCTGCGTTTCCATACGAAGGTACGCATGCTTAAAAATATTCACAACATATAAAAAAGTTTATCTGTTCATCATCATCTCCATAAGAAATAGGTAATAGTTGTAGTAGTAAATATGCAGTTACCTGCACAGCTTATCAGCATCGTCATCGGCGAACAGAGTTGCTGATAACAGCATCGTCATCATCATCATAATATGTAGTAGTAGCAGCAGCAGCAGCATAATAAGTAAGTAGTAGTAGCAATCGTCATCGCAAAAAATTAACGGCAACGGTAACAAACGGACAATTATATCGCTGGCGTCCAATAGGAAACAGGGGTAACGGGCGTTGGAACACAGTTCTTATCGTACTTACAGCCTACCTACCAAACTTTCCGTCAAAATTCTTTGTTAATGTTCGCCGGCAAAAGTTCTCATCTACCATCTCTCTGACACGTACTGAACCATTTAAAATAACGGCCATAAACGTTGCATGTAAATTTTCTATTGTCAACATTCATATATTGAATACAGGTACGTTGCCTTAAGTAGTACACGTGAATACAAGCAAGCAGATTCGAATTTGGTTAAGCTGCTAATTGTATGTATGTGTATGCGTATATTGCAAAAATAAATTGAAATAAGTATCTCCACCAGGTCGTCCCTTTTGACCCGAGAAGTTAAATTTTAATATATGATTCAATGACCGCATACTACATCACGTATTTACAGATTATGGAGTTGCAAATCCATCATCAAATCATATTATCCCAGGTAGAGTCTAAAGCTAAAATTCATCTACTTTATTGATGCGCAAAATTGATTATCGTAATGGAAAACGACATACCAGTCCTACTGCATCATCGTTTGTTATAGAGTTGTAAATGGCAACATCTATATAGGCAAATAGTCATACATGCAAATGAACAACAAACAGGCAAATGTACATACCAGCAAACTGGCATACTCGCAAATGGGCCTAAAGGCAAAATGACCCATACATACCTGCAAAAGTCCATACCGGCAAAAGGCCTAGAAGCGTTACCGCAAGTGCATTGCCTCGTTCAGGTTTTGGTACCATTCATGACAACACATTCAAGACGCGGCTGACAAATCATAGCAATTGGTGGAGGTGCAGCAATATGCAACGCCATTATGTGCACAGCTGTTAAAAGCAACTTGGCCAATTACTCCCAACTATTAATAAAGCAGACTCTAAATGGTAAACATATGCGTAATTACTACAAATAAAGTTTTGATCCGGTATGAGATATTTGTTTGATGTTGACAGAAATATATTGAATAGCAACGTAAACACATGTATTTAATACGGACAAATGCAGAGAAATTAGACCGCATAGTACTACCCGTTTTGTACATTTTATCAATAAATCAATCGACAATCAGCTTTCTTATTTTGAACATATCTTCACTTTTAATAATTTTGAAAGATTCTGAGCCATGTTTCGTGTTTCTCTGAAATCAAAACCATCAGGAGTTGACATAAACGTTTGGTATAAAACATTTTTACACTCAAGTCAAAAGGACTCAGAAATGCTGCAATATCATTTTGAGACAATGACACTGGACGGAAAGTTATATTTACCTAGTTCCACGTGCGACTGAGTTCCAGTGCTGTTGTAATATTTCCCAAGATAATTATAATTTGAGTTTGCTTACTTTGCATTAAGTCGAGTTGTAATTTTGAGGAGTGGAACTAAACGAGCACTCCCGTGGTTGCTTTGTCACCCTGTACTAATGAAGCATACTTCCGTCTCTACAAACACTCTGCGTGTTGACAAACGTGTTCGCAAAAGCTAGCTCTTACAAGATCGCGCAGTAATTTCAATTAGTAACGAAAAACCTTTGAATCGTCTAGCATTATTTTAGATATTCAGGCACGGTATTGACGGAAAGACGGTAAATGTAATTCAATAACTGAAACGTCATTTCAAATATTTATATGAGCTGCTAATAATGACCCTGACATTATCAACAGTCCTGGTAACCTACATATCGATATGGCAAAGCATATCGTACGTTTAAGAAAAGTCCGATTTCAAAATATTTTAATTTATGGTTCTTTAATTTGCAGTTGATATATCCCTTAGACGCAAACATCCCAGGTTTCAAACAACAAGTCAACAATGCAAAATGGGCCTAGTCCCGTTTATTGGCATATTTTTGTCCTGGCTTTTTAGAGGAAATACAGGGTCGACTGCATCTGAAATTGGTTTAGCCACAGGAACTCGTGAGCAATTTCCAATTGCAGAACGCATGTTCGTTACGATAACTCAGGAATGCGTTGTGTACAGCCGAGGGCATGCAGAAAAACGCGATAGCAAAAATAATCTGTTCGTGGACCACCTGCAAGGTATTTGCAGATCATCAGTAGGTGGCCATTTGAAATCATATATGTGCTCTCAGGTATCTTTCAAAGATTTTGTCTCCTATCACCCCGAAACTGTATTCGATATTCAGCGAAAGGTTGTGAAACAGCATTCCGAGCACTGCGTCTTAATCTTGCCGGAGCAGCCGTGCGAGTTCTTGAAAACTTTGGAATATGAAATCGTCACGTTGGTGAAAATGGGATACACGGTGTATTCCTTCTTTCATTTCGAACGATCATGGATCCCCACTTGTACATATTTTCATCTTGTCGGCGAAAACAAGGTCATACTATCCGGCAGCTCGTTCATGTTTTTCTCGTGGCGATACGACACCAGAAACGATATGTTTTTGTTATGCTGGCTATGCACAAAACCATACTATTTTGTACAAGGTGGATATCTTTTTAAATTTGCCAACGCTTCAAGGTTAGCATACTCTATAGACACGCAAAGCATAAAATTAATTTTCCGGAATTTGTACTCAAGGTTGGCTGCTTTTGGTGGCAAAATAGATCGCCGAACAGATCAAGCTACGTTCCAACTTGAATACATGCAGAATCAGACAAAGGCCGTGTGCGGTCCTATAAACGGGTACATTTACCGTTTCCTAGAATTGGCTAGTTCACGATACATGAATCCTTCGGAGATATGCCAACTATCGACAATATTAGGCCATCTAAATTTTACCGTGAGCGGTAAACGGTTCACATCTGAGCTGTTTGAATTAAGTGTACCTATGTACCAGGAATTCAGCAGCGGGAACGACAAGCGCAACAAATTACACTTTGTTTCATATGGCGCCTCCCACCGCGGATATCACTATTCGTTCTATATTGAAGCATCCAAGATTGCCGAGGCTAGCATAAAAGTTAGCGCAATTGTCAGGCCGTTTGAAGTGCCAGTATGGCTCATGATTTTATTGGTGTTCGCCGCAAGCTGTGTTGTAGTAAAAATCGCGGATGGGCATGTCATGGTACTAGAATTTTGGGGCGCCTCGTTTGAGCAAGGCATGGAAATGGAAACGCAAAAGGTTTCCCAGAAAACTTTGGTGTTGGTTTGCTTGTGGCTATATTGCACAATAATTTTGAGATTTTTCTATTCCGGCGAGCTGTGTACAATGCTAACACTGAACCAAGATGTGGTCATCAAGCCGGACTTGCGAGATGTTGCCGTCAGACAGGGCAAGCATATGGTATTCTTATCGTACGAAGCAAGGGACGAGTTCGACAGGAAGATGAAGCATATTGCGGAAAGCGATTTGGTTAGTTCGTCAGAAAAGGAATTTGTGTCGAATATAGCTGCAAAGATTAGGAATCTCTACGAGTATGACATTAAGGCGCTGATGACCAACAATTCTGATAATTTGGCAATCGTTTTGAGGGACGCGTTCGCAATCGTCGAGTATTCAAACCCAAGCACCATAGGCAATCATAAGGATTCACGCTCGCAATCAGTATGGAATTCCCTTATTCCAGTTGAGCACGTCATTAACGAAAGTGGTAAATATGTGCAAGCCGTGAAAAACACTAGCAAGGTCTTTGAAAGCGTTTGGGGTTTTCGTAATGATGGCACGTTTTCAACTAGACTAATCGCTCAAAATTGGCAATTGCTGACTCAAGGCGGCGTTCATTTCCTCTGGGAAGAGAAAATGTAGCAGCAAGTTAAAAACTTGTACACCAAAAGGATTCAGAAAGAGCACAAGAATCAAAGTAATGCTGAAAGTGGGAATGAATCTGATCAGGTTGACTTCGAGGACCTACTGGTTGTTTGGCTTTTACTGGTTGGTTGCAATATACTAAGCTCCCTCGTCTTTGCTAACGAGTTTTGGAAGATAATTGTGTCTCGGCGCGTTTAGGTTGGTTGTCTTGTAATAACTTATGGAAACATAATGCATCACAATACACTATATATTATTCCACGAGACTGTAAATTGCACACAGAAGATTGGTTCAGTGACAGATAAGCTTTTGAGCTTTAAATGCACAGCCAATAAATATAAAATATTTCAATAGACGTTTGCATTAGTGTGCTGATTTCCCGATTCTTTCATTTCCAAATACACAATTGTATGCGACAAATATCTTGCATGAAAATTAGAAATAAGAGTTCCATTTTTATTCGTCCCTGGACAAACTATTAGCCAGAACATTTATTTACATTAATTAGTTGAACTATACTGTAATCGAAACACGTGCACGGTAATGCTGATTGCAATTTGCCTAAAAGCTTTGCTATGAATTAAGAAATATAGTCGGACAATTTTAAAACTACCACAACATTTTACTTGTTGTATATACAATGCTTGCTTGTATAATGTATTCTAGTTGTTAAATCAGTTCTAAATATGTATCTATCAGATAAGTAATCTACAAGACAGAGCAAATGCACCTGCTCATTATATTAAACCAACATTGTCGGAACGGACGAATGTTATCTTCACGGCCGTAATATCTAATTCCGGTGTTATTCGCATAGTTCGTTATGCAGTATCAATATTAAAGGCACAAGATCACGAATACATCAATTGGTATACTCAAGCCATAATATTCAAATACGAAATTTTATTCTGCCTCGTTATCAAACACCCCGGCTGCATTTTCCACAGTAATGGCTGTCGGAATATCTGACAAATCGATCCATGAGACCGGAAATGTTGTGTTTCGACACTCCCTTACAAATTTCAGTTCGTTTCCGTCATGCCCGCCAACGGTAAGGATGTTCAAAGTTGTTAGTTCCCTCCAGATATTTACATTTCCAAGTTTAAATGGACGGTAAATATATCGCCTCATTGTGGCCGTGAATGTTGACATGGTCGTACAATCCTCAGACGGCATCTGTTCGTCGCTTTCAATTGGGTCGTAGTGTTCGTGCCAGTCCACCCTAAGGTGCTCCAGAGACGTCAGCACCTTGACAAAGTCCAAGTTGTGGTTAAGGGCATCAGTCACTCGAAAGTATTTAATTGTTGACAGATCAGGAAGATTTCCAATTTCGTCGTCAATCAGTCTGCAGTCTATAATCTGGAGTTCATCTATAGCCAGCGTGGCTAGTTGGTTGAAAAGCCTTAACACGCTAATTGAATCATCACCTGAGTTGCTTGTCAGGGTAAGTTTTTTGAGTTGTGGACACTCACTGGCATTTAGCAGTGAAAATAATCTTTCATTCCAATCACAGTGAACACTTAGCTCAGATATTTTTCCTAACCATCCAACCGAAAATTCTTGACCGAGCATATGGACCATCAGCTTTCGAAGGTTTTCGTTTTGACAGCAGTATTCATTCACTAGGGCATCGCCAAACACAAGACTGGTTCGGTCGTCAATTTCCAGCGACTCCAGGTGCGGCAGCGGAGGAAATTGAACGCGCGCTCCCTCCAGGAAAGTGTCCAGCATTTCGTCATCCCGGAAAACTGCCTCAATTTTGAGGGATTTGAGATTTGGAGTGGAAAACAAACACTGAAGTATTTTACGAATGCTTCGCTCACAGTCGCCAACGTCATCAGAGGCCAAGTCATCAAGCCCCATTTCAAGGAAGTGAATGTGGTGGCCGAAATGTTGCAGAAATGAGATGATCGCATCCAAAAACTCTTCAATTGGAGCTCGCTTAATATCCATGAATTCGACACGTCGGCCAACAATAGGATTCCGGGGGTGTCCCTTCATTTTCTCAATGAACTGTGAGATTACGTCTGTACTAGAGAAGGCCATGGACCATATCTCGTCGACGTAGGTAAAATCTCCGTAACTGACGGAGCGACGATTTAGTGAGTTGTGATTGTAGGGATGTCTTGAGGGATGATTTTCCAGGAAGTTGTCAATGGCCCGACACCAGCGCCGAGAACATGCTCGTAGTTGCAAGACTTTACTTCCGCTCTGCTTGAAAATATGAGGCAGCACCTATAGAAAAGAATGATTTGCTATTTAAGAAACCGGAACTAATATATTTCAGTTTATGCATTAATTTGTTTTTAATAATTACTAGGTCAAACAGCCATGCTGTTTTGTTGTAATGGAATGACATGCTGAGCTTCGGAGCGGCGAGCAATACATTGTGAATGTCCTGGCCGTTGTCCAGTTCCTCAAGAATTAGTCCCCATATCTGTGCAATACAGTTTATTTTGTAAAGGTGTTAGTATATTTTACATATTTCGAAACCCTCGCTTTAATGTTAACACGGGTTATAATATTGACTTATTCAACTCCACGTGCACCACAAAGGTGAAACAAAATGATAAATACGGCAGGTTACCTCTTCCGGAAGGACATTCAGGAAGGATTTGGTCGTGTTTTGTACCAACTCTGGTTTCGCCTCTCCGATATTTTTGGGTCTCTTGGAAGTTTCCTCGACGACATCATTGGACTTGTCCAAACCCCTTCCGTCACCAATCGCGAGGTCCATAATTTAATCGCACTAAAATCTTCCGATACCTTCAAATTCTGAATTCTAAATGTGGTTCAATTTAGGACGTACTCCTTATGACCTAAATGGAGTAACGTAAACATTAAATTGATGTACTTATATACGGTGGCACGAATTTTATGTGAAACTTGGATCAAATAATTATTTAAAAATACACTATATATGAGTTGCGAAAGATATATTGGCCATCCATAGGTGAACATGAAGCAAAAGTCAACTTAGTATTTAATTGTTTATGTCAGGTATCGACACCACTAATTGTATTTTAACTTCAAAAGTAACAACTAAGTAATTGAAAGATCTTCTCGTCTTGGTAAATTGAGTGGTACGTACATATACACATAGCGTCACGTACAAGAAGAATCTGTAAAACATAAACAACAGATCAGCAAGAAGGATATGCTTTTCCGCACTGAGAAATTACATGCGCAGGACAGATATTATTTGCAGGTTGAAACAGCAAACATATGATAACTTTGTGAAATTCGATTCATTTGTTTATTCCGGCCCAACCTGCACTCGTAGTCACCACTAGAACTGAAGACAAATGCACAAAAGGCTGCTACGTTAACGTTGTTGCTCCGAAACAAATAATATTCAATGTGTAAGGACGACTTGTGATGTTCTGTATACTTTATGTGTCATTGCATTGTCGTCAGTTCATAGTGTTTTGCTCCATAGTGCCTACACTGAAATCACAACGGGAAATGTCCGAAGAACATACCATGTGTATTGGATTATTTTGCTTACTAATCTAGTTGGTATATATGAGCACTAGCATTGTACAAATATGCACGGTTTAGGAATACGGAAATTTGAAATGAAGTAAATGCATGCTCGTATGTAATTCATGTGATGACTTTTCCCATAATCCCGTTCCACGTTGACCACTGGTCCTTGACAGTACAATTTATTGTCCAACGCATACTGACATAAAATGTAAAATCATTGATCACCGGTAACACAAATTACATCATTCAATGTGACCGCCCCTACACGTTCCAAACATTTGTATGTAAGCATATATTATTCGAGAGGATGACACATTTCGAAATATCTGGCCATGATCAAGGTTGCAACGATTATTTTGCGCGGCGAAACTAATAAATGCTCAATGGATGATGCCAAGGGTTGATCCTAGATTTCCAACTCCACACACCCTTCACTCCAGATAGCTTCTAGTTCATTTTGTAATTTTACTACGGGCACACCCCGAAAAGGTTTGTACCTAATGTTCCCCTTGCACCAAAAACCAAGTGTCCATTTAACGAATACAATTACTTATACATACAGTCATTGATGGCATTCCTATCCCCATATTATAAGCAATCCATGAAACATGACTCTGGGCTTTAAAATCACAGTAAGAAAATCCATCGTGAGGCTGTTATAAATATTCCGAGTTTAATACCACTTAAATGTATCGAGTGATACCAATAACAACTTTGTTTGATTTGATATTATTATACCATTGCGAATAGTGACCTTGCGTCTAGCAAATGAGCTGGCATAAAATTGTGAAGGAGAAATATGTCCTGAAGTTGGAATGAACACATTTGGAAAATTTATGTAAATGATAATTCGGATAACCAAATAATTTTCTGAAGTAACGGGTAACAGCAGTAACTCTACCATTCAGTAATAAGACGCTAGAAATCTTGAAAAGTTGTCAATATAGTATCAATTTATTGAACAAAGAAAAAGAAGTGCATTTTACATATGGGTACAAATGTTATTTTATTTACAAGGAAACTGATGATAAAATAATTTGACCAGATAGGTGTCATAACTACCGTAACATAATATATTATAAGCTGAATTAAACACTAGAAAACATAAGTGTTAATACGTCATAATCTCTAAAATAAAATCAGAATATATAACCACACCAACAATCATAATTTATGCTATATATGACGCAAACATTTCAGAATACCCTTTCAATGTACAAAACTAATTTTTGCGAATAAACAGGAATGGGTACTTTCCGTGATGTGTGATGCGATTTATCCTTACTTCTTGCAATGCTGGAAGCACACTCCACACCTTTTTCACAAAATTATCTTCCATGAATTGACGAACTTGCCTACGGCTTACTTTGTCCGACTCACATTTCGGGAGCCATAATAAGTTTTCAATTTGAAGTTTCTCAAATGACAACGTCTTGAGAGACGTGAGCAATGACAGGAAAGGGATGATTTGGTAATCCATCAACCATATCTTGTTGCATCCCGGCGTCCGCAGAGTTATACTTTCAAGCTGCGGCATAGCCAGTGGCGGACACCTGACGTCACACCATAACGGGATGTGGAGTTCCTTCAGAGTTTCAAATGATGAAATGACCTGATAAATGTCAGTCACTTTCCCGCGAAGCCTTTTGATAATATTCAGTTTGAGACATTGAAGCGGCACGGATGCCAAATAGGAGAAAGTGGACAAATCCGTTTCGGATGACAATTTAATTTGGAAGGATTCCAGGTTTTTGGGAAATTGAGTTCTAGTTCCAGCACGTGTTGCAATAGATGCTGAATCAGAATCAGCACTTGGATCGACAGGATCATTCGGAGTGTATCGCCATCTCCCCATTTTGATTGATCCGTTTTGTTTAAAAATGGACAGTATTAAATATTGCGAGTAGCCGAAGCCAGATACTGAAAAGTCGGTCAGATTTGCTAAACAGGGCACTGGGTTCGAGTAAACCAATTTTGCCAGACATGCCTTGAGTTCCGTTTCCAATGACCCATCTATTTTCTGATGTTCTAAAAGTATCAGTTTCTCAATGTTCGGCATCAACTCAAGCCAACGTCTGAATGTGGCATACCATTCCTCCAATGAATTGGTATCCGCGGCTCTGGTGTAATTTAGTTTGTAGTTAAATGATCGTATGCCACTCCCAAACATTTCCAGAAATTTTGTGACGGCTACACGGTATTCGGTCAGGTTTTCAGCTTTCTTGCAAAAGTCCTTGCCAGAAATGGTCAATTTTGTTGGGAAGCATGGAAAATTCTGTTCCATTTTGCACCAACTGTTTACCCAGCTGAGTATAACCTTTGGGTAAGGTGGAAGGAATTCGTGAATGCTCAGGTTATATGGGCCGCTCTTTTTGTAAAGTAAATCATTAATTCCGCCCCTCCATGCTTTACAAACAAGTCGCAAGATCAGTATCGTGTTTTCCTCCCAGTCTTTAGCCTTGATGTACTTGAACCAGAAGGCGTCTATGACCTGACATAGTTAAACAGTTAGTACTTATTTGTGAATGATCGCAATTTTATTTAAATGACAGGTTATTGATTTTTAAATCAAATTTACCTTCCCAAACAGATTGGTCACCCTGTCGTCAAAGGGCTCCTCCGGTTGAGTTAATATGGCCTGGTTTGCACCTAGATCCATGATTGCGGCGGAAAATTCACCACTGAGATCCAGAGCATCTGTTTCCTTCATTTCACTGATTGATTTTCTTTCAAGGACTTTTTCTAGTTTTTGGAGTCGTTCCATGAGACTATTAGTTAGTGCGTCCCGGTCCTTTAATTTAGTTTCCATTTCCTGTCTCAATGTCTCATACTCCAAATTTCGGTCTTGATTTTGCTGTTGAAATGCCGCCCTCATCAGTCGGATCTCATCCAAGCAGAAACAACTGTGATGATTGGTAGCGCGTTCCATGATTTCATCCGAAATAGTTTGGTCCGTTTCATTGGCAACGAGTGACATGTCATCTTTAACAATGACATCCGTATTTGGCACGGCAACGTCATCCTCACGGGAGTTGCTACCATTTGGAGAAATGGTTCGCATCCTCTTTGGGGTGTCGGGATTGTCCTGGTCATTTGTTGACATTTTCCGTGTAAAACTACGGCTTACAGATGCTTCCATTCTTCAAGGATGATATGTTGTCAGTAGCTTATCTGAAACACATTAAAGCAAACAATTAAATATTGTATAGTTAAATCCAAATTTCAATTGTAACAGAATATTTAATTTGAGGAAAATGCTACTTTAAATACTACAAATATTTGTGTTTGATTTAAAACCTCCAAACATATTGATCCTTCTATACTTACTTAAAAACGGTTAATGATCAAACTGTCGATTCAACTGAATTCGCAAATTTCGGTAGTTACTTTTAGATAGCTTTGGAAATAATTAATAGCAGGAGAATAAGTTATTCTTTTCAATCGTCAGCTGGTAATAATATTAGAGAGAAGCAAACAAGGGAAGTCTAGTTTGGCACAAAGCGAGCTGGGCAATTATAGAGTCAGTACACTTTCATATGTTTGTGTACATGCATACCTGTGGAACAGAAGAGAATAGTAAATATTGCCAAACAACAACCCATAGCTGTCTGGGCCATCAATGTAGCCATGAAGATGAAGAGAGTAAGAGCAAGTGCAAAAATGATACACAACGTACGTGTCAACTTATGGAATAACTGAACGTGCTATTATGAACTGGTATTACGTCTCATTCATATGCAAGCAACAGATCTCTCGGCTCGAGCCTGCTTGACTACCATCAAACCGGCCAACACCCAAATTTTTGTGAAGCAGAGCTCGTTCCTTGCCATTTTCTCCGCGTCACTCGTTGCAAGAGAACAATGCCAATAGAATTGTTAGCTCAAGCTGCTAGAGAAAAAAATCAGTGTTTTCATAGTGCTTACGAGTATATTTATAAATATGCTTATGCTTATAAGACTGTTCAGGTGACGTATGCTAAGGAAGCTTCATAATATGTTGAATTTTTGGATAGCGTTGCATGTCGTCATATGGATAAACATGTCATTGAAAATCCTTTATGCAAATAATTAATTGTCGCCATTTGCCAAGGTAAATATTGATATGCTCAGCAACATTATATTATAATTATAAATCGACATTTCAAGTAATCTTCAGCTTCAAGTGATTGGTCCTGATATATTATCATAAAATTTTAACTTGGAGACCATTAGTGTGACGCATCGCAAACAAGTTAAGAAGTCTGTCTAACAATTTATCTTGATTGTAAATAGGGCTTGCCTGATTCCTTTAGATTATGAAATTGTACGCTACTTCGTTACTTCGGTTTCAGTTCGATTTCAACTTTCCAATATCATCTTAGCTTGCCGCCAATGCAACTTTAATATAACTTCTTCACAACTTGCTTTTACGCATGTAAACTGCTAGTGCCGTTATCACATAACTTTGTGTTGATATTTGTAATGATCTGAATAACTAACTTCATAACGCTACATTGTTGGTAGAAATAGTAGCTTGGAAAAAGTGGAAACTGTTCTCCAAGTCACAATCTGGTCGGCTTTATATAGGCTTAAAAACGATAAAACTGGAATGACCTTGATGCTCCATTCATTCATGTTTGCTATTGTATTAAGACAATGTATGCCATGAAATTGTTTCTGCGAATCGAATCGTGATTAGCAACTTATCCATGTAATTAATGACTGTTTAAAGCAATCTCAACTTTCCTCAATGCGAAACAATTGCTGACTGCATATATACTTATTTTAAATGTAATGAAAATGATTAATTAAAATAGACTCTAGAAAATTGAATCATGGATTTTTATTGTGGGATTTTTGATCACGATAAGATACATTCAAACCATTCTTCAGTACAATATTTTAAATGACATAAGATAAAATTAAATACAACTCAATTATTTTGATTAAAGATTTTATTAAACTGAAAATATTACAACTTCAAGTAAAACATGCTGGGTAGTTTCTGGAATCAAATCAGCCTATATCCATAAGCAGTAACGAGACAGTATTCTGTATAATATCGTCGCAAATGCGAATCCCCAAGTTGGCATTACTAATACCGTACCCTCCCATGCACACGCCAATGGTCGGTACTGATGCGATAAGCCTCCTTGCCTCTTTATGGTGTGCAACGTGCCAATTGGCTAATTGCTTAAACCCCAACAAGTGCTCAGTTATAGATCCCCACACGTGAGTCGGCACTAGCGCAAAGAGGAAACATCCCGACGCCAGCACCGGCATTCCAATATACATCAAAATATTAAAGTAGTCATAAAACTTGAACGTTGCGCATGCAGATGTAGATGCAAGTAGTATTCCCACATATATCAGAACAGAGTTAAACAAGCCGTGCATTTCCATTATCATGTCTACGAGCAACTGAACAGTTCTGACGTGTCTAAACCGTGTGAAAAATCGGGCAGTTATGGCATTTTTAGTAAGGCCACTTGTGTCACCAAAGTCGACGAGCCTGGTATATCTTTTGACACCCTCAGCAAAGACGACTGTCGAGAGTAGCATGGTCATAAAATTGAATTGAAGCAAAAATGCAGTTGAGCTATAGGTTACAGAAGCTAATAAGTTGACTCCAAAGCTGTCTCCAAATATTAACTGAAAAGGTGTGAATGGAATGAAAACCGGCGCCAACGCAAATACCAACGGAGCCAAAAAGAAACCTACAGCTGTTCCGTAGATGAACAGTTGTTCAAATGTGTTGCCAAATGGAAGATCCGAATGCTGTTCACCAATTGTGTTTTGATTCAACTGGTTCGTCATATATTGTATCAGTTTGTTATGCTTTGCAACTTCCAGACATGATGCGAGTGCTAGGGCAATAATGCATAGTACAATGCCGTATATAACAGCTTCGTTCATATGATAGATTGTGTACGTATCCCAGTAAATCATGTACCAGATGGAACGACACGACATGAATACAAATGCCCAGGCGGCAATACATAGCGCAAGTAATCGGAAGATCACGTAAGGTTTTCGATTGTATAGTGGGTTATCAACCAGCAAACCAGTCGAGATATTGATTGTGTATGGGAGTGACAAGCGCAACGCCTTTCGTAGGATTTTGTGTACTCGTAGGAAACTTTGGTTTGCCGACATGGTTTCAAGTTTGAGCGGAGGCACCAGATCTGTAAATAATTAGCTTCTGGGTATACGGTTTTAAAGATGTGTCCAATCTCGTTTAAAAGAACAATTTAAACTGTGAGGAGTATAGTTTGGAGATCTACAAATCTGAACTGCTGCTAGAAGCCAATTGGGAATATTCAATCATAGTTAACGAAATATCTACATTCCTGAATATTAGGCTCTAAAAGATTTCGTATTAAATTTTAAAAAAGATATTTCCTTATTAAAGTCGGTTAGATAAGATGCAATATAAATTTAAATAGATACTTAACTTCTCTCAAAAGGAAAATTACATTTGTAGTGTTTCGTTTAATTTATGTACGAAGTTAGGTACGCCACATGTGGGTCTTGAATATTACCGTAAATTCTCAAATAAACGCAGCATCTGAAATGAGACCAACTCACAAATAAACATCGCTGTATTCCCCAAATATATTCAGCCTACGAAACTCTCAAATAAATACAGCCCCTAAAATTATGAACAAATTCTCGACGAGCTCAATATCTTTAAACTGACTTAACTTTTGTAACATTTGATGCTGCCTTGGAAACATAGCTGTGCTCATTTGAGAATTTACGGTTAAATGATATTGATCTATGCAACATTCGATCTACCGTGGAACATAATTATTAAATTGCGGAAATGTCATGTTCGTAATTTAAATAACTTTTATGGAATGGACTTTATTAGTCAAATGGCTCCTGCATTTTATGTTAAATTTTTAATTACTGGAAGCATACTATTTTAGATAGAGAGTGGTTCAATATGAACAATTTAGAGATATGGTTCTCCATTTTTATGATTATTATATGGCTCTAGTATTATTTGATATCAATCTAAGTAATTTCCGCATTCCATGGGATTTAATTATAATTTTGAAGAGTAAACGTTTTCCATATTAAATTTCTTTTCATGGAATGGGGATTCCTTCCGTGAAATTCCTCATGCATTAGATATAAAATATTTATTACCAGGAAGCAGGATTTTTTAAGCACGTGCTTGTTCCTTACGATCAATTTGAATGCATTTCCCTTAAACGTTACGACTAATATGACCACATTCGATAGTTTTTTTAATTATGTGACTGCAGGCGTTTTCATTGAAGGAGTCATTATCGTTGTAAGAAATAACTGCTAAATATGGGGCAATGATTGAATGTTCAAACTGCTAGTGTGGTAATCCCATAATTTCAGTTTGATATTTGTAATGACCTGAATAACTCTAACTTCAGGACTAAACATTTTGGGGAGAAATACTTGATATGAAAATAATGGAGTACTTGAGTTTCAACAAGTAACGCATTTAGATTGACGATTGTAACTTTATGGAGAATTGACTGCAGACAGAACACTTATGAACTGTGCTCCACGCTACAAGTTTGTAGGCCTTTTATAGGCCTAAAAATTATTAAAAATTGGATGACCTTGATTCAATTACGCTTGATATTTGCTATTGTCTTCAAACAATATATGCAGTAATAGTATTTCCTAGAATAGAAATGTGACAAACTATTTAACGAGTACCTATATTGGAGAATTTAAATTTGCAGTGTATGAAGAGTATACACACATTTATTTAAATTTGAATAATCTTGAATCCAGGAATTTAAATATTATTATTGTCAAGTAGGCAAGCCGAAATATGCATTTGCTTTTCCGTCTCCAAAAAAAAAGCATTTGAGTAGATCATTTCCAATTATTGCAAGGTAAGAATGCAATTCTCGGCAAAAATATCACAGCATTATTCATCTGAAACGCAAAAATATTAATCAGCTACTTTATCTTTCTTCCTAAGTTTAAGTGTAGGCTGAATATTCTTTTTATGCAGCATTAGCAACAAATTTCCACTGCGACGTTTTCAAATCTCTCTCATCAATATATATCGAATAGGCACAATTTCAGCCATTTAAATTAAAAACTACGTTTACTCTATTATAATTACCCATTTGATGTAAGGATATGAAGCATATATATTGTTCAGTTGTGGTGAGTTGAAGCTTTTTGCATTAACTGCTAGATAGTCATCAATTATACATTTCTTTCCATATTTTTTGTATTTTTTTAAAAAATGCATTCGAGCACTTCCCCATACCTCAATACAGTAATAGTTTTGTGTGGATCAGATAAGTTGATGATACAAAGTTCGAAATACGAGGTGGATTCTTTACTGCTACAGTTAACTATTACTGATCCGGGATTACAATAGATATTAAAAATGACTGATATGATGGATATGTTATCGATTTCTACTATCATATAAATCTGCACATATTTCTCATAAATATCAAAAATACGATTTTTATTATACGATAAAAGCCATTTTAATTTTAAACTCAACATAACTGATGGCATACATGTCAGTGTACAGCCTTTCAGCGCCGAACCCTCCTGCACTGTTTTCAATTTTGACAAAAAGAGCTTAAATATGTCAACCTCGAAACGTGTATTGGAAATCAATGGAAAATTGTATTCTGCCAAATGCTAATACATCAATACATGAAGCCTTACTTGCAGAGCTATAACTTGGACTTCTGTTGAACAAAATACATGCATAATTTTCTTGGAATCTACAGATAATTTCTGTAAGTTAACAAGTAGCTGTTGGTAAGAAATTTCAAGTTTTCAAATCCACAAAATTTGACGACCAATCCTACATTTCTGAAAAGGTTAAATCATACTTAACATCAAATTTGAAGCTATTATTAGGCGACAAGTGTAACAAGTTGGAATTTAGAAATCTGCAAAATGGTACTCCGAAAACTCGAGGTGCTGTCCTTCCGACTAATTTCTCTTCTATACATCTACATGTGGCCATTTCCAGTAAAATGGGATTACGACCATTCCAAACTTGTGTTTAATAAACCAGCCATAAAATGGATTCCATTTGTATTAAACATGTTAGTAACGTGGATTTACGGTTGGCTGTGTCTACTCACTTACGTCATTCTGCGCTACATCCATCCTCAAAAAGATTTCAGCCGCGTCCAAGAAACCATTCTGGTCGCTACTGGTGTCATCAACTGCGCATACTGTGTGATTCTATACTATGTCATTCACGACAGGAAGGCGATACTTTCAGCCATTAACCAGGCAATGGAAATAGCGGACGAAATTGCTAAAGGTGAGTTTCTAAACAAACATTTTGAATTCGCTGGCATTCGTTTCAAGTAGCACATATTTTGGATCAAACAGAGTACAAACGGACAAAATTGAAATCTGGAATCGAGAAGCATCTGGAGCACACAAGAACTGTGTTGGCATTCATTGTCGTTCCAGGGGGATCAAATATTGCCGCCTTCATTGGAATCGCAGCACTCTATACGGATATGGACTGCACGTACTACATATTGGAGTGGCTTCTGGGTGACCCAAAATATCGGCAAAGCTACCTAATTTGGCTTGCGATGCTTTTCCGATTCGTCGTGAACTACTTGACTGTTGCCGAAGCGTGTCGATGCACCACGTTTGGTTTCACGTGTTTGCTACTTGTGGCTGATAGAGCGGAAGTATCTTTGCAGATATTTATGTACCGGGTTATGGATTCCATCGACTTTTGCATATACTATACTTATTTCACTCTGCTGTACAAAATGCTTCAGAAGGCACTCGACGTGTGCATTCACGTCATGATGACGATTGCGTTTTGGGGTGTGGTTGTATCCTGCTGGCTTGTGGTTAAATCCACCGTATCCGTAGTCACATTTCCGGCCTATTTCATATTTTCAATATTTGCAGGGTTTTTAATTGTGGCTCAGGTAATCGGGATACCTGTTGTTTGCGCTGCGACGGATATGAGCCTGTGCGTTGTTAAGGTGCACACGCTTCGAGCCGAGCTCAGCTATGCCAAGAGGAGGTCCAGGCTACGAAAAATGCTATTGCTACGAATACGAGCTATTGATGCGGTCAAAATCGTGTACGGGCAATTTTGGGTTATTTGTAGAGATTTCTTGGCCGAGTACTTTCATTTAATTGTAATGAGGACTTTTGACGCAATACTTGTCCTGGATTTTAAATAGTACGTTTTATATTGGCGCATATCATACTAATCATTTTGGTTTTTCATGTTACAAAAATACAATACTATGAAACGAATCATCATCATAATCAATTTTTTAATTTAGATAACAGTGTTCAACATGCCCCATTGAAAAAATTGTATTAACCTTATACAACCAATTGCCGATAAATATAACTGTAGATCAGATAAGCCGGAAATTGAATTTCATTGAACTTATTGATTTTCTAGGCCGACACATGTACTATATTTAATACTTTACTTTTAAGAGGCAAACGAAAAACATTTTAGGAAACACAAGCTGTATTCCGCTTAATGCATTTTAAGTATTATTCGCATGCATTCGTGGTGTTTCGTGTTCACTTCAGTGTTGAAAGCAGTTCCAACCATGTTGCTTAACTGCGCACGTAAAATGTAAAAGTATCAGGAAGTATTCATACATTTTTCTGCAGTTAGTTATAGATATATAAAATATTATATATATATGAGGCATAAGTTATTGATCTTTGCAAGCACATATTACTTTATATTTTATGTTAAATCAAAACGACTCCTCAGTTTTATCAAAAGGTGTACATGTAATGAAAGCGGTTAAATAAACTTAAATAAAACTTATCATAATAGAATATGGGCAGTGCAAATCCGAACGTGGAAACTCCTACAAACTTTTTAACAAAATCCCGGCTGGCAAAACATCCGAATGAGTAAAAATGAATTCACCTGCTGACGAAAACAAAAAGGAAATCGTTAAAACTCCTGCTAGGTAAAGACCAAAATTTAAGAAACCGTGCTAGGGATACTCGAAAAATCCGTTTCGGCGCTACCGAGTTACGTACGAATTCCCACGTCCGTGAAAATATCTAACTTATGAGTGCAGAACTGTTATGCAGCATATTTTTCGGTATTTGGTAAAGGCAACATCGATTACAGGAAGTAGATATGATTTTCATAACCTATACGGTTTTCTACCAAGTTGTATCAGCGCAGTTAATACCGTGGCATCATTTTAGCGTAGTGTACGTGAAATGTGAAGGGTTTTACTAGGCATAAACTAATCAGCATTTAAGAGAATGTAATTAGCTTCTGGAGGTTCAAACAGATACACTGTTGAATCAATTTTGATTTAAACATATTTTTAAAGTTAATGCCGAGCAACACAATAATTGAGAAATAAAATTAAAAAACAAACTTTCAAGATGGTGCTCCGAAAATTTGAGAAACTTTCTTTTCGAATGATATCCGCCCTCTATTTTTATTTGTGGCCATTTCCACTTAAATGGGACTACAAGCATTCCAAACTGGTGTTCAACAAACCCGTGATAAAGTGGATCCCATTTTTCCTCATGATTTCAATCACATGGGTTTACGGTTGGACGTGTATATTAACGAGTATTATTTTTCGATACATTATTCAGCGCAAAGATTTTAGTCGAGTAAACGAAGCAATTCTGGTGATGTCCGGAGCAGTATATTTCTCATTTTGTGTTGTGGTTTTCTACGTATTTCGAGAAATCAAGTGCATTAAGTCAACCATCAACGAGGGATTACAAGTGGCGGACGAATGTGCAGCAGGTGAGATTATAAATATATTGCGAATAAAATTCCACGCTTTTAAATTTTCGGAAACTTGCAGAATACAACACAAGAAACGACAAATCGGGAGTCCAGAAGAAAATGGAATTTCTTAGCACCTTACTGGCCATCTTGTTTATTCCGCTGGTATCAATAATTCCGTTATTTATTTCAATCGCCGGACTCTACACGGACATGGAATGCACCTACTACGTTTTGGAGTGGCTCCTCCCTGACCCAAAATACCTAGACAGTAGCGCAATTTGGTTTACTTTGATTCTGCGGTTCTCTGTAAACTATTTGACCATTGCGGAATTGTGTCGAACGTGCATATTTGGATTTGGATGCGCTCTAGTCTTGGCTGGTAGGACTCAAGAATCACTGCATATTTTGATCTGTCGAATCAATGACTCACTTGACTTTTGCGTGAATTACACGTACGTAACACTGCTGTACAAAAAAGTTAAGAAAGTCTTGGACATTTGCATCTGTATCATGCTGACGGTTGCCTTTTGGGGTGTTGTCGTATGTTGCTGGCTTGTAGTAAAGTCCAGTGTTGAGGTAATCACTTTACCTGCGTATGCATCTATGGCATTTACGGCAATACTTTTAGTTGCTGCACAAGTGGTTGCAGTGCCTGTAATATGTTCAGCGACGGATATGAGTCAATACGTTGTTCACGTGCACACACTTCGGGCAGAGTTCGCCTACGCGAAAAGAAGAACCAGATTCAGGAAAATGCTGCGTCAACGAATTCGAGCTATTGATGCGTTCAGAATAAAGTACGGACCTTTTTGGATAATGGGGAGTGATTTTGTACAAGATTACTTCCAGTTGATGACGTTGCGAACTTTTGACGCAATTCTTGTCCTGGATTTTAAATAGGCAATGTGGTCAGTTGCATATGCAATAAGATTTCTGAAGACACTTTAAACACCGGTTAGTTGACATAAATTCTCAATTATGACACTCAATCCAAATCAAACTTGAACTTGAGCATGAGTGACGCGTAATCATCACTTTCAATTTTCTCGTAACTTCTTAACACAATTAATAAAGCTTTGCAATTTGTTTAACTTGTTTCAGTCACTACACTGTATTGATCACTGGTTTCAACAGAAGCTTATATTCATAATATTGGCCATACAAAAGTGTTATAACAGACACATGCTTTTCATCCATTACATGAATCTCATACACTTTCGCGTCTGAAATCATCTTAACATATTTTTAATCATGTCTTCAATTGATTGATGCACGGCCTTCGTCATCTACTCCACAATATGCCTCCGTTCCGAGTCAAAAGTCTTAACAATTTATTGTTTATTAGTTTGGAATGCTCTTACTATGAGGACATAGAGGTACGACGACAGGCATTTATAGTTTAGCTGATGCCCAGCCAGAGCATTAGTGCATTGTAAAAGACAATTCATTTTGGCATTCAGCAAGACACCCAAAAATTTTCTTTTTCTGCTGAGCCGATTTCTTTGATTTTATTGCGTTAGTAGACAAAAAAGAATATTCATGTAAAACAACGAAAGTATTAAATGCGTTTTTATAGGATTAAATTGTTGCAGCGATGTAATCATATTAGAAAAAGTAGATGGTTTAGCATGATTATCTGGCCCAGAAAAATGTCAAATTGTGAAGATCGCACTTTTCTAACAATGTTCGTCTTTAGGTAAATGATCACATCAGTGACACATTTAAATTGAGGAAAATCTGTTAATTAAATGCGGCTTAAGTTAAGTCTGTGGAAAGACTGCTTTATTTCTAAAACCTGTTTGGTCGCGGAAATAGATGAACGGTGTGGAATGCATGCTCTCTTTCCAAAGACATGTGTCGGTAGACAATGCAACGGTAACCTGCAAAGACTGCTTTCGTTCCAGAGTACTACTTAGGTAGCCAATGCATTGGTAACTTGGAAAGACTGCTTTTATTCAAAGGACATGTTTGGGCGTGGTAATACCTGGAGAATATGGTACAACATAGTACGCTTTCTTGCCATAGTACTACATAAGTAGACAATGCAAAGATAAAATCGATTGATTGCTTTCGTTCCAAAATCCGATTTGGGTAAATGTGAAAAGAATTGATCAAAGTATGTAATCAATGCTGTTTCCAAAGACCTTTTTAGAATTGAAAATGGTTGGACATTGGAAAAGCTGTTGTGTTCAAAGGCTTCTTTGGCTAATTGGGAAAAGTGATGATCAAAGTATGTAATGAATGCTCTCAATACAAAGTTTTTTTGGGAAAAATTGAAGATGTATGTATGCGATTTTCTCGGACAAGTCTACTTGGGCAAATGAATAGGAGCAATGTATGTTTGTATTATTAGAAATATTTATTAAAAATGTGTATATTAACATTAAAAAAATCAAAGCGTAACATATTTGAAACTGAAGCATTACGGTTAACCTTACTAGTTAAACGATTAAACATGAGTGGAATATTGGTCGAATTTTCTCGCAAACGATTCGGGCTTTGTTCACTATAACGAGGCTGCTCTTGTCAATGTCCACTGGTGGAGTTTTGGATGCACGTTGAGTCCTATAAGTGGAGCAGCTGATGATCGGCGATGGCTGTCCGTGGTTGAACTGGAGCCTTCTGGCCGCGGATGTTTCGCTACGGTTTCACTGATTTCAAGTGGCGTGTAAATTTCAACCATGGCTCACTTGAACAACTGGCTAATCAAGGGATGTGTCATGTCCAAAACTTCAAATGGGAGTCTTATGGGTCTGTAGAAGGGAGTGCTACTGACACTGCTCAGACTTAAACATACAGTTGTTGAACTGGGACTCGGTCAAGTTGAAAAAATGTACGTATCTGGAATTGGGTCCCCCAGACGAGCCAAGTTGATAATTCGAGGGAGTTCTCGTACTCTTCGGGGGGCCTGGGACAAGACCACAAGGGCAGCACCAACAAGCGGGCGACCCTCGACAACGTCACCATAAAGACATATTTCCACCCCCATGGTTATGCAGCAGCAGGAGAGTCCCCCGTATCTTCCCCCAGTGGTAAACTCGAATAAACGTGGCAACTCTTCTTGCTCGTCATGATCCCCCACCAGAGTTTCAACGTCAGTTTTTTATTCAGGGGAAAAAGTTGTACTTCATTTGTAGGAGCCGCTCAAATGGCGAAGAGTACCTTCATCGCGTAATCCATGCCGAGCCATCCATCACCGTTCCTGCCGTTAATGCATGTTAAGGCAAAGCGAGTCCACACTGGAGGTGGGAGAGGAGGCAAAGTGGGATTTTGGTTGTTGATAACCCCACGCTGAACAACACGTCGTGGAATATAGGCTCTGAGCTCCGCATCTCCGATCCACCCAGACACGTGCGGATAGGTGGCCAAAACTTCTTCAATTCGAGGATTTTTGAATCCAGTTATCATTTTTGAACGAGCTCAAATTTTCTTGGTCTCCTCCCATACAGTATTCAACTGGGCCGCTGTCAAAGTGAGGACCTCTTCAGTAGCACCAAAATTGCCACCATAGCATACTTGATAATGACAGAGTTGACGAATTTGGCCGTATGTTGGCTTACACGTCGCCAGCAGCAATTTAGCGTCCGAAGACTGTCTACCGCACTCTACATACTGCTGCAAACACGCAAGAAGCACGAGTACACGAGTGCGATAAACACTTTTCTGATCAGCTTACCGGTTGTCCGGCAGTTGCATCGGATCGGCGTTGGCCAGAGATATAACTTCAGTGTTTCTGATTTACGTGGAAAACAATGACGCTCCCAGAAGAATAGTTCGCTGGACTAGATGCATATATTTCCCTCGTATCATCAAGGGTCATCCAGCCATTTCCTACCCTGGATTTGATATGCTTTGCCACAAACGCGTTCATTTTGTTCCCGCTAGTAAATCATGGACATGGACGATGGTCGAGATGGAGCTCCAGCCGGAGGTGGGGATGGAGTTGGTGATGGATTCATTGGATGTCCAATAGCCAATAATGAAAAGCAGCAGCAAAAGCTCTCTTACACACCTTGCAAAGAGAGAGAAGGTTTGCTTTTTTAGATAAGATAAGAGATAAAATATTTCAACTGGAGCTGCGAAATGGCTTCTGTTGCATTTAGAATCAGGAAGAAGAAGGTGCCAAGTGCACTGATCAGAAGACGTTCAAATAACCACCTGGTGAGTTGAGATTGCATTAATACCCTGACAGACCTTTGGGGTGGCTGTTTTGAAGTGAGTGCATTACGAGTACATTTTACCCATACATACTTTTGGGCTATTTTAGGTGACACATTATTCATCTCTCCCGTATATGTGGAAAACTTAGCCTTTCCCAAATATCACCTCTGCAGAAATTATGACCCAAAGCTTACTTTGACCAAATGTGTTTTAGAATGCGTATGAGAAAAGACAATGAAAGAGAGGAGCCTCTTTATTTATTTCTATAAATATTGCTGCTGAAACTTTCATCATTTGGATCCTGTACAGTTGCATTATAATAGACAAATAAACAGAGAAACTTGTAACATAGGTCGCTTCAATGTGCATACACAAGACATGCAGGATGCGCAGAGAAGAGACAAGGATTAAGAGCTGCATAGTAATACTGCCATTGTTACAGCTCACGTATTCAAGTCACATTCGTTAGATACCTAATACACAATGTGGAATTTGGGGCTATTTTGAACTCAAACGTAGCAATGTACACTTTCTCAGTATTTTACCTTACAAACCTAACCTCGACAATGGGTACTAGTACATAAGCTTGTAATTGAAGTAGAAAACTTATAGGGACCTATAGTAAAAAAGTAAAGCCGGAGAAAATGGCAGGTTATTATGCTTATAATAGTCTACATTTCACAGTTTCAAATATCCGGTTTCAAAAGTGAAGCCGGTGTTAGGAAGAGAAACAATTACAATAATTAAGTTTTAAAAACATTTACTGATATAATTCACAATTTTAACAAAACAAGCACTTTTTAATAGTCAATTACGTACTATAAATGCTACAGAAAGTTTTTCTTGTATCGATTTCTCTTCAGAGTAAAAAAAATAAAAACCTATACAATAAGATTTAACATTAACCCCAACAGGTACCACAGGTACCTAACAGAATATTGTTTTAGCACGTACAACATCCAAAATTAGTTACATTCTATTACACTTCCTTTTTATACGTAATAGAACTCATAGAAACTATTTTTAATCAAAACGTTTAATCAGAGTTTATTTTATCTGAAGAGCTATATTTTATTTCTTCATGCGGATTTATCAATGGATGATTGAGAGTACGTCCGAAGATGGTCGCTGACTTGTACAAGCACGGATTCCGCAGAGTTTTGACATTAGTTACCATCATGAAGTACTCTTTACAGAGAGAGAGTGGGCGACAATGATTCGACGCCGATTTTTTAGAAAACCATTACTATTCTCGGGGTTGCTCCGAACTATAGTTAAAATGACGAAACCTTTCCAAGCATGTCAACACTCCATAAAGAAGAAAAAGATAAATAACATTATTGCAATATGTGCGGAAAGTGTCAGATTTTCTTTGGAATGTGTTTCCTGCAATTGACAAAAGAATTTTTTCATGTACAATATTAAGCAAAAAGTTTTATACGACGAGAATGGTGATTTGAAATGAAGTTTACCTCAATTAATGATTCCTCAAAGACGTATAGATATGTATAGATTGCCTTTAGAGATTTGCATAGCTCAGAAAGGTTCCACTCTATAAACCCGCTCTGGTCAGATGCGGCAGTTGGATTCCTCCTCCTTCATACATCGGTTCGGTAATCGGAAAATACTAATACCTCTGGCAATCGGTTCAGCCATTCTGTACTGAACGTTCAACATGGAAAAGCAATCATGCTATATCAGGTAGTCCCTACTTAAAGAAAAAGAAATGAATTATTAGGATCATATCAGATTATTTACATTTTCAATCGATTGCCAGCAGTCAACACAAAGCTTTCCTCGAGCCGAATTGTGGACAAGGAGTGTAATATTAGAGGGAACTGTTAAAGTTGACGCTTCGTCGATGGTTGTTGCACTCAGTGGAACTCCATGGTTCTTCAAGTACTTTAATGTCTGGTCAGTCCTCCCATTCATTGCACGCCCAACAGTGTACACCACGACGTCCGGTTTGTACCTTAAGTTTAAAAATTGCTGCCCCTTCCTCTCCAAGATAAAATAGATTTTTATAGATAAATAATACTATGTTTTATAAAAAACAGTGAGTACTAGCTAATATTCGTGATGTCATTTCCGCACGCGTTGTGTTACTTGGCCAATGCGGGTAAATAGTATTCAGACCCTGTCTTCTAGGCATTTATTCTATTCTCCGTTCATGGCAAGCATCATTATTACTGTCATATTTAGTTTCTGGGCTTCCATAACTAGGTTAAACTTTTGGTACAAGGCTTCCGCTGCATGATTGGATACAACGCAGGCCAAAGTAGTGTATTCCCCCCAGTTCCAATTTTTGCCGATGCTTCACTTTTCCCAAACCGCGACCTTGTCCGGAGTGATCCTCAGAAGCTACACGTTGTCAGTTGAAAGAGTAGACTTTGTATTCCAGGATGTATGTATGTATGTATGAACTTTGGGGTATACTTTATACAGAAGAAGAAATATACTTTATACTGCTTTGACAACACACCGAGAAATAATTACAAGTCCACGTGATCTGTCCTGAATACAATTGCTTCACTTTGAGATGTTGTTACTAACTGGGTTTGATTCTGTCACAGGAGGTTTCGGCACAATGAGAAAAAAGTCAATAAGGCTGACATTTTGGCCAATCCGTATTTCTGCCGAGACAGTGAGCAGAAAGAGATTATTTTTGACACTTGATATTGACTACTGTAGCACAGATATTCGTGTGGCTTTTTGACTGGGCGTATGTGATATTGCCCGCTCGTGGTCCAATCAAACTAAAATAGGAAAATAAAACAACTAATAATTTTTTATCTTCAATAGTATTTGTTTCGCATTTGCTTCTTATAGAGTACTTTGTTATCTGCAAATACTGACACCCTGACTGCCGTCCACGGCAAACTTCTAAAATGCTGTGCGCCATTGTACAACGGAACTTGTCCACAATGGGATTAACTTAACTTCCAATAATTAATGATTACCAAATAGCACGGGAATGGTGTTGACACGTGTAGCTGAAAGATTTATAATTTTTTAGTACTCAAACACAGCGGCGGCGTCCAAGATGGCGGCTCAGCCACACTATACCTTTGTAGTATGCGACAGCGGAATACAATATAGATGATGGTGACCATGCACCAAAAATAAAAACGACGATGTTCAAACAAACTCCGAGAGAGAACTAAACTGTTTTTTTGCTGTACAGTACTTTTACATTGCACATACAGGTACATAAAAGAATCTTCTATTTTTGAACAGGAAATGCAAGCTAATCATGGAGACATGTGACTGACGTGTCAGTGTCTTAGCTGGCCTATCCAAAGCGTGTCACAAAAATATGCCACTGTAGAGATCCCATCAATCACAACAGCAGTTTAATTATCAAGAATATATTACATGAAAAGTGGAGTAGTTTTGCTGTGGTGTACCGAACAGCGCAATAAAGAAAGAATATATTAACTTGAATACGATAAGGAATTCTAATTCGGAATAACGATGAGAATACCACAATTCTGAAGGATACAGATTAGTTTACAAATCACTACAAAGCTCACCAGAGCGTACCATCGAGTTGCGCAATACTTTACTTTTATAATCGTTTACTTGATACAAATAATCTGTGTATGAAAAAAGAGTTTACCAGATTAAGTATTCGACAAACGTCTGTTCCAGGCCAGCAGTCCCCATACCCACCCCATCGTCCGAGACCAACTTACATTATTACGTAGCTGAAACGAAGCTTCTGCGTAGTTATGCTTTTAGTTTGCTTGTCTGTCCGTCTGACGTTTCGTGCTCTAACTTTGACACCCGTTCACCGATTTTCTAGAAACTTGGTATGCACGTTCCACAGGTCATAATCAAGGACGATATTGACCATAAGGTCAATCGGTCCACAGGGGACAGGGTGAGGGTCAAGGGAAAGTCATATGCATTTTCAATGGGAAATTTTTTTATGATTCGGTCAGGTAGAAAATCGACATGTGACCATTTTCTCTTCAGAGACTACGGGCCAATTCGAAATACATTGACATGTAAAGGTCAAAAATTGATCACGTCCTTTTTGAACAAGAAAAAACCAAAAAATCCTGCAGCATCTTATTTCCACCGTGGTTTAATACGACTAGTAAATTGATGTTATGATTTTTTGCGTTTGTTGAGAGTCATATTGATAAAGATCATTAGCCAGGGTGCGCAACGTGACCTTTGTAACCTGTACGTGTATTTGCATATTGGTTGTAGATGGTTACGATTTTTTACGAGTTAAAATACCTAGTTATTCTGCAGGATGTCCAGTTAACTAAATGCAAAATGATTAACATTTTTATTGCAATGCCAATGCATAACATCAAGTTTCCAGTTGACCTCGTTTATCTATTCAATTTTGGTCATAATCCGTAGCAGTACATATACAGATAAATGAAGTTTTAATGGCTTATTGCTCATATCGGAGCGCAAAACCATGTAAGTGCTCAGGACAATACATCCTGTCGTCCTGCTCCCTTAATAGAAAAAATGGCACAACAAATCCTTAATATTAAAGAAATATTGAACACATTTTTTGTCACGAAAATGCTGTATCATTTTATCTATAAAATATATTGCATTACTAGAAGTAAATGAAAATAATGTAAATGGTATTCCACTTGCAGAAAATCTGCAAACACGATATTTACAATAAGAAAAACAACAATGCCTAAAGTGGAATAAAAAGTTAGCTGATGAGCCATTCTAGATTGATTATTAAACTGCTTTCCTAAATTTACAGTGGGAACGTCACGCATATTAAAACTTTGTTTGAGATTGCAAACTGTGTATGTCACTTAATCATTGGCATCCTTGAACAACACACGGCGTTCCTATCACACCAGAATACTAATATTGTTGCTGACATACGCAATTGTGAATCCTGCTTTAAAATTGGCTTCATGTAACTAACACATGCAAGAACACCATTACTGTGTAACGATGATGAACAGCAGACCATCCAAATTGTATTTCCGCTGGCTGTTGGTTGTAATGCATGCTCATATAGAGACTGACCACTTCCAATGCATTTCATAGTAACAAAAAGCAGGCAGCACATTTAATTTATGATCACGGAGTTCATAAAACTCCGTGATCACAAATAAAATGATCTTCATTTGGACATGTATGAATGCTATATAAGCGTTACATGTACTTGTGGAAATATCAGAATAAAGTCCACTTGTTATAAATGCATTGCTTATATGAATACATTCCACTCATTTTAAATTAATACTGATTTATTTCTGCCCCAACGTATGTTGCAATATCCCCCTCTACACTTGTGGAACACTTCCAAGCGACGACGATAACAGAAGAAAAAAAAACATTCAACTGAATGTTCAGAGTGAGGACGAAAAGAAGATAAAATGTTGAAGTCGTAGAAAAACAAGGATGTGGCTGTGGTTTTATCCTTTTTCATTCATTGGGTTCAGTTCTCTTTGCCTGGCAACAGGACCACAACAACAATCTCTCTGTGCGCGTTACAATTCAATTTGGGACAATGGGCAAATCTTCTTGACGCAAAAATGCACTTTTCAGTTATAACAGTGTAATCGTCATGGGTATAACCTATACGCGGTTCTAATGAGTGTCAAAGACAAGCAGCGACGGGGGCGTGAAAGTGAAGTTTGAGATTTTGCTGTTTTTTTGTTTTTGTGCCATAATTGCTACTTGTTACCCAGAAGTTGGAAATTGCTTAGGAAAATACCAATTAAAGAAAAAAAGCTACTTACTTACGGCACAGGTAACCTAGCACCAAGCAAGCAATTTTATGTAGTTTGGAAGTTCATTAAACTTAACGAGTAAAGTTTTAAAAAAATGCAAAATATTCATCTCAGATCTGCCAGACAGACAATCCAGCTTGACGATTATCTCCCACATTAATAATGCACATCATTCCTGAAGCAAATCTGTGCTGACATCCCTGCGCACCTACTAATAAGGTAGTCCAAAAATAGGAAACAACGATGAAAATTCACATGGAAAATGTAGGTGTTTTGTACAACTATTTCTAGCAATAATTCTAATTATTAATGAGATTTATGTTGTCCAATCAACCTTGTTGATATATTGACTTTTTCCAGAGTATCTTGTCGTACGAGTTTTCCTTGCACATCAACAGATTTTGATAGAAATGCTGGGGCGTGCTGACGGCGTAGAGCTCCTGGAATGAAGATGAGGGGTTCGTAAACTTTGTGAAAGGAGGTCGGCATGGACTTTCAGACACATTCTGGAAATGTGACACGGATGCGGTCAAGACCAAAGTCGGAAAAATAGTAATCGTGATAATTTTGTATTTATTATGTGAAGACTGAGCTGAATGGCAGTTATGAAATTATTAACTGGGTAGATAAATATTAATTATTCGGAACTGGGCATGAAAATGTATCTCAAATTCATTCCCATTTCTGCTGGCCGGGTGAAGAAAGTTACAAAACACTCATGTGTTAAAAATATTTACGACTTTCCACAGTCAGATATTCAGTCACTTTTAGAGTAAGATGGGAAGCTTTCTGGTTCTAAAACGTATTTCGTCAAGTATTAATTATATCTTTAATTAATTTAAGTAGAGAGTGAACTAATCGTACATGGTTACGAAGATATTTTTGGCAGATATATCGTTCCAATGACGCATTTGTTCTCAATTAGCTTCGTGACGAGATGAACGAGACGTGATGTGGATAGGGTCGAATGTCAATCTTGTTGATTAGTTCACTCTGCTCTTCCACATGAACAGAAATGATATTGCCGGAGAAAGGGACATTAATCTGTGAAAATCTCACTGATAGAATTGTAACCCGGAGGACATGCTAAAAATGGAAATTTGGAGCGCGATTTATTCGCTTGATATGAATATCCGTTTCAGTATTTCCACTTCCGTGCGCTGATAAACGTGGTACCACTGGCAGCCAAATGTGTGTATGGCATAATTTAAACAGAATTGCGGTTCCTTATCGTTTTTGTGTGAGTTTTTAAATGAGCAAAATTTTTAGCGTGCTGCTGGTTCCAAAATTTATGTAATGGTGCAATGGTCAATATATTTTATAGTAAAAGAATGTCTGCAAGTTAGAGTCCGACCTGAAAATGAAATACCATTCCAATCAAATTTATTTCAACGAGCAATTATTTATTTATTTATTGTTTATGTGAGATGTTGGGAATACAAAACTAATCTCTCAGAATGATAAACTTTTAGCTTGTACAAAACCTGTGACGTAATTTGTAGTTCAATATGGTATTAATGAAAAGGGACAGAATATGACTCAATACACCTTTCTTATTTCTCACTGATATTTTTGAATCAATCAGAAATTCTTTAAAGATCAAAACATTTGTTTGCAGCTTGACTGAAATAATAAGTTTTAGTGGGGCTGCATGGCACAAAGGATAGTCTTGAAGTTTATTGTTGCAATTCTAGTGCCGTAATATGTTTTGAGGTTATTGCATGTTGTTGTTAGTAAAATGGGTGCCATGTCAAAATTTGCAATCGGTGCCGATAAGCTCATACGTTTGCAATGAATTTGGAAATGTATCTCAATTCCTTGCCGTTTTTATCTGCCGACTATTCCCATGGTGCAATAATGTACTTCACCAGGAATGAATTATTTCCTCAAGTTAATTAAATAGTAGAATAAACTGATGCAAATGTACTAGGATAAAGCGTTTAAGTAGATTGGACGTATCCAATGAAGTGTCCTTTCTTTTTCTTCTCACGCCGCGATGAGAGGAAATCTGAAATAGGAACGAATGGAATATGGACCATTTAATGAAATTCTCATTAAATCTATCAAATTTGGAAGTAACCATGCCATGACAAGGTGAATTGTTGCTGGACAATGTTCAGAATATTCTAGCCAAACTGGATAGAAAGTAAAATAACCATTTTTATTCTAAGTTACTGGCAGCAATTTCCGCGAAAGTGAAAGCATTCATATCTATGAATTAGCTAGCGCAATGTACAAGATCTCTGTATTTAGTTAACTTAGTCATTACAAGTTATATGTTAATGTAAAAACGTGACAGGTCACATGTGTCATTCATCATGTTCAGTCATGAAAGTCGAACATGTTGCAGTTGCTGACGTGAACTTTATTTTTACCGCAAACAACCATATCTACAAGCATTCTTTTACATTCACAGAGTCACATTCTGACTACTTGTAAAATAAACGTCACGGCATGGCTGGAGATGCATATTTTATTGCAATCATTCTCTATATTTAGTTGAAACTGAAATTGAGATTTAAGTATTTATTTCCACGTAGTGCAACACGAAAGAAAATTTACAACAAAATTTGGAGCCCGTTCATAATGTAATGCATCTGGTTATTGCTTTCCCACTTGTGAATCCGAATTTTTTCAAAGATTATATACCAAATGGCAGGTTACGCGAGGTAGGATGCGGTGAATTTGGTATAACTTTCTTGTAGAAATTCCATTCAGATTTTCTTTCCCTATGAAGTTATATTTCTAGTGCCGACTGGGGAGCGTGGATTTTCACTGACGACTATTCCCATTGTGCAAAAATGTATTTCACCAGGAATGATTTATTTCCGGAAGTACCAAGAAAGTGAAAGTATTCATATCTAGTAATTTCGGGGCGCATTAGATAGTGCGATGTAAGCAAATTTATGTATTTGGTTAACTTACAATTAGTCATAAAAAGTTATGTGTTAATGTAGAAATGTAACACCTCACTAGTGTGATTCATCACTTGCATTCAAGGAAGTCGAAGATATTACAACTGCTAACATGTACTTTTTTGACTTAAGCAATCATATCTACCATCAATGTCTTAATATTTCCCAACAAAAAAAACGAGTGCGTACCTGAACAAAATATTCTAAGTTTTGTGTGTTCTGATTCATCATTAAAGTGTGCATTATTATCGCCATCTCTTGTCTATTAAATACATGTAGCCCTTTCATTTTAAAAAGTAAAAATGGGATTATTTCGTTGAACATCTTGTTTTACATTTTCTTTATTGGGGTATTCATCTTGGAGACCCAATACAAAGCAAAGTACCTTGCGACATATTTCTAGGAAAGTGAAAGCTTTCATATCTTGAAATTTCAGGTCGAATTAGTTAGCTCGATGTGAGCAATCTCTTCATCAGGTTAACATAACTACTTCAAGTTATGTTTTAATGTAAAAAACGTAACATGTTGCCTATGTCATTTATCATTTGCTCTTGAACATGGATACTCAATTAAATCGCATATGTACCGTTATTTCTTACTGGTGATTTCGAGATATATTAACAAATCATTACTACTGACTTGTTATCTCATTTATTCAAGATGTCCTTCAATGCTTGCAGACGACGGTGGAATGACAAGAGCAATTCTCAATTGTTTTTCTCATAAATTTTGTGGGTAACAATTATGCATTTGAGTGTAGTTGAGTGAACTTCTTTCAATTTCACTTACCACGTGGTATTAGTTACAGGATTAATATCCTATAATATAATATAACACCAATAATATATACATTTCAATTTAATTAAAAATTTAAATCAAAAACAGTGGCAAGACATCATTTATGATGATTGTCAAAGCTCGCTTCAACGGTATGATAGCTTGAGCATTTTCAGACATGGGTATGTAAGCAAATGAGCCCTCCTGTTGTTCTGCACAAGATAATGGGAAATTGGTAATGTGCATCGATTCAAAATGTTTAGGACAAATTCCGCTATATACGAGTCAGGTTGTCCCAGAAATGGGTCGTGGTGGTTCTAGATGATTAAAGATGCTGAAAGTCCTTTCCAAGTTATCGATGGAATGCGCCGTAACCATTGTTTCTCTTATTCATTTCCTAAAGTTTGTACCAATGTGAAGGCCGTTGCATCATTGAGGTACCAGCCGCATTAGCTTGAACAAATTAGGATGGACTTTACTAAAGGCTGTAATCATAACGAACATTCCAGTGTTAATAGAACGAAAGCAATCAAAATACCCCCGGCGTTTGGGTAATGTAAACTCAATCTGGGTTACAATTTTATTATCACTCATTGGCATGGAAACAAATCCATACTAGGAAAGGGACGAATTTTGATCAATTTTCCTGTATTCTGCTAATACTGCATGAGGTCTGGCATGAAACCTGATTGAGTGAGCTGGATTCCAGCAAACGTTAACAAACTATGCAGATATATTTACTAATCTTGCAGCCCGCAGTTGTCTTCTTATTTGAATTTAATTGTCCATATCTTAGAGTGCAAAAATGTAATTCACTCTAATCAAAACAGTTTTGGATTTAACAACGCTTTTGAAATTATGACAACACTTTCAGTTGCAAGTATATTCCGCCACTTAATGCCAGCCATTGTAATTGTAATGCTTTCCGTTCTGATGGCAGCTTAAAAATTCGGAGCAGGCTGAAAATTCCATAACCGTTGAAAAGGTAGGAAAGTATTTCTTAATGCAAAATATATGCAGAGACGAGACATTTGTTCCCTTTGGGAATAGCGTAGGTTTCAGGGCTAACGCTAAGCATCAAGTGCAATTCATAATGTAGTGAATTCAGATATTTCAGATATCTCATTGAAAACGTTCCGGAATTTCTACATATTCCGTTCAAATCAATCCCCTTCCGGTCAATATATTTCACTGGTCAATGTGGTATCAGTGGCAGCCAAACGTATGAATATTGTAAATGAGACTGTTGCCACTTCGTATCGTATCTGTATGAGCATTGATGTGGGCGTAATTCTTAGAGTGCTGCTGGTTATAAAATTTATGCTTCGCATTCAAGTGCACATTTAGTATTAAAGATAGCGCGCAGGTATTTTTTTGAAACTCAGGATATGGACTGCAACCCGATTACTATTAAGTACAAAATCCTTTACAATTAAATGACGTCAGCCACTGGGGTGATGTAGTCACCATGGTTACTTGATACAAATGTATTTCCGCCTGCACTAAATGTTAAAGCAAAACTGTATTTTGTGACAGGCGTCTTACGTCTGATTTGTATTATGTAAAAACTTGTGCAAATTTGCAATGTTATGAAAACTTGTCTTAACCTTTTGTGAGCAAGCAAAGAGATGGCATGGGATTCTTGGTTTCGGATTATGTTTTAATGTAAAAACGTGAAACGTATCCTATTTATGTGTACTATGTTCATACTCGTTTAGCTAATTATTACTTTATTTTTCTCTTGTTATTTATTTTATATATTTGTGATTACACTCTAATTAACATTTTTCTGATTCATGATTGATTGAATAAAGTACAGAGTTCACATCGTTCACAACGTATTCAGTCCAATTTGCTCAAGAGTTTCATCAATATTAAGGGAACACATGGAAAAGGAGAAAATGACATGCCTACTGATATACATTTTGGTTTTGGCAAAACTGTCACGACTTTTACCAGTCATCTTTTCGATAAATGACACGGATACTGACAATGCAAACAAAATGCAATAACGACAAATTTACTTCTTGAGGAACGGTAAGTACGTCCATAAATGCGCATCTTCACCATTACTGTTTTTTCACTGATTTGTACTGATCAAAAGCAAGCTGCTTCAATGTCAAGCCACATTTGACAATGTTTCTGCGTGTATATAAATCCACCTATAGAATATGTTTCTTTCATATTAGAAGTATGTATTAGAAATACGACGAGCAGATACAGTACATGTTTTATAACAAATGCAAACAGAATCGTGTAATCTGAGTAAGTGGTTTTCTGCAGACTGCTTCCTTGATTCAGTCATCATCGTTCTGACTTACTATAGCAACATTATAAATATAGATACCTAGTCAAAAATTTCTACCAAGCATAGAGCATGCATGACGCCCAATCATCACCCACAAAATTTCAGTCAGTGTTGCTCATTAGCGTCAGCAATCTCATTGATGCACAAATGAAAAAGGCACAAGCAAACAGTTTAGCCCCTGTTTGAACATAAGTCATTCATTAATTTGTATTCATCTGGAACAGAGTCGAAGTCAAACCACAGTTATTGGCATTTGTCTGCTTTCTAGCCAAATCCTGCTTTAAAATGTGGTTCCTAGAAATGAGGGAAGCGCAGATGTGATTTATGGTTTCTAACAGATATCAACAGAAACTCATATCCATTTTATAATTTTTGGATTGCAAGTTTCCTCGATCCATTCATTTGTCACAACGCTTAATAAGGACCAATTTAACTCATTATCCCAAATGTCCAGTAGATTTAGTGGGGCGCCGTAGAATACATAAATTCATCCTCATTCAGACTAGTGAGAGTTACATTGACTGTAAATGCGGCATGTCGAAATGCTCAGCATAAATGTATGTATGAATGTACTACTTAAAGTAATAACACGAGATATAACGTAGTAAAAGACGCGTATGGCTGGTATGCTTTACATCAATCCCTTTCCCTTCCTCGTCTGCATAACTTTTGATTTATTTTTAGCCCCATCCTTGAGTTGAAATCTCCCCTTAGATGTTGTAGTACGTACGCGGATTACGAGCTTTGCTTTTTACTTTCATTGTGGGTGTGGAAGAGGTTTCCTGAGTGAACTGTACAACACAACGAAGCTGAAAACTGGAAACGTTGACGGAATATTTCAGAACGCAATTTACCAATAATTCAAAAGTTATGCAGATAAATAATGTTTTCTGAAATGATATTTATAGAGAAGCTAATGCGCAGCAATTTTACGACAGTTAGGAATTTTTTTTTACAATTTCTTAATAATAAATAAAAGATTTTATGCTATTTGGTCCATGACACGAAGACAGGATGTTGAGTACTTACATATCAGGTCAATAGTTGTAATTGGGACATAAGTAACAGCTCCCACATCAAAATTTGGCATTTACTCGTGCAAATCTGGAGGCCAGACATACGGATAAACACATTAACTCTCACTGTGTCGCGTTGATTCATTCAGCAGAATAAACTCATTCCACTCGCATCACTCTATTCATTCCAAGCAGGATAAAATTAGGATACACGCTTATAGAGGCGTGCCATGAGATGAGTTTTTGGATCAAAGGAACTAGTTATATTCGGCCCGGCAACATGATCACAGCAAAAATTTCTGCGCACTCCTTCCATTTAGATTTTCACAGCTTACCATTTATTTGCACCTGGAGTGTGTTAAAATAATGGCAGCATTTACATTTCTTGCTCAATATCGGTAAACAAAATTTGAAAGTAATTTACTTATTCAGAATTTCCAACTGATTGACAGGGAATAAAATGTAAACGAGGTGTAAACGGAGAAAGTGCAAAATAGGATAATGGCATCGCTTGCTAAAATACAAAGAGGTAAGCAAAAAACGGGAGACGTAACTGAACTTGTCATAAATTCAATATGAAATTACTGCCTACTCAGTGCTTAGTGCGCAAAAATGATGGAGCTTTTCCGTGCTAACCAATCTGGTTATTTACATTTCAGTCAGCCCCAGGACGGTCATGGAACACATACGACGACCGATAGTCACCCCTTACCTCATCCCGATAAACCATTACGTACGTATGTAATAATTTGTGGCCACACTGTCCAAAAATGCGACGAAGGGAACTACTGTAAATATTTTTTTAATAAAACTTGACTATAAATTCAAATAAATATTAATTAATACCATCAACACGGCAATCATTTTGTATTTACATTTTGAGTAAAACAATAACTTGACATTGTTTTTTTTCAGAATGTCTTGAGTTTTAAATCAAAACAACAGCTCAAAGTATCGAACCACGTGAGCAGTCATCAGTCGGGCAATTTGGACCGTTGGAAATCTATGATTGGATTTGAGGTGTAAAAAAACTGATTGATGTGCATCAAGATAAGAATAATAGGATATGGTGGCTTGGTGATATATCAACCATATATAAATTTTTGTATGTAGTTTACCGTTTCCGAATCACTGTGGTTCAGAGATAAATTTGAGCGATGTTATTGATTTGAGATAGTTGGAGGAGAGCGTGATTCAAATGTTTGACTGATCATTCAAATACTTTATCTTTCAATTATATTGCACTGCTCAATGTGGTAGCAGAGGCAGGTACGTAATTTTCATATAAATGACTCTGATCATGTGTAGTGATGATTATCCAGCGTATGGTCCACCTTAAAAAAGTCCACTAGTAGCTAAAGAATTGAACAGCCTACTGCATTCACTTTTGGATTATGTATTGAGGGCGGATGTCTTTGTGTAGAAAAGTCAGCTCATTTGAGATTCCAATTTTTTTCTACGCGTCAGTATAACTGAAACAAGGCTTGTTGTGTTTTAATGTAAAAACCTAACAGGTCACTTGTACCATTCACCGTTGGACAAGTATTCTCAATAAGAATATATCCGGGCGACGTACTCATTATAAGTAAGAATTTTTGAGACGCATGCGTTAAAGAGCGCAAGTGCATCTTCATCTTTTAATTTTAGGTGCTTATAAATATTTGTCTTAAAGGTGTTTTAAATGATGGTATAGTTTTTTGGAATATGATAATTTTAAAGCAAATTATTGCTTTACTTACTACCACAACATATTGGTCAATTATACTCGAAATGTAATGGAGAGTGTCAGGATTGTAAGTTGGTAATACATGCGTGTTCAAAAAGAGTCATATATATTGTTATTTATTAATCAGTGGAATAAAATTTCAAATGCCAATACAAGTTGTTGTAAATATATGAGCATTTTTTTTCTGTCGAACGACCGTAAACCTTGATTATGTAATTGGTCAGAATTTAACTTTTAAGTACATGTACTCATGCATCTCAGCCTATTGGAGACATGAAAAATAAGGTAAGTGCATCATTGACTTGCTATTCCGCATCAAGCGGCATCAAGAATTGTCTCTTATGGAAATTGCACGAAACATCAAGATACTCTGTGACGTAAAATTATTAAAGCGTATTTCCAATGTACATCACAAAACTGAACAAAATCTGCCGGTGAGAAAAGGAAAAAGCCGTTTTTTGCCTGAATGCATACCAGGCGTTTCTTTCAATTCAGCGTAATTTATTTTTAGCCCAGCTCGTTCGATTTTGTAAAACACTCATTGAGCATCACTCACTGCACTGCTTGCCATGAATGTGTGAGCTGTGCGTTCATGTCATGGGCTCGGAAAACGCATTAACACGCATCCAGACGATAAATTTGAGTAAATCATCAGCAGGACAACATATTTGTACGGGGAAGAGTCGAGACAAAAAGAAAAGCTTGCTAGTTTACTTACGAAAAGGGGAACGGAAATGTATTTTTATCTCTTTCCATTCTTTACATTAAGTTCTCCTGGGCCTGGCAACAAGATCACATCAAATTATCTCACCAGTGGCATTTCTCCGTTTGTGACATGGGATTAGAAAAATACGCGTGTGGATAAAAAGTGCTGTGACTGAGCCGTGAAAGTTAAATTTCATGTCTAAAAGATGTATATTAGTTTTATTGGAACAAATACAACTATATCATTTGAAATGAGTAATTAATTATACGCAGTGCTAAATAAGCGAGAATTTTACAAACCCATCTTGTGGCTCCCGATACTATTCCTGCTAAAGAATATGGTATGATTGAATATGGTCTGCAAAGCAGCATTCTTGGCTCATTGTAAATCAAATTATCAACATCTCATCTTTAGTTTTAAAACGTGAAAGTAACCATGATCCTTAGTGAAACGGTATCGAATTCATTGTATTTTCAGAATGCTGGATCCTCTCATTGTCACATCGCATGTGCATATCTTTTATGGAAATGTCAAGATGGGGCGAAGGTGGAGAAATTGGCGACTGAAGATAACTGAAGCGTAAAACTGTGTGAACGGTGTTCGATACCAATTTCCATTCATGAATCCCGCTAATGATAAGCTATTTATTAAGGCGCAGAGTTAAATATGGGCGTACAAATTTGTGACAAAGGCTTAATGATAAGTCATGATAAGGTTCATGAAAAACCAGTAGCATTAAATTATTCTTGACAATTCACACAAATAGGTGACATTTGCACCATTTGGAAAATAGTATAAGTTTGAGGGCTAACTGTAATTATAAAATCCAATTCATAATGTAATGAATTCAGGGTTTTTGCATTTGTTATTGAAAATTTTTACAATCTCTCCGTTTTGGCTGTATAATTGTAACATATAAGTCAAGTCAGGTATAATGTAAAAGGAAGGCTTCACAAGACATTTACTATGCTGTTTATTGTAAAATGTTGATCCGATGTGAAAGGACTTGGACATTTGTAGAAAAATGACTTGTTAGAATACCAAATTCCTCATTCATAAATGCGTTGTATGCTAGCATAAAAATTTAATGACCACAGGTTGTGAATAATGTTGTTTTATGGCCCATCATTATTTTACGTCGTAGCAACTCTCCCGCTTTTGGATCGAATTATAAAGCTGCATCTTTAATTCATTCCATATGCCCATCATATATTATTCCATTGCACAAGGTGGTAGCAGTGGAGAAAGGCATGCGTTATTTTTTAGGAACAATTCGGTTTGACCATTTGTCTTGGAACAGTCGTAATCAGACTGAGCTAGTCCTTAGCATTAATAACATGGAAAATCAGTCCGATTGAAATTATATAGTATACAGTTGAATGGCCAAAATGATCTGGCTGTGTTTGGGAGAGGATGATGTGATCTAAATTTTTGGCATGTTGTTGGTTATAAAGTATGTGCATAGCTTTCACCTAAAAATATAAAATTAATGCAAGTGCATCGGCACATTCTGTTGCCGCTGCTCCGTATGGGCTGCAATACGTTTACCACAAAACTAAACATCTTTAATAACATTTTGCTTTAGCCACTTATGTGATGTTTTAATGTAAAAACATGACGAGTAAACCTATTTATGTATACAATGCTCATACTTGTTTGTATTAAGTTGCTAATTTCTGCAGAATTTAATTCACCATGACAAAATTGTATGGAAATATTATTTTGATATTTCATAATTGAACCAATAAAGTGCATAATGCGAAATATAATACGTAGTCGGAATTGAAAGAAACTTCCAGAATGCATTATTTAATCAATGGATATCAGACTCATATCTATTTTTACCATTTTGTTTATTACACCTTGGTTAGATGCTCAGTAATTTCACAGCTGTTAATTAGTTCTTTGGGGGCATACTCAGCAACTTTGAAAGTTCCCATTTACTCGTACAAAACGGGCGGACGGACAAGCATGGAACACTGGGAACCCCGCTGCGTCGCGATGACGATGGCAACAGGATAACATCATTCTCGTCGCATCATCTCATTCATTATAAGCAAAAGAAGAGGATACAAACCTGAACAGTCGAGCTAACAAATACATTGGAGATGATTTTTTTATCCCATGAGTTTCTTCAGCTTTTAATTATATTTGTCCTGGCAACAACATCACAGCGAAAATCTCTGCGTAAAGCTTCCCTTTCCAATCCAGGAATACCACTTACATCCTCAACTTGTCGCACTATAACCCATACTATGAAATGCATTGGTTTATAGCAAGCTGTACATACATATATACGGCTTAAAAGTGACAACGAAATCATATCATCCAGAAAGAATAATTGTTGCTCCTTGATTGCTTTTCTCACTCGTTACCGGCCCGGTCCCCGCGGATCCATTTCCCCGCCAGGGTAAAACTCCCCGCAGGCCCAACTCCCCGCGGAGCTTACTCCCCGCAGGCTCAACTCCCCGCAGGTCCAACTCCCCGTGGATCCCACTCCCCGCAGGCCAATTTCCCCGCGATATATTTCCCCCGCTAGGGCTATGCCACATGTTATTCGTTCCCCGCATGAGTAACTGAATGAAGGACATTGTAAATGAACGAATATCAGTCGATTCATTAATGATTGAATTGCTACTTCACGTGTTCATTTATATATGTGTAGGGTCAATTTTGTGCTACTTGAATTATGTAACTAAGTTACATTATAAAAACATGAATATTATGTTAGCAACATTATATAATATTATGCTGAATTTTAGCAACTACGTGTAACGGTAACCGTTAGAAACCGTTACCACTTTAAAATTTTAATACGTTTTTCATATATGTTTAACATTAAAAAGGTGTATGTTTTATTAAAACACAGAATATGGAAACAGATTTTTAAAAATGCTAACGATTGAACGAAAAAAGAACGATTTAGTTAATTCTTCGTTACATGGGTTCAAAGGATTACCTTTTTATTTTAAAATTTAGTACACTATAATTTAATAACTTTATTTATTTAATATGCATAGTCCTATGCTTCTATGTTGCGTTGCAAAAACATATTTTTAATATTCCTTGTAGTTCCACAGGGGATTCCTTGTAGAATAAGTCAAAACACGACAAACGGGTGCTGGCGGTTAGGAAATTCCACAATCTGACATCAGATTCGGTGGTTTGGTGAAAAAGACACCATCATCATTAATGCTGCTATTTAAAAAATACGGTTGTAACGGTTTTTAACGGTTAATGTTAAGCAATTGGGCTTAATTTAAATAGAGAAGGTAATCCGTGTCCTAGGAAGCTACATACCAATGTTGAGTTGAAGTGGTTGAAGCCTTCGAATGATATCGTTCGGACGGACAGACATCTTCCCGTACCCCCAGGTTCCCTCGCCCTGTTTTTTAATGTAACTTACGATTAGTCACATAATAACTTCGTTACATAATAAAATTCTTCATTGCAAGATTCAAGTAGCACAAAATTGACCCTACACATATATAAATGAACACGTGAAGTAGCAATTCAATCATTAATGAATCGACTGATATTCGTTCATTTACAATGTCCTTCATTCAGTTACTCATGCGGGGAACGAATAACATGTGGCATAGCCCTAGCGGGGGAAATATATCGCGGGGAAATTGGCCTGCGGGGAGTGGGATCCACGGGGAGTTGGACCTGCGGGGAGTTGAGCCTGCGGGGAGTAAGCTCCGCGGGGAGTTGGGCCTGCGGGGAGTTTTACCCTGGCGGGGAAATGGATCCGCGGGGACCGGGCCGGTAAACTTTCTCACTCATTTCCTTGACAGAATGTCTCATCTCCTTCACGTCTGTGATATCTGCTTGTAGAAATTACTTTTCATGCAGACCCATGGACGCGTTTACACTGATTTATTTTTAGCATAGCTAGTGTGTTTAAATTTTCCTTTGGAGCTGTTGCACTGCACACAAAGTATCATCCCGAGCACCAGAGAGCTAGCAAATATCACGATATGGTATGACTGACTGCCTTAAACTCTGCAGTTCATGCTATGGGCTTGGAATCTTTATTGTTGAGCTGCGTGACTTCCAGAAGAGACTGAAACTTTTTACATGCATTCTTATTGCGCTGTAGTAATCATTGAGCTGGCAACAGCACCACACATCAAATCTCTCCAGCAACTTTCCATTTCAACTTGTGAAAAAAAATTTCATGCATTTTGAGTACGTAGCCATAATTATTCGCGTGCCTTCAAAAGTACGTATGGCTGGACTCTGGAAAAGCGCAAAAACATTGCCGTTCTCTCTTTACTCAGAAGCACCAATGATCGGTTAGGAATGGATTGAGCAAATTTATATTTAGTATTAGCTTCAGTTTTTGTCCTTAAGTGCTACTTTGTAATTTAGCATTGATAATTTCCCAAAAGATATGCAATCTAAACACGCTTTCTCTCATCGCCAAATTATCGGAATGTGTATGCATTATTCACTCCTACTGTGCAATTAAAAAACGTGACGGAAAATAAAACTAATAACTCGTCGTCATATATTCACACATCTCTCCAAAATAGGTAGCCTGAAAAAGTGCAACAATGTACTTATCGAATAAATAATTGAGAAGATAATTTAACAGGAGACAAACGTGTAAATATTTAGATTTGAGAAATTTAATACGACACATTTTGTTTTAAATTGTAGTTTACATTCCAGGAATACCTCGAGATGAACAAATGTGAAGACTGTCCATCAACGGCTGAATGGCGGCCGTGGGTTTCAATAAAGGAGTCTTAAGGGGTGCGCCCAGGTGAAATTGGAAGACAGGTTTGCAAAATGTTAAATTATATCCAATGCGTACTTATTGATAAGTTTATTGACTAAACTTGTGATCAATGATATCATGTTTCCTCTTCTAGCAATCAAATAACAAAAATTGTGTTTCTTTTTTCAGACTTTCTTGAAGCATGAGTGACAATGCCCATCATCCACGCTTGCCAACCGATTTCCTTGTAAAGGCTCATGGGATTCATTTTTTTTACCCAACCAATTGGCACGTACTAGCCGAGGAGATGGAAATGACGATTTCGTCGCTGCTGACGGGGTTTCCGTTACTGTCATCGTTCACGTAAAAGTGTGTGCAAAAGTGCTAATAATATACCTAAGTTTAAGTAAACAAAATATATAAATAAGTACCCACTAGGACTTTATGGAAAAGTACTAACCAAGTACTTTTCCTTTCAAATTGTATAAAATGTCTTTCCTTGCTCAATAAAATTATTATTCCTTATTCAACCTTTGAAAACCCAAAACCTGTGTGTCAAGTCTCTCCAATTTTCTTTCTGCATCTTTTACCCATCTAACTTAAGCATACAAAACCAATCATTGTCTTTTACCACATGCACACTCAATACATATCTTTAATAAGCATAAGTATAAATCATTATAATACAAACCGACCATTATCGTGATATGGTGGAGAGCGCAACGATCCCCCAACCGTTACTATTTTCTCGCCCCGTCTATTTCTAATCATGTGTCTGTGCCTATCAATATTACTTTTTTGTCTAAGCGTTCTATTTTTCCTCATTTCTTTCTTCAGTGTAGTTTCAGTATCCCACTTCCAAAATTTCTGGAACACCAGCATTATCCGGGAATATCTATACTAATCCGTTTCTGAATGTCCAACGAAGAGCCCCGCCGTGGTAAACGCCTCCAGAACCTTCCTCCTGAGTTCGGTCCCCTTCCGCCTAAAACGCGAGCTCCGCGTCGCCGCATCCACTCATCTCCTTCCTTCTCCAGCGCCGCCACCTCAAGTGCATTAACCCTCGCCCAGCCGAACTTCAATTCCCCCACAAGCTCCACATCCGGACTCCCTCAACAAAGTCTCTCTGTCGGTGCTTTAAGTCGAAATCCAAACTTACTAGTAACTCCTCCTATAAATCCTGTAGCGGCATCTTATGATACGCTGTATGACCCCGGTAGTCCTATCGCGCAGCATTCCCGCGTGGTACAATCCTTATATATTCCGAGTCTTGAGTGCGAGTCCGACGATGAATCATCATCTCTAAAAGAACTTAACATCGTTCAGCCAAGTCTCAGCAGCACATTAGAACGCTATAAAGAAAAATTACCTACCACTGTTGTCGCTGTACGGGCTGTTTCCCCTCGCAAATTACCCCAGACGTCCGCAGCCTCGTCTCCGTGTATTTCAATATCTCAAAATCTTCCAGTTCTAACCCCAGGTACTTCACAACCAATTCTCAGCCCCCATAAGACACTCTCGCCGCCTGGCCCCACTCCTCAAGTACCTACCAAAAAGAAAAGTTTCCGTAAATTACTCAACACATTTTTGAATAAACTCAAGTCACCAAAAGGGTCCAAGTCAACACCATCCCAGAGTACTAGTACCCCTGAGTTATCCTCCAACTCCACCTCTCCTCACCCTATTGTCAACCCTACCTTCTCCCCGGACCGAAGCGTTTTTGAGTCTTCCCCAGTACAAAGTCCGCCACCCCGTCCTACTTCGAATATTTCCTTATCTGAAACTTCCACGAACGCCGTTGTGTCTCCTGGTACACAATCTCCTTCCCAGTCAGTTTTTGAAACCCCGACTCCCGAGTGCTCACAACTCGTTCCCTTCTCTCCTGGGCCCCTAACCTTCTCAACATCTAGTCTCGGTCCCCAATCTGCCTCTTCCGTCGTATCCCCCACTTCCCCTGTTCCTACACCTAAGGATCCATCTGACCAGCCCCCTTCCGACCTAGAAAACCTTCTCAACTTCGACTGCACTTGGAGTTCTTGGAGCTCAATATCTTCCAGTCGGTTCTCCTCCACGGAATCTAAAAACAAGCGACGTAAAACTAAACAACGTTCCTTTACACCCTCCCCCATTTTGAATATTGGCCCTCGTAACATTTTTCAAACTCCCTCTCCCGTAACATACGATCTCCGCCAATTATTCCGTTACCCTTCTGTCTCTCGCTCCTCATCTATTTGTAGCTTCGCACATTTGTTTGAGTCCGACCAACCTGAGGAAGACTCCATCATGACTGACTACGCCTTAATGCCTCGTTACGACAAACCACTTACGACACGTGATGTGGGCTTGTTTATCAAACAGTACAAGTTGTGGGCCGGGCAACAAAAACTAACAGATGCCGCCATGAAAGCAACGTTGGTCCTCGCCTTCCAGAACGAAGATGCAAAAAATTGGTGCCTTCTGTCCTCAGATAAGGTCCAGGATAACACAATAAGTTTCGACAACTACGTGCGCGATTTCCTTGAGCAAGCGCCCATCCACGATAGTACTGCTGTTGAAATCCTAGAGATTATGAACGAAAAACCCCGACCTGGTGAACTCGCCTCCTCTTACCTTCTGCGAGTGCGCTATCGCATAGGTGACGATTGGAAACCGGCTGATGAGGCCTCCTACACCGAAAACATCATAAAAAACCTCCCCAAACCCGTCGCCGCGTACATTGGCTGCAAAACCAAGCCAGTCAACTTCATCGACCTGCTGAAATTGGTCCGCGAATACGAAAAGAGCGGTTCCGACTCTGCTCCACCGGTAATCATCAAACAAGAAGGTTCCGTCCATGCCCTAATAGCGGAGCACGTGAAACCAATGGAAAATGTGCAATCAGTTCTGTCTGTCGTCGTCAAAGAACTAGCCGACATCAAAATAGTGCAAGCTCAAATGTTGAAAGATCAGTCCCAGCGCTTAACTGAATCAACACCACAACCGGAAGACGAACCCCCTCGGCCTTCTTACAACCATAGCCGTCCAAGGCGTGACAATCGCAGTGATCGCCGAAGTCCTCCACCTAGATCCCGCGAAGTCCGCTGTTTCTTCTGCGATCGAGCCAACCATGTCATCGCCGAATGTCGAACCCTGCAGCGTCTCCGAAACATGGATCAAGCCGAACGCTCAAGTCGGGGACGAGGGCGCAGTGGTCGTGGCTACCAACAGAACCGCACCTTTCACAATTCCCACTATGGCTCGCCCCGCTCTAACTACTCTCATCAACCACCGAATTGGACTTCGGCGCCACCCTTACAGTATCAGCAAAACTCCAACCCAAGCTCAAATCCTTCGGAAAACCTGCAAGGGCACAGGGAGTACTAACCCATTCCTATCCCAGGAAACCTGTGCCATCTTGCCCTCAACCCCTGATGTCCATTCAATTTGTGCAGGTTCCCCCTAGTTCTAAGTGTTCCTATGTTTCCCATAAAAGTGAAACACATGTCTTAACCAATTCCGCCCATTTAAAGCAGTCCCCAGCACACAACAATTCAACCAGCATCTTGACGAGCCAAGGACCAACTATCGCAGTCAAAATTCATGGAAAAACCTACCGCCCCGTCGTCGACACAGGCGCCGTATCTTCCCTCATTTCGAGTAAATTGGTAAAGAATTTTCCTCGCCTCAGTAATAACCACCTTCTCCTTAAATCCTTTTCAAATTCTGTGATAACGGACCAAGGATACGCCCTCGTAGATATGGTAATTCAATCTACTGCGGTAACCTTCCCAATGTTAATAGTTGATTCTGAGAGAACTGATATTTTGTTAGGCTATGATTTCTGCGAGCATTTTGGCTGTAAACTAGATGCCGTCAATGGAGAAATCACCTCCTTAGATCTTGGTCCTATCCCATTCATTTCTCCCAAACAAAACCTAATTAATAAATTAGGCCTTCAGTCGACAGTCATTGTCAAGACACCCGATAACAATCCACCGTCCAAGCTGTATAAACCACATGAATCCGTGCCAACAACAGTCACAAACGCTAATATTCAGGTCGTCGGCACCGATGAAAAATTTCCCGTGTGGTTTCTCCGAGTCGCCAGAACAACTAGACTCCCACCTCATAGCCAATCTGCTGTCCCGATATCCACTTGCGGGCTCAACACCAACAAGGTTGCAGTTATCTCCCCAACACCTCAGCTTGTACGCCGCCACGATGTTGTCGTTCCTCACCTCATCATCTCCCCCGAAACTCGGTACGTCATTGTTACTAACACTTCTAACCAGTTTAAAACTTTGGACTACAACACCAGAATCGGTAAATTGACCAATCTAATCACCGAGAACGACGTACAAACCATCTTTTGCAAGGAATCCACCAATGTGCATTTGATCTCCAGTTCTACGGACGATGAGGCCACGAGAGCGGCTAATGTCAACTCCATCTCAATTGGCCCCGAGGTAACCCCAATCGACCAGCTTAAACTTCGTACCCTCCTTCATGAATTCTATGACATCTTCGCCTTCCGTCCTGATCAAATCGGCCGCAGTAAAACCTATAAATTCCATATCGAAACCGGAGACTCCAAACCTTTTCGCAACAAACCCTTCCCTCTCAGCGACCGAGAGCACGAAATTATTGAGGAAAATTGTGAACAGCTCCTTAAGAAGGGCCTGATCGAGACGAGCAGTTCCCCTTGGTGTTCTGCTCCTTTCTTAGTCGTGACAATAATGGTGGAATAACGTACCGTATGGTCCTGGACTACCGCCGCCTCAACTCCATTACTCGTCCACATGCCTTCCCACTTCCTCGAATTGACACTGTTATCCAAAAACTTCGAGGGGCAAAGTTTATCACCACCCTGGACATGGTTGCCGGATACCACAACATCCCCCTTGACGAAGAAAGCAAAGAGAAGACCGCCTTTGCCACAAGAAACAATTTGTACCATTGGAATGTTATGCCCTTTGGTCCGTCCTGTTCACCCTCAGTGTTTAGCGAAATCGTTAATTTAACCCTAGGCCCGATCATCGATCAGAATTTGGCTGTCTATCTTGATGACATCTGCATCTTTTCTAGCGACATCGATACCCAACTCACAAAATTAAGACAAGTTTTCACTCGTCTTCGCGATGAGGGACTAATGCTGAAAGCTAGCAAATGTAAATTGCTCCAATCCGAAACTCGAGTCCTTGGCTTTAAAGCCAACAAACATGGTATTCTCCCAACCGATGAACACATCGCCGGGTTATCTCGTATGGCCCCTCCAAAAACTAAGAAGGATCTTCAGAAACTCCTGGGATTTTTTGGTTTCTTCCGCCGTTTTCTCGAGCGCTATTCCATCTTAATCCAGCCCTTACAAAAATTAATACCACAGCATGTCAAATTTGTATGGGGCGACGAACAGCAAAGGACGTTTGATCTGCTGAAGGACCGCCTCACTAATGCCCATCGACTCGCCCACTATATCCCGGGTGATCCGCTGGTCATGCACTGTGATGCAAGTATTTTGGGGCTCGGCTGTTGTCTCTCTACTATCCAAGACAGCACGCAGAAACCCTTGTGCTATATCAGCAGATCGCTTAATGACGCTGAGAAAAAATACACCATTAGCGAACTCGAGACACTCGCTGTGGTATGGAGCCTCCAAAAGCTTCGCCCTTATGTGTTCGGCCGGCACGTTAAAGTCTACACCGACCATAGCGCCTTACCATACCTTCATAAGGGACCCAAGAACCATCTTCCATCGAAGCTCACAAGACTTCTCCTCTCCTTAGACGAATACGACATTGAACTTCACCATGTTCCCGGCAGGGCACAGGTTGTAGCTGATGTCTTGTCTCGTTTTCCAGTTGAGCCCGCCCCACCGGAAAATCCAAACGCAGTCGACCTCCCAATCCTTTCAGTCACTGCCAATGACATTAGACATCTCCAAGATACGGACCCCGAAATCACCAAACTCAAAACCGAATGTCGGGCAGGCCAACTCAAGGGCTGGTTGAAGCACTGTTACATTAAAGACAACCTACTTGTTTACCATCCTCCAAAATTTGAACAAGCGACTCTAGTTGTTCCAACATCTATGCGGGCCGACATTCTAGACCAGTGCCACTCTCATCCCACCGCATCACATTTCGGAATTTTTAAAACCATTCAACGAATTTCCGCCAGATACTTTTGGCCCGGAATGAAGCAGGACATTGTCAGCTATGTTAGAACTTGCAGGTCCTGTTTACAACGTAAAATCCCGAGAGAAAAACCTGCTGGCCTTCTCCAAAAAATCCCCACTCCTGAACGACCGTTTTCCTTCATTTCCTGCGATTTAATGGGCCCTTACACAAAAACGAAATGGAATGAATGTTACATTATAACCGTAACCGATATGACAACTAGATACCTTGAGTGCCAAGCTCTCAAGTCCGGAACTGCTGAGGAAATCGCTAAGTTTTTAGTCGAACGCATCTTTCTGCGACACGGAACACCGAATCAAATTCTTACCGATTTAGGAACAGCTTTCACCGGAGAACTAATGGCGGAATTACTGAAGCTTTTAAACATTACCCACCTCAGAACAACGTTTGCCCATCCAATGGCCAATGCAGCCTGTGAACGCCAGCACGCCGTCATCACAGATGCCATGTCATACTACGTCAACCAAAGCAAGAACGACTGGTCCAAATACCTGTCTGCAATACAGTTCGCTCATAACACAGCTGTCTACGAGGGTCACCTATTCACCCCACATTACCTGTTATATCGCCACACAGTAACTCTCCCAACTGAAGTAGACCTTGGACTACCCAGGTTCTGCTTCGTGGCTGAACTAGCAGACCGGTTAAAACTAGCACGTAAGTTAGCTGTCAACAGGCTATCTCACAAACAAAATATCCACGCTAAATACTTTAATCGGACAAGATCATCCAAACAATATCAGGTGGGACAACAAGTCCTTGTCCGGCGCATCCCAAAAGTCCTCGGAAAAAGCCGCAAATTATTTTTTAATTACGTCGGTCCCTATAGAATCGTTAAGAAATCTTCCACCAACGACGTTAACTACGTTGTGGAGGCGACGAGTGGTCGCAAAACTTTCCAGCAGCTTGTTCATGTGGAAAAATTAAAACCTTTCTATCCTCGCCTGGAAAATTACAATACCAATCCACGGAAAATTACAACATCCAACCAAACCAGTATAAAAGTAAACCCTAAGCCTTCTTCTAACATCAGTCTGCCACCGACTTCCGCTGAGTTCGATCCTCCTTTACACCAACCTAACTCCCAAACCTCATCAGTCCCGACTATTACCACAAATCCAAGTTCCTTAGAGACTTCAACTTCCAGTGACTCCCCACCCCATCCAACCCGAGTGCCAGAAACTTCCAGTTTCGCAAGAGACTCCCCTACACGTCCGAAAACCAGTGACCCAACTTTCGAATTCCGTCCAAGATCTCCCGCCACTTCTAGCGAAGAAACACCATACAACCTACGTCCTAGGAAGCCAGTCAAATACTCAAAATGAGTCTCTATAGCGCTATCCTCGCCTTTGCGTGTTTGACTGTTATTCACTGTGATGACAGTGCTCCTTTGATCAAGTTGTCCCCGGGAATCCACACGGAGAAAATCCCCAAAACATTTTTTGAAGCAACTTCTAACATCCTCTTCGAAATCCCTCTGCCAGACGTCACAGAGGACTTGCTTCTCTCCTATAATTGCACGGGATCCCTTTGTCAGTTACATGATCATGTAAAAACCATTATATCCGACACTATGTCCCTACTATCGAACATACTCCCATCTGCAGATGATTTACCAAAAGCAGGCCGTATGCGGCGTGCACTAGACTTCGTTGCAGACGCATTCCACTGGTGTTGTTCGTTTTCGACCTCCCAGATGGTTACTGACGTCGCCAACACTGAGAAACAATTGGAAATGTTCGTCCAACATGTCAAGGATCAAGTTGTAATGGACCACGACAGCGCTGTCCAAACCCGAACCCTTATAAACAACTACAGCCAAAACATGAAGAAAACCATTAATAAAATGATGTCCGAGAGATCTAACGAATACCTAACAATCGAGAAAGTTAACAAGGCCTTACAAGAAAATATAGACAACACCCAAGACTCTATCTCCCTAATTGCAAAAGCTCAACACAGAATCGCCATGATGTTTATTTATTCGAGGGCACTGAGCGCGTGCCGATCCAATTACCTTCCCCACGAAATCGTGAAACCAAGTATCCTGAGGCAGGACCTTGAAGCCTTGATCAAGTCCCTAAGTAAGCATAATCAAACCACAGCAATACCAGTGAAAAGTTATCACTCGTACTACCACCTCAAAACAACAACCTGTTACTATTCCCCTACTAAGCTAGTTATCCGACTCCAAGTTCCAATAATCTCAAAGAATAACCACTACGAGCTATTATCCATTACCCCAGTCCCGTTTAGACACGAGGGCTCCACATGCAGTATCAACCCGCAAAGTGAATACGTCATCCACAAAAACAACAAAGAAATAATCTCCCTCACTGGAAAGATGATCGACCGTTGCATACGTAATTCACAACTCTGTTACGTATCCAAGTACCACACTGGCACCACTAATAACTTACACTGCCTTGAGTCTTCTCTGCTACGGCACCAGTCCGTATCCAAGCTAAAGACAGCTTGCCCCTTTACTTGTTCTAAGTCCGCCAGTCCTAGTGAACAAATCATTCAATTCTCTTCCAGTCGGTTCGGAATCCTAAATACTAATGGGCCAATAACATTAACATGCCCTAACAAAACAGATATTGTCCACAAAATGACTCACTCATATGGTCTTATAGAAGCCAGCCTAAATTGCGGATGCACCCTCAAAACCCCAGAAAATATACTGGAACCCGACTGGCCATGCATAAAACAACAAGTGGATACCTATATCCACCATGTTCTTCCAGCAGCATGGTCGTCACAGACTGAGAACTCTGTGCTCTCCCATCATTCATTGTTTTCCAATTTCAGCTCCGTCTATCAAAAAAATTGGCAAGACGAGGTCCCTACACTGAACCTTTCCGCGACAACACACGACCTATATGAACTACCATTACATATAGAAACGGGATCCAAGCTGTCATATGCCATTACCATAATTGTGCTGATTGCAATAATTTGCATCTTTGCACTTTACAAGAAACTAGAGAAATTTGATACCTCAACCTTAGTTGGCACAGTTCTTGCCGCGATCATGCCGAAAGCACATGGTGCTTCAGCAGTTCTCACGGAAGCAAGCTTGGCTATTGATATACTAGAGCTCCTCTTACTATTAGTTATAACTATCGCGGTTGTTTATTTACTTCTGATTATAAAACACTCCACTACATTAAAACTCCTAGATAGAGTACACTGGACAAAAGGACGTGCAAAAATCTCTATCATAGATGACAAAAACCCGAAATCAGCATTATGCGTCTCTCAAGATTTTGCAAAAAAGAAGATATGTCAAAAACAATAATTATCTCATTAGTCCTGTCCATTTATCATTTATACAACTACTCACTTTCTCATGCTTTCATTATCGCTTTAACTCCCAAGCCAGTTCCATCCTTCCTATCAACCACCCAACTCTTCCTTATCAAACCATTCTAGAAAATGGAAAACCTCCTTGATTTCTCAGACGACATGTCAATCCCATCACCCGATTTCATCAGCATTTTTACTGGGTCAAGTACAACCTCACCACCAGATCTTTCCCCATTAGCAACACCGGAAGAATTAGATAAAATTTTAGACGAGGTTATACTTTCATTGAATAGTCCTTGCCCCGAACCCCACCAGAATCATGCCCCATCGCCCCAAGAACCGTGCAGCAGTGCGCAAGCACTAGCTCGGCTTAACCAAGAAACAAATCAACAACAACAAAATCAAATTGCCGTAGCTAGCAACCAACAGATATCAGGTCAACAACAAGCCGACCCAGCTACACTACCGGTGGAAATTTGCATAACCGATCCCCATTTGACTTCCAAATTTGGCTATTTAACCCCATTCCCATTTTACGAGACCTTAAATCTTGACGTAGCTAAGGCTGATATTTTCAATCCCCTGAAAAGGCCTACACTGTTCATGCTTGAACAGCAGGTCCTATGGATTGTTAATGAAACGTTGAAGCATCGCCTCAAAGCTCTCCAAGAAAATAGCCTAACCGCTGGATTATACACCAACATCATTTTAACTATCCTGCTTCTTAATTCAAAGACAAATCAATTCCTCAACAGCATCCGTCGCCGTCGTAGGATTCTTTAGCCATCCCGTGGACCCCTTTAAAAACTACAACCTAACTCGTGAAAATCCTTTCATGATGGGATCGCTAAACCATCGACATCAAGTTGTTTATCCAAAAAACTCAGAACGAAAAGTTCAATGAAATTTACCAACAAAAAATTTCCCCCTCCCTTGAAGCTATACTAAGTGGAGTGTATCAAGTATTTTTCCAAAACATTTGTTTAGTGGATAAAATAGCCACTCATCGTATCATCCACCCGGATGTTGTTTTCAGTGAAGAAGAGGCGCTGGGATTTTCCCTTCGAGTAGCCAAAAAAGCATTAACGCTTTTTCGCCATTCTCTCCCTCCTCAATACCTATACACCACTTTTGACAACACCATGTGTAAACAACAACAACAACAGCAACAACAATAGCATTGTACTACGAAGTTTTCCATCTCTCCAGTATAAAATCACACTCCTCCAGCACCTCAACTATCATTCCACCTTCAATCCTCTGTGCCTTAACATCTCTCCAGTTTTATCATTTTTCCCGTCTCAGTTTCCAAAGTTCTTTATCCTTTTGTTTCCGTATCACTATTCCCCAAAATGAATCCACGTCCTGTCTATCCCACTTCTTATTGGAATCGACTAAGATCCGACCCCAACCGGGACAGCTATCTTAGACAACTCTTTGACTTACATTTACTCTTTGGAATGTTCTTCCATAACATCCAAAATATCCCTCTAACGGCAGAGGTCCGACAAAAGTACTGCTCCTTTTACTCCTTTTTCGTAGAAGTCGTAAAGTTAGTTCATAATGTGCGGAACACACCTGAGAATCTTCCACAAGAGACACAGCAACCAACAAGGCGTCCTCCCAGTCGTTCACGCTCACCATCACGCACGGACGGCAGAAGGGACCGTTCACGTTCCAGATCGCCAATTACCGTCCGCAACCGAAATTCGCAATCGCCTTCACGCACCTCTGATTCGCCCCGCTTTTCGTCCTCAGATTCAACAGTTCCAGTTCCTCGAAATTCACAGCCAAGTGTCTCTCACCCCGCACAATTCGCATCCCATACAAGCTCTACAACCAACGGAGTTTCCGTAATTCGATCTGTACTCGCCACCGGTACCTGTAACGAAGAAAACAGCAAACAATCAGCCCAACCTCCCAAATTCACGATCTTACATACTCCTTTGGACGTATCTGGTAGCGGTGCCGGCTGCTCCACAATATTCCATTTCTCCACTCCTGAGACTTCTCCACCCAGCGCATCGCCACAAGCAGTACCAAAAACTGAGCCAGCAGAATCTGGATACACCCCGGTGTCTCCACCTCCAACTAGGAAATCTCCCGCAAAATCCTGTTCAAGATGCCACAACATTGGACATTCCAAAGAAAATTGTCGTGCCAAATTTTCCACCCGCTTCCCTAGATGTTATTCTTGTTCCGGCTTTGGTCACTTTTCCAGCCAGTGCACCAAGACGAGGACCCGACGACGCCACCAGTCCGACGACAGCGACAGCGACTAACAACTCTACTTGATCCGGTACACCTCACTACCACACCTGCCCACACTACACTTCTCACATTCCTAACACCTTCACTTTCTTTCATTCTTTGTACTATCGTAATTTTTTCAATACTGTTATATTTCAGTTTATTTCACAAGTCCATATTATATCCGCATAGTAGTTACAAAAACCACAAAAATTATTTTCCTTTTCAACCACTTTTGTAAATATATTTCAGTCAAAAATCAACAAAAAGTTACAAAAATTCCAATATATTCCTAGTACGTAAGTAATTACAAACATAATATGTTATTGTTATATAAATTCTATAGATATCTACACACAATACCTACTTTGTAAACAACTAACAACAACAACTATGTACTTAAACTACTAACCCATTTCTGTATGCATTTTTGTGCATCCACTAATTCGATAATATTATACATTCCTTGCTACTGCGTAGCGACTAGCTATAAGTCACAGTTTACATTAATGTAATATGTCCATGCACTATTCTCCAGCTGATGTATCTATCTTACGTACTAATAGCACTCTAGTTTATACTTCCACATGTTGCTTGTGCGGACACAAGCCTATTGACAAGTGGCATATCACGTAAAAGTGTGTGCAAAAGTGCTAATAATATACCTAAGTTTAAGTAAACAAAATATATAAATAAGTACCCACTAGGACTTTATGGAAAGGTACTAACCAAGTACTTTTCCTTTCAAATTGTATAAAATGTCTTTCCTTGCTCAATAAAATTATTATTCCTTATTCAACCTTTGAAAACCCAAAACCTGTGTGTCAAGTCTCTCCAATTTTCTTTCTGCATCTTTTACCCATCTAACTTAAGCATACAAAACCAATCATTGTCTTTTACCACATGCACACTCAATACATATCTTTAATAAGCATAAGTATAAATCATTATAATACAAACCGACCATTATCGTGATAACGTTGATGGAGTCATAGGTAAAGTTTCCCGAAAACTGAAAGTGTATAAAATTGGCATGCACGTCGTTAGGGCTGTATTTGTCCAATAGATTTGTATGGCTCATGTTAGGCATGGAGCGAAAATTTTAATCAAGCTTATTTTGGAAAAAATTGCACTGTTCAATGTGGTATCAGTAGCAATGTAATTTACATAGAAAATATGTATGACGTGATATTTTATAGTTGTCACTATTTTGACAGGTAGGTCAGGCTATGTGTGGTTAAGCAACAGTTGACAGTTATTGAGCTGTTTATTTACGTGGGTGCAAATAATTCCCCTGTCATTGTCACGAGCAAATAGGAGAGTAAATGCAAACTAGCTTCAAATTATATTTGCTCTGGGTGAAATTCCGCATTAAGTCTTCGATGTGTTTTACGGTGTTTGTATTACGTCAAGATGCATATGTAGGTAGCGAGATTGAATCAACGGTTAAAGTGTTTGTTCCGGGCTGAAATAATGGGGCTGACGTAAGAAAGGTATACTTATTCTGCCCCATGTCCTCATTGAACATTTGTGGCTACGAAAGTAAACGTAACCACTGACTTTAACATGTAAGGTAATCAAAATGATTCAATACAGACCATGCTGTAAACTAAAATTCAAGCAGGAACTAGGCCCAAAATTGTATCTTGTTTATAAATTCAAGCACCCATCCGATATTTGACATGGATGTGAACAATTCATATTTCTCCGTCGTGGCGACTTTGTATGTTTCATAATGGATAATGATCTCACGGCCAAACACGCTTACGGCTGAAGGTGCAATTACCATCGTTATCCGTACTAGCTTCCGAAGTGCCTTACATAGTGAAAGCAGGGAAGTGAATTAATTTGGTCTGCATAGCGGCGTAAACAAAATCCTTACCAGAAATGAGTAAAATTGCACAAGATAATTTTTATCTTTAGCATTACAGGTTATACCAAAATTATAAATGTGTCGTAATTTTGTACTGCCTGATGAACCCTGATTTCAACTTAATTTATACATTTACGATTGAATTTTAATGTAAAAAACGTATCGTAGTGTAACTCGCTTATATGAGCAGGGTGGTACATAAATGTTCTGACTACTTATAAATCCGGAAATTACTGGAATATGTCTTCATAGAAATATGGAATATAAATATCATTTAATTGTTTTATAATTTGCTCAATAAAATGCTACAACCTTGATTCATTTCTACTACTTTCCGAGTGTGGAAATTTCTTCATTCTTCATTTCTGGCATTCAAGTACTGTTTTATGTTTCTTTCTCTAGTAACAACGTGAAGCATAAATAATCTCATAATTCATGAAAACAAATGGTTAATAGGTAACCGTTTCAAAGCCATCACGAGCAATAAGGTTTATTCTGTGGTATAACATATTTCATTTAATTACTAGTTTCCTAAAGGCAAGTAACACCATAATAATGTCACTGTTGTTTTCAATTGCATTTGTTGAACACCAGAGACAAGCGTAATACATTCAGGTATATCAGCTTGTTCACATTTTTTCTGATGACTGATTTCCCTACTTATTCTTTACTATTAAACCGTAGCTTAAGAGATTAAACAGGATCTATTAATTTCAGTATTGCATATGCATATCGGCTAGCATGGACTGCTTGAAAATGAGGAAATCCAATCCCACCCAAATTTGTACGAAGAGAATTGAGAATAAATACACCATGTGACAAAGGTCAATAAATTATAATCTGCTTAAATACATCCAACAGCTAATCACGAAACAAAGCTGCATATACAATTTACTTTGATAGAAATATTCATCACTTGAGAGATTCAGAAAATTGTCAACTTCCTGTTTTTCTTCGCTTCGCATCCATCCTTTCTCCTGTGTTCGAACGTCAAATGAATTCAAAGTAGATTGTGATCTTGCAGTCTAATTCTTAAAATTTGCAGATACTCATTTAGACATTTGGAGTAAATGGAAATGTAAGCTTTTATGGTATTCTCGTATTAACGGCATATATATATCTAACAGGATTTATTTAGTATGCACCAGGCGTGTTCACGACCAATGTCAGTGCACAAATGTTGATGGAAAGAGGATTGAAATGACAGAACTAAAAGCGACATTTGAATCTTACTGGCATGATTTATGTGTTGGATTAATTAACTCCATTCATTGCATCGAACAGGACATCGAAATAAAAGCTGCCTGTAAAGTTTTGCGTTTATGTGGATTCTTACCACTTTTTTTCGTGATCATTCAGCCCCATTTATTTTTGGCCCCGCTCTTGTCATAAAAATTACTTATCTGTTGCTGAGCTACAACCACACAGAGTGACATTTCTTGCACAGAAAAGTATCATGATATGACATGAGACTCGTGTGATGAGAGCATTTGGGATCTGTTTCAGAGCCTCTGTTGTTGATACCGTTTCTGCAAAATGAGTTCAAAGAGAATGTAACATTACCACATTCATTCCTCGTAGCATCAGTTACATTTGGCATGGCAACAGGACCACAACATCTCTAAACTTTTCCAGCCATTTTTTAGTTTTTTTGCATTCACTTTTGTTTGCAATGGGATGGGAGCGCTGAAAAATATTCGCGTGAATAAAGCCGGACGTCTTTGCAGTTATTTCTGCAAAATATCAGCAAAGAGTAAGCATATAAGCATTGTCGCAAGCCCGCTTTTTCCGGCCAGGAGATTGATTTGAAAGTGATATTTTTAAATTGTTCGTGATGTTCTGAAGTGCTACTGATTTCCTTAGGATGGGACGATGGCACTAAAAGTGCTCTACTGGTTTTGTTTAAAATATTTGTGCGAGGTGCAAAACGTAAGCTTAATAAGTAACTAGATAAAAATTGTACAGTAAAACATGTTTAGTGGGACCCCGATCCTCTATTGTAACAATTAATGTAAGCATGTTTATTTTTGTGTTCATTTAAATGGCTAGCAGCACTTCAAGGAATACTCGGGATGGTACAAATTTGGCGACGAAAATTTCCACCATGACAACAACAAAAAGTTGCCACGAATTTGTTATACCTACATAGGCTTCTAGGGCTACATCAAAATTGATAAAAAAATGTAATTAAAATTAAACACTGTACATAATCACCTTTGATATAACTTTCTATTATCCGAGCATTTGGTAATGGATATAATACTTATCGTTTTCAGGTTTTATTGTGGTATCAAGGACAACTTATGGCAAGGAATTTTTGAGTACACTATACTGAGATCCACCAGAGATATATGTTTGGGACGAATATGAGTGACTTTCGGAATCAATGGACAGTCCGAAATTTCCACTTTACAAATTTTGGGATCTGATGCATGTGGAGTCTATGTGCTGAACTTATCAACGTGGTAGCAGGACGTACACTTGAATGTGGTTCACGATAGCTTAAAAATAAGTTTTGGAGAAGCTGGACTCATGAAGATATAAAAATTTGGTATTCAAGGTATCCAATATCAGCTTGGTTAATAATTATTATGTCGAGTGGTACAAATGGTAGTTTGTTACAAGTTCCGACCATGTTTGGGAGAAATTTTGTATGCACCTCATTCAAATGTAATTGTAAACTAAAACCATACGTGTAGGAAAGTTTTAGTGAAACTACTCAAAAAGATGATCTAAATAGTTGCCATAGCAAGAAAAGCATTTACAATTGAATGATTTTGGCCATTTGATTAATGTAAACTCTTAACCGGTATAGCGCTGTCCTTTTCTGCTTTTGAGCAATGACATTTTTTGGTTGAGCATGATTCTTCGAGTGCTGCGCGTTATAGAACGTTGGCATCTCTTTCAAATTGCATAGCAAATATATAGGCACATGTTTGCTCAGCTTGTCAAAACGAGTAGCTACATATAAGCCATATTATGGAGTAACCTCAACACATCAACGATTTTGATACCCTTTCGTAATGTTACCCCGGAATGTGGTTCCACGTTGAAAATGCAAACGAATGGAATTTAAGATTTGATTGATGACCACGAGCTTTTGTGAAAGCTGGTAATTGTCATTCAAGGTATCGAATGTCAGTTTGATTTGAATTATAAATTATTACTTCCACAATTGATCCTTTTTGCTGCAGTGTTCATCTGTTTCGGAAAGATTTTGTGTGCGAAGTTTTTCGCGTGCTGTTGATTATAGTACATATGCACCACTGCCAAATTCGAGTGTAAATCAAAACAAAATTTGCAGCAAATTTTTATTATGCTGTTCAGGAAGTCGAGATATATATTAGCAATAATCTAGTAAATATTTAGAATTCAATGATTTTGACCAGTTGAGTAATGTGAACTCGATTCGGGTTACTGCGTTGCCACCTTCATTATATTTTTGTGATAGTATTCTTATGAGCCTGAATGTTGCGCGTTACAAAAGGTGTTACTCACAAATATGCAGAATGAAATTTCTCTCTTAAAAGAATGCGTGTATGATATAAGATTTTACCACAATATTGAGTCTACCGCGTCGTAGTGACTGGCAGGGAACTCCAATCAAACCCGTTGAAATGTTTTAACTGCTTGTTTCAATTAGTAATGTACAGAAAAATCTGCGGCTGACTATGCGTTGTAACCTGTGTCAGAGAGCGATCAGAGGGAGGAAAAATGCCAGAAACTATTTAAGAGTTCGGGCTGCATCTTAATGTAAATGTGAAGAGAAAGGTTAACTGTTCACTAGAACCAATTTACGTATACCTATGTCACTTGAGTAATGTAGCCTCGAGTTGGCTCTGCGTTGGCACTTTCTCCTGTTTTTGCGATAGTATTGATATGAGTATTGCGCGTTGTAGAAAGTTGAAATTGCTTTTATATTAGAAAACAAATTTCTAGTACTATACTGGCACCACAACGAATGGTCAAACTGCTCGTTAGGAGCAGTGCCATTTGTGTCAAAATGTAAAAAATGTAACTAAATAATTTTGGTTATCTGGATATTGTTCTATACGTAATTATGTGCTTGTCTAGAATAACTGATTGTTGTAAAGACGCAGACAATGGAATAGCAATTTTCCAAATGTGCAGCATGTAATTTGTATCTGAACAGAATGTGCGTATGTAACCAGGTTTAGGTATTGTTATAGGCTGCATGTTAAAATTTAATGTAAAAATTAACATGCTGCTTGCACATGTAGATATTCAAACTGATGATGTGTCATCGTACTCACTTTCGGTGGACCAAACAGCATTTCCACTGTTGATATTGATGGTGTAATTTGTCATGGTAACGCAGGGTAGTTTGCTGGAATTTGCACAAAGGTGAAAATTTGCTCATACTTCAACAATGATAGTGTTCATCAATCCATTGCTACTTCCAAATATAGTCAAAAACCATCAAAACTAATTTGTATATGATTCAAAGCCATTTGTTGGCATATAACCCAATTAGAATTACATTTGGTATCTGATATATTTATCCGTTAGACCAAGTCATTATAATTACTTAAATTAATAATTTACGGTTACTTTATAATGTACAAAATTGTGATTGTTGTGTATTGGGACAATTTCTACAAGATATGCTTTCTAAATTAAAATAAAAATTAAATAAAATCAACTGCTATAACTTGGAAGATTAATTTAATTCTTTGTATTGGATACATAATGCATACATGTTTTCAAATTATTTTAATAAAGTGCAAAACTTGCTACAGTCAAACATCATCATCGTCATACAAACATCATCACAGCGCAAGAACGCATTCAGCTTGCCGTCACCATCACCGGCATGAAAATATTTTGTTGGTAAACAACACCAAGACACGACGCTGCGGACCAGAAGCCGTTGAAAGACATTCAGTCAAACATGTAGTATCATCGCATATGTCGCGATAGCCACAAAAAGCCATTTGACTCAATGTTTGTGCAGAATAAATCAAGATAAAAATTGAACATAGCCATCATGAGAATGGAGATTAATTTTTTTAACCATTTAACTCCTCAGATTTCAGTTCTGGTTGGTTTCCTGGCATGCAAACGGATCAGAGCACAAATCTCTGCCACAGCTTATCACTTTCATTGGTGGCATATACTTGTGTGCATTGTCACTTATAACATATATTTAAAAATGTATTGGCTTATAGCGAGATATACATACACTGCTTAAAAGCGACAGGAAAATCTCGTCACCCACATGAATTTTTTTCTGTTCCTCGCTTGCTTTTCTTACGCATTTCATGAGTAGATGCACTAATCCTCTTCACGTCTGTGAAATCTGCTTGTAGAATTTATTTTTTAGGCAGACCCACGCAGTCGTTCACACTAATTCTGATTTATTTTTAGCATAGCTAGTGTGTTAACATTTTCTTCCTTGGCTGTTGCGCTGAGCACACACAGCATCATTACGAGCACTGGAGCTGGCAAATATATCAATGTAGCATGACTGTCGTGAACTCTGTAGTTGATGTCGTGGGTTTCTGATCTTCATTGTGGAGCTGTGTGATTTTCAGACAGGGCTGACGTTCTTTTACATGCATTCGTCTTCTGCTTTAGTTGTTTTTGACCAGGCAGTAGTGCCACACATCAAATCTCTCCTGAAAATTTCCATTTCAACTTGTGATATAATGTACTTATTCAATAAAAGATAGCCTAGATTATTTAATAGGAAACAAACTAGTATTAATATTTAACTTTCAGAAATTTAATGGGAGGATTTTTTTTTTAAGTTTAGTTTCCAATCCAGGAATTTCTCGAGCTGAATAAATGTGAAGACTGTCCATCAACTGCTTAATGGCGGCCGTGGACTTCAATTAAGGAGTCCTAAGGTCCGTACCCTCTTGAAATATGAAGACTTGTTTGCAAAATGTTAAATCATATCCAGTGCGTAATGATTGATACGTTTATTGATTAAACCTGTGCTTAATGATATCATGGTTCCTTTTTTCGCGATGAAATAACAAAAAGTGTGTTTCTTTTTTCAGGCTTTCTTAAAGCGTCAGTGTCAATGTCCAACTGATTCTCTTGGTGCATCTCGTGGGATTCGAATTTTACCGAATCAATTGGCAAGTACTCGCCGAGCAGATGGACGTGACCATTTCATCGCTGCTGATGGAGTTTCCATTGCAAGCATGGTTCACGTTAATAGAGTCAGAGATAAAGTTTCGTGAAAACTGAAAGTGGATAAAATAGGCGTTGTTAGGGCTGTATACGGCCGATAGATTTTTATGGGCCATGTTAGGCATGGAGTGAAAATTTTAATCAAGCTTATTTTGGAAAAAATTGCACTGTTCAATGTGGTATCAGTAGCAATGTAATTTACAGAGAAAGTATGCATGGCGTAATATTTTATAGTTGAAACAATTTTGACAGGTAGCTAAGGTTATGTATTGTTAAGCAACAGTTAAGCTGTTAAGCGTAGTTAAGCAACAACGGAAATGAAAACTAGCTCGAGATTATATTTGCCTCTTTGTGATGTTCCTCATAAGATCCTCGAGATGTTTAGCTGTGTTTGGATAACGTCGAGATGCATATGTAAGTTGCAAGATTGAAAATGCGGGTGAAGTGTTGGTTCCGGGCTATAATAATGGGGCTGACATAAGAAAGGTATCCTTATTCAGTCCCATGCCCTCGTGCTTATGCTTATTGGGCACGTGTGGCTAAGCACTGATATTTCCGTTCATGGTGTTATTGATTAATCACGAATTTTTTTTCTTTTCCATTAATCCAGGCACCAATAAGATATATTGCATGGATACGAACAATTTACATTTCCGCGTCGTGGCGACTTTGTATGCTTTAATATTGAGAATGTTCACTCATGAACTCTGATAATACGAAAGATGGATCTTAGCACGCATGACGCTAAATCATCACACCCAACTTTTCCGGTATGCTTTGCTCCGAGCATTTGTTGCTGTTTTTTCAGCGGACTTGTAAATCTTGCAATACAATGTGATTCATAGAAAAGAGTGAAGCGTAGATATGACTAATAATTTATAACACATACCAGCCGAGGATTACATTTACAACGTCACTTTCATGATGACTGCTTGCTGCACTCATTCATTTCTCTAGAAAGAGAGAGAGAGAGAGCAATAGAAAAAACGATGTTATATCATTATTCCAAATGTACATAAGCTTTTACGCACCGCCTGATAATAAGTATATCCATCCTCACTCTGACTTGTGACAAGCTCAACACTGCCTAATGCGGATTAATATAATATGTATGTACCTCATGTAATAACAGGACTCATAAGGGAAACAATGGACTCGTGCAGCATTAATGCTTCACCTGAATTCCCCTCACATTTTTTGTTGAAAATAATCCTGACTTATTTTTAACCTCGATCACGAGTTAAACTCTCCCCTTTGCTTTTGATGTACGTACACAGAGTAACAGCTCCAGTACTGATGATACGTTACATCATGCATTTCGGCCGCAGTGTTTCAGCTTTAGCGACATTTTGCCTGGCAAGAGGATCACAGCACAAATCTCTCCAGAAGAATCACATTTATATTGGTCGCATACAATTTTCTGTGATTTTGATATCAGTAAGCAAAATCATTCTTGTGAATACTTGAGGCAGTGAGTCCATAATATCCCAGAAAACAAGCAAAATGTTGGACTGCAAGCATTGTTTAAAAATTCCGGAGAGCAGAAAGGACATTTAAGTGAAAGTGGGATTTAAATTTCCCCAAGTCATTCATTGTTTAGTGTTCTAAATTGTTACATATTTTTAATCAGTAAAAGTGATATCTATCGTGATTGCTATAAATGGAAACACAGCACGGTATTACCTAAAAAGCTACATTTCTAATTAATACCAGTATTAACTTGTATCATAAACGGTGACGTCATTTTTCCTATTGCAGGTTGTGATAGACAAAGTTTGATGTTTTTCTTTGCAGATATTCTCGACGCATCAATTTCATCCCACATCCTTGCAGTCTCCAGGACAGTTTGAGATGTACGCTAGAGGATGCGGGGTTTAGAACCAAGGGCGTGGTCTGTCATCTGTCGAAACAGGAGGACCGTTGAGACTCTTATTCGATTTTTGCTGTGATTCATGGAAACTGGGACATAGAGTAGGTGGTGCGAGAGAGAAAGTTGAGAACGCGATTCAACATATTATTGTACTAGTTTCATTAAAGGCTTTCCGCTATCAGGTCCATTTCACTGTTGAATGTGCTTCACTGTTGTATCAGTGAAAGATGAATGAATTTGAGTCAAGATGGCTGGAGTCTCTGTCAATGAACATTTCGAATCGTGCAGAATTTTTGTTTCGCAGTACAACATTCAGTGCTAGTTTTGGTCACAATATAAATTGAAATTGGTAATGTACACCGTTTCAAAACTGTTTGGATTATTTACGATATTGTCTTTAAGTTGGGCACTTATGGTATCTCGCGTGGAATATCTGATGAAATATGCTGAATGTTCTTTTCCCGTTGCTGATGGATGGAGCTATTACCATGGTTATTCTACCAGGCTTTCTTTATGGAAATTACATCAAGGTGAAAGTCGTCGTTAGCTTCTCCAGGTTTGTATCCTCCAATAATTGAAGTCAATCTTAAACAGGATATTTATTTATTTAAAAAATAATTTTTGTATCGTTAGCTTAACGATTAGATGTTACGTTTTAATGTAAAAATGTGACACGTAACTTGTACGATTCATCATGTGTACATGGAGTCCCTGTAATCGGACTTGACGTTGGTTCAGGATGACTGTACATTAGATTTGCAAATCTATGCAGCTTTGATAACTCGCCGGAAACTTAGAAGCCTTAGCCACTAAGAATTTCTAACTAACTTGAAGTAAGCTCAAATATGCACAACATTTTTTATACGGAAATCCACTAGGCAGATGATTCATTAAGTTGCGGTGATCGCTCAGTGTCATTTTGCAATGACGTAGCTGTTGGGAAGCAGCCAGTAAATTCCGTCTCCTTTTTACTAGGGTGAAAAAGTGCACAAATAAAAAATGTGTTCAGTGTCGCATTAAACGATGACACGCAATTTGAATAGTGGGAGATTGTATTTTGAACTAAGCAAGATTTTATGAAATTGCATCGAACGAGAACGTTTTCTTTAAAATGTGTTGTACGTTTCCTTGTAATGTAAACAGGGTGACAATTATATATTTAAGTTAAAAAAATATGTACTTAAACCACGTTGAGGGAATATTTGCATAACAATGTGTGAGCTAGAGAAAGCAACCCATTCAATAAAACGTGTATTAAATATATGAAAACGAATTTTTGTACCCGGTGTATTTTTCTTATTTACAATAAATGTTTTTTACTGATCGGTTTACTGTTAAAATGTGAAGCGTTACCCATTTGTGCATTCGATGTCCATAAAAAATTTATGTGCATAAATATTGGCTAAAATGATTATGATGGCACCCGTTGCCATACAAAAAAATGTATGTAGTTACCCACATAAAAATATGCATCTCACAAATCAAAATCATCAGTCTAGTCATTATCTGTCTCTGATTAATAAAAATATCATTTTGCATAAACGTCGCATGACAAAATGTTGAGCATGCGCATACATATCAACAGAGAGAATTGTGATGTATTTTTTTAGGTTTTCATTCGACGGATTTATTTATGTTTTCCTCTCAACCAAACAAGTGAGTGTATCCTGGCACATCAAAGAAACATGTCAAAGTGGTTCAGCAAATTGACGCATTGATTAGTATATGAACCTCGTATAACAGAGCCAAAAAAGATGCGGATAGCAATTTATATCTGTCCAATACACGTTTCCTTGTTAAGTAATCCTGCTTTATTTTTAGCTCGGCTCATCATTGGAAATCTGCCTGTGCTGATGTTTTACACTTTGAGAGCAACAACCCGAACAAAAGTAATGAGGTATGGAATGGATGAATGAATTGGGTTTTCCTTTTTATATTCATTATTGGTTTGGAAGCATGTTTTGTGAGACAACGTTACAACAAAACGAAGCTGAAGTGCTGGCATCGTTGTCAACATATTTTTACGAACCCTATAACACACATTTCCAAACTCTTAGAAGTAACAAGCATTTTCTGTGAGGAGTATGGAGTTGTTTTTGGGGCGAACGTAACAACACTCGTTTCGAGATATTGTATTTACTCGTGTAACATTTAAGGAAGGGCAAACAGACAGACAAGCAGACACCTAAACTATCACATTGTTCCGATGACGATGGTTGCAGGATAGAATCATTCAACTCTCGCTGCGCTCGTTCATTCTATTCCAAGCAAAACAAAAAAGAGAACAGCATCTTGCTCAGGCTTGCCAACAGAAGTTCATCGCAAATGTATTTTTATCAGAGGAATTTCTTTTTAGCTTTAGTCAAGTCTGGTCTGGCAACATGATAACAGGCTTTCAACTTGACTTATCCGTTCCATTCAGGCTGAATGATTCAGCGTACAACGTTAGCAAAATATTTTGCTGCAAACATTGCTCAAATTCCCAAAAGACTTTCGGGTCACTTGAGTGAAAGTGATGTTTAAGTAGCTCCAGTTTCTTAATTTCTGGTGTTTGAAAGTTTTACCTTTTGGAATTTCTAACTGATTGAAAAGGGATAAAATGGAAACGTGGTGCAGACGGAAGCAGTTCAAAATCAGATAACGACGGCGTCACTTATTAAGAAAATACTAATAGGTGAGCTGAAATCAAGATACATAATTTGACTGAAAACTTATCATGCATCTAGCATTTCCGGATACTCAGAACTTAATGCGTAAGTCCGACATTTCCATTTTAATTAAAAGGATTGTCTACATTACAGTTACGCCCGGGACGGTCACATCATGATAATCACAACCATACCACACCTTACCCCGATCATACATGACGTGTATATGTATGGAGAGGTCCTGGCCGCCCTGACCATTAATGCGATGAGGAGAAAGTTTGTAAGTATTAATTAAAAATTACACTTTAAATTAAAAAGAGTATTAGTTGATACCTTAATCATTTAATTCAATTTGGCTATTCAAGTTTTCAGTAAAAGAAATTTTCATTTTGTGGTTTTAGGCATTCGTCTAAAAAATGTAGAAAATTTTTTTTGCATCAGCGAGTGGAAGAAACTTTAGGAAGAAACCTAAAAACATCTCAGCCATCTCTCCAGCAACTTTAACCGTGAGAAAATCATGAATGGATCCAAGTTGTACCGTACTTTGTAATTGGAGTTAAGACTCAAGTCCAATTGACAAACCGTTTATCGATTCTTCCAATTTTAAAATAGCTAGCATGTTTGGCTCGTAATGTAAACGTTGCCACTACAACAAAACCGGAGAGTAAAAAACCGGCTACGATGTCATCGTTAAAACCGTCACACAATAAGACATGGTCTGTGGTGAGGGATCAACAGCAGATTTTGTCCTACTTTTTTCCGTTTTTTTCTGACAGTATTCTAATGGTGCAAAAATGTGTTTCGCCATGACTGAATTATTTTCTCAACCATTCTCACATCAACTGGAATCGTCCTGAACTTTGAATCTAATATCTGATTTTTCCGCATGTAAACCACTTTAGAATTCTTTACACTTGTCGTAAAGGCACTGGTAGATGCAGTCGTGTCAACAATTACGAATTGTACAAATAGTACTGGAATCATTGGGACTGAATTGGGAAATGTATCCTAATTCAGTTCCATTCCTCTGTACACTCAATGAACGAAACTAGCTAGAAGTAAAATGTAAACAATACAGGACCACTAAACAACTTGCGTTGATAAATATATGGAATCTATACCAACCATGTTATCAGTACTTCTAAAGTCCACAACGCCAACCAAATCCAAATGTACAGGAGAGTGTAAAAATTTTCCGCTGGTATTCATTGAGTGCAGAGTAGTATCCTATCTGATGTATTTGTCATTCAAAATAAATATATGCAGTTCCGTAAAATGGAAACTTAAGTATATGTAAAAATGTAACGAATAATTTATTTGTGACAACGTTTGTCTGCTTGAACTATTGTGCATAGGTAATAAATTAATGGCATCAAAAGAAGATTTTTTAAACTCTTCTAAACCTTTGGACACGCTTGTTGTAGAAGAGACGGCAGTTGGTTGGAATTAAAAATTGAATATTTGGATTCTGATTGGAAGCAGTCGACTTTATAAAATATGCTCATGCTAAATGCGTTAATGTAAAACGGTTTGCTGACATTATCATTCATCAATATGACCAATAAAGTTTCCAATGTCAATACAAATTGTAATGCACGTTGTACATTTTTTTATACATCCACTTCCTTTGACTTCTGACTAGACTCATCAATTTATTATGAGAATGTATCCATGCACCTCGGTTTACATGTGCATAAAGTCTGCTTGAAACACGGATCCTCATGGTGCTTTGGGTATCAAATACAACCGTTACTTTCATCAGGTCAAGAATTTCTGAATGAATGAATGCATTATTGCCGTCAAGTATGTACAACGTCAAAGAATTACAATGTAGCTTCCAATATAAAGAACATAGCATGCTCTTTTTATAGTAACAAGTGGCGAGCGGATTCATGAAATGCATGTCAATAAAAAAGGATCATGACCTACGACGAGATATGCATGTGAATGGTTTATAAGATACAGCAAAATCATATCATCCAGACTGAATTCTCCTACTGCCTCTAATGATAATGAAATCAAAGCTGCTTATGTTACAAATTATGCTTTCATATAAACACACACAGCTCATATGTTCTTATTATTTCTTACATATTTTTAGCCCAGCTTCTGCGTTATCATTTCCCTGATGCACAAAAATAGCCACAGTTCCTGTTCTTTTTATTCACACAGAAAACAACATTTCCAGCTCTCCAACTGACAACATCACCATGGGGCATGAATACTTTGAGCTCTGCAGTTGGTATTGTCAGTTTGGAATCTTTTTACTGAGCTGTATGAATATCGGGACGACGCTGTATGTTTTACATGCGTTCTACTTGTATCTGTAATTGAGTTATTGCACAAGTGTGTAAAATAGCGCAAGATTATTTGTACCTTTTACACAGCAGATTAGGCAAAAATTACAAATGTGTCGTCATTTTATACTGCCTTATGAACGCGAATTTGAACATAATTTGAACATTTACGGTTCCGTTTTAATGTAAAAAACAGTACTTCCATTTATGAAGATAATAATTGATAAATTATCTTTCTAGATTTCCGGGTCAAGTAACGGTTGGTACACATCCAAGGATTTTGAAGAACAGTTTGGGGCCCTTCGTCGGGATCAAATTATGGGGTCATCGAAAACTGGTCCGAAAATGTGTGATTTAACATTTGTGGATCAGTTCTACTAAACTCTCCTTTCTCCGGCATGAGCATCACTATTCAATATGATTTCGGCAGTATGAGAGCAGCGGGATTGAAATTCTGGAAACAATGGTTTCTAGCTAATGAAAACAAAAATGCGTCACTCTTTCCAAGTGAGCTGGCACTATATGAGGTTATCCCATGATTGTTGACGACATTGTAGTTGGTTAGCACTGGAGAATGGCATACATTGTATTATGTAGCCGTTTCTCGACGGCTAGTCGTTAGTATGCATATTAATAACTTATTTCCTGAAAAAGTTCAGTTGTCCATAGCAGCGAAAAAAAGTAGTTTTGCGGTTACCTAAGCAAATTTATCTAATTGCAAGTTGGGTTTATCACTTTTGACCTAACATGTTTATCCAAACTCTGTCCAAATATGAACGTCGGGATCCCTTAGTATTTCTGGCCACATATATTTTTGGCAATTTAAAGCTCCGGTCTCAAGAATTTTATTGGTAGCCGAAATATCAAATATGCATGTCAATTGAATTGCAGTCAAGTGATCAACCTACTAACGGCCGCATTTTGCTAGTCAATAGTAAGGCAGATCACAGTTGTCGGCCTTGAGTTGGCCGAGTTTATCCATTCCCCGTTCCTTAATAAAAGCTGTAAACTTTTGCCTAAAATATAAATTGTAGGTCACGTCTAGTTGGCAATGATTTCATTCGTTTTCAATGTTGTACTTTCAGCACTAACGGTGCAATGTAGCATAAGTTACAGCTGAACGTTCTAAACGAACATTGCAATTTTTTCCATAAACAAATCACCTACTTGACGCATGCATATTTCTCCAAATACACCAAATGGACAAAACAGGGCATGAATCCTTCATCATTCATCACCTCCCTCTGCTATGGAAAATCAAATGCATCCATTATTATGCTTTCACCGAGTAAAGTATTACTGAATGAATGTATTATTGCAATTAAAACATTTAAATACCGCTTTTTATATGCAGATCAGTGCAGTAACCTTTTATAATGACCAGTGCCTAGCGGCTTTCCAAAAAATGATAATTAAAAACAGATCATCAAATTGCAACATTTCTACATTCCTGATAAAGACAACTTTTGCACGGCATGGATGTATTAAGCTTATTGTGAGTTGTGTAAATTGCTATTAAGATTTATGCGCTGTCATTGTGTGTGTGTGGGGTCACTGGTATTTCTTCTTCCTTTCAAATTGGTAATTCAGTGAAAGCAAATGAAATTTTTCTGATTTACATTTTGTGTTGTAAATAAGTAAAATTACGTGATAGTGTGATAGTGTCTAGTAAATAGAAGTAAGTAGTACACCCATTCTGGAGCATATAAAACAAAACGTCTGGGGATCAAAGGCGATTACATTTGATGGTTTTCATCACACACCATATCAAAAGCTTGACGGCAAGCTATAATGAAATGCATTCATAATCAGACTTTTTCTGTTGATGCTTTCCATTCATTTGCTCTCAAATGTCCAGCAGTTTTCAAGCATTCACAGTAAATCAAGAAGGTGCCGTCCATCCATCTTGTGCAATACTTAATTTGAATCAACAAAAACATCCAAATCGTCAACACGACTATAACATATATAATTCCAATAACCACGAAATGAATGCTGTTTTATTCTTTGTTTAATATTGTTACATACCACGTGCTCGTGATCACCATTCATACTGATTTATTTTTAGCTCGGCTCTTGTGTTAAAAAGTTTCTTCTCTGCTGCTCTTCTTGAACGACTGAGTGGCATTTCCAGCACGAAAAAATATCCTGATATGGTATGAGTGCATTGAGCTCTGTACTTGATACTGGACCTTCACCACATTCAGTCAGCTCTAGTTCTACTTGGCCTGGTAACAAGACAGCAGCACTAATCTCTGCATCCATTTTATCCTTTTTAACATTCGCAATCAATACGCATTCAGGTGCAGTGGGAGCAAAGATAAAATATTCGCGTGAATAAACCAGGACATCTTTGCAGTAATTTCAGAGTAACATATGCGAAACGTTAAACTACCAGCTTCGTTAAAAAACGCATAATCCGGGCAGTAAATTTTATTAAAAGTGATTCATTTTTTTAAATGTTTGTGTTGTTATGAAGTGATCCTGATTTAAAATGGAAATCAAAATATAATCCAAAATCATCAAAAAAGTAGCATATTTATCTGAATAGGTATGCACGTTACGCTGACGAAGGGGTCACGGCAATAAAACGGGGTTATTGGATTGGTATTGCATTTTTGTTTGAAGTAAAAAAGGTAAGCCTAAGAATTTAATTGAGATGGCAGTGAATCAAGTTGCCTTCAGTGGAGCAAGTAATATAAGTCTGCATTTTTGTTTTCATTTAAATAGCTAACAGCAGTTCCAGGATGCCCGGGTGGGCCAAAATTTCAACACGAAAATGTCCACCACAACAACGTCAACGGTTTACCATACGTGGCAACAATTCGGCGATGCCCATGCCTTTCCTCCGATTACATGTATAAAATCATAAAATGGTAATTAAAATTAAACACTACGCCCAATCTTTTTGGTAATATCTTGTTAACTGAGATTTAGTGTCTAATGCATTTGGTACATCCTTTTCCAGGTTCTCTTGTTGTATCAAGGTCAGCACATTTCCTGCAATTTTTAAAGAGACTTTAGATGGGTCAGCATAGATGCATTTGGAGTAGAGACCAGTGACCTTCTGAATCCGTTGACAGGGACGAAGGTCATATTTGCTTATATGGGGTGTACAGTAAATAGTCACACGGGGGTGCTATACTGATCAATGTGGCATCAGTGGTAGCGGAATATTCAAAGGAATGCAATTCAAGATATATCTTGACCATTAGTCAGTTGATTGCAAATTATATACTATTATGTGTAGCGGCACAAACGACAAGCTTTTGTATCGGAAACATTTTGTGAGCGGAGTATTTTTCGTCATTCCGATTCCAGGATGTTTACACCACCTTCAGATTTGAGTGTAAAACTAAGCCAAATGGGTGCAAATTTTGGGGTGATGTTGCGCTGTAAGTTGCTAAAAATATTTGTAGTTACATAAACAAATATTTGCAATCGAGTTTGGCCACTCAAATAATGTAAACTCCAGTGACAATTTATGCTATCCATGCAGTAGTATTCGTTTGGCCATGATTTTTGGAGTGCTGTGCGTTGTAGAACGTGTAAATCACTTTCCAATTGGAAAAGCGTATTAGTCTTCAAAATTCGTGTTTCACTGAGAGTTGCTGAAAGGCAACATGTTGTATTTTAATATAAAAATCAACATGTTTCTTATAATTCCGGGAAACAGTTGTGGGTGGCTAGTTTATAGCACGGCCAGATGTATTTTCCGTGGCTCTGATTTTTAACCAACACAAACCTCGTTTGGCTTACAAAGTATTGCGGTTTACTTCGCAAAAATTAAATTGATGAAAAATGTGTTTCAAGAAGACTGAATAATATTGAATATTAACTGCAGTTGAGGAATCCATGTTTGCTAGAAAATATCCTAGGGCAATTTTAAAGACATGTCGCCACAATCCGGGTTTGAATTTTATTTCGTAAGAACTGAAAATTCGTGGAATTTGATGAATATGGTATTAATTCCCGTGTATAGATAGAGTGAGGTCAACAGTCGGCACTAGGACAAATTGTTGGGTCTGTTTAACGATATGCCTATTGGCTTGAAAATTATCCGTCATTGTGAACGCATCCAAGGACATGCTGTTGTACGTACAAAAATCGCATTCATAATTTTATGGTTGAATATCTCCCCGCAAGGTAGTCGGGTTACGTCACCATTAGCAGCAACTGTTGCCAGAAAATTAACTCTGAAATGTATACTATGTTTTGACACATAATATCCGCTTTGTCTTGCCTCATATGTGCATATTGGAACTTGGTTTATGATGACCAATAATACGATATCTCTAAGATTAATTTTCCACTTCGACATTATATAATGCACTGAAAATGAGTGAAGACTGAGTATATGGCCATTTGTCTCATGACGTCATAGATTGTATTTCAGGGTGTTAGAGACATTTCCCGGGATACGAGATCAACCCCATTAATGATAATGAATTTTGCAGCATCAAAATGCAACAATCATTAGAATGTATCTCGGTGATTGCGTAAGTTAAAGGCTTTACGCTGTTTTAATGTAAAAAGCATAACAGGCGAGCACCGTGTCCACGAACCAATCATAGGGCATGGAACTAATTGTTAATTATACATACCTATGATCCGCCATATATCGATATGAATCAATTATACATGCATCTTCATTCTGTCCAGTTTGTTACATCATATAATAATAGGCAGTAGATGCAAACAAGTTCATGCTAAATATTAATGACGGGTAATGCGTTTGTTTTTGAATGCTTTACTTTGACACATGTGAGATTTTTAACTCACTCTAATATTCTTGTGTGGAAATTTTCACCAAGATGAAAGTTTGTTCGTTCAGAATTTCCGGCAAAATGCTGGGACAGGCGATATAGTTGCAGAGACTTCTTGCACTGCGCCAGTGGCCGCAGTACATAATTGTACCTTATGATTTCAATCAAGTTATCATCCCTTTGAATATTTGCCAACTGCCAATGCACCAGAGTTCATTGCAGAATTGCATTGATAGCCGTCATTGCCCCTAATCCATTTAATCAAGTTAATGATTTTCTTGAGGCACATGGATAAATGGTTTGTTTATAAGGAACAGCGAAATCATTTCGTCCAGAGTGAGTATTGTTGGCGCTTGCTTGTTTTCCTATGAATTTCCTGGACGGTTGACTTGCGCGTATGGATGCTTTTCCATTAATACAACAAATGTGATATATTGCTCCTGCACACTGATAAATCATTATGCAAAATGCAGTTGGAGAGGAAGAGTGATACAAGTCATTATCACATGTACAGACAACATTTATCCGCTGACATATCCGTTTAATAATTCTGAGCTATTGACGGAGCGTTGGACCTGGACGACTTCATTTCATTTTCCCAATTGTATATCGGCTGTCATGGAATGAATGAAAATGTATAAATCCAATCCCACTCTGACTTGTACAAATACCATCAAAACAGAATTAGATGTCACACAGGTCAGCGTATTGCAGTAAATGTATCAAGTAATAACGGTATATAAAGCTGTTTACACATTTAAAATTTATATTTCATTGAAACACCGCTTGGTCGTTGGAATGGATAGTGATTTGTTTTATGTTCATCTTGTGACTTAAAAGATTATCGGAGCTGCTGTTGCACAGAAACATCTGGAGTATTGTAGATACATGTAGCTGGAAAAACATAAAAGCATCAAGAGTTGAACTCCAGTTCATTGAGCTGGAATTATTTTTGGTTTTAAACTTTCACAACAGCAAAACGTTGACGAGTTGAAAATGATCAAAATTTTGGTAGCAAAGTAAATTGCTAATAATAAGGAGCCCCTGAATTTCACAGTTCATTAAAGTTTTGTGTAACCCATTCATAAGGTAATTAGGTTTACTTGAGAAAGTATGAATAATTTTCAAGGACGATTTCCATGTTTTGGAACTGTTTTGATGTCGACAAGAGAGCCGAGAGTAAAGTCAAACAAATCAGATTTGCATGTGTAAAAGTTTAGAATAAATTGCGCCAAATTTTCATTCTTGTCAAACAGGAGCGACGGACAGACAGTCAGACGTGTCGCGATTAGGATACCATTACAAACAGTTGTGTAATAAAGTGGGGTGATATTTTGATCAATATATCCTACTGTGTATTAGTTTTCTACGAATATGAATTTCATTCATTCCTAAGAATTAATAATGTTTGACCTAGCAACAAGATCGCCATCAAAATCTTTTCATCAGCTTTCCAAAGGAATTCGGCTCATTCTTGTATGCCTTATAAGAAACCTGCAAGCATTAAAATTACATTACAAAAATTATTCTGATGCCAACTAAGGAATAGAATGTGAACGTGATGCAGTGAAAAAAATATCCCGTCATCAATGGAACGAAATAATAAAACGGTGTAACTGATTTAGTGACTTGTACACAACACTAATAGGTAAAATCTACAGTTGCTATATGAATTACACGGAGACCAAAATAAGTACAACATTTCTTAGGCTGTATCAATAGCAACTGAGCAACATTAACACTTTTTATTTAAATTCATTATTTTTTCGTCCCAGGTATACAACCGACTCGTGCATTTAAAGTGTTCAAAAAGTAACGCTACAAGGGTATTGAAAATGTATGTTAAAATATTTTTCAGGCGTAAAATGTGTTATGTCACGGATGCTGAAAAAAACTCCTATAGTCATTAAGAAATTATACACAGAAACTGTCGCGTACCCATATGTCTATACGGATTGAATGTTTACAACAGTTAATGATGGTAGCAATGAAATCTACTTCTAGTTCACAAACAGTGAAATTTGTAAAACAATTCGTGCTTAAAGAAAACAATGTTAACGTTATATGTATATCATTGCAATTGTGACACCTATATGTCACCTTACACACACCATAGGTAGTAACTGAAATTCGCAAAATTGAGAAATTTCACGGAGATCACGTTGGTGTTTAAATAATCTTTTACACTACTTGTAAAGTTGTACACAAATTTTGCTCGAATTGCTCGAATTTTGTACAAGCTGGCGTTGATATCCCACGACTATGGTAACATGAGTAACTTGGTGCGGTGGTAATGATGGCAGGCGTAGTTACGGAGTAATAATGGTAATTATGGTTCTTTATAATTCTTTTATTTGACCGATCAGTTTAGGAGCTGATGCAATGTGGTGAAAATTTGGGCATCTTAGTCATTGCGATTTTGGTAAATGGAGTCAATCAATTAAGAGTTTCAACATATCTCCTTGTTTCGAGCCAGTACTTGTAACGACATTAAAAAATGAGTGGTCGAGTATGATTCGTCGAAGGTAATATCTACAGAGTGCCGTATTATATCCTTTGAATGAATTATAAATGTTTCTTAATTCTACCCAGTTTATTTTCCTGTGAATTATATTATGCACATATACAAAAACATTTGTAAAATACTTAGAATAGTGCTCTCTAATGTGGTTTTGGTTGAATGTAAATCCTTCTTACTTTTGCGTAAGTTATTTCATTACGGTTCTGTTTTAATTTAAAAAATATTGCTAGAGTCATTTGTTTACGCGTTATATATATCAATAAATTAGTAGTTCATTATAATTGACTTTGTTTCTAGATGACCAAATGAAACGTTACTAAGCCAGCTAAACAAAATGAGCTCATGACCTGATTTATCATGAATATTTGCTTTGCTCGCTAAGCACACAAAAAACATAACGAGATCGTTTTTTTTCATTTGTGTAATTCAAGTAGCTGAAATATTACATCCATTGAATTACATGTGTTGTTAATGGAGACAAAAGTTGATTAAGATTTTCTGCATTGACGCAGTACTTTGCAAGCTATCCGTGTTGTTCATTTTTTTCTGTGAGTTGTCACTTTCGAGTAAAAGCAGCATCCATGCCAAACAAACACAGTCAATCCAATTTCGTTTTCGCGTTTGTAAAACTGCACTTTAGTTACCTATTTTGCATCAATGCCAGATGTACAAACGGTCCGTGTGGATGTGGCCAATAATCCATTTATGGTAACGGGAGGAAGGCTATTTATATACGATTAATTACACTGATACGCATGCCACTCGTTTGTTTACAAAGATGTTGACTTATTTTTAGCTCGCACCTAGAAGCAGAACGGTGTTACATTGTGTGTGTATCCACTCTTCAGTTTTTGGTTATTCGTGGCCAAAACGGCATAACGCACAAATCTCGGCAGAAACTTTTCATTTAACATCATACCGCACCAGTTTGTGCCTTAGTGAACATAATTGTTGTAGAGAGCGAGGAGAAATGCAGTTACAGTTCAGAAACGTGTCCCAAATAAAAAATATAGCTTCAGAAACTGTCACTGTAAGTGAGCGGTTACATTGGTGTCAATTCAATTTACATTCATTGAGTATGAAGACAGTGCTTTTCTTCCCGTCTAAATAGTTACCAATCTTTCAGGAAGTCTTTGACCTGCTCTAGTTTAATGACGGGTGACCGCTTCCATAGTGCTGGAGCATCCATGATCTCACTCATTCGGAGCCCATGGGCTGGTAACCGAAAACTCTGACGAAAATGTAAGTACTAAATCATAAGCGGTACTAGAATACTGAAAGCATTACCTATTTAAATCATCAAAAATGATGTAATGTTTCCTTTATTCAAGCATTTAAAGAAGTAAAATTTATATGTTCTATTTTTTTAGACTTTCCTGTCCGAGAAACCTGTTCAGCGGCGGATTCTGAAGACATGTTTTAATGACCTCACGCCGTTATAATCAGGGACATGCTTACTGTGATAATTACATATCAGGTTTATTAGATTGTAGTGGCGGCTTGTTTAGAATCATGCGCAAATGGAAGGGAGAATATCAGTGTAAAGATCGCAGCACAAACACACGGTTGTCTGTGGAACCAAATTTAGGAAAAAATGTGGGACGATGTTCCATGTTTCTGTCATGATTTTATTCCCCAACATGACACGTAATTGAATATAAACCGATTTTTTAAATCTGATTTTCGTTGTTTCACATCAAGCCCAAGTGATCAATTAATGAGATGTGGCTAAAAAGGTAATTGTTGTTTTGAGGATATTTCCACATGTTTTTCTGGAGCCATTATGTGAGCAATGTTTCCAAAATATTGCTAGTAGCGAAATGTTAGAACTGATTTGGTATGTACTCTTGTAACCTGTAGCCAGAAATGTATCAAGTGCAATTTTTTGTACGCTGAAGAAACGTGGCTAAACAAGTTAATGTAACCTACTTAACTTATGACCACTGACGCAGGTATTATTTTCAATATATGGCTTCAAGTAATGGCTTGTCATGGCGATTTAATATGATTGAGCATCGAGAATGTCCACTTTACGCTCAAGGTTAAAGGTCAATTCATTATTATGAGCTAACAGTGTGAAACTCATTTTGATACCATTTTAGGGTTTAGAGGCTGATGAATAAATTCAAACTTGTACAAGTCAAGGCCGGTAATGAACGTTAACTTGTTGAATATGCTGAACAAAAACAATTTCATACACAAAAATGTATAAGACACGTATAGCTTCAAAAATTATGATATGTCGGCAGTGGTCACCAACCCGAACACTGGCAATTTCAAATAAAATTGAATCAAGTCAAAAGGAGAAATTGGAAGAATTTCACTTTTGTATTGTATGAAGCCACTATGAACACTTTCGTTTTTTTGCGACGTCGTCGCATACGCGGGATATTGGATTGTACTTTATAATCGTTTTTTTTCCTGCGCAAAGGGCGAAAAATAATAAAATATGTAAAAAAGTTGGGACATTGTGAGACAACTCAGTTTTAGGCGCATTTGGCCCAAAAACTATAATTATTTTTAGAAATTTGGATAAAGTTATGGTGTGCTTTCAATTTTATGCGTTCGGAGTAGAATTTTTGCGAGGAGCGGGAATAATATTATTCGCACGAACTCGGGGAAGTTTTCATATCCCTGGATGCCACTCTGTTACTAATTATTTTTCTGTTATAATGTTCTGGTAGGTATATTTTTGACTCGACATATTTCGTGAATACCAAGGAAAATGTATCGCCTGGTATGGATATTAAAGATGTTGTTTGCTCAGGCTATATATATGACATACACTGGTGATAGATAATAAAGAATATATAATCTTCTGAAGTGATAAGGCAAATGTTTGCTCCTTTGGAAGGATTCAATATAAGGAGCTATAGAAGTTATGCAATAGTTGTAAATTTGTTTTACGGGCGTACAAAATGAACCAACTTTCTCAAGTATATCTAATTCAAAATGACCTTGCAGGGCTGCAGACGCGTTCTCAAAATGTTTACATGTTGTTCAGCTATTACGGCCCTTGTAGAATCTGTATAGCTCACTTCAAGGTGTATAGTATCTTCATTACAATCTAAAAGGTAATTAAATAGGTAGTGGGGATCCGCGACAAATTAGATGTACCATTTATCAAAATATCTACAATGAACACTCTTCGTTACACTGATTCTGCAAAGGTCACGGTAACTTTGTGTACATCGTATGTATCAAGAGCGAAAATATTGTAAATGTGTCAACTCCGGGAAGAGATCCCAAGGAAGCGTAGAAAATACATTAAGGATGGTATTTTCGAAGGTGATGAAAACATTCTTTAAATGGATTTTTCTTCGATATAGCCAACTTTTTTATCGGATTGTCAATAGTTAAAAGATAATGTAATGGAATATGTCATAATAAATTCATTTGGGGCTGACATAAGAAATGCATCTTAATTCAGTCCCACTTCTAATGTGGTTAAACGGTGAAACGTGGTAATATAAAGAAAACTATATAACTCACGACACATGGTAAGCTGAATAAGATGTCGTTTATGTTGCGTATAAACTAAATTGTATGAAATGTAAATGAAGATGTTTGGGAAGTGTTTCTAGCGTTGTTTTAAGATAAAATGTTTTTATTACTGTATTAAATACGCTTGTGTAGTTTCAATGTTACATTCCATTCGTACTGTGTACGTTTCCTAGAATTTTTGGAAGCACTGTCCGATTCCTTACTTTTCTATGCTCAGGCTCGTGTTAGTGACGCAAGTCTCAGACGCAATTTTCTTTCCACTGCGTAATAATCATTTATTCATTTGAATTCAAAATATATTTTATGAAAATATAAGATTTAGCGTGCCAGAGATCTGTAAAATGTACATCCGAAACCGGAAAGCTACTACATGTTGCGTTGTAAATAAATTGGCGTTGGTCCTCTCAGTAATTCAACAGAAACGAACTATTTATTACCAAGTTCCTCTTCAAAATAATGATTATAACATCTCATGCATGTTACATTTTGAATACGGAGAACTGCTTCGGCAGAGTTGATCCGTGTATGAAAGTAAATGTTATTCCGGATGTGTTTGAGTTTGCTTGGCCGTCGTCCTTCCAAATCGGTTGCCGTTAACCTATAAAGCTGTTTTGCTCCAGACGAACCCTTTCCTCGTTTAGGATTTGGCTGTTCAGGACATCTAAAACGGAAAAAATAATCATTCTTTAAGACCCCAACATTACAAACGCATGTTGCTCATTTGTCACATATTTAAGTATAACTTGCGACTATGATGATATCACATTATGTTTAATTGTAAGGAAATCGCTATTACCTGGGTAAAGTGGATTCACTGGCTGTTTGGTTGGCTTTGGCTTCTTGACGCCTGTCCAACAAGCGGTCTCTCCAAGGCACCAAAATTGTCAACACGCAGGCTACAATGACAAGTAAATATAAGATGTGCATCATTTTTTATCTTGACAAGAATACATGTTTGCAAAAGTATGCTTAAATGTCACAACAATACTATTCACACTCCGACATACCAATAAAAGGAAAATAGTAACTAAATTTGTGTTGGCACAAAGCCAAACTGGGTGAATTGAATTGTGTTGGCCACAGTGATGTGAACACAATGTGTGCTCACAAATGTATTGCTATATTCCAAGAAATCTATTTCATTTTACTGGATCAAGGTATTTTAACATTAAAAAATAATTACCTTTGTTTATCGCATTCCATATCAATATGCCCCAACGTGAACCGTAGCTCCATTACCTCCGAGTTTATTCTGTCAACTACATTCTTTTGTACTCCCGCTTCGAACGTCTTCTGAGACAACATTTTTTGCATTTCGCATGTCCACTGTTGTCTGAAGTTGGACCCTTTCATTTCAGCCTCCTTTCTGGAATAGCGGGATTCGACCAGGAATTTCATGTCGCACTTATCCTTCTCCAAACCATTCAACTTTCTCCGTTTCCCAATATTTTCAGCCCAAATCACTTCCAACTCCTTTAACTCGTTAGACTTTTGTTCCAACATACAATTTAGTCTATCGTTCTGCAATTCTGCACACTTCCGAAACTCTCCAATTTGCTCTCCGAGCGACATGAAATTTTGATGTATGAGTTGTCTAAATCTCATAAAATTGATTTCGTCGACGCGCAGCAAATGTTGAATCTGTTTTAGGAACGCGTCCCGGTCACTATTAATACCTTCACACATCTCGACAAACTTCACCCGAGCTAGAATCTGGGGTCTCATTTGGTCAGTCCCGTGAACCATCTCGAGCTTCAAGTTGACCACCTCCAGTCGTCTCTTTTCCACAGTTAAAACCTCGCATTTCAGCTTGCACTTCTCTTGTTCCAAAAACGAGTTTTGTATATCCAAAATATGTGACTTCCCTTCCACCAGTTTTCGAAACTCTTCAACGTCCGGAATGAGTTTTTCCAGAAGACTTGCCAAGTTTTGTAAGAGATTTGTGCTTTCACACAAGTGGTTACAAAGCCATCCCATTTCCCATTTTTTCTCCTCGAGTGTCTTTTTAAGCTTCAGCATCTCCAACTTTCTGTCCAGACCATATAGCACGGAATTGTTAGCCAAACCATTGGTGTTGTTGAGCAGCAGTAAGGAGACGCCCAAACTCATCGAATGTTTTCTGCTGCTGCCGGTATCTTCCGGCTGGACTAATTCCGTTCTTATATGATGGGCAAATGTTTCATTAGTTTGATGGCTTCTGCAATTTCGTGCCTCGTGACTTCCAATATAGCTTGTTGAATGCACTGTTCCACTATCCATTATATTTTTTGCAACAGTAAATGTTTAAAAAATGTAAGAAAAATACTACAGCGATTTCGAAAAATGCGAACAATTGAAATGCGGGCAAGGATCCCGAACACAGAGCGACAAACAGCAGTAACCCAAATGAAATGTTAGGTTGATCTTAAAAAATGTTTTTTTGCTTATGTGTGAAAACATGCAGCGCATACAAGCTAGCTTGCTTTTAACTTGTTAACTCGATATATACTTGTCGACCGCATATATAAAGCTGAACTACATACACAGAAACTACGTCGTGTTTGTGTGTGGATTAGTTGTTATCTGATCCCACGCATGTGTTGTTTTTGGGTGGGGATCATGATGCGATTGCAAACACAGGACAAAGGAGACAAGATTATGCATACCAAAGATACCAAAAATTTCAGAATTTCTGGTTGCTTCAGTTCGGATATATATATAGAAATGCTTGAGAACAGAAATGAATACATTCTAAGGCATACCGCTCTTCCCTCTGACACAATATTTTGGATAAACGCGATCAATAGTAAAAAGGGATCAGATCATAAATGAAGTAAGGTAAATGTTTCCTCATGCAGCCCATTCATGAAAACACTATATTTAAACAAGTGTCGGGTACTTTTCTCGCTCAAGAAAAGCAGTCCTTCTCCACCCAAACAAATCTGCTGTAAAAAAAGGCAATGCAACAGCCCAAAATATTTACCCAAAAGTCTCTCAGATAAGAGGGCTTCGGGAACTCAACAGCAATGATGAACCAACTAGTGTTACAACTTCATTTGAGATTCTACGTAAAACAATGCCGTTATTGTTTTAGGAAAGTACTTGAAACTCAACATAGACTTTCCTTGGCTTTGGATCGGTGGGGGTGGTGGTGATTGTGGTTCGGTACACATGTTTATAGTAAGTCATGTAGATACGAGCATATATACGTCTGCCTTAAAAAAGAAAGGAGTGGCGTACAACAGGCTCGAGTCGAGTGCTGGTAGAAAGCAGTGCATGTAGATTCCTTTCCCTGTTCCTTGCTCTGTTCATTGCTATATGCACGAGTTAATCCAAAAATATACATAGTAAGTGTGAGCTTTGCTTCTTTGCTTCTCTCTTCGTTTCAGCTCAGCTCGTGTCTTCACCTTCTCACTAGCAACAAGTGTGTAAAAAATCGTGTCAAACGAGCTACAAAAAGGACTGGATGCAGTTCACTGAAACAAGTACAAGAGTGAGTTTGAGAAACTCGTGTCGGGTAGTTGGTTCTTGAACTGCTATTAAAGATTAACTATAACTGTTGCAGTAAAGAAGGACTTTTGATCAGATATATTATAAATGTTACATATGTTGAGAGTGCATTGAAATAACATGCGGCATAACTTCAACCGCTACCATTCATTTTGCATTCAGTAGCCCGAAAAAAATACAATAGTAACTAATAATAAAGGGCATATTGAGCGGTTTAAACAGTGTCTTTTGCAATATTTGCCGAACGAGAAAGAAGAAGCTTTAAACTGAAAGTAGCCAAGTGTTAATTAGCCGACAAAATTTAGACCAGAAAGTATTTTCCCCAATCTGTGGAGATACTCGTTTTTTGCTAATCTACCTTACTTCTCATTTCAAATTCATTTGTTGGTATGCAAAGCCCAAACGCCATCAATCGCCCCAGCATAATAATGAAGGCGAGCACCTCAGGTCACACGACCTTGCTGCCACCTGCGCCCATGTATTCATCGACAAGCACCTCAGCAAACAACAGTGAGGATAAGCTGAGTAGCCTGGAGACCCAAGTATCAACTCTAATTACCGAGATAAGCACAATGAAGCAAACACAGGAGAAAATACTTGCCCTGCTTTTGGAGCAAAGGGAACCTAATCCAAATTTTCGAACCTGTTCCTCGTCACATGGATTGCCAAACAGGGAAGATCTTGCACAAATGGATACTACAGCCAATCGTTCTGTATGTCATTCAGACATGGGCCACCAACCAATTGAAAACGAAACAATGCGCTACTCAGGTGACAGCACGTCACTTCCAAACAACAACAGGAATGAGGATGGCGAACCTACAGCTCCAAATCCCAATCTTCCAAATCCTTATCTTCCAGACGAAACAACTGAACCGGTAAGATTGCTTTCATTTCAACTGGTTAAAGCAGTAAATACCATGGAACTAATTTTTAACGAATTTCATTCTCATTACAGTTGCCGGTGAGGGATATTGTGAACATGGACATTCTGCAGAATCCAGGAAAATCCGGCCCAATTCCAGATGACTTGGGATATATTCAAGACGACAACTTTGAAACCAACAGTGATCAAACTGAGCAAGTAAGCAATCACTCATTTCTTCCGTCGTCACAGTATCATAAATACTTTCCCCGGTTTCACGTGACTTTGCTACAATTTATCATTTCTTCAAAACAATTAGGACACGGAAACGTTGGGAGAAATCGATGAAAATGACGTGAGTGATGTGGCGTCAGGCAGCAGGAGCTCCGTATCGTCTTCACCTCAGCAGGTAGCAGCCGGTGACGCAGAAAACGAATTACCTGTGGAGGTGAAACAGGAATCTTATCATGCCATACGTCATCGCGACGATCATCCTACGAAGCCCTTTAGATGCATTTGTGGCCACCGGACCAAGACCCGGGTCGGAATGCTTATCCACGTGAAAGTGTGGGGAACTGAGCTGCCTCTCTTCCGCTGTCCCGAATGTGACCAACGATTCGTCCTCCGTCACCAAGTCAGGGCTCATCTAAAGAAAGCCCCGCACCTGCGCAAAGGACTTCCAAGGTATCTTCTCTCTTGCAAACGATGCTACGGGGTATTTACTCGAAAGGAGGAAATGGATAATCACACCAATGACCGGTAAGAAATATGTTTGGATTTTATATGCCATTTAGAACTTTTGATAAATATTTACGAGATTGTTTATATTTTTGCGTTTCAAACAACGGGTATTGCCACAATGTTTTATTATAACTTTTTTTTAAAAACACAGAAACGAAATTTGTCGTCCAAGAAAAGAGAGGACAGAGCAAAGCCGCAGAAGCAAATAATATTTCTGGGCTACGATGGATTCAGAAGAGCATACTTCCTTGACCAACCTCATCTCGGTTCTCATCTCTGAAATGACTGTATAATATAATATTTAGTATGTATGTATTTGTTTATGGTATTGATGGTAAAGTATTAATCCTGAAATGAGAAGGAACGTTTTTAACAGAACAAAATTTTTTATCACATTACCTGTTTACTTATAGAGCGTGAATTTGTATAGGAATCAATCGATATCAACATGTATATATTGAAGCAAGAAAACTTGGTGTTAGATATCTGAATGGTAACCCGTCGGGGCATTAACAATTTTAATGGTGTATATTTCTCCAATTAGTTCGTAGATTACAGGAACTTTGATTAGTTGTGTGGTAGTTACTTCAATAATTCAACGTAATAATGTGCAATATGTTATTGTGTATACTTTATTATCGCCCGGTCAACATGTATCGCTCTTCCGGTCTTAAAATATTTATGATAAAATACGGATAGTTGTAGCGTAGGACTTGTTGGTAATGGATAAGCGTTATTTAGTGTAAATGAGTGCAATTAATCTCCTTAATTAATTACTTCATTATGCCATATGTGTTTATTTGTACCAATCTCTCGTGCAGTGAGAACGACAAATATAGAAGGTATATGGTTATGTTATTATTTATTTCCTTCACACACGAAATTTTGTTAAATATGCAATGAAATGATTCACCGGTTTACTGGACTTTTCCTATGTCTTTATATTGTCACAATGTCTTTATTCCAAAATAGATTGAGTCAATGTGTAAGATATTTTATGGTAACGTGTCATCACTGATTCAGATATGTTTCTAGTAAATGTAGAAAGTTGACCCTAGGCAACACATAGTTCTCTAGTAAATATTTGTAAATAAAAGTGTGCCTTGTCATCAAACACAAAATTTCTATGTTACAAAAACAAAGCGTTATTTCATTATTTCATTTTCATTCAACTCAAATCCATGAATCCAAAAAATTTTATATTCCAAAATATGTACATATTTCAAAGTTGGCTGTGAGCCACATAGTGATCAAACTTTAAGTATAAAACAATGTTCAACATATAAACCATAATTAGTCTAAAATAACTTTCACTAATATTATAAATTCATAATTAGTTCGAAACTCATCATTGGTCGTGAACGTATTCCCACTAAGTCAGCAATGAAAATGTACACAAGTCCATTGCAGCGGCTGGATCTCTCTCGAAAATTTCCAGATAAGTTGGAGAGGATCTCAGGAATGAGGAATATCTGGTAATAAAACATTTTTAATGCGCTACATGTGGATACCAGTTATATAAATATTTTGAGTTCAATTTCGAAAAAGAAACAGTTACTTACATCTTGATCATTTGCATTCCCTTCATCTTCAGTGCCTCGTCAGTGGGTATCAACTTGTTTGCGAATAAAAATAGCTTGACTGCAAATTCCACAGTGAACCAGTCTCTAACTTTGGTCAGAATCATCCTACGCATGGTCCTCTCAAATGGACCAATGTCGTACTTGTGGGAAGCGCATAGTAGGTCAAATGCCACAAGACACTCGTCCTCGGCTGCCTTGATATCCCCGTTGCGCAAATACTTCACAAGAGCTCTCACTCCAGCCTCAGATATATCCGCCATTTCAAAAGTGCTCTACCGATTCTCCTTCATGTCGCTCTCGAACATGGCTCGAAATACTGGACTATGAGCTGTTAGGTGGGCTTTGTTAGCGTTTATTTTGGCAGAATTGTTGCACAAAATGGTGACGTCACTGGAACCATTTTCTTCATTTGACCTGACATCAGGCGCGGAAACAGGAGCTGTCATTTGTGCACGCTTATATTGGCCGCTAAGCGCGTTGTTCGGGAACGTTACCGTGATTGTTAGCTTTACATTGAAGTTACTCAGCCGATTAAAAATTTGAACCAGCGTCCCAGGGTACTCCAGGTCAACATCCTCACAGCTGGAGTCTGTGCTTATTCCCATTTCTTAAACAACATCGTTCAAATCACATCACACAATATATGCGGCGATTACAAAAAAAGTTATCTTGACAAAATTATGAAACATACTGGCAGTTAAAAGCCTGCAATTGAAGAACCTGTCCTCGGTGTCATCCCCTCCAGTAAAAACAAGTTCCACTTCCACCACGGCGTCGCGGTCACTTAAATCACGGAGCCCCTCGAGCATATTTCCAGAAATTAAACTTGACAGTTTCAAGTAGCCTTTGATGTTTGCATCGAGTTCGGCATCTTCTTCCATGATTCCAAACGATATTTTAATCACCTGTGGACTATAAATGGAATAATATTTGGTATAGTTTGTAACAATCATCACTTAGACAACTAATCCGTTCTCCCAATATTTAGTTATAAGTAAAGTGTACTATAATCGTCAAATTTTGAATTGAAATTCAAAGAACATATCCGTAAACCTTGATATACTGAATATAGGTAAAACGGTAAAACGAAATACTTACTTGAGCGGGCGCTCATCGTTTTCTAACTTGCAATTGGATGCATAATAATTTTGCAACATTGTCGCCAGTCGACAGCATTTATCTCTGTCCACTTGATCATGTATTAAGGGTTGGACGTTTGCATAAACTTCGCTTTCATGGTAAATCGCAATCCCATCATATTTCGGGGTGGCCATCCGTTTCCGTCCACATATGCCCACAAAAAGTTGCCTATATTTTTGGACAAGAAACTTCATGGCCGTTAATAATTTCTTAAAACAAAATCCTTCTTTCCAGAACAGAGGAATTAATTCAATAGGAATATATTGTTGCGCAATGCCACAGTATCTCTAAATGGTTTTTTGTATTCCTTTTGCCACCACTGACAACTTGAGAATGTGCAAGAATCGATTGTGACTTTAAAACTTTTGCTTTCACTTGTGAATAGATTTTTGGCCAATGTTAAAGTGAAATGACTAGCAATTGCCTAGAAATGTGAAATTTCGATAATACGGCTCGTTTAATTAAGTACAAATAAATACTATTATAGAGGTGTTAAAATATTTATAACTGACAAGCAGCAAAACTGGTGGGCGTATTTTTTCTTTGCTTGAGATAGTAATGTATACTTACTCGAGCATTTCCTTTCTCTACATGCAGCAGATAATCTTAAAACATATTCAGTGTACATGTTCATGCATTCGTCTTTCTGCTCGTTGCCAATTTCAAACTCCGCGTCGAGATCAATTATGTATTCAAAGATACACTGCGACATATGTTTACTAAGGAATGTATAGCAGGTTGAGTTGGTGTAATTGATGCTTTCAACAGCAACCAGATATAAGCCTTATGTATGTAAAAATGTATCTGTAAACACAATAGTCCAAGATTATAACATTTATCCATTACTGAGTGAGTTAAAATGCAGAGATGGTGTGCATTTAATCCACGTCTATTGCGCTGATTAATCAATGGTGAAGAAATATTATAATTGTGCTGAGAAAACATGCCAAGCTATTTTCTCTATCGCTAATGCAAATATATCTTTAATTGTGCAGCCACTTTATTTCTTAAGACGATTTAGTCATTACCATGTAAGCAGTAGTCTCCCACACGTCGATTTATTACATACGGGGGCTATATTGGATTTCCAAGTCTTTCGATAAAATAGTGTCCATCATTACATACCAGTCAGCAGTTTCGTTATATCGCCGTAAACTATGTTGGTGTGTATACTACTATTATTATTGACAATTAAAATCCGGATACTATTTGCATTTAAAGTTGAGCTACTCATTTGCTCGGTTCTCAAGGTACTCATACTTCTTCTCTATTTAGTTCTTATGATAACATTGGTATGTAGCTTATAGATTAGCGTGACTAGAAGTTAGCTGAATTAATGGTAGCTTGAGGTGTTTGGTAATAATCATGAAACTCACTCGGTTCGTTTCTCACAATGCCCCAATCGAAATAATGTGCATTTTCGTTCTCGAGACTCAAGGGTAACTTTATAGGTATCTATTATATTATCTTGTTTCAAGGTTAATCTAGGACAACTCAAACATATATATCTTGTCGGATTGTTGGTGTACAAAGATTTGATGCCAGGAAGCAACGAGCCACGGTCTATAATATATTTTGTGAAAAAGGCGGTGGCTTGGTTCCTTGGACATGTTTTTCATAAGCAACGCTCATTGCCTGCTTCTTCCGTCAAAGTTAAATCTATTCGACCATTTAGAAATATTACATCCAAAGGCACCAATTTCATGGGTTGGATTATAGTATTAAGCAATCTAACTAATCCTTAGGAAATATAACAAGATCTATTTTCTACATGGCATACTATATAAATATGTGACATCATGAAATGTACACAGTTTTATTCAATCATAATTTCATCATCATCATGAATGCTATATCCACAAATTACAATAGGAGCTCCGAAATTGTAATTTATTCTATGGCATCACTAGGATTTCACAATCTTAAATAATTCCGACTCGGAAATGCTGGAAGAAAAAACGTGAGTAAAATAGCGTCAGGCAGCAAGTAATTTATTCAGTTCACTTCACGACATCATCGAATGTCGTAGAAACCGAATTACCAATTAAGACGAAAAGAACTGATATCACCCGTTACGCAAACCGGACGGGCATTCTAGTAAGCTGTTCAAATGCACTTGCGGTCACAGGATCAAATCCAAGGAATGAATGCTCTTGCACGTCAAAATTAGGGGAACTGAGCTGCCGCCCTTCATCTACCCTGAATGCGACCAACGTATTATTGACCAGCAAGGATGTATGAATTTACTCATTTAATTATAGGTTAAGGTACATAGTGTAAACTTTTATATAATATATGGTCTGCTTGTGAATATATCGCCAACTACATATTATAAATCTTTGTCGACATCGACAAAAACCAATAATCATTTTATGCTAACAGGGCATTTTTTAGCCAGCATTTGCATCCAAAATGATGGCCACGAAAGCATAAATATTTATAGTCATGACTCATGAGTAGATACATATTTTAAAGTTGTCTACATGCTTTTAGCTAGTTATATGATAAAATATAACTGGAAGGCGTCAAAGTAATAATTCTATTCAAAACTGCACATATTTCGGAATAAGTCTAAATCGATAAAAAGCTAAACACTGGGAGAGACAAATATCACGGGTCAGTTGGTGCAAGTTAATTAGCATTTCATAACCGGACATTCCACCTTCATCTACGTTAAATCTGAAACAGGCTATTGTCAAATTTCGAGGAGCTTGTACTCCGTGTGCTGTCAGCGTTCCACTTTTATCCGTGGCTCCTCCCAGCTATATGCGACTCCACAAGCTTAAAATTCATTCCCCTCAACCGTAATTCCAGAAATAACGCTTAAACGTATGAAATATCCCGGAATATATGTCGTAAACCGAATAACAAATTCCGTAATTTTAAGACATGGACATAATCTATAAATAAATGAGTACATACCGACAGAGCTATTCCAAGAAATGACAAATTTGTCAAGTTACCTACGGTTACATATATGTTATGGAACAGTATTTTTTCCGGCCGGAGCAATTAAATATTCAGATGTTGATCCACTAAAAGCCTCACGATAAATCTATTTGCTAGGAACAAGACACGATAAAGTTGAGATATATTGTAAGCATTAGATTGTGGTGCCTCACAAATTCACAACTACCGAAAAACAATTTCCCTGATACTTAAACTAACTTGCATAAATTTGTACGTAAGAAGCAATATACCTTACTAATAGGCTTGATAATAGTTTTTATAAGAAAGCTGGACAGGCACATAACTATTTGTTCTACAAAAATGATTTATCGATTTGAAGAGGGAAACCCGTTTTGTCTATTTCGATCTTATTTTAAATCTAGATATAGCACATTAAAGCATCGTATTTATCGTAAATAACAAACTCCACTTATACTTGGCAAGTTCAGGGAATAACTCTTAGCCACGCTAACTTTATCAACAAGCTGGAGCGAGTTGCATGACAGTCTGTGACCGAGCATTCCACCTGCACCATAAATAACCTGGACGTTATTTTATATAAAACTTGTAATAAGAAGCAAAATATTTTTTTCAGTAAATTAAAAATGGTGCTTTCAAAATTCGAGGAGCTAGCACTCCGTGTCTGGGAAGCGTTCCACTTTTACCTGTGGCCATTTCCCGCAAAATGCGACTACGCTAACTCCAAATTCATCCTCAACAAACCAGTGATAAAATGGATCCCATACGGAATTGTTGTACTGACTGCATGGGTGTACGGCTGGGCAAATTTCGTCGCAATGATTGCATTCGGTTACGTATTCCCCCGGGAGGATTTCAGTCGTGTCAACGAGGCAATTCTGATGGCCCCCTGGGCAATGTTTACCTCATTGGGCATCATCGTTGTTATCAGCGTACTTGATAGAAATGGTGTGTTGTCAGCTATAAATGAGGCCATGGAAATCACGGACGAAATGGAACAAGGTAAGCTTGCAAATGGTTAATTAGAGATGTCAAGATTTTTTTCATTTTTTAATGCTGACATTCTCAGAATTTCGAGGAAGGCGTCGCCGATCCAAAGTCAAGGAAAAGTTGGAACGCCTTGCTACATTTCTGGCAATGATTGGAATTCCAGTTGGATCATTGATGGCTCCATTTGTTACTCTCGCTGCGGCATACAGTAATGTGGACTGCGCGTATTACATTCTCGAGACATTCCTTCCCGACCCGAAATATAGAAGTAGCGCCACAGTTTGGTTTGCATTAACTTTTCGACTCGTTTTAAATTTTTGTACAACTGCCGAGCTCTGTCGTACTTGCATGTTTGGTTTCTGCTTAACTTTTATTGTGGTCAGTAGAACTCATGCAACCTTGTACATTCTGCTTGACAGGGTTAACGATACGCTTGACTTTTGCCTGTACTACACTTATATAATTTTGCTATACAAAAAGCTGGAAAGGGTGCTGAATGTTTCGGTGTATCTGCTCATGACGATAGCTTTCTGGGGATTAGTGATAAGTTTTTGGGTTGTGGTGAAATGTAACGTTAATGTAATCACGCTTCCGATTTACAGCATATTTGTTTTCTCGTCAGTTGGGTTAATTATTGCTCACGCCATCATGATTCCAATCATTTGCTCTGCGACGGATATGAGTGCATGTGCCGTTCAGGTACTTGTACTTCGAGCTGAACGCACTTACGCGAAAAGAAGGACAATAGTAAGTAAATTGTTGTTGCTGCGAACCAGAGCCATCGATCCGTTTAGAATGAAGTACGGGGCTTTCTGGATAATGCGGAGGGATATGTTAGCAGAATACTTTTCGCTTATCACGATGCGAACTTTTGACGCAATCATGGTCTTGGATTTTAAGTAGGGCAGATGGGAAGCTCATTCAATTCTAAATTGTGATTTCTCATGACAAAAAAAATATCTTGCGCTAGGGAATTGAGATGAATATGAGTAAGCTTTCCAATGAAACAGATTTAGCTACACTGCTTTATTCAAATAGGTAAACAAAGTAAAAAAAGCATTGCCTTTTACACATATATATTGTTAGCTGTTATTGTAAATAAATTGTTGGAATAATGCTTTAAATATCTCATTCTGTAGTAATTAATTGGTATTATCATACCAATATTGTAATTAAATATCACTATTAAGTATTAAAGATTAAGTGTTTGCATACATCTGTGTGATTGAATTTCATCAACAACTGCCTTTTTTCATGCTACGTATTCCAAACGTTACAAGCAGTTCTCATCAACAACAAAAAGTAGGTAATATCAGAGCGTATATCCACCTATATAAATCTGCCCAGAAATTGTATATGCATACAAAGATAGGTGTACTATCTTGGCTCCTTGCTGAAAGCAGAAGCAGCGTTTGAGCAACTTATTTTATCTGTTGACTGCTCACTTTGCAACAGAGATAAAAGCTGGAGCTGGCCCAGTTCATTTATAATTTTCATGTTGTCAACAGCATTCATCGACTGCAAGCTTATAAATAAAAGCTTCCTCAATTTAACTTACGTACAAATTTATGTTCATAAACGTGGTAATACCAAGCACGGTCAACATAACTTTAACAATCTATATCATCTGGTTCTAATATAAAAATAATGTCGTATAAAATTTATTTTTTATACTGACTCTTACCACTGAATAGTTAAATATAATCCTGACATATTTTTTTGCGCAGCACATCAAGTAAAAATTTTCCTCTACTGTTTTTGTACCCACAGAGAATTATGTCAAGCACCAGTGATGCGAATGCCACTGAATTGCGTGAATGTATTGAGCGTTGCCTTCTAACTTTTCTACCGAATTATCTCAACAGCAAGACGAAGCTGACGATTAAAAGACGCAAAAAAATCGAAATTCGTGCTAATATGTATATTTACCTACAAAATCGGAAGCAAATATTTGAACCGATGCTGAATGTTTTTGTTTCGCAGTGGAAAGTTGCGAATACTTCTATAAGATCATTGTCAAATTATCAAATCATTTACTTGATGCCACCATAATTGGATGATTACCATTTGCGGAACATTCATGAAGTTCTCTACGAAATAGAACAATGTATGCATAACTTGTGCTGCAGCAACTCAGATGGACTGACAGATAGGCCGCCACGTCAAGTAAAGCTATGTGATAATAACATAGACTTTGGTCGATGCGCAAATAAGATGGACACAAGATAAAAACATGATACGGCCGTACGGAGATTTATTTATATCACTTCCATTCATCACTGGTTTAGTTGCGTTTGGCCTGGCAACAGGACCGCAAGCGTAAAACTCACCCAAAACCTCCAATCGTCATTCATTGAATATGATTGAGTGCAATTGGATAAAGAGAGCAATATTCTTGTGGTTAAAGTAGTGAATTGTTAACGATCGTCACTGGAAACTGGTAATACGTTAGCCTTTAAGCATTGTTTAAATTTACCAAAGACAAACCGAAAGAGAGGCTTTAAAAATGTAGTCATCATATTGAAATTCTGAAGTGTTATAATTTTAAAACGTTACAGGTGGCTGAAAGAAATATTTTATCATCCGTGACATGAATTTATACAAATCATCAACCAGCCTCCTGGATGGACAAAGGAAGAAGGAAAAATTATAAGGAGGACTTTTAAAATACACGTATCTTCGAAATAGTGCAATGTAAAACCGTAATTACGCACGTCGTTTGTCATCGAGTTTCTAATCGGAGATAATTTTCTAAATTGATTTTCAGATCATCTGGTCGTCATTGTACCATCATGCTCTGGAATTTTGAGGGATCCTGTTTTACATCCGTTTTGGGAATCTGCTTCTGGACAGACGATAAGCTGCCGGTAACTTTCCGAATTGTATCTGGCTGGTCAATTTGAATTGTGGAGTGCATCGAGCTAGGAAGTTTTGAATATATTAAGCGAGAGATTAAGTTCTTGTAACCAATTTATTTTTAAGCTTACTGGTGGTGCATGTGCCATTGGCAGCATTCTAGTTAAGAGTATGTACAAATTTGCAGCAACGTAATTCAAAATGCCATGAGTAATGTAAACTCAACCGTTATCACAAGGAAACGATTGTGGACAGAATTTTGGGGCTAGGGTAAAAATGACATAGAATGGCTCTTAATTCGTTGGGACTTAAATCAGAAACGTATCTGATTTGAGTCAAAAAAAATTCTCGCATTTCGATTCAACTCATGATAAAAACCAAAAAAAATGCACAGTGCGTTCTACCACTTTTGAATGAGCTCATGTTAAAGGCAAATGGCTTGAACGGAACATTTAAGTATGAGTTGGGCAACACATCTCGGTGTGTATTATCAAGGGCGCTAACCCTACAAAGCTTACGAGCTTGATCTCATTTTATTTATTGAGGTAGGTAATCAGTACCAATTGACAAATGTGCACGTAATGGAAGCGTTGCGATTAATCAAATCAGTAAGAAATTATCTTTTATAGTTTGACAATCGACAAAATTAAATCATGAAACATTATCTAATGTGAGAAATTGTTTTCTAGATCTAGCTTTTTGAGAGGGAGTGTAATTTTTCACTTGTGTAGCTGAAGCTATCAGCTATACATTTCCAAGAGAAAAGAAAATTGGATTGAGCCAGGTTATTAAGTTGTCCGGCACGTTATACTATCCGCATTAAATCTTCGATGTGCACTGATGTGCTGCTGCCTCGCCGAGGTGACTTGATATGATTGAAAATTCTGAACGTTCTCTCCACGCAAGCACTAGAAAGCATGGTTATTGCTTTTTTCATTTATTATGAGAAATGCCAGGATAAAATGATATTTTTAAAAAGACGTCAAAATTCTCCGGTCTGTTTATGATTATCCTCATGATATCCTCCAAATGAACAGAAGTCATGGTGCTACGCCTTGGCGCCTTTGTGTGCTTTAGAATGGAAAAGGTTCGTTCCATATTATCTGTTGAAGACCCGGTAGATAATGTAATTCAAATAAGCTAACAAAAATGTGCACCGAGCAAGAGTAAAAGCTTTTGTATCAATTTATTTGGATGGCAGTTCATCCAATGAGTCATAAGCAAATAAAATGCACGACGTAATAGCAAAACTTGTTCAACAATTACACTCCAAATGTAATGGAAATGGTAAAGGTTGTAAGATTGTGTCGGACGCTTGGAGACTATCTTTGTTACGTATATATCATACAAGGTAAACATTTGTAATTGCCTTAAAAGCTTAATGCTATGTTTTAATGTAAAATCATAACAGGTAACTTAATTTTATAGGTAATTTTTGTAATTTGTGTCACTCCTTGTAAATGTGTTTGTCACTAATTAAAGTAGCAGTGAAGAAATAATATTTTCATGTCGTATAATGTTTTGAAAATTGGTTCAATTAAAGGTAAATTCCGTTACAATTGTAATATGAAAATTTCTAATCTTATGTGTATAAAAACGGTTTATTGATTCACTCAAACTGTAATTAAGCTATTCGGAAAAATGAAAAGTTTCATTTACTTCTTAAAAAATGTTTGCAAACATTTATGCTTATGTTCAGTTATTATTATACTAGTTCATTGTACAGATTACAAATATTAATGATTTACAGCATAATAAGGGGGATGCGGACGATGAAAATGCTTTTATTAAAAATGCTCACATTCGTTAGTACAACATATTACATCGTTTGATTATAGCTTAATTGCAATTGCACTACATAGTCAATATCGGACAGGAGTATTTGGCAGGCATTTAATCTCAACAAAATAATAACTTTACATTCATTCTAGGCAATAGAAATTTAAATGTATTGGCGAAGGTTACCTGTGAGTCATGCAATTCAGTCACTCATACATATGTACATTTATATATATTTAGTGATAAGAGTCTGTGAGAATGTATTTGAGTATTGCCTATGTATAAAATAATGCTCGTTGATATGTAAGTTTTTATCGCGCTTATCTTATCTGAACATGTTGACGTGGAGTATGGCTCATATTTTCATAAAGAAGAAAAACGACATATTCCCTCACGACGGCCCTCTATTTTAATGCTCAACCTGAAGTACAATTTCCGTAGCTCCCATGACCACTGATTCGTATGTTGGCGGCGGTGGATCCTCTTGCCCTTTCATGACACATGCGTAAACAGGTAGCTCTACTTCCGTAGTCCGTACGTCCATTCCGGTATCATTTGAATTGACATTTGTTGACGCTGCTGTCATGTCATTTTGTGGTGTAATTGGATGCGTGGGAACAATGGTGCCTAAAATGGGTAAATAATTGGAGCAAAATCAGTTGTATTTTGTTCTTCAAGCACTGGAGTAAGAAGTAAAAATATGTTTGGTTGGTACGGATTGCTTACTTCCAACGGAAATAAACGGCGCATTATTTATTGTCTCCCATACGGTCTCCCTGTTTCGGTGTCGGCAAAAACAGAAGAGAAATATTGCTGAACCCACAACGGCTAAGACTAAGGACACGATCATTTTTGGTTAGAAATATGTTACAAAAAAATATAATGATGTGCCCTTGTTTTCACTGAGACGTGATATTAATTTGATTCACACAACTATGTTTTCTCCTATTTTATGGGTGTTCATCTAACCAGGTATTACTGACTAATGATCAATGAGCTTAACTTAATGACTTCGTACGCGTTGTGTTGCGGTAAAATGAATGCTGTCCGGCAAAGCTATTTCATGTCTACATGCATATATTATATCTACCTTAGCCAGCTCCCACACTGTTTACTCGCAACCTTTAGCTTACCATTTGATAAATATGTTATCACGTGTGTCACTAACAGCTTTAAATACAGTTTCATCCTCAAGTGATTCATGACCAACATTATTGACGTTATTAGGTTTGAACGCTTGCCATCATAGGAGGAGAGTATGTGCCCGCAGGAGATTACAAGTGTTTTCACTGCGTAATAGATTGCGTGGTACAAAGGAGAGTGCACTCATTAATATTACATTGAATTAATAGACATGAATCAACACAATTGTTTCTAAATATAGGAATGAAGCTAGGATAGATCAGACGTATGTCAATAAACGTTAGCTCGTCGGAAATGTGTTGATGATATAAAAAAAATTGCGAACATGTAGGTGGATGCACTAAGCACCTGCAGACTACATAGTGCGTCAATAAAAAACCATTCATTCCATTTGATTCAGAATGTCATGAAATCTTCATTCAATTGTAAAAGTCATGTAATGCATATTTGTTGGTTAACCTGGAACGAGTCATTGGACTGCGTAAAGATAATGAAGTAATAAGAGCGATAACTTGGCTGACGTAGGCATTTTCAATACAATTTTCCGAAAGAGGACCAAGGAAATGTACATGAATGAATACTCCCGCGGCGGTTAAATTAACAAGATTTGCGGTGCTTATTTTATCAGTTTATTAGACAAATCAAACTTGTAACTACATTCAGTTAAGATTAATTGTATGAGTATTTTATCGGTGCAATAACACAACGATTTCTTACAAGATATATGCACTATAATCATCGCAATGCAGAGCTATCACCGCCAATATTGAAACATACATACACAATATTAGTGAGTAGTGTAATTTGTTCAGGTACATGCATCTGGTCACACAATCCTTTAGTTTATAATGTTTTTGAGTATTACGAAGATAAAACATGACGCATGTCGCTATCTCGTTATTATCAATCTTATTATCAAGTCAAGCGTATACCTGCTGTCACAGCAAAATGCGTCTCATGGGCATATCAAGGGCGACAATTAGTCGGTACCGTAGACGACGCTCTATTTGAATATTTGATTTGCGGCTTAGCTTTCACTTCCCCACTGACTACTGACTCGTATGAGGGCGGTAGCTCCTCCTGCTGTTTGAGGTTATATGAGTAAACTGGAGGCGCTACATCGGTAGTCCACACATTTATTCCACTGGACGTTGAATTTTGATCTGGTGAAACCGTAATCTCATTCCGCGGTATCGTGGGATGTGTGAATACAATTGTGTCTAATTGGTCGAGGAAAAATTAAGTGGAATTATATTTTGAATATGTTTTCAAAATTGATAACTTATTTTGGTTATATTTGCACGGATTACTTACTCCCAACATAAATGAACGGCGGGTTGTTCAGTCTATTCAATATTTTGTTTTTCTTGTATATGCAATAGCACCAGAGAAATATTCCTGCACATATTAGTGCTAATGCGAACACAACGATTAGGGAATCCCTCCACCATGTCATTATAGGCTAGTGTAATTGATACGGCAAATTTTTTGTGTTTGGGAACGGCTTGAACCGAGTTCAGTTTACTAATTAATGATTTCACTTTAATTGTTTTAATTAGCTACAGTAAACCGAAATATTTTTCACCAATTTCAAATATCGTTAGGAATGTGTTGATGATAGCCCCTGGACTGCATAACCAGGTGAATGCAGCTGGATACATACAACTAATGACTGAAAAGTTCCACAGGTACAGCTTCGGTCAAACGAACGAATGATTTCAGATAAACCCTTATCTGCTTGATAACAGGAATGGCTTACATGTTGTAATGCTTTCCCATGACTACACCTCAGTGTTAATCAACCTCACCATGTTATTTAACTATCTGTACAAAATAAGGTGCAATTATCGCTGAGAATATCGTGAGCATTATATTAATCTATGATTATGTTAATGTAAGTTGTATTTGTTATGACATATTTCGTTGCAAAGTTTTCCTGAGGTCACGATAACGTCATCGATTTGCAAACGCTTATTATTTTTCAATTTTTGTTTATCTCGACATCGGGCATCGTGTTTTGTACTGCAGACGTAGTGGGAATTTTGGAGATGAAAGGAACATTCCGCTTCTATTATCGAATAATTATATGCGTCAATTAAAGCAGAAAACGGTTATATTCGAAGTCATCAACGGTTACTCATACAGCAAAATTCCCAACAAAACGCGAGGAAGCCACGAACCTATCCGTTGCGCTGTAACGATTACATTCAATTTCATCGTGAGTCGACCATAGTTGCCTCCTTATCGGACAGATAACATGTATTGAATAGCGGATATTGATTCATATCGGTGACGCAGTGTTTTAGTTATGAAAAAAGTGCTACAATACAGCGCGACTCACCATACCGCTGGAACGTCATCACAACGCTGAAATTGTTTCTGAACATAATTAAGATTTTGGTTAACCAGTATATTGTTGGATATATACATGTTGTTTCATTTATTCATTATTAGTAACTTATAATCAGTGATTTTGATGACCAAATATTTTCATTTCTGTTCAATTTATAGAATTATATGACAGTAGAGTTGATGAAGCATGAACCGCTGCTGTTGTTGTGATTTCACTTTGGCCGTCGGCAACATCACTTGATGACGACAGTAATCTTGTGCGGTCGTCTGAATCGTTTCTACCGCCGTTCAAATTTATCAAGAGGATCATAGGATACCATCAATTGGAAGCTGTTGCATAATAAAACAAATGAGTACGGCGGAATTGCTGTCATTATATAGACAATGTAGTACGGTTTTCTGTTTTTAGCTTGGCACAGGAAGTATAGTTTTAACTGAATAACTTTTGAAGTGTATTTTTTGTTGACTATGTGGACCTTCTTTTGTAGCCGAAAGAAAACATTGCAAACACAGGTATAAAGTTTAAATAAAGGGATATTTATACACATTAAAGATTGTGCCATTCATTCATTTTCCACACAGTTGATATTGGAAACTAACAATAAGCTCGAATTATTGTAGCACCAGAAGCTAAAGAAGTGCTTTTCGTCTCAAATAGTCGGGAATGATTTGAACTAAGTTGATTCTAGAACATGTTGTTCTTTATGTACTATATGCAGCGTTTCAAATAAATGTAAAAAATATTTATTCCTTGATGACAATTGACAAATATGCTGCAAGAATGGCCATCTTAACAGAAACAAAATTAAAGCATAACGCATTCACTTTTGAATTGACATACTATCAATTAGTTTTAGTGATTTCGATCACCAAGTTGTGGTTAATCAAATATGGGATAAAATAACCGTCGTCTGCAATCAGTAACCACCGCTTTGTTTTTATATTTTCATAACTTTGTGAATAAAATTTATTTCCAACAATACACCATCAATATGAAAAATACCATAACAGTTCCATTATAACGGGATCGCTACAACACAATTTTATTAATACATTGGATTTGAAAATGCGCTTCGCCGCAACGCTCCCTACTCTGGATCACGCTTGCACAGATTACAGAAATAGAACGGGCTCATCTTAAAGAAAGTCGTACGGGTTGTCTGCAACTATTTGCCACATTTGGAATCCAGTGACACTTTCCGTTCCAAAACACGTATCCTCAAATCGCGGGCAGATGTTTGGAGGAAATGAGAGGACGCCCTATTCAGCAAGTTAAAAGTTATATTATCGTCATCCACTAAAAATGTGTTTAAACAATCGAAATTTTGTGTGTTAACATTACCTTAGTCTTGGCTTCAATTGATCTCCGAATGTTTCCAATTATCAACCGGGGACGGTATATAGTAGTGTCGATAGGTAAGCCTAGTCGCTCATTAAATTTCTGCTGGAAGATGTGGTGCAGTTCCTCGAGAGAATCAATGTTGGATTCATCTTGGATTTTTGCGTAAAGAACCTAAAAATCAATAATTTAAAATAGAAACTTTAACTTCGTTTTTATATGGTCGCGTTTACAATAAGTTTCGTTATGATCCATCTACCCGATCTTCATCGTTTCCAAGTCCCTCAAAAGTCAGTTGAATCGGTTGTTTCAAGTATTGACGGTGAACAAATTTGCCCACCTCCAACATCACTACCGTTGCCCTGGTAATAAATTTGAAACTTCCGGTTACATTAAACCATTCCTGAGTGAAGCTTCACATACAGTATAATCGCATTTTTATAAATGTCAACTCACCTATGGATATCACCATCTCCTTTCAAGTGCATTGAATTGAGTGTCAGGTAGAGCTCACTTGATGGAACCATAGAATCTGCAAAAACGTTGGTGCCATTTTGCCCTTTACTCCTCGCAGATTCCAAGAGTGATTTTTGAACCTCCGCAATGTTGGAGATTATCTGAAATATGTAATTAGACCACAAACGATATTTAGTTTCAAATTCAGATGCCATGGTTTCTCAGGATAACAAATGTTGTTAACTGGGACAATGTTTGTAAGTTATGCATCCTTTGGAGAACTTCATAAAGCTCAAATTATACGGCATTATTTTATTGACTCACCTGCTCGTTAGCAATTTTGACTACCATGAAGTGGTTGGGCGGCTCAATAGTTCCACAACTGGATGCTTTCTTCATTATGGAGGGTAAATACCGTGGCATTCTACTTTCGATTTTTCACCAACCTCCCAATTATTAACGAGATTCTGATGTGCAATGTTGTCCTGTGAACAGATAAAATTAATCTGACTCCGTTGAAAACCTTCACTGTTACCAGCTGGTGTATCTTCGTAATACAACGTTTTGTGGTGTATTCTCAACGTTGAGAATGCATGCTTTCGTGCAATGCAGAGCAGCAGCGGTGTCGGTAATCTATGGTAACGCAACGTTCCAAATAGTGTCGTATTGAGGACTCTGCATTCATCTGCTGCATGAAAATGAGTCATGAAAAATTCGACGCTGATAGCTATATGCCAAGAACAGCTTGCTTTTGAGCACGGGTAGAAATGTTATTTGGCTATCTTGATATGCCCGTACACATAATTTGGTACAAATTTCCGTTTTGTAATAGGTGATGTTCGTTATCAGCGTTACGTTTTGTTCATACCTAGTACCTAGTGCAATCTGCAGGTTTCGCGGATGAATTTGCTGGCTGGTACCCCATTTCACCGGCTGGACATTTCATGTTGAATCTGAACATAAAAAAGTTGGCAATAATGTATGTAAAGGTAATATGACAAAGTATGAACAGTTCCACTAATCCCGTTTTCAAAGAAACTGAATTTCATGCATTGACGTTACGTATGAGTTCTTGGTTATAGTTGAGACGATGATGCTGCTTAGAGGCTAGAGGAAAAAAGAATGAGCTCAGTCCATCACTGTAACATTTCTTGAGGCATATTAAGATTAATCTGAGCTCCTACGATGGAATTAATTTTATGATCAGACTACAATTTGTCACATGACATTCCAAAAAGTTTGTTTGCATGTATTTATATTATTGCCCATATTCTATAAACTTGTATTGAATGCACAAGTAAGGCATACGTTGTTGCTTTGTTGCGTAATCCATTGCACAAAAGGAACCACCAAACGAACCACTTTTGTGTATCCATCAAGCTGAATATTCGTAAATTTTGTTTATTAAATAACACTGACATTTAGTTATTGTATTTTATTGCTTGTTGACACCATTATAGTACTAATAAACAGTTGAAAATCATACATGCACAACCCACACGCAATTGAATTGTGCACAAGAAAGTTATAATTTCTGGTTATAGTTAAAATCATGGTTTGTAGGTACGGGGTTTCCCTGAACGCTTCCAATCCTTCGACCCGTTGTAAAATGTATACCCTGAAATAAAACGAAATCCACTCGTTAGTTATTCCTGCCTCGAATATTCGTGTAATCCTTTGCTGTACATTTGGATCAATGTTTCGCTGTATTATCAACCCGACGTGAATCTTTGCAATGTAATTGACAGCAATGCTTATCAGGTTGTACGGATTTAGTTTGACATCTGTGCTCATTTTCTTCTTGAGCAGGTGCACCTTTCCTTCACTGCCACCCGATCACATCCATTCAATAGTGGGACGATATCGTCGCTCTTATTAACTACCGGAAGCATGTAATACTTGAAAGGTAGTTAATGCGATTAAGTTGTTTGTCTGTGTGTCTGTGTATCTGTGTGTCTGTGTGTCCGTGTGTCAGTTAACACGATTACTCCTCTCCACGTTGACCGATTCGGTCAAACGTTTGTATGCAGGTACCTTAGGACAAAAGTAAGTTCGCTATTGATTTTGGGCTTTCTGGCCCCACCCCCAACAGAATGGTGGGGGGTCAGACCCCACATACTTCCTTATGGGCAAATTTTTTTTATTCGCTTATCAGATATAGAATTTTACGCTGATCATTTTTTGTCACCACACCATCGGTCAATTCGACCAACTGTCGGAGAGGTGGCTCTATGACCCTCGGGGTCACGAAAGGGTCAAAATATATTATTTCGGAAATGCATCGAAAAATTCAAGATTAGTGTTTGGGAAGTTGAAGTGTGTGTCAATTGTCTAAAATTCGCACACAACAAGCTTCCGGTAGTTTTTTAATTCGGGTTTACACCCGTCCTAGTTTATTCCGACACTAAGCTACCGTATTCGTGTTTCTTCATCATGGCTTAAAGTTTGGGGGAACCTGGGGAGGATCACAATTAAGTCTGCAACAAACATATAATCTTGCCATTGATATATCTCAAAAAAGAAGTAAAATAGGTTAAGCCAAGGTGGATAAATGTTGACTTCGTGCCCGACATTCCGCCGGGCAGTTTCTTTTGTCCATTGATTCCTTCCAAAAGCTGAAACAGAACCAGGAAATGTTCATGGGGCCGCTTTTCTATGTATCGTATATAATTCTTGCCTTTCGGCTTGTGACCACCAAATCTGATAAAGGCGTCTGGAATTATTAGCACGTTGCCCTCCTTTTTTATTAATTAACATCCTAGTGTTGGGGATATGTAATCAATAGGCCCGGCTAAAACCATGTCAACTATGTTCATGTGACGGTGAAATCATCTTTTACATATGCCGCTAAATAATATTGGCACAAGCACTTAAATTGATATTTAATGCTCCATTTCGATAAAGAGAAAAAATTCTGTCGCACAACTCTGAATAAGGCATATACGCTCCTTGTACAAGAAAATGATGATACGGTTGATATATGCACGGCCCAAAGTAAAGTAAAATCCACTTCCACTTTCGTATTTGCTACGTATGGTTCAAGTTTCTCCTGAGTCTAGAAAGTATTCCATGCATGTTAACTATCTAGAAAATAATTGCTCCGTAATATGATTAATGTTTTTAAGACAGGGAGAGAGAGCGAATTGCTTAGAAAATAAATCTCGAGGGCAAATGGAATCTCGTGGAAAATTAATTGCAATATTTTTTTTAATAAATCAAAAAACATTTAATATAAGTTAAGCTTCAAGATAGCTTCAAGGCGATATTTAAAAAATAGTTTTGTTGGTCAATGCATAATATTGTAAGAAATTAGACTTGAATGATTTGCTGAGGTGCCGTAGATATCAATGCTTCATCTGGCTTGTTCATTTAAGAATCAAAGTGATACTTGTAGTATTGCGGCAGTTGAATTGCGTAACTTTTAACGAGCAGGGATAGTGGCGATTATTGAACACCTTTTCGGGCCTGACGTAGTATTCATTTTAACTGAATGCAAAAAGTTGAAATACAAGAGTATACTGAATTTACGCGCACAAAACCGGAATATATCTAACATTTTTTCCGACCGCTATTTATACCTCTCTAATATTTTCTTACCTCATAATGGCCCATTGTTCTCATTTTATAGCTGATTCTGATTAGTAGCCAATATACCATTGATTAATTCTCCGAACAATTGATATGTAAAATCAATGATGGACTCGAGTTACTGTAGTGTCGTATGTGGAAGATGATGATTTTTGTAAAGTGATCATTTCAGATGGAAATTGCGATTCAACAAAGCATGTTAAACAGAAAAAGGATTTTCGTGCTTTCGCTTCCTACCACCATTCCATCCAAACTTTCACAACGGGATTAAATTGCGCCTTATATTTCGAGATAAAGTAGGCGCAGTAATTTAACAAAAAAGCCGGATTATTCTTTGCATATTGATTCATTGATAATGAAGCGAACAAACGCGTACCGACACTGTAACTAATTATCGTGGACAGTATTATTATGTGCCTATTTTTCGCAGAAAAGACAAAATCCGCAATGGATTGTCAGTAAGACAATGAGCAGTTAAATGCAACGCAAGAATATTGAAGGGTATAAATAACGCATCGAGTGAAATATTTAGCAGCAAAATAGACTTAGCTGAATCCTTAATTAATTTAAACCGCATCAAGACTTCATAGTACAAGTTTAGAGTCGATTCTGAGAGTTGAAACCGAACTGAAAGCATTTTACATCGTCTAACTTTACTGCAGTAGTACTACCCAAAAATAGCATGCCTTCACTAAACTTGATTCCATTTCCTTGTCCAGGAATAAATGCAAAGTCAATTGCCATACTGAGACAATGATCATTTCACTACATGCAAAGCAAAGGAAAGCTATACTACAGACGTATATAATTTTACAAAAAACATGCAGCTTACGACACTATGAACGATATCAAGTGGAATATGTAAAATTATGTATGGATGCTTGTGCTCCAAATTCCCGTCAACATTTTTTACAGCAAGGAAAGAGATGCATTTATCAGTAGACTTATCCATGCTCATGACAAATATTTAAGCATAAGTATGCATTGCGTCAGCAACAAGCTTAGCCAGCAATACTTCGGGACTGGAATGGAAGAGTATGTGCATTTTTGCTTTGGAATATTACTCAGCTGCATGCGGCCACTCTCTTGCTGCTTATGTCAATGTTGAAACCAATAACATTACGGTACATTACCAATGCACCGCAAAACGTTTTCTGACGAACACACAGCAGATGTGAAATAGGGGAAATGGTGTTGTAAATATTGTGTAATCATATGAGCTTACCAAGTAAACCACTTTAGTTAGTTGGTACAAAATTTATCAATTTTGTGGAAAGTGGAAGGTGAAATGTTAATGCGTTAAACGTAGCCATGGATACATTGACGCACACAGGAACCCAACCAACATCAAACTACTTCATTGCTATAAAACTGACAAACGAGCAAGTGAGTTAACAAAATATTTAACTTTGTTATAAACGGGATCTACCATTCCATACTTTTTCACATAATAAGCTTAATTCTGGAAATGGTGTCATATGATTAAGAATTTTAAATGGTTATTTGGCATTGTTTCAGGTCATCTCCAAAATTGGAGAGGTCCAAAACTCACTCATTGAACACTTGCAGATCACAAGATGGACAGGAATGAAGCCCAAGTCCGTCTTTGGCGATGTGATGCTTCCTCCAGAGGAATTATACTTGATACTTAACTCAATGAATCTAAAGGAAGACGGTGATATCGAAACGTAAGTAGAGAGATTTTGAAAAAAATAGTTGGCTGGATTTACGGATTTCTGCGTATTAGATTTGTGACGTTAACATTACGAATTTCCGACACAGGGTGAGTGAAATGATGGATGATGTGGGTTCCTTTGTCAATCACAAATTTCCGGAGCAGCCGATGGAGCTCACCTTTCAAGGACTTGGGCAATTCGGAGAGCGCGTACGTTAAACTATAAATATCCACTCAATGTACACTTGACAACAATACCAGAGATAAGAGTTTGCACCAAAATGAGTTCAGTTAAATCTCAATTTACTTTCATTTAATTCTAGGTACTTTATGCAAAGGTCAAGGAGCAGAGCTGCATTGATTTTCTAAAGGAACTGCAGCAGTTGTTTCAAGGAAAGTTGAATTATTACCTAGATCTTCCTCCGTTCTCCAAGCCACACCTTCCGCTTTTGGCCATTGCCAACATCTCCAGATCAGAGGAATCCCAGAACAAGGTACGTATCATCAAGTTGCACATGTTATCGACAAAATATCTATTTGAGGTATTTAAGAAGTAAATTTTATTGTTTCATTGTGCAGGGCTTCAGATCGTTTCCCCCAAACATTAGTAAACACTACGAGGACATTGCAATTGGAACCGAGATCTACAACGGGTTCTGCCTTTACAAAATCACTGCAATGAATGATTACGACTTTTTGTGAGAAAGATTTTGTGCCCGATTTTTTTTGTTACTTTTGATAAATAAGAAAAATTGGTTTGTGAAACTGTCGCAGCAAAATAATTAGCGGCAAATAAAAGCTATTCCACATTAAATGATTTCACTTTGCGTGAAATCGGTTTGCGCATCAAGTCTACAAAATATCTACAAATTAGAAACATGGTTGAAACACCGCAATATATTGAACTAGTAGCTAACTTGCTTTTATCCCACATGACTTCCCCTAGGGCACATAGTACACTTGAACCAAGCAATCCTCCTAAAAGGAAAAATATCACAACCACGTTGTCGCTCAGCTCAATCTTCTTTACGGTTTCCACGAGTCCCAGTCTCTCGACCTTGCCGTTCTCCATTGTTGCCAACACATGATTTCTCCAATCGGTAATCTTCCTGATTACACCATACTCGTCTAAAGCCCGAAATCTCTTGGTCGCATAATCCGCACTCCAAGGGATTAGGCTTGCACTTATGCCCATTTTCATTGTAAACAATGGATCTTTGCTCACACTTAAGTACTTCCACCTATCTCCTTCAATATTGCTATTATTCCAAAGTGCTAAAATCAATTTACTTTTCACCGAGACAATGTTGTCGTTGTATATCGCCAACGCAGAATTATTGCATCTGGAAATTATCTCCAGGAAATACTCAGTACCTCTCGACGACTCCATCATTTCGTTACTGTGCTGCGGAAACCACAACTGTTTTACAATTTTCCTCATAATTTGAACTTTCTCCGTATTTTTCTTTGAAGGCTCCAAAAATTCGTCCACCAGCTTCAGCATAATTTCGGGAAGATATTTCTTTCGAAACGCCTTTCCGACCGTATCGCTAATATCAAGTCCAGAAAACACATGTCTTCCGATCAACTCAAGGACTGGTTCAAGCAATTTACGTCTGGATTTTTCTTCGTTGTCGGATATATTTGTATTTGACGAGCCAAATGTATTTGGTGAGAATATCATCAAATTTTCGTCAACCAACTGCTTCCACGTCTCTATCAGTTTGGGGGTAACCGGAGCCGTAAGCTGCCCAATATTATCGCCTTTATATGCCGTGCTGATGACCACTGACACCAGAATCCATATCGGCAGGAAGGAATAGATTATAGGTTTAATTCGAACATCCGAACTGGCTATCTCCTTCAACGTTACCAAATTAGTTCCTTGCTCCAGTAGAATTCTAAATGGAAACGTAGAGCAATCCAGTTTGCGTGCCACTTTTCCGCTGGCGTATTTCAAGAGAACGAATTTGAGTAAAGTAACCGTCAGCACAATTGAGCCAGCCAAGCACAACCAGATATAACCGTCAAAGATTGATACAAGTCCCACAATCGACAGACAACCATCCCGAACCCCTGAACATGTGACGAAGCTCATGAAGTGGGAATCACTGATTGCAAATATCCCATCCCGATCCACTTGCAACGACGGCAACATGGATTCTACTCCATATCCAGGACTCGCTTCCTGACATGATGAATTTGAAATCACTATATACAAAATTGTGAAGCAGGTCAAGCTCTTAGGCAGAATTGTCTGAAAAAGGTGTCCATACACACGGAAGTTATCGCTTCCGTGCTGTACCAATCCATTGGGATATCCTATCCAAAGAGTATTTCCCAAGAGGGCTGACTCGAGCATTGAAATTGTAACCTTACTGCACTTTGATTCCAGAGAATTCAAAGAAACAATTGTTGTGTAGCCATGTAATCTGAAAAATTTGCCATTTACTCGAACAAAGACCAACAGGTAGGTTCGGTATTGAACATTTTTGTGCAAGCGCCTGATGGTAAACAACAGTTTAGTGTTTCGGTTGGAAATATGAAGGGGATGGTAGAATCCTGATTTTATCAAGGTAACGTCGCTATCCACCAACTTTGCCCACTCAGCCATTGTGACATGACGAGTGCAGCTAGTGAGCAAGCCCTGAAATATTCCGGATTTAAACTGAGACGCAAACCGAAGCATACGTTGTCTATCCCTCGTGCCCACTAATGAAATGAGTGATGATGACGTGGACATCGCTTCCTGCGCATTCACCAGCTCACGACTCAGAATTAGATCCTTGAACGTTGGTGGGGCAACGTGATATTTCGTTGGCAAAAGTGCACGCATCGGAGAGTGGAAAGTTCCGGGTTCGAAATACCAGTCGGAACAGAGAACAATGTGGAGTTGTATGGAGCATTGGAGATTTGGCGGAGAGCTTGGGCGGAAGCGAAATGACGACGACTCAACATCCAAGTTGAAATGTTTTCCGTTGCAGTATAGCAGGGAAAAGGGAAATAATGATGGAAACGGTGCAAGCTTCCAGTTGTGAACAGAGTAAACGTAAGGTATTTTGGTATCCGGGAAATCAATATCTGGCACTGGGAATGGTGCAGGTTGAAGGAAAGATTTATTGCTGTCATTCTCACTAAATTGATAATATATTAAATGCGCCAGACATGATTGGAATGGGAAAAGTATTTGGCTTAGCTTCAAAGTTTCCATATATCTAGGAAGGAACCGTCAAGCATGCGCTTCCAGAGAAACCGCCAAATAATGGCAATTTTCTTTATATTCACGCCACTTTACGATTTGCGTTATGAATCAGGACAACTCTAGATATTTGAGCATGCAATATGTAATCTAGCCCATGGCCAAATGTCTCTATATACCCTCTGTTTCAATATATAATATGGGAACGAGAATTGCGACAAGCAAAATATTTTTCTATATGCTTTCGAGTTAGGTAGTTTGGCAATGTTCACAAATGCAACAAATATTAACCGGAAGACTTTGATAAGTAGCTTTGGTTACCTAACAGAAAAGACATGCTTTCTCTTCCGTGTATATCTCAAGCAATGTGGTGCATGCTTTTGCCTCGTTGCAGTGCCCGATAAGCTATAGCATAAAACATTTCGCTTCCTGGCTCATTGAAGTCCTCGTTTCCGCATTGGTAGTGTTTGCAATTTTATGAGGAAGTAGTTTCAACGTTACACTTTCACAACCACATTTAATTTGCATCACATGTTTTCGTTGAGTTTATTCCTTATTATATTTTATATAAGCATCTCTGAGGAGCATTAGCGCAAAGAAAAAATAGAATGAACTAGAGCCGCAATGCGGTTTATCCAAAGTTACCCGTTAATCGAAAATAGCAATGCACGCAGTATGCTATATCGGTTAAATACTGGAAAAGACGATTGTTAATAGTTGACGTTATAATATAACCGGAATGCCGGTAGTGTAATTGGTAGAAAATAGGTAAGCATACAGTTTAGGTGCATTTCCTGTGCATAGAAGTAGGATGTCGCAGAGTTTGTTAAACTTCATCCTGAATGATAGCGTAAATGCATGAGTATTGATATGTAGTGAAATTTCCCTGTACACGGTGGGTCACTGTGTAAATATATAACGGCATCGTAGTAACCTAAGCTAACCGAATCTGTTCGCTTCGCTCACTCCGTATAGACAGTGATTCTATAACAGTCCTTCATCACGAAAATCTTTATAGAAATAATGTAAACTATGCGGCTTTATGGTTAGCAAAAAACCCGTTGAAAATGATAGGGCGTGCCGTGTAAACTGATGTAGAGCGTGCAGTGTAAACTGCTGTAGGGCGTTCAGTGTAAACTGATGTAGGGCGTGCAGTGTAAACTGCTGCAGGGCGTTCAGTGTAAACTGCTGTAGGGCGTGCAGTGTTAACTGCTGTAGGGCGTGCAGTGTAAACTGCTGTAGAGCTTGCAGTGTAAACTGCTGTAGGGCGTTAGTGTAAACTGCTGAAGGGCGTGCAGTGTAAACTGCTGTAGGGCGTGCAGTGTAAACTGCTGTAGGGCATGCAGTGTAAACTGCTGTAGGACTTGCAGTTGCAGCTCATACTATAGAACGAGCAATGCAAGTGATAGGACGTAAAGTGCAGTACGTGCATTAAATAATTAACACGGGGTTTAACATTAAATGATTAACACGGGGTTAGCATTAAATAAATTAACGCGGGGTTTAGCATTAAATAAATTAACGCGGGGTTTAGCATTAAATGATTAACGCGGGGTTTAGCATTAAATAAATTAACGCGGGGTTTAGCATTATATATTATGCTGAGATTTAGCATTGTATTTTTAACATGTAATACGTGCACGTTTTTTCGGTTTAGCAAACGGTTTAGCATTACACATATATGCATAACATATGATATGTGTTTCTTATGATTTAGCGCAGTGTTTTGGTGGGGTAACATTTTTGCTACGATTTTATATGTGGTTTGACATTATATAACATAACGTTTAGCAGGGATTACATTTTAACACGGAGTAAATTATGGGACTTAGCACGAGACAAACACGCCGTAGGCCTGCGCCGTGTTCAGCCCGTCACATGTTTAGTAAGCAAAACGAATGGGCGAAATAAATTTGGGAAAGTCAATTAACAGGAGGTTTAGCACGAGAATTTTGAACATAGGGTTTAGCGAGGTAATTTTTTTATACTTGAGGGTGGGAAGTGTAAAGATTTTTTACATGGGATTTAGCAGTAAATAAACTTACGTGAGATTTAGCACTAAGGGAGTAGAATTACAGGGAGTAGAATTAACACCGGGTATAGCATTTAATACAATAACGCGGGTTTTAGCATTAAATTGGGTTTAGCAGTGGGACATTTTGTGGCAACTTAATATAGGGTTTAGCAGGAGGAACATTTTGTTACGAATTAACATATAGGGTTTAGTAGGGATAACAATTGGTCCCCCGTTTGGTTTAGTATGGAACAACCTGGTTACAAATTTGGACAATTTAACGTTGGGTTTCGCAGGTACATGTTTCTGCTAAATCTTTGGTTAAAATTTGGGAAGATATTATAGATTAGTATTATAACAATATATGTTTATATATGTTTCAGCATACCTTCGCATTTAAGTTAGATTTGAAATGATTAGCCTGGGGACAAATAGCCTGGTGTATTGGGTGGTTTTATATGCTCATGTTAAGGTTTAGCATGAAAGATATTTTTTGGACACGGGGTTTGACATAAAAATGAGAGGTATAATGCGTACCAAACACGCCGCAGGCCTGCGGCCTGCGTCGTGTTCCGTTAATCTGATAAGTTTTGTCAGAATAAGCATAACCTATTCTGATGGGTGAGATAATATAGTGCTTAGTATTTAATACATTAGCGTGAGCTTTATCACGTTAAATATTTTTAACTCGAGGTTTATCATTAATTAACATGTGGTTTAGCATTAATTAACATGTGGTTTAGCATTAATTAACATGTGATGTCGCATTAATTAGCATGGGGTTTAGCTTTTAATAAAGTAACATGGGGTTTAGCATTACATAAATTAACACGGGGCTTATCATTACAATAATTAAAACGGGGTTTAGCATTAAATAAATTAACACGGGATTTAGCATTATTTAGCGTTTAATAGGGTAGAATTTTTGTTACAATTTTACATAGGGTTTAGCAGGGGTTACATTTGTGTTACGATTTAACAAAGGGTTTAGCAAGTAGTGACAATTTTGTTACGATTTTATATGGGGTTTAGTATGAAATAACATCGGGTTTAGCAGGAGTTACATTTTAACATGGGGTTTAGCAGGTACATGTCCGCCCCCTGCTAAATCCTTGGTTAAGATTTGAGAAGTAATTGTAGATTAGTATTATAACAAGGCAGAATCAGCAAACGTAGTTTTGTTCCTTCAAGATTTTCCTCTGTATTCTTCCTATTGGTGACTTAGCAAAACTATATATTTTTGAGTATCTTATGGATGATATATTGGGCAACCAATTATCTTTTACTTTTGTGTACTGAATGATAGCGCACGGAATAATATCCATGTCATCGGAACTATTAATTTAAAATTGTATCTTTTGTATAGCTCGTCTATTGTAACTTCGAACTATGGCAGTTATGGTTAGGAATTTATGTTTCCAATTGTACCACAAGAGCAGACAAACTTTCATTTCTGTACAATTGTATTCTTAATAGTGTATAATATTTAGCTCAGAATGTTTGAATAGAAGAAAGATGCATCCCAAAATGGATAAGCTACGGCAAGCATGTTTCTTATATTGAAATGTACAGCCAATGTTTCTTCCATTGTAGCTTGAGCCACGATATATTATATTTGCATTTTGTGACACGGTCAAATTGTAACGTGAGATGAATATGGACAACGGTGTTGTTTTCATAAATAAACATAGAGCAAAACCTACCAAGGTCAAAAGAAATTGCGCGCTTACAAAACTTCTGCGTTTACGTGTTCCGGCTATTAACTCGTTTTCGATAATGAATGGATCATACTTGATTATCGGCACGGATTTTTTGGAAGACTAGTTTTCTCTGATTGTTGGTCGAATATTTGATGCAATTCTGGTCAAATATTTCAACTGGAGAATATCGTTTAGGTTCAGTAACATCATCGAGCAATACCTTGATATTTAAGAGTTCATCAACTTTCGCATTGCTAGAACTTAGACTAGTACACTTTCGTAATGATACACATACTATCATCGGATTAATGTACGCATACAATTCACCAAGTAGTAATGCCGATAACACAAGTATTAAAGCATTATTATGGCTATTGCATTGGTTCTGAAGAATAATGCATGCGTGTGCTCTTGAGTTAAATATAACTAACAATGTTGCTGGGCTTTATGTCACAATCGTTTCATTTCATGGAATATTTGCCACCGCCTGAACCGCTCCGATGCTGTGAACAGGGTTCTCCCACATCGTTGGGATTTAGCCCTGTTTTTACGGCGACCTCACTATTACGAGTCAAGAGCAACCGGGAAGACATGTCGATTTCCGGAAAGCAGGGTGATGAACTTTAATAACAGAGCGTAAAAGAGAGTCGAATGTGGGAATCGAACCACGCATATTGCTCATTCTTACTGATATCCGGTCTGTCGTGCTAACTCGTCTCTGTTCTGATCTCTGTCTTAAATATCGTATTTGTGTTACTTGGCTTGGGTGACGTAGTCTCTTTGTATTAATCATTGTCTTAATTGAGATGCTTTCCAGATTTGTTCCAGTAATACCAATATGCTTTGCTAGATTATGATGATGTGATAGCTCTGCTAGCTCACCTTCACATCACTCCAAATTACTTTTTTTGTTTCTCCAGATAGAAACCTTCTAAAAACAAAGTCCAAGTACAGAAAAGTGCAACGTTTGTGTGCAAATATCTCGCGATTCTAACATCGTCATAACGGAAAAATATAAAGTGAAACAGCTCCTTTCTACGTTTTAAACATTAAATATTCCTCCGTTAAATATTTTTTATTTCTTTTTATTATTTTTATTCAAATTCAAATCATTAGGCCGAAGCTCAGAATGACATTTGCACCCAATGTTTGACGACATGCAAACCATCAAGAATATTTTACACCACGACCTGCACAAATTTCCACCGTTTTATGCCCGTCAGGCAACTCCACAGTTATTGTACAGACAAAACTGTAAATTCCCTCCAGGACAGCCCCATGATCCGACTAAAAGCAATTCTCGGCTGGTGGAACGAAAAACCCACTTCTTTAGCTAACAATTCTCAATAATCGATTTCGATTTCTATAATCCAGACCTTGTAGACTGTCCGGGCGTATCTCAAACGTTCGGGTTTCTTTCAAATGCGTCGTGCGGCGACATATGAACAAATGAGTCAGCTGTTTTACGATCATACCCTTCTGGTCACTCAATTTGTTCCTCTAAATATCCAAACAATATGACCAAAAATTGGTTCTTTGTTTGGACCATACGAGAATACTGAGGACGTCACAGCTAATCTAGTACTGTGTCTGCACAACAACAAGGTACTGCTTTCCCTAAAATGATTTTCTTATCGCGACCGTGGTCATACCTTGTCCCATCTTTATCGACGGCCTCAACGTGGCGCGCACCTACTATAACAGCTCTCCAGTGGATCGCGGAAGGGGCCTGGACCAGTTACCCGATTCAGTTAATCATTCAGAATTGGGTCTATCAATTATACGAGGCTAGGGTGTGCAAACACTACGCGGACGTACTGCCGACAGCATCCATCCAGTTTACCAACGGGACGCAGATTTACCCCAACGATGAGACCCTGCAGAGCCTCCTACGACGAGACCAAGATAAATACTTCCCGCGGACCATGATTTGGACGCCGTGCAAGTGCTACAAGAAATTTCTGCTGTAATCTTGACTGTTTTGTCAATTTTGTCCAATAGCATCCCCCTCATCCTAGCTAATGATGCGTGCGGCGTGCTATCAAATGATAATTTTGGAGTTTTGGAAGGGGGACTGCCGAAAACACCAGTCTAACATTGTTTCCGGATTGTTCACCCCAAAAATCACCCGCGATGAGCACACGGGGCCCCATCTTCGCTTCATATATGTTAGCGACGACAGGATCGCGACCAACGACGATACACAAGGACACAGGTTCCACATTTGGCTTTCACCTTTTATTATTGTTAATGTTTTAGTTTTAAGCGTATAACACTTATAACTTTATTATAGTTTTACGTGTTCGATATAACATGTATAACTTTAATTTAGTTTTAAGTAGGATGTTAATAATAATACATATTTACCTAAGCTTTTCGCGGCATGCTAGTTACATACAGCTGTACATTCAGTACTTACTTACTTATGCATTCACAAGGGAAGCTATCGATTCTATTAGGGGGCGATTGCAAAATTTGATTATTTCGCATTTGGTAAAATCCATTCTTCCATAACATTAATACTCATGTTGAGTTGCAGATGCATGAAAACAAGCATGATTTGGACGTTTTAAATTTTATAAATATATCCATCCATATACATTGTGTTGCTGAAAACATTGCATTTGCATTTCGTATAGAAGCTCAAGCTAGCGTTATTTAAATTTATTCCACGTATAGGGAATGGCTATCTTCCCGCTGGACCACACCTCTCAAGAAACCAAATATGCTTGGCTATTCGAAAGGACTGTTTCTAAATTGCATGCTTAATAGCCCTATTACATGTAAGAAACGGAGCAGAGAAAAGCTAAGGAAAGGAACGCTAACATTTAAAGCATGCAATTGTTTTGACTGCCTTCTTAACAGGATCCCCAGTCGAGGGCTAAATCACATACGCCTATGCGAAATTTGGGAGGTGCCTAACTCAACATCCAACGACCAAAACTCCACAAGCAATAGGCATTTCATGCACAGCAAAAATACGTTTATTGCGCTGACTTTCAGCTTATATTTTTGATGAATTATGCATCATCATCATCGTCATCATCATATTAAGCTATTATTTTCCGATCACACCCAAATTCGCAGAAATGATGCATCACTCATCAGGAGCGAATAATAGCATTTTATCTACAACTTTATCGTGATTGACATAATAGGCGCCCTTCATATCATTTCCTTTTCTGTAACTTGACACACAATGCATCGTGTGATTAATTGTTTTCTTTCCTTTTACGGACGCACGGCACGTTTTTACTAGTTTCCTCGTTACAGCATTACATTGTAAATATTCTGCACTTTTCATTCATTGCTGTTGTAATACTTACCATCACTTAGATTTTAGCCATCACTTACCATGCGCTTGTGGTCAACATTGACACCTTTTATCTTTGTTCTTTTCATAAATAAGTAACAACCACAACGTGACACACATTACCCTTTGTTTATGGACATGCATATAAAAAATGACAAGCTATTTTTGATATGCGGTTTTGTTTCCTTATTACTTTACTTTCAGTTTCTTTATGCAAAATTACTGTACCAATTTATGTGCTATATACTAACGAATCTTACGAAAATTAAAGCATTCAAGTTTTATCTTTCACCGAACTCACTTGGCTCTCCACATCACTTCAGCATTTCATCTCATTTCATTGCATCCTCGCATTGCATTACAAGTTCAAGTACATACACGGAACTGATCCATTTAACCTCTACAACAACTCAAGTGTAATCTGCCTGACTGAGCTATCTACAATGTAATCTACAATTTTAGTTGCTCGCTCGAGAATGCTGGAGTCATACGGTCATAATCCCCGAAATGCTTTTTGTCTAGGATATAATGTTTCATATCTAGGATGTTTCCATTAAATGAATATGGTATTTAAATTCCATGGTACATGGAGACTTAATTGTGATTGTGCAATATCCAGCATATGTGATTATGCAACTGTAGGAATTTAGTTCACAATGTCTGTGGATGCAATCCATATCTGGCGTCTGGAAATCATTGCCAAGTAATCCATTGTATCAGCAAATGACATACATGACGTTTCAATTTTATTTTATTTAATGGCAAATATAATTTGTTTCAGGTACTCGTGAGGAATCATCATTTACACTATGGATGAGACTAGGTATCATGCAAGAAATAGCAGTCAAGTATTTCTTAATTACATCAGTGGAATTCAATGCTGATTTCACTAAAGACACATCCGATGTTTATCCGATGACGCAAGAGATTTATCTCTTCTTGCGGCTTTCTGCTCCAGCTTCAAGTGTTGCGGCGTTGGACGTTTCTCAGAAGTACTTCAATAGATATCCTTATTATCCTTATTATAAGTACAATTGGTACGCGTGGAGAGTTTTCGAAAATATTATTTAGTGTCATTTGCTATTATAATAATCTTGTTACTCCAATATAATAATATTTATTGTTGATAAGCTTAAATTTCTAGACTTGTACGCATGGTAATTGTTTTAATCAATGAAAGTTGATTACAATAACGTTTATTGCCGAATATTTAAATGCAGAAGAGCCTAACTCGCAAAGGCCGCCAGCACGATATTATATTTTTAATTATTAATATTAATAAATATCCATAAATTAATATAATCAACAAATATCCATTTAAGGAAAACGTCCCGATATGATTACCTATATAGTCCCCAGATAAAACTTAATTGAATATAATGAAGGAAGAAAGGAAAAATGTGCAAGTTGTTACTCTTAATTGCTAAATAAATGCTAGATGTACTTTAGTTTCATAAAACGCATTACTTGCGTTGAAGAAAAATCTCATTGAAATGCACGGGGAAAACCCCCCAAGTACAAGAAGCAAATTACCGAAATCACTATTACTTTGGTTCATGCTCTTGTTCGTTGTAAAGATATCTTTCGGCAGACGTGTCAAGGAAATTGGGACTATCTCATACTTTTAATTTTACAAAATCGCGGTTCAGAAAAGAATTGTCGGATTTCAGTACTAACCATCCAGGGTGAAACGCTAATGTATATAAGTTGCAGTCAATCTTTCTATTAGATGATAATAGTACAGATCTTATTCATGTGCATACTTGTTTCTTGTACCTGATGAAGGAAGTATGTCTTTCAGGAACAACCACCAATTGGCCCTTTTTGGATGCGGTCTAGTTTTAGACAGTAGGCACATTACTGTATTTACATTATGCGAAAAAAACGATGAGATTGTTGCTGCAGCTGCTGAAAGGCTGTCCCAGTTAAATACGTTTTCTCAAAAGATTTCGCGGGATACATGTCCGTAATTATTTCTTGACGTAATTATCACATTGTCTTTAGCCGTCTGCAAGAGATTATATTAATACAGGTAAAGACGGAAGAGCTGTAACATTCATGTTTGTGCAAATTAGTTATGTAATTGAATTAAACCAAATTTGATTTATATAGTGGCAATCAAATGAACGATTTATACAGTAATTTCTATTAATTAATCCGTATCTTTGCTATTACTGCCGTGTATGCAAATCTTACATTTTATCTCAACAAACTATAATTTTGCATAGATTTTTGAGGTGTTCTGTAAATATACGCATAACAAAGTTGTAGAAATTCAAACACTGTCATTTGACTCTTGAATGCAATTAGACTCTTGTACATAATTCGACTGTTGAATTATTATCCCTATGTAAAATATTATTATTGTGTACATATATTCTATAGTATTACCAATTTGTTTCACTTGTTAATATGTACATAGTGATTATATATGTACAATCAGGTATGTAACATTTGAGATTTTTGCCGACATGAGAACCAGTATTGTCATTCCCGTCCTTATCACAAACGTTTTGGATATAATTCTGGCACTTCATAAATTGGTGGAGGTGAAGATAAGGGATCCCCAGATTTGGCCTTGTACTTTTAAGGAATGAAATATATTCATTAGCTACTCCGAATATTACAAACGCTTGATAATTGCATATGAACCTGCAAGATTTTGTAGATACATTAGGAAATCAAAAAGCATTCAAGGCAAATATTCGGGGCAACTTGATAACCACAACGGAAAACTTATACGGCTCCCTTTACTATTGGTGGATACATTCATAGTTAGCTGGACGATTGTGAACTAATGTTGTAACAAAAGGAAATACCGTTTCGACATATTTAGTTGCCTAGAACCTTACTTTATTACATCCATATACCTCGAAATCTTCCAGGTAATGCAGCCCAGTGATTGCGTTAATATAATCAGATTTTGCTGATGCCCGTTGTCATTCAGTTGGTGCATTTATTTATAAAATACATGTGGAGATGTAGGCATGTTAAGATTTAGTATCCATGTAAATCGTGCGCTTTTGAATTATCTTAAGTTGGAACAGTTCAGAATTGTTTGTCATAATATTGAATTTTGAAAAATGATTTATGATAAGCAATTGTAACAATGATAATTTGACATATAACCGTGCACAACTACGGTATGATAACTTTCCCATATTATTTAGAATTTGTTTTACCAAATAAAGCATTAAAAGATTATGAGACAGTCGATTTCCAAGTATTGTAAATTACTATGCTACTTGTTTATGTACATCTGGAATGAACTCAGGTATATGCTATCTATTTAACTAAATTCAAGCCGGAACGCTTTACATATTTCCTATATTCAGTATTGATTATTTACTCTTGACCATTATGCTGTTGCCATAAATCCAGTTCGAATATCCCAATTCTCGTTCCAGCATATCCGCATATTCATAATGCCGTGAGTTTAACAAAAGCATCCGTGTCGTTCTAAGTACGGCCGTATATCATAAACGCTTATAATTTATCGTCATCAAATTTGTAGTTGTTGTTATGGCTTATCAAATTTGTTGATATGGCTTATAAATAAACGGTTGGAAATTCAGACATTACGAAATTAAGTATTTCAATGATTTTGAATATATGCTAGGTAAATAATATTTATTATTTTTGAGCTCACGTTGGTCTTTAGTCATACAACGTTTGTGAAACTATTTAGTAAATATTTGAACATGGCACAAATATGATACATTACATGAGTTATGATCAAATTGCGAATAATTCTGATTCAAAAGTACAACTTATCATCACATATTTACACACTTTACGCACACAATGAAAATGTACAAAGTTCCTTTGCCGCAGCTGGGTCACTCTCAAATACTTCTTGGTACGTCGGGGAATTCCTCAATAGTGTGGAGTGCCTAGAAACAAAACGGCAGCATCAGTTTATGAAAATAAATTTATACAAATATATCCCAAACACGAATATCTACTGACTTACAATTTTAAAGCTTTCATAGCTTTCTCCTTGAGTTCCGTGTCAACGGGAAGCATCTTTCCGGCAAAGAGGAAGAACTTCACTGCCAATTCCGGCGTAAACCACTCCTCATGCCTTCCCAGAATAACCAACCTCATCGACTTTTGGAGCCGCGCGATGGCGTATTTATGAGCAGCACACAAGAGCTCAAACGCGACAAACCCGAATTCCTTTGCGGCCCTCGTATCATCATTCCTCAAATATTGAACAAGGGCTGTGGCGCTAATCTCCGACATATCCGTCATTTCAATGATCCCATTTCGGCTCTCGCTCATGTCATTTCGGAGCATGACATGAAAAACATGGCTTTGAGCTGCGAGGAGTGCCCGATGTGTTTTAATCCTCGCCCCATTTTTGGAAACGATGGTCAAGTCACTAATAGCCTCTTGTTGAGCAGATAATTTATTCAGAGATGAAATATGAAAGAGTGGAATGACTCGTTTGTATTCTCCTGTAAGGACACCTTCCGGAATTGTTACGGTGACGGTTACATCTGCAGTGAAGGGATTTTGGTTTCCCCAATCCGTAAACTGCTCAACGGGAAATTCCATGCTGAAGTCCTCACATTTTGAACCAATGCTGATACGTAATTCTGAAACAATGACATTGAAAAATATATTCATTTAATGACTTTAAAACGCGATGTATGTTGTTGAACGCTAATCAATCACCAGCATTTGTCACAAAATTATAAACAACAACTCACTTTCAGTAGACAAATAGCAAATGGGAATCTTGTTGATATGGTCCCCTTTCCAAACAACAATGTCCACGTCAACCCGAGCAGTATCATCACTCAAATGCCTGAGACCCTCAAGATAATAAGCAGAAACGGGGCTCCATAATTTTAGATAGCCCATGAAATGGCCTTTCTCGTAGGTTAGTTTTTCGGTGACTCCAATCCGTAAATAGAGAACACGCTCGCTAAATCACATATAGAATTTTGATTTAATTAGTCCGTTTAATTTTTCCCCGTCCAGACGAAAATAAGGATATTTATGAAATAATGAAATGATTACACACAAATTCGTCTGTAAAGGCAGGAGAAATTTATGTGTAAAAGCATTTAGTTACCTGAATATATCATCATCGAAGTTGGTGTTGGTATTGGCACGACCGAATTCGTAAAGCAACGACCACAACTTGGATTTTTTATCCTTCTCTAAAGGTTCCTCTGTCATCGGGTTGAGAAATGCGAGAAAATCGTCTTCTCGATAAACCGCATTTCCGGAAAATGTGGGAGTGACAAATCGGTGTCGTTTCCAATTGCTACAGTGCATGGACGCATTCTTTAGGAGATGGAACTTCATTTTTAATAATGAACTAAAGTACTGGCACAACAGTTAACAATATTTAAACGTTAATTATTTTAGACAATTCGAGACTTTCAAGTTTCCGTGTGCATTAGTGAAAAGTCGACTACACAGCTGAGAGATATCTAGCCATATATCACTTGTTAATGATACAAATAAGCACTAGAAATACACACACATGCACATATACGTTAAACCAAAACATACAAGCTCATCATGCATTCTGACGAGCACAGTTATATTACAATAATGAAAGCATTCACACTATTTGCTAGCGGCTTACAATAAAAATGCAGCAGAGAGAGAGGGAGGCTGCCTCCTTAAATCCTGTCGGAAGGAACAAGCTTGTGTATTATATATAATCCTCGAGGTTTCTTGGCGACGAGTGCTTCTACCATTCCATCTTGTATGAGCATTTAACAATACGCATACAGGACGCTAATGCTATTGGATCTACATCGAATGACTAAGCAGATGAAGTGATCAAAACTTGTTGTGGCTCAGGTTTTGCAAATGATAGTTATATCAGAAACGTAAATATTTTTATGTTCATTCCATGCCTAATACTATTTATAAAAACAAAATAAGTTGGGATATACCCAACAGGTAAACATGTATAAATTGTTTGCAAATTGGCCATTTATGTACTACAATGCTACCATCGTCCCCGGATATTAAAAATTAACGTGAAGGGACATAAACTGCATTTCATTTCGGTTTTTCAAACGACAAAGTTTCCAGTATGTCTTGAAAATTATTATGCAGAATTCGTGTCCGGAATTACGAAAAACGTGCTGAAATGTCACACCCATGCTTAAACGTTAAACTTGTTATTTGCCCAACTCCACATCCACTTTCGTTGCTCGGGCATCATGTACGTGTTTCTTAATTCCACTACAAATGTTGCAAACCGAACACTTTGAGGTTAAATCAATTATTATCCTCCTTTGACCATAATTATTGTTTTCGTAGGAATCTGCAGCATGCCTAGGCAATTTTCACAGGTGAAGGACATTGCACGCATATCGTCTCAGAAATATTAACTGACAATATGCTACGCTCGCAAAACGCCCTGGACAGACTCAACTCTTCTGGTATTATTCTGTTGTCCTTTGTATCCCAATGCCATCATATATCGAATTTCTAACATTTGTTCTTTTTTAATTGTAATTGTGCAGTCTGTCCCGTTGTAGGTACGTGAACTAGGCAGGACGCTAAACGTTCTTCTCTGCTTGCTATGTCTCACTATCCCACTGGCGTAAATAAAAGTCGAGTGCTGCGTCCATCCATTACCTTAGCTTGCATCTCTCACAACGACGCTCCAGCGTCATGTATCACTTCAGTTCGTCATGTGCACGTATTTTCCTTTTACGAGACAATGTCAACTTCCTTATCTGCCATAACAACGGCCAATACACTCTCCACAATGACGCAATATAGTAATAAGAAATGTACTTTCTTGTATTTAATTGTATAAAACGATATTTTTGCAAATTAAGTTAAAATTATTGATTACTGGCAGATTATACTCTAACCGTAGTTAACCCTTCTACAATGATAGGAAAACCTTAAGGTTTTTTTCTTCAAAAAGCTCCACTTCATGAATTTTACATTTCGAACTGCAGATGAATTTAAGCGAGGAACAAGTTTATACTGTCGATGAAAACACAGACAAAGCATTTCCTTTCTAGTATTGCAATCAGATATGCATTTATTTAAACATAACATTTGAAATCTAAGACACCAGATTGTATGATTGTTTGATAATTATGTTTGAGCTAAATGTATTGTCGTCTCTGTAGATAATATGAAATTATGGCTCAATTTTCTAACCCCACTTTATAGTTGAGTTTACGGCATACAATCTCAAAGTGCCCCAAAAGTACTTTATATTGTAATGTATGTAGTAATAAACAAGTTTGCCAATAGTTTATGGAACTGGAGAAAGCTAAGTTTAGTTTATATATGATTGTAAATCTCGACTCATACCTTCCTCATCATTTCATTTCATGTTGTCTCATTAGTGAATGCAATCAGATAAGATGTGTATGCAGCATTTATTTGGACCAGATTGCAAGCTGTTCCCGAAAATGTACTTGGTTCAGAATGAAATCCAAGAAAATGCGCAGGTACATCTAGCCATCTATCCTCGCATTGGTAATGTCGGCAAGAGCTATGTACTTGCTCAAAATGACAAGTAATTTGATCGGAATGATTCTTACCTGCCCACCACCTTTCACGGGCAATTTCTAAAGGTGAGATAATCCCGTCTCTTTCAACACAAATATTTCAGTTGTAAAAATTACTTGAGTATATTGCTGGTGAAATCAATTGGTACAGGTTTTTTGCATGCAAAGCTGTGCAAGCGCCCAAACAGATACGCATTTCCATTTTGTAAAGCGAGAAAATATGGTCAATAAACACATATACATACTTGAGCTAAAAAATGAAATGCGTTGACACATTCTTGTTTCGTTTTATATGTTATCTCCCTTTCTCGCAAAAACATTGTACGAGCAGAAAAAGAAAAAATGATACAATGTTGAGTCATATCGCACATAGTATTCCACTTCCTCTGTTTAGGTTTGGGTATACTGCCCAGCACAATCCTCTCCACCGATAACTTGTACATATAACTTATTTGGTAGTCGAGTAGTTTTTTTTTAGATTGTGGCCAGTTCCTGTCCGATAAATGGTCTGCTTTGCACTTAACCAGACTGAGTCTGTCCTACTTGTGAACTAGGTTGATGCAGCAAAACGTTTTTCCCTGCTTGCTATAATACCTGCTTTGCTGCTGGCGTATGTTGCACTCGAGTGCTTGGTTCATTCCACTTATCTTGCTTCTCTCAGCACAACACTTGTCATTAGCTCAGTTCGTCATGTGTACGAATTTTTCGCTTTTCGGAGACAATGTCGACAACACTATCTGTTATAAAAGCGGCCAATGCACTCCTCACATTCACTCTAGAAAGTTGCGTGAAATGCATTCCGTTGCATATAATTATAATCAAACTATTTGTCCTTAAACGCATTGATTTTGCCGTTGCCGTATTAAAGCCATCTGCAGAAAAATTAAAGTGTTGTCTTCAAAACTAACATTTTATAAAATTTTGCATTTCAACCTTGAAATGGCTGCTAGCATGGAACAAGTTTCTAATTTGGACGAAAGCATTGGCAATATATGTATTGAAGAAGACAAACAGATATGGGAAAACCAGACAGAAATTAACGGGTAGCTAAAAATATTTCACATTTTTGCGTGTTACTTCACACCACATAAATTGGAAAAAATATCATGGTAATGATTTATATCAAGTTGTGTACTTGTTTATTGAAGGTGGGTGGACTTTGTCTACAATCATCCCAAAGTAAAATGTAAGGAGCACCAAGTCCCGCCTGGAATCCTTCCTGAAGGATGCGACGGGCTACTTCTTGACGCCAAGGTTGAAGGAAAGAAACGGGGTCCTGACGATGAATTGTATTTGGCAAGTGCAGAGCTGAGGGCAAAGGTACGAGTACATTTGTGAAATAAATTGTGACACTAAATGCAAATATTCCTTAAGTGTATGATGCCGTGTTGTAAATTTTGCAAATTAAAAATGTTAATTACAGGTGGCAAGGGGAAACTGTGTGCTGGAGCTACAAAGAAATATTGCCGGAGATGTGGAAAGGAAATATATTTTCTTCATTTTTGCCATGAAGAAATTTTCGGGAGGAATGGGAGACGAAGACGATTACAACTGTCCTCAAGGTCAGTGGGAAAAGTATTTCATTAAGGTAAGTCATGAAAGGGTTCACATCATCAATTATCTTGTATGTCAGTAGGTAGCAAAGAGAACTTAATGTCATGCTTTCTGATTAACAGAACATCGACTTCAGCAAGAAAGTGGTTTCAACGGTTAAGGAGAATGGTGAGTCAGCACATATAGGCATGAGAAGGATACTTGGACAGTCCTATTTTTGTATAGGAAGTAAAAACGTTCACCTGTTAGTCCGAACTGAAGGTAAGTTCAAATGTCATAATTGTTGCCCGTTAAAACTGCTATCAAGGTGAATATTATTTAGAACCCAATCGTTTTTATATGCTTGAAATATCTTGCAGCTGACATCGATAAGTACTCCGAGGACAGGTTTGAATTTGCTCGTCGAATAGGTCGGACGTTCTTCAAAACGTTTCTGAACAATCCAGAAATTGAGGAAAGCAAAAAGATATCTCTAGTTGACTTCATGCAGTCTACACATTACACAGCCGTCGCCGAAATTCTTCAGCCAGAGAATCAACACGTTGTTAGTCTCGATCACTTGAAATACCCCGAGCTTAGGTAATGAAATTAGTTAATTAAAATCTGTTAAGATATTTTTTCATATTCCATTTTTTACGCTGACATTGAAAACGTTTTCTAACGTTTAATGATGTAGGTTTATCTGCTGGACAAAGCCAGATTTTAGTGAGGAAGTCAGCGAGAGCAAATCGCTTTGCGCTATGCCCATTGATGAAGGCATTTTACTGGCCAGATCATTTGGACTAAAGACGGTGGACTACGAGACAATGGAAATGGGCCCTGATCCAGCTACAGAAATTGAAGGATGTCTAAGCACCGTACGACTAAATAATTAGTTAATAATATCCTATTTATACAAGTGTGCTAGCTTCAAATATATAATTAAAATGCAATTTTTTTACAGATAAGGAAGGAGCACGGATACGAGGGAAAGGTCCTCTACTTCATGGACGAGAGCAACTCAACAATTGGAATTGTAAAAAAGAAAACCGCTTGGTACATCCTGCTGAGAGCAATGCGCGAGCGAGTGGCTGCCCTGCTGTCTTCTAAGAAATCATTAACTGATGATGCCAAACGGACAAGCCTTAAAGAACGGATTGGTGAGATACGGCAGTGGGTCGGATTTTCTGAGCAGTATGCTAATGGATGGATTGTAAGAAATAAATAATAATCACATCATTCCTAAACTACCTATTCTAAAGGTGTAAATATTCTGTAGTTGGTTTTGGACTAATTAAAGATATTTATTTTCCATAGGAACTTGGTCTGGGATTTTATGGATGGGTAGTATTAAAGAAGGCAGATCCACGTCAAATCCGGTCCAATTACGCCGTCGTCTTCCGCAACTTTCTGGATGATAATCCGAGTCTAAAGGAAAAGTATGTTGGCTTGTTAGGTCAATATGATGAAAAAGAATTTCTTACAGTATCCCTTGAACAACAAACTAGAGGCAGTACATTTGATTCCGTATAATTTTAAGGGAACGTAAATTTCACAATTCGTCGGTATAATTATTAGTTAAATTACATGTGCTCGAGAAATAGTTAAGTTCATTCCATTGAAGAATTGGATGAGTATATTTGCCGGCTTTGGATAATATACGTATATATGTTCTTATAGGTTATATGAATATTAATAAACTGCAAATTATACAAACCTTCCATCTAAATGTTCAATCGTCGTCATAGTTCATGCATGAAGTATTATATTCATCGCAGTCAATAAAGAACATATTCTCATATTGCCCCAAAAGTTAATCGTATGGTCCAAAAACGTTCCATATAAAGCAAACAGTTTATTCCTTCATTCCACTTCATCTCTCGTCAATGCAGCATCACAGCAAGAAAATAAAAATCTACTCGTCTGCGTTAATGTTTACACAGGCAATCCCATTGCCAAAAAACACAAGTCAGCTTGGATATCCAGTAGCCTAATGATCTTGGAAGTTAAAAGACGTCGTGGGACATTGAAGTGATTCATTTTCTCACAATGGTCCTGCTGACAAAGCTACAAAGTTCAAATTACGTAAGCACATTGCATTACTCAGCAATACTGCAAATATTTGTGTGCTAATAAATTTATAGCCGTGTGCGAATTTCCTTAAATGATGTGTAAATTTAATTAACGATATAATGTGGTAACGTGTACAACTTGCATCAAATACGTCTTCATTCGGACGTTGAAAGCAAAATCACCACACCTCATTTAAGATTTTCCCGGGATAACAGTGATTTATCTTCTAATTAAAGTTGATAATATATCTAGCAAAACATATACTTGAAAATTTTGACAAAAAATAAAACCACTACTGATTTGAACTCAAACGGTGAACAAAATGGAAGGTCGAGTTTGTCCCCAATGCGGTGTCCCTTATGACAGGGGACAACATCGAGTGGTTCGTGTCAGTTTATGTCAGCACGCCAAATGTGCACGCTGCGCGTATTCAGAAGGAGCGTGTTCACAGTGTCGACAAAGAGGTTGAAGTTCAAAACGCCAGTGTACCGTGACTGTAAAGTTATCTACATTTTTAATAAACTGTGCCTCAAATCAATGTCCGTGAATATGAACTAGTTTGTGTGCCATTGTAGACCATGCTATTGATTTGATGGGAACATATTGTACGTTTTTTACAAATGAATGCTTGACGCCGTTCTCCAAAAATGCATTCTTGTCTGCCCAGCAAATCCAGCTCATAAATTGTTGTCATTTGTGTGACAATTATTTTCCCTCATCAAATTACCCCCATGAATATCTCATCATTAATGAAAGACGACAAGGAATTCGTTGAAGACTACGAATTCACTTTTTGGTCTCCAGTTCATTCTTGCTCTGCTCACCTTCCACATAGATGTGTACAAGACGCATGTGACAATCACCAACAAAATAGTCTCGGTATGTGCCATAACATATGATTTTATAGTGGTTATTAAAACATGATCCGTAAATTGCTGCATTTGAAAATATATACATGTTGATGTTCATGGCAACGAAAGGTGCCTGATGCAACTATTCTGTAGATCAATTTTAGTTATTTAGTATCAATTAACTTTTTATTGCTTCTTTTTGCTCACCCAGGCAAAGGATATCGGCATTGCAATGCTCAGCGAGGTGCGTACAAAGATGACAATTAGTTTTTGGCATGGATCACATTGACACATTCCATGAATGACATGTACCTATGGTTCAATTAATCGGGTAAATATTAACTACCTATCAAAATTGATACACACACAAGTTTTTTAAACGGCATTCGTTACAGTTCTCTAAATGGCGAACACGCCTTAATTTTAAATTCAAGCTAAAATAAACATTTCAAAAGCAGGATCGCTCAATGCTTTCATTGTCTTTTCCATTGCGTTCTTTTCTCCAGGTGACCCTCTCACTCGTGTCCGTATATTAACTTACCTGAAAGTATCAACGTAGAAGAAAATGCCTTTCATCATTTACGCATCACAATCATCATGCCAGCACTACGAATAAAGGGGCACGACTCAAAATTGAAATGGAAACTAAAGAAACTTTAGATCATTTTCGTTTTTGGTGTAATCGTTAAATAGATCGTGAGAGGATATTATTGGTGTTGCTTGTGATGTAAAATATAGAAAGTGTAGAGCTTGTAATTGATTTATGTTTCGAGAACAAAATTGTAGTTTGCTGTATAGCTTAAATCGCTTAAAGAACTGGATTGGAATGGACAACGAAACGATATGCAACATTACATTTCAAATTGTGCAATAAATGAATAAAATAGAAATAAATAAAAGCTTATGATTGAGAATGAAAAACGAGAGATTCAGTTCTTTGCTGAGAGATCCGTTCCAACATGATATAAATTTGAATCATTCATGCCGTCATATATGCAGCCAATGAACTACGGAATTAAGGGATAATATTTTAAGAAATGCGTACAATCGGCAATCTTGTGTGAACTGGATACAGATGCGACTGCCCACACGACTGCATAAGGGGCCACACACTACACACGCGACACAATTTCATGCTATTTCATTCATCATCACAACGCGCAGCAGGCCAATATCCTGATATATGAATTGACTACATGCATGAAAACATACACTGCTCCTTTTTCAAATGGAATGATGCTTTGCATGATACGGTATCCCTGAAAGGGATGGCCCATTCCAGAAACCTGCAATGAACTGCTTGACTACATACTACCATATATAGTGCATCTTGCCTACGACATCAAAAAATGAAGGTCGTTTTATCTTTTCCATACAATTTCAGTTTACGCTATGCTTTTTAGCTCGTATATCAACATGTGGTCAGCTGCTTATTCAAAAGGGAAAAGGGACATAGTGATGTTAAAGCAACAGGCTAGTTTCTGTTGAATTTTGTGATCCTCGTCCAATTCCTCCATACTTAAACCTCACGGAAATTAATAAATAAATTCACCGAGAGTGCAAAGCTGGAAATGATTTTATTAATATAATTACAGTTCCACACATAAGCATGTAAGTTTTTGTAACTGACACGTATCAAATGCTTTCAGAAAAAGAAAAGTGTCATTCTCTCTAAATTTATTGTTTTTTTTGCACAGACGGGATGGACAACACAAAGTTTTAATGTCTATTTTGTGGTGAATTCAAATAACACAGTTGGAAACTTGAACCACATTTACGAGCCCGTGGCCCATATCGGCGAGAAACTTTCAAGAAGAGCTATACACAGTCACATATTGGAATAAAAAGTTATAAATGCAGTTTGTGTGAAAAAGTATTTGTATAACAACGATACTCTTGGCTCAACATCCTGTTACCCAGGCTAGTGATAATAGCAAATGTTTTTTGTGACAAGACTTTCCGTTGAAAGATAAATACGTAAGGATACGTTCAGGTGGTGAACACAAATGTTGAAAGGCAGACTTGTTTGTTCTGCGAAAAACAGTTTTGTTTTGTAGGCAATTAAAATATACACTTGATAAAACACATTGGTGAAACCAAATTACAGGTGTGTGCAAAGGAAACATTTGTTGCAAAGGCCCAATTGTCTCTACATCAGTTCACGCATTCCAAGGAGGACGGTCACAGTTTCAAAGTGCATCACAAAATTTGTTATTTTAAATATCGACCACAAGGTCACATGAAAACACACTCAATGGACAAACGTGGCCACAAGTGCTACCTCTGCAACAAGCCATATGCAACTAAACACGGCATGATGAACCATTTAATCACACATACAGGGGAAAAGGCATACAAGTGCGAAATATGCGGCCGGGCGTTGGCCGAGAAAGGCAATTTAAAGCGCCACAGGATTCTTATTCATGAGAAAAACAAACAGCGCAATAAAATTTGTATATTCTGCTCGAAACCATTTGCTACCAATTCGGGATTGGAAAGTCATATGCAAGTTCACACTAGGGAGGGGCCGTACATTTGCACATATTGCGGAAAGACCTTTTCCATAAGATCGGGTCTTAGATCCCATGTGAGAATTCATACAGGAGAAAAGCCATACAAGTGCGAAATATGCGGCCGGGCGTTCACCGAGAAAAGCAAGTTAAAGCGCCACAGGATTCTTATCCATGAGAAAAACAAACAGCGCAATAAAATTTGTATATTCTGCTCCAAAGCATTTTCTACCAATACGGACGTGCAAAATCATATGAGCGTTCACACTAAGGAGCGGCCGTACATTTGCAAATATTGCGGAAGGACCTTTTCCGTAAGATCGAGTCTTAGATACCATGTGAGAATTCATACAGGACTCAAGCCATTTAGATGCAACATTTGCGACAAGACATTTCGAAAAGGCAGAGAGCTAAGGATTCACATGGTGGTACATACCGCTGACAAGCATTTTAGGTGTAAAATATGTCACAGGTCATTTTTATACGAGACTTCCTTAAAACGCCACGAACGGATGCATCGCTATGGCACCATTGAACGGCTCTCATGTACTATTTGTGGTGCCTTACTCAAATCACGCGACAGTTTGAAAAGTCATCATCGAAGATTCCATCAGGGATGGCAAATATATTATACTTGTATTTTGTGCGACGATAACAAGAAATATTTGTTCAAAAGCGGTTTATTTAACCATATTCGCAAACATGTGCATGAATATCCGTTTGAGTGTTCCGTGTGCGGAATGCAGTTTTGTAAGGAGCAATACTACAGAGTGCACAAAAGATCATGTAAAGCGGGTGGAAACAGTAACTGAACGGGGATAAATGCAAGTCAGAAATTGTTTTGTCAACTTGCGGTTTTTTTTGAGCGACAGATGTTGTACCACAGTTAGTGTATACATTGCGGAGAGGAGTAATACTAAATTATTTTAATTAATTTGATAACTGATATTGAAGAATTAACTATGTTAATATTATGTTCACCACATTAATGACGGTATGTTGTCTGTCTTTGTTCCCACTGTTGGTATCTTCGAGACCGGCTCTGCTATACTAATTTTTTTTTGGAGGTTTCGGATTAGTAGAGAAAAAATATGTAACACAAAATTTGGGGGAAAAATGTACCTCAATTAATTTTAGAGATAACTATTAAAAGATAACAAAAATAATGAGTAGGTTGTTGTCCTGTTAGTGTTTAGTGGCTTTTATATTCATGTACATATATAATTACCTAGTGATAAGTGGATAACACAACAGTGGTGGAAATGAATTGAACATGCTGCGTCGCTTAATGATTCCTTCATGGTAGCCAAATTTATGCAGGTGGTGTTCAAATTATTCATAATCAATGGAATAAAAATAAACTTTTAGAAAGTAATTTGTTTAGAGTTTAGAAGCTAGGATTAGACATTAAGTTTACCTATGTTTTATACAATTTAGATAATGAACCGTTAACGGGGTGTGTAATAAAAGTATATAGACGTGATAGAATTGGTTGCTTGAAAAAATCATTTCTAAAAGTACTTACATTTTCATTACTGTCATTGATTAATACGGGTGACGGATATGATTAAATACCATTTCTTGTGATCATCTCAACTTGCGTCCATTTTCGAAACCATCCATTGTAAGCATCTTTTTTTGTGTTCTAATTATATGGCTACATATAATACATTACAGAGTTGGAGCAACAGGCATGACTTGCTGTTTTTGTTACTAGAAAGTGGGCATAAATTTTTCAGGTTAGATAAGTAGCGTTTAAATGAACAATTAAGAGTTTCAATAAAAATAATGAGCAATTGAAATGCGTTTAATGATTGGACCGTGGACACAAATTGTCCCTGTTTCCGGAAGTCAGTTCACATATGAATACACAATCACATTAAGAGTGGAATCATTTCGCATGAAACGGATTAGTTTTATGCCGACATTCATTCACCGTCTACTCCTGTTTAAGTCGTTGAGGTGAATAATTCAGTTGTCACGTTGCCGTTGCGTTGCATTGTGCTGTTTTCATCCAGAAATACAAAACTTCAATTACCATTTCAACCTAAATTATAACTAAGGATTTGGATTAGAAATCTTAATATCGAGTGTAAAAATGACGTGATATCTCATTTGTCGCCGTCTCGTTGCAAGATATTGCATCATATTCTTACGGATAAGATAATATTACGTTGGGCATACTTGATAATTGGTTTAAACTGGTCAATTCAAAGAAAATTTGATTTGCCAAAAACCTAAATATAAAATGTTGGGGCATATTGAGATACTGAGAAAATGTGTTTCGTATTTTCTTTTAAGCACCACATCATGTTATCCTCTATATAATAAGTAAAGAAGCTACCTCACTAACTGATTCTGTCGATCCATTCATCATCATCTCCCTGCCCATATGATCCGATCCCACAGACGTTCCAATGCACTTTTCTCCAGGAAAGTTCGTATAACCTACCTTCGACCTGACTTTTCCAATGCAAGTCACGATGCTCATCATGACGTTCATATTTACTACTGCTGTTGCATGTTGTTGTTTGTGTGATGTTTTCTGTTGTTGTAACTGAGCATGTAAAGAGATGGAGTGGCATGGCGCGTTTTACAGCGTCTGGATTTTGCAACAAATAATGGGTTATTGCAAACGTCACGATCATTACTAACTACTACTGTTATTGCTGTTGTTGTCATTGTGAGCGGGTATGTAAAGAGATGGAATGGCGTCACGCGTTTCCAGCATTTGGACTTTGCAACAAGTGATGAGATATTGAACAAGTGATGGGTTATTGCAAAAGTAATGGGATATTGTTAATGCAATGGCATGTTTCAAATGTAATGGGTTATTGTAAAAGTAATGGAATGTTGCAAAAGTAATAACAAAAAATGAAAACCAAAAAATATACAACAAAGAATGAAAGTAATGTAACAATGGAAGGTTAAGTAAACAAACGAACAGCTGCGTCGGTTTGTGTGTACTACGTGTCATTTTTGAACGAACCGCCAAACTTTGTGTCCTTATGCACATGGGGGGGATAAATGGGGGATATGAGATAATTTTTAGCTAGAAGTGGGATCAGAGGCATGCTCCGAAACTGAGCACTGACATCGTAGATATGAAAGTGTTTTTGTCGAGTTGAATTACATCAGGGGCAAACCCCCTAAGGAGTTGCCCGATTTGACTGAAAATCAATAGGCTTCTTGCACATTACCCAAGGGAGGTTCATTCCAAATTTCGTCATAATCGGACAAAGCAAGTTTCCAGGATAGTGCCAACAGACAAAAACTGATAAATAAATACTTGGGTACGTTTCCCTTCAGCTACGTAATACAAATATGTATAATATATGTATATATCTTAAATGTTACTGCACTTTGTGCAGCAACTGGCCTTTTCTAGTATGAGTAGTAAGCAACAAAGGAAACTGCATTCTGCCAGAGCCTGTACTATCTAGACAGGCATTCAGTTACCAGAGTTAATGGCAAATATCGTTATAATCCAGTGCAAGGCAGGACAAATGCTCAAATAAAAGTGTAGTGTGTTGCAGATGCAAACAAGTGGAATGCGTCCTCGTGTACCAACAAAACTCTCATGGTATGTCGGTTTTATGACTGGATGGGCTTTTCAGTCAAGATTACAATTGGAATGACATTTCAGCTAGTCGCATGGGTATGTAAAGAAATTTTAAATTTAACTGGGATTCAGTGAAGCTACAACAATGGTATATTATACAAAATTGCCCAAAGATTAAAATGAAGTTATCATTGGATGAAATTAAAATTAGCCCTGCAGTAGTAATGTCCACCTTCAGGCTGAAAACAAAACCAAGATAAATGTCGTCGTTTAATTCATTACAGTTTCTTATTTAAATGATAATGACAAATGTAGCATCATTGTGATTTCATGAATACTTTGTATTTTATTCTGATCATGAAAACTGGAACGCTCCATAAAATCCATAACATATCTTAACATTTTTAAATTAAATTCATATTTGCGAGAGTAAACCAAATGTTCGTACGAAACTAATGCCGCCGCAGATTGGAGAATTTTACTATGCTCCCTTGTTGGCTTCAACGAGGCCAGAGTTTGCGAAAACCCGAAGTAACAAGTTCCTGTGCATTGCATTATATTCGGATAGCGTACGTATCCAAAGGCTTCCTTATTTCTCTTCCAGTATATGTTAGCTTGAGAAGGAGAAAGCTGTCGTCAGCAAATGCAAGCCATGCGCACACCGAAAATTCAAACAATCCACTTTGGATTTCAAAAGAAGATGATACGGTGATATAATTTATCTAAAGAAGTTATGGCTATGTAATCCAGCAATAAAATAGAGTAGGCAACCCATAAGCACATTTACATGTAAAGACATGTTTCAATGTATGTGTTTCATCTGGAGAGAAACATCAGCTGCGTGGCTATAGTACTTCGAACATATTATCAATAAACTGAAAGGTTTAGTTTTCAAGTTTTACAATAAACAATTGATGGTAATGAATCATCTTAACAGTTTTTAGATTAAGGGTACTACAATATCCTTCCTCAAATATTGGCCGCAATCTCGGTGAAAGCAAATTTGATCCATTTGCCTCCGGAGTCTTATATAATTCTCATCCCAGCCAGAATATACAAATGCATGTTGGCGACGTCCAGCAGTGAAGGAAATGAAATATGATGACTATTTTATATTTAAACAGTTTGGTTACCTCCAGCCACATGTATTAAAATCTGCAGGGCATCTGGTTATATGTTACTACGTGCGTGATCTGAGCACTAAAACGCACTACTACATGGCGTGTGACTGACCCCACCTGAGCTTATGAGCAAACAGATTGTTATATTCAAAATCCATTTCTCTTGATTGCGTCCACTATAGAAGGGAGAAGTTCTTCAAATATCAAAATCAATAAATGTATGGCTTTGATGGATCAGCACCTGGATCTGAAGCAGAGTAACTATTATGAAACACAGCGATGCATTTAACTGATAGCTGAATTGCATTTCCTCCACCCGCTATGAAGCAGAATTTAGTTTTCTATTCTCGTCAATAATATTCATACTATGCAATATTCTTGCAAATTTGTCATCCTACGTAACACGTCTAATAATGAAGTAGGGTTCTTTCCTCATGATTCAAAGCCGCAATACAGCTTTTGGTCATACAAGATGATAATGGTCAATGGATAGTTTAAATGGCAGGCTGGTTTGTTGCATGCCGTCCATACTTGACGTCATTTTCTAGATATATTCAAATGATAAACATCTGACTATATTTGAATGATCGCATTGCTGGTTATTAAGGATTTACTGTTTATGAAGCTGTTTCTTGCAAACTGCATAATAATAATTTCAAGTAATTTCGGCCTTGTGTGGACGATGGACGGTACTGAAAAGCTACATTAATCTGTGGAGAGCATCGCAAACTATAGTGTGCTTCGCAGTCTGGCTAGCTTTACTTGCTCCCATGTAGACAGCAGCGAGGCCAGCGTTTGCAAAAACTTATCGAAGTCAACGAATTCTATGCGGATATTGTACGCATCCAAACGCTTCCTTGTTTAGCTTCTAGTGTATGCTAGCTTGAGTGGTATGAATCTCTTATATATATACATATATATACTACCATGCACACACTACCGCTGCACAAGGGACATTTATTTCAATGGAAAATAATTTACATTTCTCGATTCTTCTCCCTTGACAATTTCGAAACGAAGCAACGTTTTTTCTGTGTCAAAGTAAATTTTTTTAAGTCTACGATTTTCCAGTTTCGCATGGAAAGAACATATTTTTAAGACCACGAAGTTTGGCCGACACTCCATTTTATTATTGACGATAACATTATACGTGAAATCTCATGGTTCTGATAACTGATTGATATTCAGAAATGTCATCCTTTAATTAATACATGTCTGTTAGCATACATTAGATGATAGAACGATGTCATTTATTTCCAACATTCATTTATGTAAACGTATAAGCATGTAATCCAGCAATAAAACATAGCAGGCAATCGATAAGCACAATTATTTTTTTTAAATCAATATATTTTTTCATCTCATCGCTAATAACAATTGTGTAAATGCTATACTATGCATATCTTATCAGCAAACAAATAGGTATAATTTTCAATTGGTATCGAAATTTAACAATAAAACAACTCATGGAAATAATCTTGACGATTTAAAAGTTTCTCGATTAAAGTATCCTTGATACATTATCAATGAGGTCACTAAATTTAACAATTGCACCCATGCAGAATTGCAAAGTTGAGAAGCACAGATATATTTATTAAATTAATATAAAGATTGGATCACAATGTATTCCTTAAAATTTCCTGGATGTTTCAAAAAACTAAGTTGTTCTAACTCAAAGCGATGGAAGATTTTACAAATCATGTTTCATTCCTCTCCAGAATGTCATTCTCAAGTTGCTGAACCGCTCGTTTCTCCGCCTCCAATGTCTCGAAGACGACTTGAAAGAAGAATATGGGATCCTGCTTCTAGTAGCAATAAAAGCAATCGAATTTTCAGAACACCATAATATTTTTATATTTAAAAAAACTACTGGAATTATCAATGTTATTGGAAATAAAATTTGTTTTATTTTACCTTGATATGTGCGTATTGCTCTGCAATCCTTTCTCGGTACTCTACTTCAGCTTCCGTATTCCTTGGTAGGGATTGAATTTCATCCGGCATCCAAGCTCGCATGGTCATCATAAACGACCCGACATAATACCTCTTCTTGTGGTTTCTTGCAAAGTGCCTTGCAGGCCTAAAACAAGTAAAAACAAATTTTGTTAGTGATTAGAAGACAAATACAAGCCACTCCACTTGCAATTGAAACCAAACTTATATTACATTAATTTCTTACTTTGGGTAAAATCGCTCAATAAACTTGGCCAGAATGGCCCGAATTTCGACGGGAAATAGGTCTCCGTACAAACCGGATATTTGGGGATACCACCCCATGTCGATAATACGTTGCCAGTTTGCCATCATAAAATTGGTCGAAATCAAATGTGAAATTTGTAAACTGTTGTGGTTTGTTAAATATTAGGTGTAAATATTTGAAGTATATTTCCCGGTGCTTCTGCTAGCAAAAATTCAGCTGGCTATTCTAATTGAATTTGCTAAAAATGTTAACGCTATCGTATATGCTCCTCCTGATGCACGCCAGGGCATTCTGAGCACATCCACAGAGTATTTATTGAATGAATATAATGGTATGAACTTACTCATGGTGATGTGTGGATGGGGCCGTTCACACTTATTGTTCTCATAGCACATCAGCAATTTTATGGAAGCCAATAATTATTCTTCTGACAAACAACACTGTTCTAATCGTCTAAGGTGTTGGAAGGTATATAACTAAATGGAATTTTAGCATTGCTTGTGATACATGAACATATTTTGATGATTTCAGCAGCTAAGATGTTCATTTAGTCTATTTCTGCAATCGGCATCTCAATTCACAAAAGCATCAACTCAAACTGCCGCTCGTCGCGTTGGGTAAGTTGCGAAAGTTGATTGCATTGATAAAGGCACAGAAAGACAGTACCCGTTAGCAATGAATGCATATATAATGCATCTAGTCGGTGTTTAGCGTCAGATAGAAGAACACTTGTTGCTTTGAACGACTGCGATCTGGAGTTTCTCTTTTATTGCGGAATTAGTAGAATTTCGCTGGACTCCAGTATTCCTGATATCTCTAACAAGTGATATTATGGAGTGGACTTGATCATGTGCCATGCAAGTCGGTACACTCAAAGCTTAATAGCGCATGTAACCTCAGTGCCTAGTACTAGCTTAGGCGAGGCCAGCGTTGACGAAAACCAGCGACTGGAGTCTAAGTATCGAAAATTATATGCGGATAGTGTAAGTAACAAAAGGCTTTCTTGTTTCATTTATCATGGAAATATGTTGGAGAAAACACTCGCAAGCAAATGCAGGCCATGCGCGCACCGCGCATGTAGTCAAGCGATTTTGTATTTCAATGTAAGATAATTTAAGAAATTATTAGTAATTTAATCAACAATTAAATAAAGCAGGTAACATATGTTATGTTTCATTTAATGTATGCCTTGGTGGGAATGTGGGATGGAATATCTTTGTTCCCAACTGAATGAGTCCGTTTCCGTATAAATGGGTTCGACGCAGAGATCAGGATTTTAGTTGAACTATCTATAATTAAGGTAGATATTAAAGTTTAGGGTTGACAAAAGATTGATTTTATTGAATTTACATCATGGCTTATATACTAGTAAATTACCAGGTCCAATAATCATATTGTTAAGGATAATCATAACGTTGACACAACGGTGACATATAATATACAATAATCAAGGTTAACGTTTCTTGGCCAATAGATAAACATGACTTGAAAACTAACATATTTGTATACGTATTCTAACATTTACAGGGTTGCGCTGGACATCATAATATTTAACTAGGTATGTACATTTTTATGTGTAACGCATGACCACATACTAGTTCTTAAAAGATGCTTGCTCTTGCGTGTATAGCACAAGAACTGCACATTTGCAATTATATATTTAATAATAATTAGAAATATAAACACTACAGATCCAACGTTCGCGCCAATTTCCGACATAGGTGGTCAAATCCGTTTGCCAGGATATTTTGGCATTTTAGTCGTTTTCGGCATACTATATTTGAGTAGTGCTCCACGTACCTGCAGTAGGCCGTTTCCTATAAATAGTTTGCCTGCCATATGAAGTAACTCGGCGTCGTGTGGAGGATGAGATGTACTGGGGACGTACATCAAGTTGTACAGAGCATTGCAATGCAGTTATGTATGTGTTTACGCAGTTTGGTTAAATTTACAAAGCAGCCGTGCTGGTTTCCGCGAGGCGAGCGCTGATGAAAATTCGACGCTAGGAGTTAAAATTCGCCTGTTTATATGCGGATAATGTATGCATTCAACAGCTTCCTTTGTTAGCTTCTCATATATATTAGATTCAGTTGGCGAAAGCTCTTGAAAATATATACATTAACGAAGCGGCTTTATATTTCAAGACAAGATAATTCATTTTGGCAATTCATCTACACTGGCAATTTCTAAACCAAGCATTTTTTCATGAACAAAATAAAAATTATGAGGTTCACTGTCGTCAGTTTTCGCATGGAAATTACTTCATTCTATGCAGAGGCCGTGAACCCTATACTCTACATTTTGTTACCAACGATATTTCATTTTTCCTACATTTCTCCCTTAAGGATCACGAATAATGGTGAGGATATAAGGCGTTACATGAACAGTTAGGCAATTGCAGCTGAGACCACAGAGGATATCCTCACGAATTTCCACGTAACAACTAACTTTGAGCTTCAGGAGTTGACTGAAACTAATATTATAATATTTTCCTATGTACTTTCGAAAAAAAGAATAACTGGCGGTGGATAATGAATTATAATTTTTCTCCAACAAAATTATAGTTTGGCCGACTCCGTTGACTTTATGTTAGTCACAAGTGTGTCTTGGAATAAGCACAGCACCACAAACGAAAATAAAGTTATCTTGTATGGTGTCCAGTCGACATATGTATGTTTCTAAAGAAAGATGAAAACAATGCTTGTGAATACAAGCCAGTGCAAACGATTTTCATTGCTGTACCCTTACAAAATTTTCATTCCAGCCATACCACACAGATGCATTTTGGCGATGTTTCGCGGTGAAGGGAATGGAATGTGGCGACTACGTCATTTGTAAGTTTAAAACGTCCCCTCAAGCCACTTGTAATAATAGCAGCACCATTTCTGGTTGCAAAATTTTTGTGCTCACATTTAACTCATACATTTTATTTTAATCTGCTGGTGTACACATCAAAACATTACTCATTACTCAACCTACAAAATAAAAGTTAACTCGATTCACTAATGCTTCAAACCAAACTTTATTTTAAATCCTAATTAATTCAGAGTTTCATAGGGCATTCCTCACTCCTCTCCAAAGTGTGCTCTAGATGCTGAACCATTCGTTTCTCTGCCTCTAATGTCTGGAAGACGACTTCAAAAAAGAAGATGGGATCCTGCTTCTAGTAACAGTAAACATAATCAGATTCAGACCACTAGTGTTTTTAAATTTAAAAAAAAAACTACTGGAATCAATGCCACTAGAAACATATTTTGTTTTAATTTACCTTGATATGTGCATATTGCTCGGCAATCTTTTTTCTGTACTCCACTTCAGCTTCCGTGCTCCGTGGCAGGCTTTGAATTTCATCAGGCATCCAGGTTCGCATGGTATTCATGAACGACCCGACATAATATCTCTTTTTGTGGTTTCGTGCAAAGTGTCTTGCAGGCCTTACACAAATAAACACAACCTTTGTTAGTTATCAGAAAACAAATATAAACACTCGGCTTGAAATGGTAAATAAACTTACACAAACTTCTTACTTGGGGTAAAAACGTTCCAAGAAATTGGCCAGAATGGCCCGAATTTCAACGGGAAACAGGTCACCGTACAAACCGGATACTTGGGGATACCACCCCATGTCCATAATACGTTGCCAGTTTGCCATAGTTAGTTTTCAAAAAATATAAATTGCAATTTGCAAAAAAAAATGTTTATATTAAGCATAAATGTATTTGAAGCTGAATTCGATGTGTTTATGATTGCAAACACTCAGCTGGATTCCTGGATAGAAATTGTACATCTTCCTATTCTTTTTGTACAGCATCCTTGTCCAAAATTCATCAACTCAAACTGCCGCTCGTCGCGTTGGGTAAGTTGCGAAAGTTGAATTCTATTCACAAATGCAAAAGATACTGTACCCGTTAGCTATGCATGCTCATATATTTCGTTTCCGTGTTACGCATCAGATAGAACAATACCTGTTGCTTTCAGTGATTGCCATCTGGAATTTCTCTTTTGCTGGACTCCATGTATTCCAGATATCGCTAGCAATTGATATTACGTAGCTGCATCTTACAATCGCATGAAATTCAGTGCAAATTACTAACTTAGGCGAGGCCAGCGTTGTCGAAAACTAAAGGCTGGAGTCCAAGAACACAACATACTATGCGGGCAGTGTAAGCATCAAAAAGCTTCCTTCTTTCACTTCTCATGTACGTTGGAGAAGGCTCTCGTAAGCAAATGTAGGCCATGCGCACAGCACGCATGTAATCAAGCGATTTCGTATTTCAAAGGGAGATAATTCACATCTACAGATATCTCTCTATTAATTATTATTCTCGTGGCTTTAAGCAAAGAATCACGTCCTCAAAAACGGTGAATCTATTTGCATTGTTGCCGAATTACTCCTGAGGCTATGGAATGATTCATTTACATGAACAAATAGCAATATATAATGAGTAACTCATAATTAAAACTCATATACGAAAATGAGTACAAGTAATTAATTTATTTGTTCACAGCTATTAGGAGTTACAATTATATCATTTAATCTAAACGCAGATTTATACAAAAAAAATATTGGTAATGAATTCAGCAATTGCATATAGTAGGCAACAAATAAAACGTTAAATTTAATGTATGACTTGGTGGGAATGTAGGATGGAATTTCTTTTGTTCCCAACTGAACGAGTCTGTTCCCTTATAAATGAATTCAAATCAGATACGAGGATTTCAGTTAGACTATCTACAATTAAAATAGACGTTCAGGGTTAGGATGGACAAAAAACTGATTTATTGAATTTGCATTATGGCTTATATAATAGTATATTACCTGCACTGCAGATAATTTAGAACTGCACATTTGTAATTCTATATATAATAATAATTAGGAATATATCTCATATTTTATTCGTCCATAGAAAATCATCACTTTAGAACTAATTTATCGCACGATATTCCATTGAGACAAAATTATTTTTACACCAAAATGATTAATTTTTAAGACATACTAACAATATATTTTGTCGGCTAAACAAATATGTTTAACATGCATTCGGATTTAAAGTAATGGCAAACGAATTTATTTTCGAGATAAAAAGAAAAAAAAATGTCCAAATTATTTTTAACCTATGTTGATTGTACATAAAAATTAGAACTTAATCTTCATATTTTGGGAACTCCATTTATTCCTATTCAGAAACTGTAAAAATTATGCAGAAAACGACAATTTCTATACTTACTAATGACTTTTCCATAACTATACATATTTTGGTGTCTAAAAATAATTATTATTTGAACATAGCGATAAATTGTCATTCAAAATAAATAATTACACGTCCAAGGGAAATAGTTTTTTCCAATCAATGATCTCACGACAAATTACCACCAACTCCATTATTTTTTATGGATGAAAAAACATCTGTCAAAAATTTACATGATCAGTTTTAGCACACACATTCAAACATTTAAATATTTAACTAACATGTGTTAATACATTATACGGCTATGCAACTACGCACATATTATCAATACACGCAAGTGTATATTCCCCAAACATTATTGAAACTAAACAATAACGCAATTCGTGGTAGCTCATAATCTTAATACTTTAGGTGTCAACGCCATCAGAGCGTCTTTCCTCCCGTTTCGGCCACCGTCTCGGTGAAAGCAAAGTTGAGTTTCGAAATTCACTGTTGTTGCTGGGGGCGCCAGTAGAATTTCATAGACTACTGGAGGATCTGAACAATTTGGCGTATGAAATTGATTTAAGATTCCGACCAATCAAGTATAAACAATGGAATCTTTGATAACATGTAGTACTTCAATAAAGTAAATTCAATGGGAAATATGTCACTACTAGCAGTATTGGAGCCATGCTTCAACGGCTTTAGGTGTCCTCAGTAAAAAAAATTCATTGAGATACTTTTCGGGGTGTTTTATGTAGATTTAATATGTGGTCCTACTTTAACCTTCATCTGCATTCTAAAACATATACACGTAATTAGTAAAAAAGCGGGAATTATGCGTTGTTAATTAATTTGAGCAATGGCATATTATAATCTTGGATCGTCGGCAAGATTACCTTGATAACCTCAAGATACTAGCAGTTGGTCAGCCGCAGATGAGACACAGACAGAACAATTTGCTGGTTACTTGATCTACCTTCACTAAATTAGGATGCGTGTCTTGATTGCCGATCGGTACACAATATAAATGGGAAAAGTCGTTTCCGTTGAGTCTCTGACAAAGTTAAAATATTTAATCAATCAATGTAATTACTCTTAGATCAGACGCTAATTTATTTGGTGCATTTTAATTACATATTCGTCAATGTGTCAAACTTGCAAAATATTTAATATCTGCCGTTATCGTATATTTATGTTAAATACTTGGTTTTTAACTTACCAAGTAGAAATGAAATGAATGTGAATAAAAAAGAAACAAGGGGAAGCCATTGCATCATAGAGGATATCATCTTTTCCCCATGTGCTCAAAATTTTGTGATTTTTACCTCCGCTTGTTGTTCTGCGGTTAGATAAAATGAGGTTTTCTCCAATACGTTGAACGTTGGTACTTTCGAACCGTGAACTGAAATTTAAAAAATAATGAAGATACTGTTTATTTGTTGTACATCTATGTTGTTTAGTGTTTTAAAGTTCTGTACTGTAATAACTAGCAAGACTGGAATATCAGCGTCTTCTTTACCAGAAGTGAGCCTCTTACATTTCTTGCTCCCATGGTTGTTCCAGCTTTTTTATCATTCATCAATTTTCCTGATGTGCAGCGATACTACTGGTTCCATTCCCCCTCAGTTACTGCCGAATCCCAAATGACCCGATCAGCAATGGTAAAGCTAAACCAGAGAGAACAGAATAAATGAAACAATTGGTAACAATCACTACGCTTTATTGAAAATGTTTTCCCTCTTGTCGCGATCACAGGAAGCAATATTAAAAGTCATTTGACGAAACGAAAACATGCCAACATTTATTTGCAACTTTTGCCAACATAACTGTAATACATAAACTATAGTACGTTACTGTTAAATATGTTGTCTTTCCATTAATCATACTGATACAGAAACTGTAACCGATGCTCGGATGCTCCGATGAACTCAAAATTCATCTCCGAAACGTACATATGCATTGCTTCGTCTTAAACGCCGCATTCCTTAATTCATATATCAACTAACCGCGACAAGTAAATCGCGTGACAGTTCACTAAAAAAATCGAACCACTCAAGAACTTATATACAGGCAAATTTTACATCGCGCAACTAAAAATGCACTTGAAAAAATTCCTAGCTATCGCCCACCTAAACTATTTTCTTCTCCGCCAGATTTCTTAATTTATATATAAACAAATAACGACAATCAACTTGACTGGCAGTTCACTAAAAATCGAAACATTTAAACACTTATATTACCGTTGATTTTATATATTACAAGTTATTTGTCAAGCGCATCCACAAATATCCTTCGCCAGTGCAATGCCCATCCATTTCTCAGCCTCCAAAGACTCGTAAACCACTTCAAAAAACACCACATCATCTTGCTTCTGGTAACACAAGGAACAGAAAAATGATTTCAATCCAAAATTGCAAAACATTCATTGGGAAAAGTGCAACTGTAAATTGATTCAACTTTTGTGTCGTTCAACCTTATCCTGTGGGAATTGCTTATCCGATTCTCTCCAGCTCATCATGAACTACCCCATGAAACATCTCTTCCGGTGCTTTCATGACAAGTGAAATGCAGAACAGGAAAAACATAAGTCGGTAATTTATCAGTTATTACAACTCAAATTAGAAATACTTCACTAACAAAAATTCGAGAAACATAAATGTTTTTGACTTCTTACTTGGGATACAATCTTTCCATCTTATTAAGCCATCTTTCCATCTTATTAAGCCTAAATATTTGAAGTGGAATTCGCGGTGTTTTTGGTTGGAATTACTCAGCTGGATATCCAGATCCAACTCACTTTACAATGCCAATGCTAAAAGCTACTTCACATGAACATCAGGGTATTCTGAGCGATGCCACAGAGTATTTATTCAATGTATATAATGACATGAATTTTGCGTGTAGCTATTCTTGTTGTTCATATGACAGGCTGTATTTAAGATCCGACAAGAGAGCAGAACATCCAGCGTTGCGTTCTTTGATGCAATCGGCAGATATGTATGATATCGCCACCATAGGTTCTAGCACGGTCCTCATCTCTCTGTGCGTATGCATCGTAATCCAATATCAATCACACAGGCGAAGCGAAAATTCGAAACATATGCAAACACTCACCAGCTTTGGCATCGTTGTTATACTTACAACTTACAATCTCATATAATTCGCAGTACACAGTTTTGGCGAAGGGGAGGCCAACGCTGACGAAAACTAGGAGGCCGGGGGGGGCCAAGTTCGATCAGTTTTTTGTGCGGACAGAGTACGCATCCAAAAGCTTCCTTGTATCATTCCTCATGTACGTAAGCATGTATGTATGAGTATGATACTTTAAAATGATCTTTGGGGGCTATTATAACTGATTGACACCATTTAAAAATTCAATGCTTTTATATGCTACTTTTTGTGACTCTGCATCATAGGCTAGCAATGTGAATACATAATGTATTTATTGAAGTTGCACAATAATTATTCCATTGGATTTAAACAGAAAATTGTAATATTTTTACTTTGACGATCAGTTTATTTGCAGTATGGTTACATGGCGCGTTTGAAACTCAGGAATGATTCACTTTGGTGCACAACATACAGCTGACAATGAATAACTCATAATTATAAATCATTTACAATAGTGATAACCAGTAATTAATTTATAACCATTTGATGATAAAATTATACCGTCAAGTACGGACAATCATTTGTGTAAAAATTTTCGTTAATTACTCGAGTAATTAAATACAATAGGTAAAACATGCAAATATTTAAGTACTACAGAAGCATTTCTTAATGCATTTTAACGTTTCGCGACTAACAAAAATATACTAATCCATTTTTTGTCGCGGGTTTGTAAACAAGTATGTATCATTGAATTGTGGCAGTTATTTTGATGCATTTAGTTGGAATAACCGTTAACATATCTTATGCTTAGCTATGCCACAATTAAAAACAAATTTTCACAGTTTTCCCCCACTGGTTGGTAGAATATCGAGGAATTGTAAAATAAGCGGATAATCTAACCAAGTTGTTTCGATATATTGTTTAACATTATAGGTAGGAACTGTGACATTACATTTGGAAAAAATTTCGCTAACACATTTTATTCGGAGCAAACATTAACCGTGCACGTATAGTTTTTGAATTTTGCATCTTGCCCCATTGTGTTGATATAAATGTTCAGCCATTGATTGACGACCAATCGACAAGAAGCCTTCTGAAAATTGGAGGACATGTTCATATTTCAGTTATCCGAATTAATTTATGTGCCATTAACTTTTTGCAAAGGCATAATCTTCGATTGTCGGCAGTATTACCTGATAATATGAAGATGCTTGCAGTTTGTCAGCCGCAGATGAAATCACAGAAGGAACAATTTCCTAGTTGCATGCTCTCCCTTGTCCTATCAGTTGCCTGTCTGAAAAAGTTACAATTATTAATCAATGAACATAATTTGACTTATTTTAGACACCAATTTATTGGGTGCATTTTAATAGCCTATTAGTAAATATGTCAAACACGGAAAATATTAATTTCTAAATTTTGTAAATTTTATTAGTAATTGCTTGATGAACTTACCAAGTGTAAATAAAATTAACGTGAATAAAAGGGGAACGACGGGAAGCCATTGCCCTATAGTGGATCTGATCATTTCCCTCTTGGTGTACCTGCAGCGCTCGAGCGATCAAAATTGCGTCATTTTCATTTCCGTTCGCTGTGATGATCGATGAAACGATGATCATATATATACCTCCTCCATACCTGACGTTTTTCCTCCATACCTGAATTTAGAAAATGAAAACATAGATTGTTCGTTTGTTGTACACCTCATTGTTAATATTTTGCGTTTTTAAAGTCTCTTGGCTATACTTATGTACTATACTAGAATACTTTGTCTTAAAACTTGCTTACAGCTGTGGCTCCCATGACGTTCCAGCGATTTTATCATTTATCAATTTCCTCTCGTTGAAGGTCGGGAAGGGATGCTAATGCTTACAGCTCACGGCCTAATCCCAAATAAAGCGGTCAACAAGGATAATCCAAAAATCAAAGAAACAATTAGTAAAGTATACCATATATGATAATTAAAATGTTAATTCACAATTACTACGCATTATTGGAATGGCCTTTCCCGCTTGTCGCGACCAACAATTTTATCACATGAATCAATATTAAAGCTCATATTATGCAACGGAAAAATGTGAGTATTTATTTGCAACTTTTTCCAAAACAGCTATTACTTTTTGTTGAGTATTGATAGTGTTGAGTATTACAGTTGGAACTGCATGCGCATACTTTGAGTTCCAAAAAGATCTATATGCAAGCCAGACTTCTGTCAAAACGGCCTATACTGATGTTTGGGTCAGCATAAGTTTTTCTGTGCAATACATAGCTGAGAAAACTCTCTACGTTGTCGTATATAATTCCTACTATCTTGGAATAAGACACCACTTGCTTCTATTTAATGAGGGAGATGTTGGGTTGGCGTAGGCCTATAATATACACAGCATACACAGCATATTACATCCAATGCCTCCAAAGCGTTATGAATTTAATTACTGATATTTAGACGACAGTTCTTAGACCACGTCAACCAACACCGTTTTGATATCAACACACTTATTAATTTATGCCTAAATATCAACAAGTAGTTTTAGAGATGGTGTACTAAAAGTAAAGAGTTCTTACACTTTTACAATGACAAATTCAAGAGATGATCTGTCAGGTGAATCCATAATGTCTTTCACCAGTGGCATGATCATCGTTTCCTCAGCGTCCAAGAACTCGTAAACCGCTTCAAAAAACGTGACATGATCTTGCTTCTATTAACACAAAGAACAGATATATTATTTCAATCCAAAGTAGCTAAAAGTTGAGTAGTTGAATGACAATTGACAATTGATTCAAATTTTGTATCCGTATACCTTAATAAGTGCTCACTGCTCCACAACCTTCTTCATGAATTGGGCTTCTTTTTTCGTGTTCCGTTGTAACAATTCAATTATGTTTGGCAGCCATACTCTCAGACTCATCATGAACAACCCGATGAAATATTTCTTTCGGTGGTTTCGTTAAAACTCCCTTGCAGCCCTGGAAAAAGAAGTAGTTGTCAGTTTTTCAGTTATCACAACTCAAATAAGGAATACTTCACGAACAAAAATCGACAAACATTTACATTCTTACTTGCAATACAATCTATCACTCTTATTAAGCCCAAATATTTGAAGTAAAATTCGCGGTGTTTTGCTTGCAAAAACTCAGCTGGACTTACAGACCCAAATCGCTGTAAATTTCAATACATTAGTTATAGCTACGTTAGATGCACTTCAGGGCATTCTGAGCACAACCACATGATAATCATTGAAAGAATATAATGAGAGGACTTGTAAATGTTGCTTTTCTTGTTGTTCATATGACAAACTTGGCTATATTTAAGATCTGACCAGAGAGCAGAGCATTTAGCGCTGTGATATACATTTTAGTACAGTTTGATGAGATGTGAGATATAGGCAGTAGATATTTGTACCTACACGCTAAAAGAATCTAGAATAGCAGAAATGTGGAAGATAATGGGAAATAGACTAACTCATGCTGATGTGATGATGGGGCCGTCCATACGATTTGTCGTCGCAACAGAAATACGGTTTTATGGAAACAAATTATCTGGCTATTGCAGGAAACATTGTTCTAAACTTGGAAGATTTTGGGATCTATTTAACTAAACTGCATTATTACATTTTTTGCATTACATGAACATATTTAAGAAATATCTGCATCAAAGGTCTTCATTTTCTAAATAAGTCGATTTCAGCAAACCTCATCTCAAGTCGCGAAAGTTGAGTTCATTTCAAAAATGTATACAGAGTGTATTCGTTATCAATGTGTACTTATAGCATACGTTTTTTTCAAGCAGAATAAAGAAAATCCCCAAGGTTTGCCAACAGTATCCAGCCATTTCACTCTTGGTACACTCACAAATTTCAATCGCATACAATCCAGTACTGTACAAAATGAGAAGACAGTACTATTTGCTGAAAAAGTGCAAGTCATGCAGACTTAACGGATAACAAGCGTGTATGTAAGCACTACACGTCACACTCAAATTCCAGAACCTTCTTCGTTGCGTTCCTACCAAGATTCTTTGAGGAGCTGCCGCTCGCTTTTTCAGACGTTCGTGTAAGAAATTATACATGCATTCAAACGTGAAACTCCAGACTACTTGTTCTGTAGCGACGAGAAATTGCGCCGCAGCGTATCCTCATGATGTTGTAGAACAGACGCGACGCCATCATAGATTTCCACTCTGCCTTGTGGCTCATTCGACACTTGAACAGGAAACAGTGCAAAGCAAATCCAGGAGGAGCTCCGCTCAGAGTAATGAGCTCCTTCGGGAAAAAAACTTTCAACTCTACTTTTTACAGTTTGCAGTTATTTCCGTTAAGTTTCCGCATCTTTTTAAAAATTCAGCGAAAATATTCTACAAAATTATCAAAGATGTAATTTTCGAAAGTGTAGACACCTAAATTGTTTTTCTCTAGTAAACAATAATTTTTAAATATATGGGTCAAAGTTAGAGAATCCGCACAACTTCCGGTCACTCTCTGATTTAATCAGTTTTTAAAATTAGAACAATTATATAACGGTGTGTGTGGTATAAACAACAAACTGTGCTTCGTTTCTTGTGATACGTGTCAACAGGGGGCGATTTGTTACTTGCCGGATAGAAATAAGAGGTAAGCTATTTTTATATCTAAAGAGCCGTCGTGTTTTTCAGATGAAACAGAACATGTATAAGAAGTCGACTGCCACTTACATTTTCCAGTGCCAGTCGTTCAAGAATTAAATTTTTGTGCATCTTATAAATTAAAATCGCTGCGTCATTTTATCGAAAATATTTTCGGTGATCCCATTGTAGATCCAGTAATACATCTGAGCTATTTAAAATGCGATTTTAATGATAGCTAACTGCCGTGCAGTTCATCAACAACAGCAGATATAAAGTGATCCATTTTAACATAATATGTTTGTGACTTGCAGATCCGCTTTCATCCCCACCAAATATGCTGGAGTTGTGATGACCACATATTATTCAACGGGTACTTATAGAGAGACGGTAAGATTTTTTAATTTCTTTCTAGTTTAAAAAACCTACTGCGCACAAAAGACATGAAAAACGGTGACGCAAAAAATTACTGAATTCGTTTTTTTAATTCCATGCGTCTTAACTAAAATTTTACAAACAGGCCGTAGTATGCATTAAAAATTTCGCATTTTCATTATGTTAGTTTGAGTTGCATCGATATAAGTGAAAAGTGTAATGGAACTGAGAAGTTGCCAGATGAGATCATAGCTAATATTAAATTTTTACACCATATATGATCGCGATATGCTTTTAGCAACGCAATTCACAAACGTAAACAGGATGCCATAACTTTTATCAGTTTATGCGTACAGAGAGAAAGAAAGCATCATCACATCATCGAAATTAGGATTAGTAATTTTGCCTGAGCATAGCTGCCGTTCAAAGATCTAAAGACGCTCAAGTTTGTTGACGTCATGATTACATTATTTCTGCTTAGCTTTGCTACCCCTTCGCCAAACATACATGCACATAGGGAATGCTAGCAAAAACATTAATGTAATTATTAACTAGAGTCGGCTTAAATTGCGGATGGGATGCATTAATCGGTTGGTGGAGTAGCTCTGACTTGAGCTCACTCTGAGACGTGAGAAAGTCGGAGTCAGAGGCCAAAGCCATAAACAACAATGAGTCTTTTTTTCTACCCTAGTCGAAATGCATTACATTTCATTCTACTGGCAACGAGTCGCATGAGTGGGACCACTTTTTTCTGTGTACTATATAGTGAGGCGTGATAACGCAATACGCATGCTGTGGTTGTTGTTGCTGAAAAGGCGATGATACAATCATTCCTCAGATATCTCTCTCCATCTCCTTCATTTTTCAATATAATACATTCGTTTCTGAATGAATAGCTTTGTTGTTTTCATGAACCAAGGCATTGTACATTCCTATTTTGGAATACTTCTGGACGACTATTTTTTATTGAAAATGTGGCGACAGTAATTTGTAATCTCTTTCCAATCTACATGTGCCAATATGAAGCTCTAAATATAAACTGGGTCAAGAACTTAAGAGCAACAATGCAAAAGCTTAGGAATCATTCCCGTTGAAAAATTATCAAGCCATTTTTTGGGCTAATAGATTTAGCATGTTTTTCGTTCGCATAATGTGCTAGACTAGCACCTAATAACTGCTTATGTCTAATTTATTAAACGTGTCTTGAATTATTGATCCATAGCATTTCACATCCTCCCAAAGCGATGAATCTAGCTGGTAGATGTATTCTCGACTCAACTGGTAATCCGGACACTTATCGTAGTCGTCGCGTGTGTTAATGTAAGTGTTTCAATATTTAATGCTATAAAGAGTAAGATAGTATACTTGAATGTTATAACAGTCAATTTTAATGAACGGCATATGGATTTAATTTGGATTTGCAGATAACCACAATGGGCCGTGATGAGATTGTCATTTTGTCGACGAGGATGGAATCTGCTATAAGTCATCTTTCATAGGCCCATCGGAATACGATCTGGAAAAAGGTAAATGAACAATCCCAAAGATATTTCAACATGTTCACTAAAATTTACCATGAAAATTTTAATGACCGTGTTGTTCTTTTGTATTGTTCATTTTAGGATCATTACTAATATATGGATAGTAACTGACCTGGACTGGATACCATTATTGCTGACGCTTGGACTACCAACCTGAGGAAACTCGAGGGACATAAACAAGGCCACACAAATATTTTAAAATAATAATGCAATATATTATAATTAGTTTTATGTACCTTAAAATACATTAGTAGTCGCTTACATAATTTAATTAGTTTTACAGTTTTAAAAGTATAGGCGTCATGCTTGCGTATTAATGGACAGCGTTTTTCTTGCGTGCTTTCTTTATCATTGCAATGCCTCTCCAAAGAATATGTTTTTTTAAATCGTGGGCACGGTAGAAATACAAATTATCTACAACTTTTTAAAACAAATAGCCTTGGTTAAGACAAAGGAATTTTTGGGACAGAGATTAAACACGTTTGGCATATAAAACGTGTCTTAGAATGTATGGATAGCGTGAACATGTACACATGCTCCATAATATTAAATATTGAAATTTTTTTGTTACATCAACTTGCAAGGCGGATAAGCACTTGCAAAATACATTGGCAGCACGTGATAATCAAAAGCGAAAACACAATTTTGGAATCCATGTCTTTCCGGGAAACATTAAAATCTATGTAGAATTTTGCCCATCATTTTTGGAAGATTTTTGATACCGACGTGCAGATAATTAAAATTTGAGTGGATGCTGAAAATGTAAGGTCAGGTTCATTTGAGTAGTTTTTTAAAACAACATAAAGGCTGCTGATTTTAAGGACGTGCTAGTGTAAATACTAATAAGTGTAGTTAAATGAACTCAGTCCGTAAAATTTCGGCCAGAAATCAGAGACGTCATAAATTTCTTGAAGCATTTTCATTGAGTCACGAGTTTTTCGCACTTGACATGAGAGCTAGTTGCCTTGCTTATGTTCTACCAATTTGATTTTGCCATTATTAGAGTATTTCCTTTTTTATTTCTTCGCGCGCTGGACATAATTCCGACACTGTGATAATTATTGAGGTGTCGGAGATTATACATTTTCCAAAGTAGTTTAATATCTGAAAGTGTGGACGTACTTACGTTACCAATTTTCGTCTGATAACAATTAGAAAGGTGAAACAGGTGAATGCGTTGACAAAAATCAGGTAAACATTACCATGATCATCGTTTGAAAGCAGATGCTCTTTTGTAAAAATAAAGGGGCTATCGTGTAGAACTGGTCAAGAAAGTCTCAATATGTTTACATAGTTAGTAGAGAGTAGAAACCTTGTTAGAATTATCAGTACAGAACCGCTTAAATTAATTCTTCGAGTTACCTTTAATGTAAGGATATTTTAAGGTTAAAGCTTAGGGCGGTAACGCAAAGTAGATAATGATGGGTAGTGGAAATGGCAAGGGCTTGCAGCTTTCCTTCATCTTCAAATGTCAAAGTCCAATTGTAAAATATATTTGATATATAAAATACATGTTTATGTGAAACGCCAGAATGAACATGAATACATGCTCCTGTTAATTATATTCATTAAAAATTATTTATGCAAACTCTCAATTACCAGTGCGAATGAGTTGATGATGATGCAGTTGCTACATAAATAGGTAGCACATGATTATTAATGTCACGTCAAATCATTTAATACTATAAGCTTTTTCTTGCGCGTTTTCTATATCTTTCCAAAGATACTCTAAAGCGTCATTGCGAATAGCTTTGCCGAGTCTCCGTCTTTCTGATCTTTAGAGTGAGCATGAGTCATGATGTGCGCATTGTAGACAGCAACATCCAACTAACTCTTTATTAAGGAAACAGCAAAAGTGCATCATCCTGTACTATATTTACACACAAGAGCGACTTTGGACGTACGTCGCTTTTACACTTCAGCTACAATTTTATTAGTCAGTGCATTACGCAGAATGCCATTCAAGTTAATAGAAGTCATATCCATATGTACAGCTTATCATGAGTACATGTAGTTGTAAATGGCTTAGGTATTACGACAATTTTTGCTTTTCTTCGACTCAGGGCCGAGTATTCACAAGCTTTTAATACTTCCGGTAGGATGTTTAGGATATACTGTACTTTCAGTTTATAGCTTATGCGGAAATGCAAAAAAGCACAACAGATTATTAAATTGGTAGAAAATTTTGACATTTTTGGCCGGTTTTTAATTCATCAAATTCCCAAATTTTAATTATAGTGCTAAGAATTTGAAATTTGTCCATGTAGACATTTCAAATTGTTTAACCTTATACACTAATTACACCTTAATTGCATTAGAGGGACCAGAGTGGTAATCATGTATGTTTGGTGTTGAAAATTAATTAATTTCTGAAACACGCGCTTACATTTAATTCTGATTATCGCCAATGATACGCAGTAGGTATCTATTTTCTACTGCTACTATACGTGTTCCCATTTCTGGTTGTACTGCGGTCCTACAGCTGCTGAGAGCAGGTAGAAACGTTAAACGTTATGACAATTGAAATAAAAGTGGCAATAGTTTGGCATGGTACAGTTTCTTCATATATTGTAAAATATATTATTATGTGAGCAACATATTATTGTCAATATATGAAAAGTGCTCATTCCGGAGCCCGCCACGACGTAGTCGTAGGTTTGTGTGTTGGGCTACCTTCCCATTTACTTGTTAATGCCCCTGGACGAAAACTGGTGGTGATTCAATGTATATTTGTCGGTAGTATCGTCTGAAAAACACATCGATGGCTCTTATAATTTAACAAACTTGTCACTATTCATCATATGATAATCGGCACTAGGTGACCTTACGGGTGCTGTTCAAAACATGCATTTCAATGATTTCCAATTTTTTCAAAAAATCGACAATTTCCGACACATGTCGGAAATGACAATGGAAAGTTTTCTGAGAAATGTGTCATCAGAAAACATCATGTATTTAATTTTCTTCAGTTACCATGAGCTAAAATGGCTTAATCTTGGCAGAGCGCACTTGACCCCAGTGTTGTTAAATGTTTAGAGATAGACGATTAGGTATTGTAGTTCACATTATTCTCAGTAGGTATATGTACCGATTGGATGTTGAAAGGTAATTTTTCTTACATTTCAATGTACATATTTTCCCATTTGGAAGGATTTTTTTTCCTTTGGCCTTGACTGAATGTTAAGGTTATTTACAGCAGAGTAAATGAGGCAAGAGACATAATTTATAGGCCACAGTACATAGTGGTGAGAAAGCATAACTATTTAATTCTAGTATCGTTGTCCCCATCCAAGGTATGGTATAAGGATTAAAACACAATTCATCTTACAATTCAACAAAATAATAAATTTAGAGTTTCTCTTCTCGCCTCATTCCGGGCACGTCATGAAGCTTTGTGTTAATGAAATACATTGCTCACTGACTGTCCATCTTAAAAATGGAGACGGAGATTAGTTTTGTCAATTGCTAGTACGCCTTCTCTTAGTTTATTAAGCTACCAAATTTCCGTTTAGTTCTTGGAATTGAAATTAGAATTTGTCTCCTCCTTCCTTGAAAGTAATGTGAAAGTTCATGCACAATGTATTTGTTTGAAATAATCAAATTTGATATCAAAAATGCGGTAGGCGGCGAAAGTTTGTAAGCGTCCCTCCAGAGTGTTCTCCTCACAAACTTGAAGATGCACGAGGACATCCGTTCCCATAAACTGGAGCCATGCTTTCGCATCATATTCCCGTGTGATTGAATTTGTAGCTCATTGTTTAAGACGCATGTCATAATTCACAGTGCATTTTATAGTACTGAGGAAATGTGGTAATAGTTTTGCGAGGTACACAAATTCAAAATGTATTTGAAAATGTGATACCTGGGTACAGAAACAAGAGCCATAAGACAGCAACAATAGTTTGAGAGCCCACCACAACGCAGTGTTAGGTTTTGTTTTATCTGGAACCATTTTCCAGAAATTCTTGCACTACCGAATACGACTCTTGTTTCGTTGACTACGTCGGATTACGACTCAATAAAGGTCGCAGTTTCTCTACGACCATTTGTCATATTTCGCTGTCGTTAGCAACGGTTTGAAAAACAAATCAAACAATCAATGTGAATTAACATGAAAGCTATTTCTATTCACACACGACATACATGTATATCTAATAAGCACAATGTGACGATACTGAGATTCATTATTCAAACGCAATTTTGTATTCAAACAATCAATTTCACTGCTCGGTCTTCAAGTTGCTACTTTGTTGGGGATCGGCAGGTGGAATGTATACGCCTGCAAAAAATATAGCAAAGATAAAAATATTAAAAATTTTGACGTTATATAAAAAAACTAAATATTATTAAACATGTTTAACTTTTATTATGTTCTAACATGCGGTACGCATGGAACAATGATTTCTACATGTTCTCGCTGTAAGTTAATAGCGGAAATATCTGGGGATGATAGGGAAACTACCACTTTAATATCGGCATCCGTGTGACTTGGATCCCACACACAATATTCCGTGCGAGTGTATGTTACGGAAATATTCAAATATAATTTTCACAGCGAATTGAGTTTTCTCTCAAGTTTGTTTAGATTGCACACGAATACGCATTTAGGTGATATCAGGTAAATCCGACAGAAAGAACGCTGTGCACTCTGATGTTTTCACCTGCCGTACAACTCTCTCAAAAACTTCAAACCCTTGAACGGTGTTAATGAAACACTCCTCGCAAAAATAATGTCATTGACTGTTCTTGAGACGGTTGGAAGCGATATGATTTTAGCATGCTTAAATCAAAAACGTTGGACCTAATGCAGCTATCAGAAATATGTCGCAGGCTTCGTTTGTACGTTGCAAAACACAACTCAATTCACCTACTCTCCAGTCGTCGTCGTCGCTGCCATAACTAATTATATGTCTTCATATGTTTATCATTATGACCTAGTGCTCACGCTGCCTACAAGTTTACAAGTTCTGGGTACCATTATTATGGGAAACGTACTGGAATCTAAAAGTAAAAAATTTGTACTGTGAACTTTGACAGGCTTGATATGAAAACGAGGTGTGTTTTCCCACTGAAAATGTGCGTTTTTTTTCTGCGAGAGTGTGATGTATTGTTCTTGAAGCCTAATAAAACAAGCTGAATGATAAAAAATCATGAACGCATCTCAACTCCTGCTAAAATAGCAAGCTTCACACGAAACACAATTTCAAAATGTATTGGAATGTCTATTACCTGAGGGCTCAATCGCGAGTCATAAAACATTAGAAAATAGTTATTATGTTAGCAACACATTTTTTGAGGATTTTTAATAAGTACTCCTTAAAATAAGCATTATGGGCAATAATGCAAGCAATCGTCATTATAATGATAGAGAATAAAATGCGTATTATAATATTCCTTGTGAAGTTAGTTGGGATAGTTAGCTTTAATCATGCTTTTCTTATTTGCCTTCTGCAATTTTGCAATGCATTGCGACCGATGGGCCAAGCTCTGCTTCTACGTTTGTGACACGAGAGGGCAAAGATCAAACTTACTGCACTTCATACGATCCTCCTTGGGTATAAACCATGTATATTTACGTCCTTGGAAGTGGACCGCAAACTAAAAATATGAAAAAATGCAACTTTATTACAAGTATCATATAGAAATATAGAAATTTCTGACAGTCACACTAATTAACTAATTTAATTTAATTTACGTTAAAATCAACATTCATAAGATTCAATAAAGTCATCAAATGAAATTTAAAGCAAACGTTGAAAGCTAGCGGACTACCTTGTCCAAGTTTTTAAAGCTGTATTGGTATATATGCCCATACGGTGTCTCTGGACACTGGTAGATTTTGCGATACTGCCACTCCTGATGTCTGACTTTGTTGAAGAACCATGATCGACACAGATCGAGCATTGATAATCTGCTTCTTCATAACTTTCCTCTTTGCTAAAGATTTTTTTTTCACTTATTGCGGTTTTGTTTATTGATGCACATAATGAGGTCATATCTTCCAGCTTCCGCAGACCATTCTAAGATATTCATGGCAAGATGCTCTCGAGTATGCCTTTTCCCCATTTTTGGACTATACTATACAATGTAGATTGAGAAATTTCCAAGTGGTTGCATATGTAAGCATTACTGATGGACAGTGGAAATTGTTGAGTGCTTTCCTGCATCACATTTTAAGGCAAAACGATGCTTTGGAATTTGATATGAGAGTTTGGTTTACAGTTTGGATTATGTCAAAGTAGACAATTCAAATTGTGATTTCTTACTCATTAACTTGGGCAGCATTAATCTACTTAAAATGCTATAATATTATTCACGGTTAGGTACACAGGTCATCAAAAAACAATGCGCATGGGATACTTTATGTATGGGCTCTGCAGTGGTAGTGTAAAATATAAATTTGCTAGATGGAGTAAAGTATGTGAATTTTTTTCTTTAAATTTCGGCTCGTAATTATGTTTCTTGTCACATTTTTTGACACTTGATCAGTTAGGGACTCACGACTATTTATGCTTGGGAATATTCACTGTAATTGCAAAAGCGTCCGATACATGTTAAGTGTTCAAATTTGTTTTTCCAACTACCAAATTGTAATTGCAAACAAATTTGCAAATTGCAAAATTTCATAAACCATGCATCCGAATATTCCGGAAATGATAAAATTTTCATTCTCGGCTAGAAATAGTATTTTGGTCGAGTTTATGCAGCAGGAGTGCATCAAAAATGCGTATATGTTCAGTGTTGGATGAAACTTACGATTAATGTAATTTTGCAACTTTCTCGATTATCGCGGTAGCTACGTTTTGTTTGAGATACTTAAGTGTGTGCTAAATTATGAATACTGTGTGACTTTAGTAGGTACATTTAATGTTTAAAAAGATATGGGTATCCACGATTTCGAATACATTTATAATCAAATTCTTCGGGGACAGTAGATTCACCGTATGCGTGCATATGTGAATACATTACAATGTAAAGCAGTGTCATTCATTAGGTAGGAAGCATATAGTTTTTTGAGAAATGTGTCATCAGAAAACATGATAGAATTAATTATTGGAGATTACAGAGCAGTAAAACTCACTGGAGTCATTTCGTTAATGTAATCGTCGCTTGGCAGATCAAGTTTCAGTTTGTCAGTTTCGTAATGCCGTTCCAAATTCCGTTTCGTGCACATCATGTCCTCAACGGATTATGCGTCACCAACTGAACGTTCATAGATGTCACTTACAAGAAAATTATTACAACAAGATACTTGAACTATTCTGCTCTTTCACAACCTGCAAAATGTTTTTGTGTCAAATTTTAAATACATAATCATGTAACAGTAGAACAGTTCTTATCATTTACTACGACTCGTGGTACCTGCTGACACTTTAGGTTCTCGTAGAAACTAGAGCGATTTCTCTCATTATATTGGTATTATGTTCAACCACAGGAAATGTATGACTGCATGAAAAGATTACACGAGATATCGAAGTCATAAAGAGGCTACGACCATGTAGATCATTGGCTAACTTGGCATGGATTTGCATCCATGATAATGTATGCATATATGCCAAAATCATCTTTCAATTGTTAATATTTTACGGTTTTATGGACGAAAAATTTATGATTTTAAATCTTCTTATGATGTATGACGAATCTGGCGCATCAGATCAATGTAGGGTCCTGTTGCCATATACAGACTTATTGTTGCGGAGCACCGCATTGAAAATATGAATAAGGGTATATATTCCATACCGCTGTAATCACATTTAATCTAATAATTACTCGTCGGGGCAGCTAAACCCCGCATTTGACAAGACAGAATATTTAATAAGAAGAAACTCGGTGGCTCATGATCTTGCCCGTCGCAAAATAAGATCCAAGTCATCTATTCGCAGTAACTACTGATACTTTACGGTCTCGTGGAAACTAGTGCCATTACGCTCATTATATTTGCATTGTTGTGTTCAAACACAGGTAATGAATGAATACATGCAAAATTACACGATGTACCGAAATAGCCTTAATGTTCAAAAGTGGCAAAAATTTTGCTCGGTACTCAATTTCAAATGTATTGGAAAATGTCTTACCTAACGGCAGAAACCCGAGCCATATAACACTGGAAAATAGTTAGAAAGCCGACCACAATGTAGTTTTAGGTTTTTATCTTCAACCACTTTCCTGTAATGCATTCTTTAACTACCAAAAAGAGCCCCTGGTATTCAATATTGCTGTAAATGAATCACCATGAACACCAATCATGTCGATGTCGATTGCTAATCCATTAAGATCAATCCGGCTCCTCTAAAGTTTTGGTTCCACAATGTACGCATAACCAAAGCATAATAGTGTGACAATTGCCGCTTGTTTCGTATACCAAATGGGTATGCGACTGATATGATTTTCGCCGATGGTCGGCGTAATATCGCCGTAGCTGTATGAATATTGTCCTATTTCACTGTCGTTAGCAGCGGTTTGTAAAATTTAATCAAATAACAAATGCAAATAAATACGCCTCTCTTACAGTTTAAAGATTTTTTTCTCATACGCCACAAATGTGTAGTGAGCACAATTACACAAGATTGAAATGCGCTATGTAGCACAAATCTAGCAATTTACAAGACAGATTATATAGCAGAGATAAATATAAAATATTTTGTTGGGTCATGATGTTTTGGAGTAAGTAACATCCTTACTTTATTTCATCACTGTTCATAACTTGCCGTTTTGGGCGAAGTAGCCTTAAATATGTATGTACGTCTTTGACTTAATATATGGAAAATTGTGCAATAGCGCAGCAATATTTAATCGCGGCAGTAATTTCCGCTTTTATGAAAAAAAAAAACAAATTCATATTCTCTGTTCGAAGCTGTGTTTTGACCATATGTTCGTAGAGTGAGTGCATGAAAAAAGAATATATGTTCAATATTAGAGGAAACTTGCGACTAATGTAATTTCGCAACTTTCTGGATTACTTCGATAGGTAATTTTTTAGGTACTTATAAGTTATGAATAGCCATAATGTCGACATGTATACGTCATATTCAGTTGGTGTCATGTGACGCAAATCAATATATAATGTTTAAATGGGCAGATAGACAGCCATGAAGAAAATTTGAGTCATCTTCCGCTGAAAAATTTAGCCGCATATCAAAGCTGGTGAGAAATGAGAGGGTCGCCGTATTAAATGTAAGTCGTATGAATGCATTTTAATTACGGTCGGGATATTTGTAGGTTTAAATAGTTTGTTCATGTTCGCTCCGTCCACCGTCATAAGTACATTTATAATCAAATAATTCAGAGGTAGCGGAAGAACCGCAAGAAATCACGACAATTAGTTAGGTACGAAGCAATGTAGCCTGAGTACAAACCCTACTATAAACAGGAGATATTATTTTGCGTTAAAAGTTTCGTCTAGTGATGACCGTATCAATAAAATGTGAATGGGAAGACATTGACTTGCATTGCTTGCATGTTGCTTCTCCAACCGCTGCGGACTCATCAATGTGATCATTGTCTGGTAATTAGTTTGAAAATAGAAACATTTGCAGAATTTAGGTCGTAATTACAAGTTCTAGAATGCCAGAATAATTAAAACTATAATACATCTTATTTAAAAACCATTGATATGCTTGTAAGATGTAGTTTTGCTTTGTTTCTCTAAAGCATAAAATGTCAGCAAGAAGCATCGGTTTTCTGAGAAATGTGTCTTCGGAAAACATCCTTACAATTTGTGTAACTAGATTAAATTTAAATTATCATTAACGTAAACCGTTCCAAAGGATGAATAAAATGTTGCTGCAGCTTCTACTAAAGGAATAATATCAAAATAAATCAGCGTAATTACATAATGAGCGATCTCAAGCATTGAATAATGTGTAAGTTACGAGGTCAAAGAAGATATTTTGGGTTACTTATAATTGCTTGCTCCTCCTGTGAAAGATCCGAAAGGTTCCACAAGTAACAATGTTTGGATGGTACCTCTTCAAGTGAAGCATAATATTAATTTATGTAATACACATGCTCGGTATAAAATCAGATTTAAAAACTTGCACATATTTGCCATTATCTTATATAGTATTCTTTGAGGTGAAATGGGTTAATGGGTTGAGTTAACAAATTAACTTGAACTGAAAGATTGCCAATGTAGGTCAATATATGAGCAAAGTATTTTTGTTGGTCAAATTGTATTGATAAACAGGACTTCAAAATTGATGAAGTAGTCATGCTAATTTTTTCTAGGTTTCATTAGTTTTTAAGCTGAGATTTTGAAGCTTTCCCCATATTCAGGGTGGTACTAAATGATATGAAGTGTAAGGAGATAGTAATTTGCATATAGGTAACTATCTGCCAATTTTGCATTACTGATGACAACACTATTCATATAAACGCTCACATCGTGCGCATTAGATCAATGTAGGATCCTGATGCCATAAACATATGTATTGTTGCGGAGTCCGCATTAAAATAGAAATTAGGGTATATATCCCATACCGATGTAATCACATTTACTGTAATAATTGCAAAGCAGAGCAAAAACAAACAGATATTTTGAAAATTTCGTTGGGTCATGATGCTTGGGGTAAGTTTCAAGATTATTTTTTTAATCACTGTTCATAACGGGCCGTTTGGGCCTAAATACTCATTATATATGAATGTACATCCCTGACATAAAATATAGAAAATAGTGCAATAGTGCTTCAATGATTAACTGTGGATGTGATATTCACATTACTGAATATAAAACAGCCAATGTGACGGATATATCATGCCTCGGAATAATGAAAAGACAGAAAATGAAAACTACTTTATTTTTAAAGTCAATAGCATTTAAATTACCTAGATATGCCATTTACCCTGATACATGAGGTGACATTTGTTTACACAGAATCGCCAATGGGATGATTTGCCGGTAATTAGTTTGAAAATAGAAACAGGTGTGGAATTTATGTCATGATGACATGTTCTAGTAAGGCGAAATAATTTAAACTATAATATTCACATCCTTTAAAAAAGCATTTACATATATGATTTTAAGACGTATTATTACAATGTTACTAATAAGGACAAATGTTAGCACATCGCAGCAATTTTCTGAGAAATGTTATCACAAAACATGATATAATTAATTATTGGAGATTGCACTGCAGTAAAACTCAGTCCAGTTATTTCAATAATGCTTTCAATCGAAACTCAGATCGGGGGAGAAAAAAGTTTCCAATTTCCCTGCTTGCATAAGGATTTAAGATATACACGTAGTGCCCATATTTAAATTTGAACATTAACATGAATTCCAAATTCCACTTCGTGCATACTGTCCTCCGAGAATAATGCAATTTTGTGTTCAAGCAATCAATTTCACCGCTCTGTATTCATGGTTGATACTTTGTTGGGGATCGGCAGGTGGAATGTCTACGCTGGAAAAAATATAACAAAGATAAAAATATTAAAAATTCTGTCATTATATTAAAAAAACTAAACACTATTAAATATATTTAACTTTTATTGCTACCACATGCGGTACGCATCCAACTATGATTTCTACATGCTTCCACCGTAAGTTCATATTAGAAATATCTGGGGATGATAGGGAAGCCACCACTTTAGTATCGGCATCCGTGTGACATGAGTCCCACGCATAATATTCCGTTCTAGTGTATGTTCCGGAAATATTAAAATATAATTTTCGACGCGAATTGAATTTTCTCAAGATTGTTTACATTTCCCACGAATACGCATTTAGGTGCTGTCAGGTAGGTTCGACAGGACTCTGCACTCTGATGTTTTCACCTGCCGTACACCCCTCTCAAATACTACTAACCTTTGAATGGTGTTAATGATACCTTCCTCGCAAAAATAATGCAATTGACACTGTTCTTGAAACGGTTGGAAGCGATATTGTTTCTACCATGCTTACATCAAAAACTGTGGACCTTACGTGCCTATCCGCACATTTGTTGCATACTTCGTTCGCACCTTGCAAAATAAAATCCAGTTAATCTTCCCTCCAGTCGTCGTCTTGGCTACTAAACGAACGTTTCCCATGTATATCAATATGACCTTGCGTTAATTATATTTATGATTAGTGGATATAAGATGATGAGGAAGGCCATTATTTATGCAAGAAGAAATACGTAAAAAACGCAGTGCGTGTGTGAAGGTGAGAGTATGGATGGTACTATGGTTGCTGCAGTAGTCAGCGTAGAGTTTTATGAGAATGTGCACATGTATTTTATAAGTAACAAGCAGGACTCATAGTACTTCAGCGTACGCACTGGAAACTAGAGCCATTTCCCTCATTATGTAACATTGTTGTGTTTAAACACAGGTAATGTATGAATACATGAAAAGATTACACGAGGTACCAAAATGGTATAGAGGTTACAACGATGTAGTTTAAAGGGTAAAATGGCACAGCAGAGAAGGAAAAATGAAGAGTACTTTTCTTTGTAATCAGGAGCATTCTTCGTGATATATATATGGTAAGATTTGTTTACACAGACTCACCAATGGGACCATTTTCTGGTAATTAGTTTGAAAACTGAAACATGCGCCGAATTCAGGTCGTGATTACAAGTTCTGGAATGTCCATATAATTTAAACTATAATACATCTTATTTAAACATCAGTGACATGTTTTTAAGATGTAGTTTTACTTTGTTTCTCTAAAGCATAAAATGTCAGCAAGAAGCATCGGTTTTCTGAGAAATGTGGCATCGGAAAACATCATTACAATAAATCAGCGTAATTACATAGTGGGCACTCTTAAGCATAGAAAAGTGTGTAAGTTGCGAGTTTAAAGGAGATATTACCTGTAGAATTTAAGCATAATATTATTTTAGGTAAAAATCAAGATCATTATATAATCAGATTTAAAAACTTGCATACATTTACCGTTATCTCTCAGTGTATACTTTGAGGTGAAGGGAGTTTGAAGTCAACTGATCGTATTGGCTTTTCAAAGGGAAAGTACAGTAACCACTTGTGCCATTGAACAGGGCGTTTGTATCCCTCCCTAAAAAGAAACAACACATAATCTCCAAATGCTCCAGCAATACTTGTAATGGAATTCGCTACTTGCGTGGAATTAGAAACCGTATGTATATGTCCTATTCCACTGTCATTAGCAGCGGTTTGTAAACCGTTTTACAAGGTTTGTACCGAGGGACTTTGGCCAGTATATTCCTTGCTAAAAAAGTTATGGGTATCCACGATTTTGAGTACAATTATAATCGAGTTAGTCGGGGACAGCAGATTCAGTGTATGAGTTCATATGTGAATGCATTACAATGTTAAACAGTGCAATTCATTATTTCGGAAGTAATGTAAGCGGAACTACAAATGTTACTAAAACGCACAAATGTTTGCAAGAAGCAGCAGTTTTCTGAGAAATGTGTCATCAGAAAACTTGATACAATGAATTAGTGGAGATTGCACAGCAGTCAAACTCACGGGAGTTATTTCATTAATGTACTCAGCGCTTGGCAGACCCAGGTTCGTGTCGAGATTTTTCCAAAATGGTGATAATGGCGCTCTGATAGCTGAAGGCTTGAATATTTTTTAACACAATCATACCCGGTACTGGTAAACAAACTTTATAGTCCGAAATATAAAATAGTATATTTGACAGGCAGCAGCAAAATTCATAGATAGTTGTCATAAAAAATTCGGCATAATTTTGTTGCACATTATGGCCATAAAGCCATTATAGCCATATAGCCTCTATGGTTTTTTGCATCCAAAATGTAATTGGAACATGCATTAACTTGGACAGGTATACATTATTCTGAGCAGCAATGTTTTGTCGTTTTGCAACAATTATGTTTTGAAGATGAACTCGTTGTATTGACAAAATATGAACCCGAGCAATAAGACACTGGGAAATAGTTAGAAAACCGACGACAACGTAGTTTTAGGTTTTGATCTTGAGCCACTAACCAGTAATGCATTCCTTAACTTTTGAATAGCGCACCTGGTTTTCAATATGTAAATTTTAAAATTAAATCCGCATAAATTCGCGTTTTTTTGATTCCGCCTGAAACTCGATCTCCTTCAGAGCAATCTCCTTCTATATATCCTCCTCAACTTTTTTTCCAATCCATCGCCCGTCCATTATCAAGATCACGACATGTATTGAGTTTTTCCAAACGATGTACTGCTTTGAACTCACGGAGAACTTTCCATGTTTTCTGGACGTACGGCGGCTAATCTACCTTTTCCTGTTACCGTCATGGTCGGTGTGACAATATCCACCGTGCAGGCACTCGAGCGATTTATCAGCTCTGTGACCATTAAGTACTGCCTACGTTATTTTTTCCTAGCATTATAGTCTTTGTCGCATTTTTGTTGCCTGACAGGCACTGGATGACGAATGATGTCTGCATGAAAACCACATCACATAAAGAAATAATTTTTAAACCTAGGAATGCATCTAAAGTAAAATATAAATATTGGCGTGCTTGGCATCTGCGGAGGAAATACTTGCACAAAAAAAATGTTGGTTACATCTTCATTTCGCGGTTGGTCTTTGATGTTCCAATGTAAGGGTAGAACGACCGCACATTAGGTCTCCTAAACGACAAGAAAACTCATTGGAGGTATTTCAAGAATGTATTCAGCGCTTGGCAGACCAAGATGCAGCTGTTTCAGTTGTTCAGTTTCGTAATTTTGTTCAAAAACTTCTGTTATTTGTGAAATGGTGACATCATGACATATATTAAGCTCATATTGCTACCACGTGCGGTACGCATGCAACCTAGATTTCCACATGTTCTCACTGGAAGTTCATTGCGGTAATATCTGGTAATGATAGGGAAGCTACCACTTTAGTATCAACATCCCTGTGACTTGGTTCCCACACGTAATATATTCCATGCGAGTGTATGTTATGGAAATATTAAAATATAATTTTCGAAGCGACTTGAATTTTCTCAAGTTTATTTAAATTGCACACGAATACGCATTTAGGTTCTGTCAGGTAGGTCCGGCAGGACTCTGTGCACTCTGATGTTTTCACCTGCCGTACAACCCTCTCAAATACTTGTAAACGTTGAACGGTGTTAATGGAACCATCCTCGCCAAAATAATGTCATTGGCACTGTTGTTGAGACGGTTGGATGCGATATTGTTTCTACCATGCTCAAATCAAAAACGTTGGACCTTAAGTGCCTATCCGTATATTTGTCGCAGACTTTGGGTGCAAGTTCCAAAATAAACTCAATGGTGCGATTTCCTGGTAATTAGTTTGAATATAGAAACATGTTTTATAATGCCAACATAATTTAAATTATAATACTCACATCTTATTTTAAAAATCATTAATATGCTTTTAGGATGTACAAGTTTTTTGTTTCTTTAAAACACAAATGTTTGCATGCAGAAGCAGTTTTCTGATAAATGTACCATCAGAAAACATCATACAATTTTTTTTTCTTTGAAGCCAATTTGGCATCCAAAAGTTCAACAACGGCCCTTCTACTCTTCCACGGTGTATTTGTGTTCTCTGGAATGTTTTCGACGACAAATTAGAGGCATTGTTCGCGCCTCACAATAGCCAGAACCTGACGACAAACACATAATAAACGGCGCTGGTACACTGCCAAAATGCATTGACCGCGAAAGCATAACTATTTAATTCTTGTATTGTTGTCCCAATCCAAGGTATGGTGCCAGGGAAAAAACACAATTCATTTTCAGTTCAAAATAATAATAAATTTAGAGAAGGTCTCTTCTCGCTTGTCGCCGGGTACTTTATGATTTTTTTGGAATAACTGATTCATTGAGTTAGCTTTTTGAAGAAATATTGAAGTAGGATATATTTGGCAATGTTTGTTAGGCAGAAATCGATAGATTGTTTTGCATAATTTGGATGAGCGTAAAAATTGGTAAGAATTAAACATGTATCTCGAGATATCCCGTCCTATTGCTCTAAGGTATTTTAAAATGTGTTATATTATGCGGGTCATCACTTGGGTAGGATTGATGCGTGTAAAAGTGTGGATTAATTTAATTGCATTAAGGCATCAGGCATGACGCAAATAATGCTGCATTTTCAGATGAAATTATTTTGCACTGACAAAACATATAGTTCGTTTACAGGATATACCTACATACCTACCGTCGTTCGTCTACCATTTGATAGCTCATTTCAAGCTCTAAAATGTAACTGGAGTGTTCAATGTTGTTGAGAATTATAGGTCAATGTATTTAAGTTTAAGCAAACCATTCAAATTTTAGATAAATTTCATCAGTTTTACGCTGAGATTGATCTTGAAATCTTCTCCGCATTTAGGGCTGCACTAAAAATGAAGTATCGCGGTATTTAAATGTCGCGTTGTCATTGGAGATGAATCGAGAATTTTCATGTGAGATATTTTTTGCATGTCTTTAATTATGAAAACTTGACACTTTGGCACATATGCTCCTCTTTAAAAAAAAGTTGTGAAAAGCTTTGACTTCCGGATAGATTGTCAATATGCTTATTATTTTATTGGGTAAATTAATAATATGAGGTAAAAGAGGCCAAAATTTATTTTTATTTTAAAGCATCGAAACTAAGTTATGTGAATCGTAAAGACTACTTTCTTCAACTACTCCTCCTGAAACAATGCTCGCTACGACAAACGCATGTCCATTAATACGCAATAAAATAGTCGTGGTATATTGTACAGTAGATTTTTATATAGGTAGTAATAATAGTAACCATAATAATAATGGTAATAATAATATTAGTTGTAAATTTAAGTAATGCGATTCAATAAATAATGTACAATGTGCAAACAAAAATGCAAATAAATGTTCCATAAAATATGCAATCAAATATATTACTCAACCTGAGCCTTTACCTAAATTTTTGCCAGCATATTATGTTGTAGTTATTAAAACCTGGTCGTTTGTGCTTGTATCTAATAATAAATACCAAAGTCATGTCTTCATTTTGCATTTATTCATATGATGAGGCTTCCACCAGTCAAAAATATACTACCTAAACTCCGCCAAATTAACGGATATATATTAATATATATAAATATTCTTTATATTTTTTCAAGGTATTATAAATTTTGAATTTGCCTTGCTCTGGGAGGAGGTGATTGACGTGTCTCTGTACATTGGTCCCATTACCGCCTCAGGATTAATTACCAGCAAAGTGATCAAGCACAGCAACACAGGCATGACGTAATAAAGACTCTTAAAAATTCCGTTATTAACTACATAAGTACATATTCTTTTATTATTCATTCAATTTTTTACTATCTTTCAGGATATTATCCCGTTTCCTTCCCATTTCACTCGGTGCTGAGATGAGTCATAAATGCATCAGATCATAATTGGAGTCGCCTGTTGCTACAGTTTCCTTGGCAACATCAAGCAAATCCCTTTCTATTGATTTATGGAGGACGTGAAATCGAATTTCCCTTCACTCGATTTAATGTAAGTAAAATAACCAGAGATATCGATAAAAACTGAATGTTCGTAGTTTTGAAAGCTTGTACAAGTTACTATTTGTGTTTATTATTCATATTATTAGATTACAGGAGACGTAATTCGGTGAGTGGAACATTGGCGGAAAGGCTTTGAAATCAACCTGGAAAACTGCATTTAGGTTCGTTGGGGATCCGGTTCAAGGCGAGTACTGCACAACGACCAATACTAGCTACAAATATCGACTTTGTAAACTAATGATCACAAACTATAATAAATAAGCAGTACTTAACACCAAAAAGGGTTTTGTAAACTAATGTATGTAGTGATTTAGTTTTTTGCGTAAAAGTGTTAAAATAAAGCCTGTTACGTATGGCTAATTAATTATTATTACGAGTTTCTGTTTACTTTTGCGCAATGTTTGAGGAGATAAAATAAGGTCACATGTAATTTATTTTTATATGCCTGCGATCTAGATGTATTATGCAGGCTAATTTTTGTTACTTTTATGTTGATGAAGAAACGAATAATTATTTATAGAGCTCGTCATTTCTATGGGACATGTTTCTCATTTATCCGATGAAGCCTTGCGTACTATCTAATTAATTTAATTAGAGAAAGATAATCCCTGGAGGAAATGTTACAAAGGAACAAAATGATGATTTGTCCAAATCTAACAAAGTCTCAATTTTTTTACCCACAGAATCACGTACTAATTAAATATCTTTATTAAACTATTATAGAATTCATGATGTCCATTTTTTTCCTTGGTGATGAATTATATGCTGAGTTTAAGTTTGGTCATACCGGGTTACATGAAAACAACATGAAGCACATTTCTACTTTCAATATAACTACTACATGACTAAAGCGTCGCATACTATATTTGGATTATTTACGTTATTATTACATGCGCGCACGTTTTCAGTTGGAATGAGCTAATGTGATTATAATTATGTTTATGGGACTGGAGGGATATTGTTTATATGAAATTCGTCGTGTGCAAGAAAATTAGACAAAAAAAGTTAATATTATTTATATCAGCGCATCCGTTAATAACGTTCAGAAATAAAATCTTCTTCTTTCTCTTCATATGCGGGTTTGCTTCCCGGGCAGAAATTATTGACCAATACACACTACGCTTATCTCTTGACTGCGCTCACTACACCATACATAAATGAATATAAGGATGTTAGTGGTCAGGAATATGTTTGCAGTTATATTTTACCATGTTTTCGCATGACATGAAGGTCGCTGTAAATTGTATCCGTTGGACGGAAATAATTATATATATTCTTGGAAGGAATTGAATTTTAAAATGCTTTTTAAATAATTATTGTGGACGAATAAATCAGGCAAACATAAATGGCATCGATAGGTAATGGTGTACATTAATTGATGTTATCATAGCTGTTCGTATTCACAACCAACTTGACGACCTATTTGTGAAGTGCATTTTTTGCAAACTTGTTGGTGACTTGCATTCAACTTGAATACATGCCCCATAAACATGCATCCAGTTAGCTTAGCAAAACACCTGCTCCCAGAACCTAATATAGCCATTAATGCAGTTGCAGTTATACGTTTGAGCGAAATAAAACCAGCAAGGCTGAGGCCAAAAATAATAACTCTATGTTAAATGCATATCTCTCGGAGCCATTCACGTATTTCCACGCTGAGTAACTCAGTTATGAAATTTAGCCAGCATCTAGCGGATCATTACAACAGCAGAGAGGACAGTATTTGCCCCACTCTTTGGGTTGGGAAGAAGTTTTTTTCACCATTCCACAAGCTTCCATCATCTGGTAATCTGTATCCTGTCCGTGCAAAATAAGAACGCTATTTTTCCTAACCGATTCAGCCAAAACAGCTCAAAATCAGCCAGCGGTTGTGCTCCGTGTATATATCCAAGCAGTTTAACTGTAAATATAGTATCTCTGAACAAGACTCTTCCCAGGAATCTTTTTATTAATTTAACGAAATATATTTTTCCTACAATTTTCGGAATTTTTTTGAACTACAAACCATTAATTTCAAAATTTTAAGTGCACTTCTTAATTGGTACGATGGATACGTTAGTATATCAGCATTTTTGTCGAGAAAATTGGAAATGACCTGAGAGCGTTTTAATAAAATCAGCGACAGAGGTGGTGTGCAATTTATAGCATTAAATCGGACTAGAAGTTAAAGTTTCTCATAAAAGGTACTAGTTTTTCGTGACATTAATCCTTCACTTCCACACCATGGATATTTCGAATTATGTGCCCAATTTGTTTAAAACATTCTACTTATTTAAATCCTGAAGCCTCTGTCGACAACTGACAACGGATAATCGCGGCTGGTGTCAAGTTCCAGAGCTGTGGTGAAGACAGCAAAGTACGGTTGGACAAGTGGAATAGGTACATGCACCCCAGTTAGACTACTTAATATATTTAGTGCCGGTAGTTGCAGTTTTGTATTGCTTTGTTTTCGGTTAGCCGAATGGGAACCCGATTAGCCTTTTCAGTGAAAAGGCTAATCGGGTTCCCATTCAGTTAATTGAAAAGTTTTCAGCTCAATTCTATTGTTTGAATTTCAGGTTCTCATCATGATGGTAGTACGGCCATCCCTAGAGTCATTAGAAATGTTGGTATACACACATTCTAACCAAGTACATTTTTAGTAGATTGGCATTAAAATTGGCAAAAACTGTTGCTCGGTTTTATAAAAATATAATACTTTTGGATGCATCTATGTTTATTGCCCTTTAAGCGACACAAAATGGAACTTTAAAGCAAAATTTAGGGTCTTGTACGCCACCACTTTGAGCAGCATACAACGTGATCTATTTGCAATAGAAAGCATACTAATGGCATTTTAAGTCGGAAAACGGCGGACATATATTTGCTAGAAAACGATCCACTTAAATATTGTATTCCCTGTACATTCATCAGTTAATAGCATACTTGTGAGCTCACTGTGAGAAACTCACTGAGACAGCGATAAGATTACAGCGGACTCTCTCTCTCTGAGATGCGATGCATGCAAGTGTTCCGCAATCCTTTCTCTTTGTTTCTATCACACTCACTCTCTCTCCAATTTATTCTTAACAATGCAGCATTTCATTCTAAATGGAGAGTTCTGTTGTTTTTATGTGAGGCAGCATTGAACATTCTCTCGTCATGGTATTTTTACTGAAAATATGGTGTGTGCTAGAAATATCGCCACCTCAACTTGCATTCTCTTAACTCTCTGTCAGGCATGCAGCTAAAATATACATATAAGTATACTCATCTGACGCTAATCCTACGGGATTTAAATATGTTTCTCTGCACATCAATGGGGTCATACTGTTGAGAAAATAATACAATGCACTTAAAATTGCATAAGTTACTACATCGCCCCTTTATGCGGACTCAGCATCATCATTTTTTGTTGTTGTAAAGAAATGGCGTATTTTCCATTGGCCTACTTTGCAAAAGCCTTATGTTTATGCAAAAAAGTGTGCATCTAGTAATATATATCATTACAAACATTGGCAAAAAGGTCAAACTGGTAAATCAAGCTTGTTCGGCATATTTTGGAGCAAGTTGGCTTAATAAATAGTTTTATGTGGCCTGAAACTCCAACAACTAAGGCGGATAAAATGGTACGCCGACTCCTTAGTTTTCATGAATAGATTGAAACCACTATTTCAGATTGCTTGACTGCTAGTTTTGTTTTTGGCAATTGTTGACCTTTTTTGTAATTCGACATGAAAATCATGAAACTAGATAATCACATGTACAAAATACTTCAAGGTACATTGGTCAAATTTATGTGCGAGCAAATCCTTTGCTACGACAATAAAAAGAGACTTGGTGTGGCTTGTTGCATTAACTCCATTGATCTCCCCTTGTTCATTAGTTGACTGTATCCTGTTTGCTTGCTCCACAGGTTTTCACAACTACCTTAGTGATCAATGCTTTTGTGGATGCATTTGCGACCATGAGGACGATCGGAGCAGTTCAATATGTCACCAGATTGTTGGCGTATGTTTTTCGTTACTGATAAAATCAAGCTAGTACAAGATGCTGTAAATATTTCCGCCTTAAGGAAGTAAATTATAGTGCACCAAAAATGGTTTTTAACTTGGCTTTCCATATGGCAGCAATCAAATAGGATGCGATTTTCAACTGCGTGTTGCTGACAACGGAGTCAACCTGGAATAAGCCCATACGGTGTCAAATTTAAGTCCAATAGAAATTATGATCCGAAAAAATGGTAAACAATTTAAGCAATAGTATATGAAGACGATATTCCACAATACCAATCGCTATTGCTGATAAATATTTTAATAACGGTTTTCGTTTTATTATTATCACTAGAGGATCATAACGAATCATAGATTGATGGCAACTGACTTGGACGAGAACCCGTGAAGCCTGACCGTCCAATCTCTCTAGATAAGATTATCATCCATGAATCAGTTATGATAGCAGTCTTGGACTTACGAAAAATTAGAAGTGTAGGTAGTCGCATGTCCTAAACAAATTTATTTTTAGTAGATTGTTATTAAAATTATCTATTCATATAATAATTTCGTGCAAAACAATTTGGATGTGTGTGATTGACGACAACCATTTTTAATACATCATTTTATTTTGTTTTAAATTGTAGAGGAATGCACATGACCTTGTTGACGCACAGTTTCAATTATGATGAATACCACATTTCTCATTATTTGCGGGAACCGCCTTTCTCAAAACCAGGTAAGACCTAATGCATGTTGGTAATTATCATACAATTTAAATTATACAATTATTATTTAAATAAATCACTCTAGCGATCGCCGATCCTTTTGAATCACTTTTTTCAAAACGAACTTGAAGTTCAAAACTTTGAAAACGTGAGCAGTAGCCAATCAAAAATTCTGCAACCAATTTATCCAAAAATATATAATTTTATTACCACAAAAATAGCAACGTCTTATGAATATGTAGTGAGCAAATCAACTGTGAGGAATTCAAGTATCAAGTAGTCGCTAATTTTACATTTTTTGCATCGTATCTATTAATATCTTGATGTCGATGTGGTTTTTGCAACCCAATTTACAAGCACAATGTCAGTGTCAAGGGTCAAAGACATATACAACGATAAATATTGATCATTGCTAGCTGTAGTGGACATGCATTCCATTTCATTCTGTTGGCAACGAGTCGTATGAGTGAAACCACTTTTTTCTCTTGTAATATGTAGTTATGCATGATAACGCGATACGCGAGCAGTGGTTGTAGGTGAAAATGTGATGCAATAATTCATCAGCTCTCGCTCTCTCTCTTTTTCAACATAATACATTCGTTTCGGAATGAATAGCTCTGTTGTTTTTATGAACCAAAGCATTGTACATTCCCATTTCGGAATGCAGTGGATGACTTTGTTTACTGAAAATGTGTCGACAGCAACTTGTAATCTCCTTCCACTCTACATTTAAGAAAGTTCTTAAACAATACATATATAAGCCACTCAAGCTAATATTTCGGTCTGCTGAAGCTGCAAAAATAAACTGGGTCATGCATTTAGGTGCAACAGTACAAAAAAAAATTGAAACTGCAAAAGCTGCGAATCCACTCCTGATGGAAAATTATCATGCCATTATGTGGGCTAAAATTTTAATGAAAGGAATATGGATTTATTTTGGTTTTGCAGATAACCGCCATGATGATAATGAGCCATGATTATATTGTCACTTTGTCGACGAGGATGGAATCCACGACGAGTCAACATTTGTAGGCCTATCGCTGGTCCGATCCGGTGAAATATGTAAATGGACAATCCCAAAGATATTCCAATATGCTCACTGATCATTAAGATTTTAATGACCGTATTGTTCTTTTGTATTGTACATTTTAGGCTCATTGCAAATACTTGGATGGTAACGAAACTGACCTGAACAACTTATCTGGCTTACACTTGGACAGCTAGTGAAAGGGATTGCGTGGGACATCAACATGGCCATTTTTTGGCATTTGAAAACAATTTGTTGTTATTAATTGTCCATACCTTATCAATACAATAGCAGTAGTATGCATACTAGTTTAACTAGGTTAATAATTTTAAAAAAGGTACATGGATCATGTTTGCGTATTAATGTACAACTATTTTCTTGTGTGCTTCCTTTATCACATTACACGTTGTTTGTTTTATGACGTGTTTGTCTTGGAATGTATCTCAGAAAAGTGTGTGTCGAAATGTGTCGATGTAGACTTTTAAGATTTATGATGTTACCATATACAATTTTTTCAAAGTTTTATGCTGAGATTATGCACACCACGTATAGCTTTACGCAAAGATTTTGAAGCTTTCCACGCGCATTCAAGGCTGCAGTAGAAATGAGGTATCCCGGCCGACATGACTACCAAGCCGGAAGCAAATATTAGGAGACAGCAAAGTGCATATAGGTAACAACCTCGCAGTTTTGCATTATTGAATGGAAATCCTGTTCTCGATTTGAAACTGTGTTTTGAACAAGTGTCTGCAGAGTGAATGCATGAAAAATAAATATATGTTCAATATTAGAGGAAACTTGCGATAAGTGTAATTTTGCAAGTTTCTGGATTGTTGCGGTAGGTAATTTTTGTTTTAGATACTTGTGAGCGTGTAGTTACATTATGAATACTGTGCGACTTCGGCAAGCACACTCGCCTCTTCTTCATAACCACACTCACAAGCTTGTTGTTTAGAAAGATATGAATAGCCATGATTTCGATATGTATTCAAGGTTGGCAACGGCCGTCTCCATCAAGTTTCACCAGTGTGCCAATGTAGGCAAATCATAAATACAAATGAGCAGAGGGTTAGCTATAAAAAATCCAAGGTAGTAGTGATGCATAAACGCTGCGGCGAAAACAGAATGAACAAAAACTCAAATGCATTCTTTAACATGCTTTTGAAATAAGTTTTAGTAAGGGACAGTTTTTATCATAATATATCAATTACGGTCCGCATCTGAATATCCACGATTTGCAGACGAGGCGGCGCGGTTGTCTTCATGCGTATCGGGTAGAACTTAATGGTAATTACTCACGGGAAAACTAACTTTCAGTCACCCATTCGCATGAATGTATCAAAACGACGAGAATATTTATGTTTAAACTGAATAGACGAAACCGCTGAGGTATCAGCCTTACCCGGAAATACAATGGTGAAAACTAATGATAATGATTTAACATGATCATTTGAGTAAGGACCATTTGAATTTTATCTGTGGTGTGTCTACACTCAAGTCTCTAAAATTTCTAATGTGATTGCAGGTGTGTTGATAGTTAAGTTCAGAGACACGCATGTCTCTGTGGTGACATGAAAATGTAATATGTTCCACAGAGATGCACGTAAGAAACATTTGGCGGCATTTTTGTAGCTTATAATGTATGCGTATCTCTTACTCGTAAGACTATGGGTATTGTTTAGAACGCGGTATATTGGTTCAGTCAGATTTTTATCGCTCCTCTGCCTACAAGTTTCCTTTTAACAAGAATCATAAACATGAGCATTGATAGGCACAAACGTAATGGTTGATATATATTCTGTAATCCGACCTATTTATATGGAATGGAAATAAGAATAAATGTAGCTATAACTGTAGTTTATGATATTCACGGAAATTTATTTCGATTAATGTATATTTAAAGAATTAAACGCTAAATAAACCAAGATCATAAACGTATTGGTAAAACTCAACGCGATTTTAAATTTTTTCATCCTTGTCAAGTCTTCGTGGAGCATGTGCACATTCAAAAATAGAAGATGTTATGATGATGATAATCCGGTACAAAGCACAGTTCATAATCATCCAGAAGTTTCATTGGATTCTGCCATTCTCGTGACCTGTCCATGATCCTGAAGCTTCCTACATGGAAAATAACTTCCAATGATTTCACCAAATATATTAATGAATATATTTTGTGTATTTGTTTCTGGTTTTATTTATCAATATCTAGTGTATTCCTGGGTGAGAGATGACCGGATTCTCATGAACTATGGTGTGCGTAGTACGACGGGATTAATTATTATTAAAAGGCCCACGGACAGCAACAATAAAATTAACTTCATATGAAAAGAGAACTGAAACAAACGTTTATTTTATTTCAATATCTCCATCTGCTTTTATTATTAATACTTGTTATATTTTCATTTTTGATTCAATTCCCTTTTAAGTTTTCTTGACCATTTCTAAAAATAGGTAAACTCATGATCCATTTAGTCCATCTCAATAAACTTATTTCCAAGACATGCATGTACGCGCTTACTCAAGTAAGATAGGCTCAGCCATTTTCATGGACATTCCTCTCATTTTTATTAACTTGAAAACATGCTCATATGAAAGAAAATGGTAATGGATTCGGTTTCAAATGTGACGGTATAAAAAGATGCTGTCCGTTTAATAATTTTTATTAGTACTTATAATACATGTTACAAATGGGTATATTTATGGTCCGTTTGGTTTAATCCAGTCACAGTTTCCACGATATGAATTTTCATGATCGCGCACCCACTTTTGGCCATCCTGTTATAATATGTACACCATTTCAGTTGCCTACATTACATGATTATGAGAGACAGATGCAGTATTTGTTGACCAATGCTCACCGCGCTTGTTTCGTGACAGCGCTCATTACTCCATATATAAATGAATAGCAACGAAAATATTTGGAGTTAAATTTCATTGTTTTTACATAAAAGGAACGTCACTGTAGCCTGTATCTGTTTGTCTGAAGTAATTATTTATTTATTCGAATGAAATGATTCATAAAATTCTTTTTCATATTCTATCCTTCTTCATATTCTTCATCTCATTATGGAAATATAAACATCCACCGAGGAAACTTTTCCGAGAGTATTTAGTGTGATGAGAGGCAATTCGTCCCTTTCCCGTGTTCACCTGCGTTTCAATACCATGCACACATAATACACATGAAAATTGGATATTTTGTGACTAAAGTCATTCTACCATTTAAATTATAACTCATATTTTTACATTAGCTGATGACGGATTAAAGCAAGTAGAGTCTAGCCGATTTTTGCAGTTAGGATTAGGCCGTTCGTTTGATAAGTGTCCAGAGTGGAATGTTCTAGAAGGAACAAGAAATTTATATATCATAATTTGTAACATTATTTTATAAACTAAGGCTGCATAGTAAAATTACCATGATGCTATCCATATTACAGGAGTTGGTAAAAGAAGACAACATCTCATGTCGCCCAAAAGCAACTAATTGTCCGCGGAATATGCGTTTGGTCCTCAGTTGCTTCCCTCATTTTCATCTGAAAATATAAAAATATTGGATCATCAAAAATTTTTATAAATACGTATCGCAATAATCCTTTTTTTAATTAGAGGAAACACGACTTAAGTAGGAATACTTTTGAGTAAGTTTCACTCTAACTCCATCAAAAAATGTATATTTGCTAAGGTCACTAAGGATAATTTGTACGTCAGTTTACCATTGTTAATTGATTGTTGTCCTCCAATTGTCGTCCTTAAATCCACTTCCGGTGTCGTCAGAAAATTATGGCGTGCATGAAGATCCTCAAAGTCGCGATAAAATAACAGGTGGAGCATATAAACTTTTGATTCGTGAATCCTACCTTCTAACACTGAAATAATCAACTAAAAAATTTTCAGTTGGCAATAATTTAGAAGAATCAAGCAAATTTAAAAGTCATATAGGACCAACAATAGCTCATCTATTTCTTATAAACGGGATAAAATCTCTCCAAAAGTCAGGTGAAATTTCTGCTTACCTAATTCAAAAAAATATTTCGCGGTATAAGTCTCATATATGGGATTTCTATTCCTCGGTTCCTAATCAGATGTTATGAACTGAATTTGCAAGCTTGTTGCTGTCTTGTATACAACTTGCATATATGCAGTCGGTGTTGCAAAAAACCAACCGACATTTCACTCGGAGCCATTCACGCATCTCCACGCTAACTAACTCATTTCCTACCACAGCCTTACATTAGTTCAGCTTTTATGTATTATATAGCGCTGGAACTACGTCTACTACTCACAAGCAACGACAAGATTCAATCTTTTCAGCACAACTCCATTTAACAAGCTGCCATCATCAGGCAATCTATATCCTGCCCATGCAAAAAAGTACGCTATTTTTTCCTACCCAATTCCGCGATGGCAGCTCACTCAACACTTTTGCTACGTACATATCCAAGCAACTCCAGAGAAGGTCCACTGTAAAAATAATCTTTATGGACACGACCCTTCCCAAGATTAGCTTTTATTAAATATTTAAATATTTTTACTAAAATTTCGACAAATTGTTTACTGAAAACAAGTCAATTATTAATTTGAATTACACATCGTAGTTTCCGTGAAGAGTATATTAGCTTTTCCAACTAGAATATTGGCAGTGACATGTGAGTGGTTTAATTAAACATGCGAAAAAGGTTGTCTAGTTTACTAACCTAGTCAAGTAAACTGTATTGAAAGTTAAAGGATCATTAAAAGGTAGTAAAAAGTGAATGAGCATCAGTTCAATAAAAATATTTGTGTAAATTGTGAAATCCTCACTCCTATGCACCTACAAATGCGGATAAATGCCAAATATGAAGCTGATCTATAATGTATAATCCCGTATCATGATTGATTACTAACTGATGAATATTTTATACTTTCCAGACTTCCTCTGGGATGGTATTTCTCCCGTGCCGTTGTGGTGAGATATTACAAGGGCGTTTCAAGAGATATACGGGAGAATAAAGAGCATATAGGTGAGGTATATTAAGTTTTTGTTGCAACGATAACATTGTTAGCCTTCATTACCTCTCCAAATACGTTCCCATTTAATTTAAAACATTTGTTGCTTTTAGTTGGATTCTCAAGACTCGGTGGATAACTGACAGTGGAAAACCGCTAATGGCGTTATATTCCAGAGCTGTGGTGAAGAAAACTACGGACATTGGAACAAACGGTGAGGATACGGGCATCAAAGCGTGTCTCTTTATTGTAATTGCGGTTAGGTTATAATTTTAAATAGATTTAGTTTCGGTAAGTCGATTGGTAAACTGAACAGACTTTTTAACCAAACTATATTGTTTGCATTTCAGGTTCTCCAACAATATCGTGATGGATGGGGAGTTAAATTCCTAACCTTATGGGAAGTAAATCTGAAAATTATGATACCATCGTTCCGCCGAGGATAACCATGCATGAATCACTGATGATGGCAGTCTTGTCCTCCACACTCAATAGAAATGTATATACCTACGAGAACAGCATTTCTAACAATCAGATGAGACATTGTATAAACAAAATTATGTAATAATTATTTGGATAAATGGCAGTACGGGTCGTGGATTGTTTTGGTATATTTGGTTTCCTAATTGTCGTGATTTCAGGATACGACCTGGATTGTGCTCGAACAGTTGAGAAAGTTTTTTTGAGGAACATCAATCCGCCTACGCAAGCATATTTGGTCACGAAGAGAATTACAACAGGCCATCTCTATTGTTTCTTGATTGATGTAGTGATTATTATTGTAGTTTAATCTTTTGTAGCTATAATGTAGTAATTTTAACTATTATATATTACGTAGTCACGTTATTGGGTATACGGTTTAGTAATGAATCGCAACATGGTCATATAACTCAAAAAATTAATAAGTAAGCAAAGATACTATTTTAGTGATTTATTGAGTGCCTTGGCAGCCCTTCAGTTGTGATTTCTATATTTAATTATATGTGTGGCTTGGAAGTACGTGGTATTTATCAGTATCGCTCAATTAACAAATAATTATGTCGTAAATATCAGTTGTAAGTTCCTAAAAACAGTAATGCGTTCCACAAAGAAAGTAGGTACAAATGAGCGACCTTCACTCACGCAAAGTATTACAGCATGGTATGGCAAAGATAATGACATTTATATAATGTGCATTAACTTTCCAAAGTATTCGTATTATTCGAATTATTCTAAAGTAACGTTATGATATCTATTCATGTCACATATCATTTCAATAGTGGTCTACCTTCAAAAAAGAATTCGGGATTTAATAAGTTCATAGTGCGGATTTTATTAAGACCGGTTTGAAATATTGTTGCCCCATCAAAGGTATGCTTGAGGGCTAAAAATGCATTGCCTATTTAAGTTGAAGAAAGTATCGATTTTTCGTACGTTTGCAGTATTTTTGAATGCTTCTCTAACGATTGCAGATATATTTTATGAAATTTTAAGTGAGCTTCGATTTTGCACAGAAAACGGAATAAAATTGCGTTTTCATAAATAACTAGAGGAATGCAAAACTGTGGTCTAGTGTAGCTCTTGGCTACGTGTTATGATATTAATGCGGCTTTAAGATGTATTATTACTTTTTTACTATAAAGCAAACATTCTGCGAGAAGTAGTGGCTTTCTGAGAAATGTGTCATCAGAAACCGCTATCAGATTTATTATCTTGTCTAATCATGGGTATGATCACTGGTTCTCTTTGTTATCGGAGAACCCCTTAATGCTGCTGCTAATGCGCAGTAAATTTTTACATCCAGCTCACAATTATAATGTGCAATAGTAGGAGTAATTGTTAGGAACTGTACTTTTAGCTTCGAACCAGTAACAAATACGTAGCTAGGCACATAGTCTTCAAAAATCAGGGTAGATTTTTTGAACGTTTTGAACATACTTTGATATTAAATACGTCACTGTTGATTACATTTTCCACGTAGCCCTTATAATATAAGTATTGACGTTGTATTTTTAGTGACGTATGGTCAAAACATAAGGACACTATAACTTAGTATTCCAGCGATATTTTCGAGCAAAACTGGAAATGAAGACTGTTTGAATATGCAGGTGGGATTTTGCATTACTAACGGAAGGACACAAAATAATTTCTGCACTCAAACTTGAGGAATATTTTCACCACATGTTCACGAACCATTCTACAATGTAAATTAAATCAGGTAGAAATTTCAAAGAGTGATATCTCGTGAATTAAGTACGGCAGTAATTAATTAATCGCGTTACATCCCATCCCTATTGTATGGCTGGATGGGTAAAAACGCATTGAACGCCGCCGTTTAGCACGGTAATAATATTGCAACATTCTGTGCAGGCGCCACCGTGACAGCAATTTGGAAAATTTTGCCTAAAATTCTGGCTTTAAACTCTCACGATAAAATGGTTACTCAAATGTATGAATAACCAAAGAATAGAATTTCAAATTAATTAGTACTTGGTCGTTAACCGCAATGTTGTCTTGGGATGAATATGCTTACGAATTCTAGATAAGAAGCAATATAGAAACCACAGTCACTTGGTTCAAATGCAAAGTGAATTATGTCATAAATACAAACATTTAAGGACAAGTTCTAAGGTTAAAAATATCAGCCGAATCAAAGGATTCTATATTTTATAATGTATTATCAGATCACGTTCTTCAACATGTAGTTCAAGTGTCCTACGGTTACAGTGGGTTATTGTATTTCGACCTCCAAACTACATTTAAGAGTTCATTAGTTCTTTTTAAGTTTGTTGTGGAACGTGTGTCCTTCAACTTGGATAGCCGTCTTAGTGCATCGGCTTGCTTGCATCAATTAATCGGACGTGATGTAGCATGCCAAATTTTGGAGAGGTCAATAGTAATGGCGCCTTGCTCTAAATTGATTAGGTTTGCATGGTTTAGGATTTTGAATGTACTTGATTCATAAAATGTAAATACATGTTTCTGCACGTGTAACAAAATTCAGGATTAAATCCAGAACTGAAAAAACTACAATTGTTGTAGAGTGTAGATGTGGTTATGTCATTGTCTATGTAAGTTAATACTGTTGTTCTATCTTGTTGTTAAAACTCTGCATATTGTTGCATTTTTTTGCACATGGGTGTATTATTATTTTCGGAAATATATGTTCAAACTAACAATATATCCCGACAAATTATTCCGCAGATATTATAGCTTTGAGTTTGTGAAGGGGTAGTTGACATAGATGGAATAATAATTTATAGAATTTGTAAACAATCTTAAATTATTCCATCAAGGAAAATTAATGAGTGAAATATATTGGTAAACGAACACATTTTGAGGAAAAAAATTCATCTGCAAATGAAAACCAGCTTTCCAAATGAAATTGCATTTCTTGCAAAAAGTAGAATCATGTATGGTGCGAGCTGTTGTTTGTCGCGTTTATATTCCCAATCTCTTTTCCGTCATTGGAAATTTTGTTTAAAAAATTTTTTTCTTCTTACAAGGGAAACTATTTCTGTTAGGGCGTCCTAAACGGCTGAAAGTTTTGTCAGATATGGAATCAGCGATGCTGAAAACGATGGAGAAATCGGATTTTGCGAAATCCATACTTTTCAACCCATACAAGTAAATTCTTGTCGAAGATTAGTCATAAATATTATCAGGATTCACAATTCAGTGTTAACCTTTCATAAGAATTTACTCGTGTGGGCTGAAAAGTATGGATCTCGCAAAATCCGATTTCTCCATCGTTTTCAGCATCGCTGATTCCATATCTGACAAAACTTTCAGCCGTTTAGGACGCCTTAACAGAAATAGCTTACCTTGTTAGTCCAACAGGTAGATTCACTATCTCGCGAGTCCACTAGTACCAATATAGGTATACTAAGATTGAAATAATAATTCCATGCGATAACTTCAAGCAGGTAGTTTTAAGCCGGGGCTGTGATGAATACAATTATATTGCTTCAATATGTAATTCAAACGGTAGTCTATATTTATAAGGCTTAATAATACAGTTTAATTTAGGTTAATACATTATTACAGTTTGTAAACGTGTGTATTTTAGAGACAATGCCATTTTCTTCCCCAAATACTATGTGTGTTAACAAACAAGGAATGAAATAAACAATTATATTGATTAAAAATTTTAGGAAATTACGTCGCACGCTGTTGATTCTTTTAATCCATCATTTTATTGCGCGGTGAAGAGGCATAGCAAATAAGTATTACACCATGAACGCCTTGACAACTTTCATCATTCACTCAATGCATATTGATGATGCCGTTTTGCATCCACATCCTTCAGTTTGACATATTCGGAACAAAGGCGACACTTATTCTCCGTCCATGCATTTTTTCTGCCGTGCATACACGTATCAATGACCTCGAGAATTATAGAAGATTTGTGGTGTTACCGACTGGATATATTGTTACCACGTGTGTTAGCCATAACAGCTTACTTGAAGATAAGGTTGAGCCCGTATCTGAAATTGATTTAATTTAAATTTTCTGTGTAGACATATAATACCTGACACCAACATATTCATATTGCATATTATGCAACGCGAGTGGAAAATAAATGTAGAATAATTTTACATTAACTGATGAATTATTCCTTTAATTTAAATTTGCCAAATTTTGGCATGAGAATTCCCGATATATTTTCTGATACCGGTCGCATCAAAAGTGCCATGCAAATTTAGACACATAGTTGCTTTCATACGGATTAACATCTCTGCAATAAGTAAAAAAGTACGCTAAAATTTCATTTGAAAAATAGATCCTGGATACAGCTCATAATTGATCAATCCATCTCATTGGCCTCAGTCCTGTTGGTTGTTGCGAAATAACTTTGTGCAAAACTTGTTCCTTCTCTACTCAGCCAAAAATATATGGATATGAGTAAACAAGCAGTTAGTTTAGCGTATCACCAGCTTGCCTCAGAGACGCTGTGCAGCAGTCAATACAGTTCTAGCAAAGACGTCCGATGAGTTAAAAACCAACCGAAGTGAGGCCAAGCAAAATAATCTAAATGAAGTTGTATATGCTTGTATCGTTTGCAATTTATGTTTGCCTGTGTGTATGAAATGGAGAATGAATTTGTTTGCCAGTGGTGAGATCTGTTCGTTTGTGTACTTTGCAGATCAGCGTAATATCGTCCTCACACTTGTCACAAAAATCTCCATACAGTTTCCCGTTTCTCATTATGGCCATAGTAGATATGAGTATGGAAACGTTAATGCATATCTGAGCTACTCGATTTAAGTATACGCTTATCGTAAGCTTGAGCAAGAAGCGTGCTGCTTGCATTGCTGCAGACAAGTGTACGTGTTTGTTCTCTGAATATAATATTTTGTCTGAAAGCTTCTTTAGTTTTACCACAACGGAGATGACAATACATTCATCTTATCGCTTGCTAGGTAAACGAATGCTACTCAAAACTGCTACTCTACATTACCGGAGAATATAATGCGTAAGAATACAAATTGGCTAACTTTGCGTCTGCAAGTTGCAACAGTTTGCACACCGCTCCATCACAATCCGTAGCATTACATTTAGTTGGATATTAGAAAGTATATCATCAGCCTCCTTCCTCCGTATCCATTACTATATGTATGACTCGTATAAGAATAATATACATGCACGGATTAAACGATCAGCGATTCGGATGTGTCCATATTATCAAGTAACCCATCGTATATTGGCAACTGCTAAAAAAGCTAAACCCACTTTTCCAGCACAACGCTACTTTACGCATATCCAATCCTACACGTTCCCTATGATATGGAAAAACCCACGTCACTTTTTTCTCCTCCATTTTGCCCGACTAGCTCAGAGAGCTTCTTTGCCTCGCCCTATAATCAGCAAATCCTGATGAGCTCCGCAGAAAATGTAGTGTGTCTGAATGAATGTCGTCCCACAATTTTTTAAATTAACTTTTAAAATCAGTTTTTATAAAAATTCATTCGTAACGAAACTTGTCAAATTAGTACATTTTAGAAAAATACTTTTCTATCCAAACGAAAGATATATTACCGATTTTAAAAATTGAATTAACAGTGAGATTTTTGTGTTGTATAAACGTACTGCTAAACCTCCGATTTTTTAGTACAGTGCTTAACAGTGAACGTAGGACGTATTACCAAATCAGGTATTTAAAAAATAATCAGTGATTATTTAGAAAGGTATTTCTATTACGGTAGAATATTTCTTGTCACTGAATAAAACCGAAATGAAACACAGGCTATTCAGATGTTTCTTCAGTGTGTCTAGGTTTTTAAAAGAAATCAAGAGAGGTTTAGTGTGTTGTTGATAAAACAAAGTCCATTGTTTTATGTTGGGATAGGGTAGGCTTTCTAGAATCATCTTCATATTTTCACCGATTATTAACAGTATTGTATTTTTCTGTTCTCAGGTTTTAGAGCCGCCGAAAGAAGACCCATGAGATGGATGCCGGATTGTTTCACTGAATTTATTTCAAGATGGGTTTGAAAGGAGGTAGTTTAAATGTAAGTTCAATCTGACTTATAATTAAAATCGTAAATTCACCGTTGCAACTAATCCTGATAGAAAAAATTATGTAATTTAATTTGACGCACCACAGGATCTTATAACTCGGGCTCTATTCACTGGACTGCAGAATCCCATAGCAGAAGCTGGCGTGAGGTGCGACATCCGAAGAACGCTCATTCCCATTCTCACAGCAAATTGGATCTTTCCAATTTGGCATGTAATTTTTTAATCATTTCATATTTATGTGACTAATTAACTAAAACTATGGTTCTTGACAATAATAGCAATATTTACTCTTTTGTAGGTGAAAGTCATAATATACCTCTGGACTGCCATTTCCAATGAAGGGGATCGGGGCCACAAACTTCTAGAAATTGTGAGCGAGCCAACTCCAACGCGATACGCAACTAGGCCGAATGAATGGACATAATCTGGTCAAGAAATGGTAAGTATAATTAAAGAAATATTTCAACTTTTATTCGCACAAGTGAGTTTTACCTGGATAAGCTCATTAGTCTCTCCAATAATATTCTATTTAAAAACTATTTCAGGACCAGAGGATCGACCTGGAAGTAATCATATCTGGAGTGGGGACCTGGACCATGCACTCGGCGCAACACATCATGAAACAAGGCCAATGTTTTTTTACAAATATAATAATTAAATTTAGATTAGTTTAGGTTTTAATTTAAGCTTTTAGTAATAATATAAGATTAGTTTACGAATTGAAGTATGAGTTTAGGGGGAAATTATTTTGTAGTTTTTATCCAAAATATTTGTTGATAGTCTTGTATTCTTCGCTTTGCTAATGATTTTCAGATTTGTCAGGAAACTTCTTTGATATCTGGTTACATGTCTTAACTACAATATAGGGACACTGATTTGATATTTTGCAATGCAGTAGTTGTAGATCCATAAGTCTGTAATTGAATATATTTACAAACAAAGAGGCATGTATTTTCTTCGAGATTTTGAGGTTAAAGACAAAATTTTTGATTTTTGTATGGGAAGACATTGGTAACTAGTAGCAACTATCTTCTGTAAATCCATTCATCTCGTCCGAACTTTTTAATCATTCTATCAAGTAAATATTTTTAAATTACCATATATATTGAATAGGATCAGGCTGATAAACTACTTTATTTTTTAAAATGGTACTTGAAAAATAAGCTGCGGTTTGCGCAGAAATTCTATAAGCGTATCTCTACAGAGAGCTTTGCTAATTTCTAACAAATTGGAAACCAGAGGTGATCCGACAAACAAGTTGGCTACCGATTAAAATAGTCAGGTGATTAACAATTGTTTGATTAGGCACGTCATCATGTCCCATGATGTCCCGTCCCTACTCTCTTTAGCAAGAGAAATGTAACAATTAAACACAAAGTATATAAGATGATACATTTTGTCCTGATATGGCATATTGAAAAAAATCGAATGGGTAGATAAATTTTCCAGACAAGTCGTGACGCCATAACAGATACCACTGCCTTTCTTAATTAATTAATGAAACCACGCCAATAAAAGATATAGCCAAGAGTGTGTCTACTAGTTTTCCTGGACATTATATAGAGTGAAGGAAAAGTAAAAAAATTATAACGTTTAAGTCAAGTATATTGGGAAGAGTATGCAACAAAGTATAAGTTTCTTCTTGGTAGCATTTAACCGAGCTTTGGATATGTCATCTTGCTCAAGATATCAGAAAATATTTTCATCCCACGACCCAATGCGATACATTAGAAGCTTGCATTCTGGATTATCTCCATTTATATAATTCCTATTAAATAATATAATATAATAATTCCTATAATATAAAAACCAATTAATTTTTAAGACATCCAGATTTTCAAATTGAAGAAGATTTTCGACAGAAATATGGTTCTGCTATCATCATTTCTTACGCTGCATATTATATTAATGAGAGTGCATTAATGTTTGTGGTTTTTGCAATTTAAAAAGAGCTTCCTACCGAGTCACGTCAATAATCATTAAAATGAGTTAGTAATCATAAGTAACGAAACACTTTGGTGTACATAAATTGAGTTAAAAGAGCATTGTAAAAACCCACGACACAACGGATTGGTGATCAAAATATTTCCCAAAATATTACTGCGATCCTTCTAATCGATTATTGTTGATTTGTTAAAATACATTTCCACTCTTTGCGTTCGAAAAAAACCTGATACATTTTCATGGTAAAAACTTACAGGAATTTAAAACCAAATGAAACAACGATTAAGGCAGGCAAACGTATCATAATTTTTTATTTATTTTTGAGGATGTTATTTTTGATGTCATTCAGAATTTTTAATGGGTGGCACCTTGCCCTAAAATTACTACAAACCCTTTTTTTAAATTGTCGCATGAAGACATTGGTGACACGAGTAGGTAATCATAAACTTATTTTAGGCTAACAGTTTTTCTTCATATTATATGCAGTTAAGGAAGAGTAAAAAAATATAATTTAGTTTAAGACAACTGTACTGCAAATAATGAGCGACAAAATGGAAGTTTTTTTCATTGCAACATTTTGCTACATTCAGGTACTGGATATATATATTATGTGACGTAAGAGTATAGAAAATATTTTCATACGACCGCCCAATGCGATACATTAGTAGCATGTACTTTGGAATACCGCCATTTATATAATTCATATTGGATAGTATAATATAAAAATTCCCATAATATTAAAGGAAATTAATTTTTAAGACATACATATCTTCTTATTAACTACCGGAAGCATGAAATGCTTATATAGGTAGTTATTGCGATTGATCTGTTTGTCTGTGTGTCTGTGTGTCTGTGTGTCCGTTTGTCTGTAAACACTATAACTTTCCTCCGCGTTTACCGATTTGATTCAAATTTTGCATGGAAGTACATAGGGTGATTCTAAAGATCGGTATTGATTTTGGGCCTCCGGGGCCCAACCCCAGGGGCACGGTGGGGGGTAAGGTCCCCCATGCATCCTTATGGGCAAAAATCTTTTATCGGCTTATCTGATAGAAAAATTTATGCTGATCATTTTTTGTCATGACACCATGGGTCAATTCTGCCAACTGTCGGAGTGGTGGCGTCATGACCCTTACGGGTCAGAGGGTCACGAAAGGGTCAAAATATATTATTTTGGAAATTCATGTTTGGAAAGGTGACCAGAGTGTCAAGTTCCTCGATTTCACATGCAACACGCTTCCGGTAGTTTCCTAATTCGGGTTTACACCCGTCCTAGTTTAAGATGGATCAGGTAGAAATGGGGTAATATTATTATCATTCTTTACGCCGCATAGGATATTAATGAGAACAAACAAAATTAACTGTTGCTAATGCTTGCGATTTAAAATAGCCTCATGCCGAGTCAATTCAATAATTACTAAAATTAGTTAATATTTTTATGCAATGACACACTCTCTAGTATACAAATTGTGCTAAAAGAGCATTGAAAATTCCATGACACGACGGACTGGTGGTCAAATTAATTAACCAAATATTTTCGTGATGAAGCTCATCGTTTTTAATTATTTTGTTAAAATACATTTCAACCCTCTGCGTTCGAGAAAAAACAATACATTTTTATGGTTCAAAACTTACAAGAAATGTAGGGAAACAGAGAAAGATTAAAGCAGGGAAAAAGATTATTATTGTTTTTATTTTTGAGGACTTATTTTTTATTTCCAATGCCATTGAAATTTTTTAATTGGGCGGCACGAAACGCGCCCTAAAATTTATTCTAGACAAAAATAATGTTATTCTTTTGAAATGACACCGTTGATATATGTATTCTCCTCTCCAAGTCAATCCAAGTTATTATCTACTGCGTTTGACATAAAAATATAAGGACGTTTAAAAAACGGCTTAAACGGTTTAAAAGTATTGTTTAACACAAAGAGAATTCCAGTTTAAATCAAAGGAATAGGCATTTCATAACCATGATAACTAGTCATTCCTCCGACCGAACCATTCACGTGTTCACTGCATTTACAAGAAAGTATTTACTCCATTCATTACCAAGATCACTCTAGCAATTTTTACCTATATAAATTGCATGACGTCCATTTTCCTTCAAGTTGGAACTTTTAAAATATTGACTACTCAAATGTGTGTGTAGCCAAAAGATAAAAATGCTGATCACCCAAAGTGCAAATGTTTCCTTGATCCAGTTTGAGACTGAGAATCTTTTAATGTCTAAAAGTGTTGTAGGTTGAGATCCCCTTCTAGGAATACTATGGCAAGATAAAAAATAACTAATTTTGTAATAAATCACATTTTTTTCTCCAAAGACGTCGTTAAAAAATGTAAACACATATGGGAAGAAAGTCGGCACACTTGGGGCATTTGAATATTGTGTATGAATTAAAGTGTATGTGTATGAAATCTTAAAACATCACATGAGAAGTTGAGCATTGGCAATTTTAGATATACCGGTTTGTATAATATATTTAAATGCTTTCTTAGGACAAGTAATACTTGCATTGATGGCAGGTGACCGTAACTCAATCTGTATGAAGAAACTTTACAGTTGCTATCGCCTCGAATGCAAAGTGTCTTTGATAAGGAAATAGTTATATTAGTACTGGGGTATACCGAGAAATAGTCCTTTGTAGTTGGGCTCTTCAGGCTCCGTAGGAGGCAAACTTAATACTAACAGGCGGCGATGTTGCTTCAAAGATTTACAATGACGGACAGACAGACATGTACACATAAATTGTCTTCCTTGTCAATTAATTGTTACACGGGCCAATGTAAGGTGTGCGGGATATAAATATTTTTTTTTGATTTAACGATTCAATAGCCAACAATCTCTTAACCCTTAGTCTATTCCTTACCGGGCATGACATGATCCTCAGGAAGTCTGGGAGCCTGGTATACAGTTTCTTTATTACTGGCATAGAGGCCAAATATTTGTTTTTTCACTAACCTCAAAGAGGAAAATATTTTGTTGCTTATGATCACGACAATCATAAATGACGTATTTAAAACCAGCTGAAATTATTTATTGTATCTATTACACGACACTTGTGTATAGTTTAGCACGCACAAGTTCAGCCTTAAATACTTGTTGCCAAAGTTGATAAAATAAGTGGCATTTTTTGCCAACGTCGTCACAACGATGTGGTCCATTATCAGTTGCAAACGCGGTCTGTTGTCGCGATAATGTAATTTGTTTCGCGACGCATTTGTTTCTAAAGACAGACATGATTTTACTATTCACGATAAACACTTAAAATAATTAGTGGCTAATTAGGATACGATAATTTTGTAAGCTGTATCCAATTCATGGTCAACGGTATCACAATTTGTCATTGGATGTGTAAACCGGTATGATTTATTTGAGGGCAAAATAAGAAGGACTTCATTGGTAGCAAAGTTTTAAAATTATTACACAATGCGCCCAGAAAAAACTTTCTTTTCCACTTATGTGGCGTTAAATATATTGTTTGGTGCGATGTAGGCCTCACTTGTATACATGTTCACGCAACAAGTTTGGGAACAATGAACTCAAGTAAATGCATATTTACTAAAAATATAACTACTTGTGAAACTGGTAGTGAGGATATAAGTTAATTGCATTAATGTCAAGGTAGGCATTCTGAAAACAAAATCAAAATTGAATGTTTATCGTCAATTGCTCCACGTAAGCTTACGATGCTCAGATAATAACATTAGTCTTAATTTTTGTGCACAGCAAAACTACTTCTCTGGAAAAATCTTCTCAGAACCATCCTAATGTTTAGCGTATTAATGGAAGGCGTTGAGTATCATGCAGAACTTACACACGAGGCGGTACTTGTCGTGCTGCCCAAATTTGAATTGCTGGTCTCAACGTTGCAGCTATGGTTATATAATTCTTAGGAATAGGATAGTATATTTTACCTAATGTTTCGGATGCACCTTGTCGGGCACCCAATGAACGAGAAACTTTAATACAGCTTGAGAGCATTTCAATATGTTAGTCGTGTAACCTCATTGAAACAATTAGCTGCAAATGTACTGTATTGCTTATTGGCGTGCTGGACGCACTTGGCATAGTAGCAATAGGTATAAGAAATATGAGATAATTCGGCGATTTATTTTTTCCCCTTAAACTATGCATATTAAACAGCGATGGCGTATGACATGACAAAGTGGTCAAACATCTACACGATTATCCATGTATCCAAATAGTTTGTATCTTTAAAATGCAGAATATATCTGTAGTCGCGATAATGTAATGGCGATGTTCAGAAATAAATCAGTCAGTTCAGTTCGTCAGAAATGTTGTCAGTAGTTCTGTTTCTGTTTAATTATTATTTGGAGCGATACGACCATCCAGCGTCTGGAAATGAGGCGGCAAGCTTTTGTTGGTCTGGGTGGAGTCTTCTTCTGCTGTAGGACTGAAATGTAGCAGGCTTTACAGCATCACTAATATTACATCTCACAAATCATTTTATCTTTGAAATTATTCAGTGACACATCGGGAAACACAAGTAAAACATAAACTTTATACCAGTTAATGGAAGGTCTCGATAATTTGGGCCAGGATTTGCTCGCATTCGGCATTTTTGTAGGCCTCCGATTTTTATAGGAGTTGATGCATTTACGTTTCCACATGTCCAACTGTGAATCACCCCAAGCATTGTATACTGAATATTGTAAGTATAAATTACACAGATTAATAGAAGTACTCACAGTGGGAAGATGAATGGGTTATCTTTACGCGTGTTGAAAAATGTCGTTGAAGAGACACCAGTCACTTTTAAGGTGTTTAAACAACGTGTGAAGACGTGATGAAAACTTAATTATTTAAGTTTAAGATGGTTTAGAGCGCTATGATTTTAGTGATACGAACCTACTTGCGATACGGTGTCCGTGAATAGATAGATGTAGTCAACTGGAAAGTTCCCCGCGAACGTTTTCGGTTTCAGTTAACAAATTTACTGGTCATTACATTTGCTCTGCTACGATAGATAGATGCAAGACCTTTCATTAGTCAAATGTAGGCTCATTGAAAGTGAAAAGAAATTCTACAGATTAAGAGAAGTACTCATTAAGGAAGAAAGTGTTTATTATTAATTGTGCTCGAAGGCATAATCCAAGAGACACATCGTACACAATAAACAGTTTGAACATTTTGTTTAAACGACATTTAACTTTGAGGCCACTTGTGACCATTCACTTTGCGATTTTGGAAAATTTTGCGGAGATATGATCTCAAGACACTCGTTCTGTTTACCTTATTATTGGAGGGCTTAGATGATTTAATAACACTACAACAATAACAAAACATCTGATGCTTCCGACTATTAACGTTAAGAAACGAATTATTATGATTTTAAATGGAAAAGTATAGGTAACTACTAGCAACTATCTGTTACGCTTTAATGATGCTACAGAAGGAAATAGACAAAACGGGATATTTTAAATAAATTTATTCTGTAACTCCTTTCATCTCGAATACTTTAGTCATTCTATCAGGTAAAAATATTTATAAAAGTCCATTCAAAATGTATTTGTTTGGGCAAAAAAATACACTATTTCTAAAAACAACTGTTGAAAAATACTATGCGGTTTGCGAAGAAATTTGGGTAGTGTTGGCTCCAGTGAGCGCTTTGTTAAATTGTAACAAATTAGAGACCAGAGGTGATCCGATAAACAAGTTGGTTACTGGTTAATATAGTGAGTTGATTTATAAATACTTGATTAGTTGGGACATCATCACCCATGTTGCCCCGTCTCTTTAGTACCTGGCATGTCGCAACAAATTTGTGATCAAATTATTTCGCCAAATATTCCAGCGATCCTTCTAATCGTATATACACATGGTGTGAAAATATATTTCCACTCTATGTATATATTTCAGCTATAGATGATAATTTGTTTACCAAATCGCTGGTGCTTTGATTTAACTTAAAGTCAATGTAAGAAACATATACGTTATTTTGCTGTATGACTAAAATGTAACCAGGTCTTCTGCATAACTAATCTTGTTTCCCACTGGACTACATTCACGAAGTTGTGGCACTAGAAGATATTTCCCGGTATTTACAATGCACTCTTTAGTATGGACAGTTACTTGCGATAATGTCATGGTAGGCAAAACTGAAACACTTAAAATAATCCTGAATGCACATATCGTCATCTCGTCCACGCATGGCCAGAACTCTCAGTTAGAAAACCCTTGTGCTAATTCTGGACGTCCTTAGTCTTACTTATGTAGCCAAATGTGTGGCATATTTCAAATGCAAAATATATCTGTAGTCGCGATAATGTAATGGCGATGTTCAGAAATTAATCCGTCAGTTCAGTTCGTCAGAAGTGTTCTCAACAATTTTGGTCCTGGTATATATATTTTGGAGCGAGGTGACCATCCAGCGTTTGGAAACGAGGCGGCATGCTTTTGTTAGCCTGGGTGGAGTTGGTGACCCCACTATTCCACGTATACCACTTCAGGTGTGAACACGTTTTAAAAAGTTAATTATTGAAGTTTGAGATATCTAAGTTTGCTGCCATATTAACGCTACCTACCTACTTATTTATCTGTACTCTGTCGCATGTATGGCATCTCGGGTTGCTTGGTTCAGTTCCAATTGACAATGTCAGTCAGGACGTTACTGCACTTTGATTCCATTTCCCGTAGCTGTGGGTAAAATACACATTCTTCTGCTGTAGAACTGAAATGTACCTAGCTTTGCAGCATCACTAATATTACCTCTCAAAAATCATATTATCTCTTAAATGGTTCAGCGATACGTCGGGAAAAATAAGTAAAACATAAATCTGATTGACTTTATCGTTAGTTTTGCCTCAGTAAAAACACTCAGAACAGAAGGTAATTGTGCTAGTTGTGGCGTACTTGAAAATATTTATCCGTAGAAATGTTCTTGAGTATATGTTTACCATAAACCAGTTAATGGAAGGTTTCGATAATTCGGGCCGGGATTTGCTCCCATTCGGCATTTTTGTAGGCCACCAATTTTTGTAGGAGTTGATGGATTTAAGTTACCACATGAACAAATTGTGAATCACCCCTAGCATTGTATACTGCACATTGTAAGAATAAATTCCATTGAATAGTAAAAGTACTCAGTGAGAAGATGAATGGGTTATCTTTACGCGTGTTCAAAAATATCGTTTAAAAGGCGTTCAGTAAAACTTTCTTTTCCACTAGTATACCGTTTAGCATATTCTGTGGTCCGATGTAGGCGCCACTTGTATACATGCACACGCATCAAGTTTCGGAAAAATGTGCTTAGTTTAACTTCATATTTAATAAAAATATGTGTTACTTGTGAAACGCGTAAATTGAAGATATAAAAAACTTGCATTAATGTCAAGGTAGGCACAATAATGTAACATGAAAACTAACTTGAATATATGTATCGCTTATTTTTCCATGCATGGTTAGAATGCACAGTTAGAATCCCATTGTATAAATTTAACGTATTATTGGTAGGGGTAGAGATTCTTCCAGGATTTGCAGACTAGTCGACAGTTGTTGTGTTGCGCCAGTTAGAATTGTTGGTGCCAACGTTCCAGGTAATGTAATCCATTGGGTGCATTACAGCAACTTTATCGAATCTATCGTCATTGATCAAAGTGGTCAGATGTCTTTAAGCTCATGTACCTAACTGGGTTCATCTCAACTTTTGCGCGAAAAATATAGTTCAAAATACACATTGACAACAATAAACAATTTGTGCATTTTGTTTCCCTGCGACTATTCTTGAGACAACATAGACCAATCCTCTATACCATTTTTTGGAATATTGTGTGGATAAATGTTCTCAAACCTCTATCTATGTTGAACATGTTTACGGATGGCGTAGATGATTTCCTAGTGTCTTGATACCAACCGGTATTCTTTTGTCCTGGCATAGGTCGAGTTGGTAATCGACCTTGAGTGTATTACTGAGTCGGTCAGTTTCTTGTAATTTGTGACCAATAAATCTTACAATGTAGGTATGTAGATTATAACGGCGACTCTGGACTTGTCTTTATGTTCTAGACAATCTATTCTATTATGGTCAAGAGCAAAATGTATTTGCATGTTGATTAGTTCGGAATTGATTGGTATCCGGGTTCATGAGTAATTACACAAAGGGTTCGGAATGGCATACGTATTGACCGAAGTAAAAAGTATATCGCGGCATATTTGTCCTAGCATTTCTGTATACTTGAGTGAATGATGCCACGGTTACCGAACTGCGACTCTATGCATTTTAATTGAAGGTGTAATTTACATGCTTCTTGAGACCATCATTAACTATTACATCACCCATCGCTCTACTTTAAAATCACACATTGCGCCGTGAATACAAAAAAATTAATTTAATTAAATTTTCCGATGCAAATGTGTAGATATAGCCCTGACTTTAATTGATCGATTGATTGATTTATGTATGGCATAGAAGCAAAATATTTGTTTATTAACGAACCCTAGAAAGGAAAATATTTTGGTGTTTATGAGCCAGACAATCAGAACGGACAGATTTAAAACCAACTTAAACTCTTGAATTTGACTATTACATGCTAATGACATTTATGTATAGCATTTCATAGTTAAGGATATCTCCTTGAATTAACAAGTTGATCAGAGAATATATTAATGCTCTATTGCTTGAAATATGCACAGGTAAAACGGTTTCGTTGGATAGCGCTCATTTCTTGTGCACACGGGAATGATTTATTTGAGTGCTAATTAGGAAGGACTTTATAGGTATCTAGGTTCTATAGCTATTTCACAAGGCTCTCAGAAAAACCTTCTTTTCCAATTGAATGGAGTTAAGTATATTCTGTGGCCCGATGTAGGCGTCACATGTATATATGTCCACGACACAAGTGTGGGGAAAATGTTTTCAAGTTAAATGCATGTTAATTAAAAGTATAGGTTACTTCTGAAACTTGTAAATTGTGGACATAAATTACTTGCATTAATGTCAATGTAGGCATAATAATGCAAAATAAAAACTAACTTGAATATATTTATCGTCTCTTTTTCCTCGGATGATCTGAAGGCTCAGTTAGAAAACCGTTGTGCTAATTCTGGGGCACAACACTTCACTTCAGAAATCTTCTCAGAATTATCCTAGTCTAACGTAATAATGGAAGGCGATGAGTCTGTTCCATGATTGGCAGACTAGTCGACAGTTGTCACTTTGGTCCAGTTAGAATTGTTGGTGTCAACGTTCCAGGTAATATATCCCATTGGGTGCATTACACCAACTTTATCGAATCTATCGTCATTGATCAAAGTGGTCAAACGACTTTAAGCTCATGTACCTAACCATATATTTCAGATCCAAAGTGTATCTGTAGTCGCGATAATGTAATTGCGATATTCAGGAAAAATCAGTTAATGCAGTTCGCGAGAAATATTCTTATACATTCTGTGTATTGGTTAATTTATATTCGATAAACCACTGAACGGAAGGTTTCGAAAATATAACATGCTTACATGACTAAGCGGCATTTTTTGTTGGCCTCCGAGGAGTTGATGGCTTTACATTGCCAGGTGTGCATTTTCTGTATCACCCCATCACCCCAGTTCATCGAAGGAATGGTAAATGTTTCCGATGAATTCTATAAAAAGTTCATAATATATTTTTTGAAATGCAGTGCAAATATCTATACAATTAGCTTATTTCTGTAGTACAAATATATTCCTCTTAAGTAGTAAAGTAATATGCTGTTCGTGAATGGATGTACTCAGTCAGTTAGATAGTCTGGTTTTAGTTTGCGTCTTGGTTTCAGTCGGCTTCGATTTTTACCAGCCTGAGTAGAGTTGCTAACCGCACTTTTGTCTATAACTTTGTCGGTCGGTCGCTTGTAATTTGTGACCTATACAGCATACAATATAGGTATGTTGGTTATAACGGCAACTTTGCACATTTTTGTAAAAAATCAAAATTAACAATATTCAACGATCAATCACATCAAATGGGGTTACCCTTCGGCGTCAAAATTTAATCCCCCGGTACAAGAAGAAAATGCGAGCAGGGTTAGAGCATATTTGGAAATAGTTATTTATTGACATAAAGCTTTGTTTGCCAAATTACTGAACGAATAGGCCAAATACCATGTTCTCACGTTGCATCCTCAAATGCTAGTCTAGCACATGGTTTCGAGAAGACAAAATAACGACCCTTTGAAATAAAAAAGCAGATTAGTGTCAATTAAACCTGTGATTCAGTATGGTTTTTTAGGCAATTTATTAAACATTTAGAGATACAAGTAGGTTCCTTTCTTGCTGCATCGAAACTGTTGTCAGCGCATCGTAAGAAATGCTGATTTTTTTCGCTATAACAGTCAAAGGTTGCCGGTTCAATGCTGGTATTTTCTCGGTTGCTAGGTCATAAATCTGAAGACTATTTTTTCAAGAATCACTGAGCAATATGGTAAATACACATCGCAAATGTATGGCCGATAGTCATGTTCCTTATTTTGCTCGTTTTGGAATTTTTAAAGCGATGTTGGTGATCATATCTCAACAATTGAAACGGAAGGAAATGTAAGTGTATCGGGGTACTTTGGTCTTAACGCTAGCATTTCTGTATGATTAAGTGAATGATGCCCCGGTGACCGAAATACGTAGCATTCAAATTAAATGTGTAATTTAAATGCTTTTTTGAGACAATTTTTAATGATTACATTACCCATGGTTCTACTGCATACTCGCTCATTGTAGCGCAAATAATAATTATTACTTTAAAAATATCGCAATTTTTTTACTTGTACCCATTTATATATTTTCAATTGATGCTAGCGTATCAGGTTGACTATTACGGTTTTTCGCCTGTATGAGTTTTCATGAAGTCACTTGACTCTAGTTCTAGTGGAAAAACCTTTCCGATGTAGGTCATGGTTTCAAATATAAATTTTATTGACGGTTGTATTCGAAGCGTTAGACTGTTTCATCACGACCTTCATTAGTGCCAATATAGGTATATTGAAGATGCAAATAATACATTGCATAAATTGTCCGAAAATTTTCAATATTTCAAAGCTTTTTTCTGTTTTGAAAGTTTGAATTGTTAAACTAATGTAGCAAATTCAGTTACAATACACGACGAATGGCAAACCAGTCAAAGTTTATCAAGTTGCTAGTGGAGCACAGGGTGTCTCTGATTTCTGATTTTTCCTAATAATTGAAGTCTCGTTGAAACTGAAACTTTATATCCATTTACCTTTAAAGTCGATTTGCTCACATAAATCTAAAATATTGACATCTAACTCCAATGTAGGGGTTGGACAATCTGTCAATTTACGTACGTAAAAGTACGATATAAGTAAAAACTGGTGAGATATTCCGGAGTTGGCTATGGTGAGCGACAAGCAGTTTTTGAGCGACCATGTAGAAGAAAATTGAATGAATGTATACAGCTGCTGACATTCAATTTTACATATTCGAACATATTATTTTTTGGACAAGGTACATTCAAACTCAAAATAATGTTTTTAGACTCATTTAGTTGTAACAATTACGTATAAATATATTTAGAGATGCTGTGGCTGGAAAATTTGTAAAGATTTTATTAGTGGCCGCGTAAAGACGCTTTCGATGGTCATATGATGATAGATATGTGCATAGTGATAATATGTGTTGGACCAAATGTATCGGTAACCAACATAAGAAACATGTTGAAACAAATCATGATAGATCCATTTGAGAGTCAAATAAGCCTTTCAATGAAATTATCATTAAGTTTTGTATCACTTTCTTATTTTGAAGCAGTGTGATGTATTGCGCATTGTTGTTAGCCACATGAAAAACACATTTTCTTCTGCTGCTGGATACTAATGTATCCGATTCAACGGCATCATTGATATATTTCACTAGACACTATGTATTACCTGGTGGATCTCAAAGAATATCACACCAGATTCTGCTCATTACGCAAAGTTTCAGACTCGCCAGCAACGAGCTCGGTGACATGGTTTTCAAAGTTTGGTTTCGGGCACCTTACGTATACAGCTTTTGCGTATACAAGTTGACAAGCAAACCCCGACTCTCATCAGTTTGTTTGTTTGTTTACATTTTTTGTCAGCTGTAGTACGCTCTAGTAGTGAGGTGGTGAAGGTGGAGGAAGAGGAGATTTCATGCCCAGCTTCCTCGCAACCTTCCTAGCTTCCACGGTCCTAGCACATGCATAGGTACAGGTATTCCTAGTGTTCTATTAGCCGAAAATGTTTTACTAGTACTAGTATAAAATGGTACCCCGTCCAATGTACGGTTGGGAAACAAGTACATTACATTTACGTATTTAACAGATAATAATTCTAAGCTTTCAATTCAGTTCTCGTCGAACAATTTATGAGCCTCTCCACATTTGGCATCCAGGTCGTAAGTATCTTTATGACTGTATTACAAACAAACTATTACGTGACTCAGTTAATATTTTATTATGATTAATTGGGAATATCTGTCGCTATTTATCTGTCATTTATTCAAATATTCAACCGGGACTTTAATGGTAGCTAGATTCTACAGTAATTAATCAAGTTTCACAGAAACGATAAAGTTTTTCAGCTTGTATTCTCGTTATGTATATTCTATGTCTCTATGTAGGCTTGACTAATATACATGCACGGGCAGGTCATTCCGGCAAAATGTGCTCAATGTAAAAGCATTTTTAATAAAAATAGAGACTACTTGTGAAACAGGCGACCGGGTGGAATTGACTCGAGCTACGCAGTTATGCTATAGCTGTCAATTTGCTTACAAAATCGCGGGTGCTTCGATTTAATGTAAAGTCGGGGTAAAAAATGTATAATCGGTAAATATACGCATGCGGTAAGACTAAAACGTAGCCAGTTCGACTGCGTTCCTAATCATATTTCTCATGGTATCTGTAGTCTATGCATGAAGTTGCGGGATCGTAATCCATTCAACAGTGCCTACAAGGGACTCTTTGCAGAGCTTCCAAAAAATACGTTGCCATTCTCTACTGTATTGGTCACTACAGGTTGGCCCGCCAGATTATACCTGTGAGAGTTTTCATTAGTGCCAATGTAGGCTATAAACTGAAAGAATTAATTCAATAGGTCAAGACACGTACTGATTTAGGAAAAGATGGGTTCGTCTTTACTTTTGCTGAAATAATTGTAATTTGTGAACGATACAGCATACAATGTAGGTATGTAGGTAACAAGGGCGACTCTGTACACTTATTTTGCGTTGAATGTAAACTATTCGAAGTTTTAAAACATCATGTGTAAAAGTAAACATTCTGAAGATTATTCGTAGAGCAATTACGGAACATGTGGGCCAATTAATGTAGTTCCGTATATATACATTAATGCAGCAGTCAGGTTCATACACTAGTAGGGTCTTAATATGTCATCGGTTCCGGCGTAAGTTTTTATCAGCGGCAATTGTCTTACTGATCAGATATAACTGTCCCGCCCAATGTACGGCTTGCAGGTCCATGTGGATTACAATCACCCATAAAATTGCGGGCTATCTCTTAACCCTCAATTGAGGTTTCGTCGGGGTTGAATATGACCTTCAAAATAGACAGTCATTTCATCAGTTTCTTGCTGACTTGCGTGGCATTTTCGTAGGTGTCGTTTCTCGGTGTACTGAAACCTGCCTGTAAAGTTTGAAGTACTTGGGGTCCACGACCACAAAAATATCTGGCCACCATTATTTCATTTCAAGGTAAAATACATTATGTAATTGTCGTCATAAATTATTGCTGCGGCGGGAATATTTTGACAAATCATGCACACATCTGCTTGGCACTGTGAGAGTCACACAATTGTTAAGTCCTGAATACATTATAGATTCCGACGTCGTCATTTCGTATAGGTCAGCAGTTTTGTACTGATCAGGTATTACTTTCCCCGTCCAATGTACGGTTCCGGTAATGAGTATATTCATCTAACGTATTTAACAGACAACAATTGTGAAAGTATTGGTAGAAAAATATATGTACGCGGCTTCTCAATGACAAAATGACGAAAATAGTATCAATGGCATATATAAATGTCGTAGTGGAATCTGTTAGGAAAACATGTAAATTTTAATACTGTAACGATCATTAGGTAAGTAGTTTAGTGTATACTGAAAGTTCAAAAACAAATGGCGATCCCATGCGATAGTTTATATTCCATGAAATGACTTTAGCGTGGTAAAATTTTGTACTGGTTATTGTTTGGCTACAGGAAACGAAAAATGTACTTTCACCGAGTAAACATAATCATTATGCAACAATTGTTAATACAAACGGTAGTTTATATTTGTATGAATTAATAATGAACTATAATTTAAGTATATACTGTAGCAATTAATACCCTATAACTGTTTCAAAATGATGACATATTATTCACAGAAATATATGTATGTTTGCAAACAATCAATTGAATAAACATTTACAATGATTTAATTTTTTACAAAATTACGTCGCTATTTACGGACTCATTTTTTACTGCTTAAATAAGATATATGCCAAAAACCGTAATTGTTACGTGTCCATGATCTTGAAGCATCCCACATGAAGAAACCCTGCAATGATTTCATCAAATATGATAATGAATTGATTTTTCGTGTTTTTTAGGTGCGATTTGCCAACCTCCAGTTTATTCCTTGGTGAGAGATGACCGGCTGTCATGGACCTTTGTGCCAGTATTGCGATGGTATAAATTATTATTAAAAAACCCAATAACAGCAACAAATGTATGACCAAATTAAAAAAGAACAGAAACAAAATTTGTATTTTATTTCCGTAACTGCATCTACTTTTTATCATTAATACTGATTTGAATGGCATTTCAGATTCAACGCCTCATCATAATGCATCAAGTGCACCTGCCCATTTCAACCGATTCTGGGGATATGCGAGAGCTGCTGGAAACCACGGAAACTCCTCTTAAGCTGAATGCATGCAAGATTTGGATTGATTCTGTAAGTTGGATACTCAGTTTCAAGACAACATATAGTACATAGTTCAATCGTCATCATTTTGCCGTTTCAAGGGCTTATAAAGAAATATGTGGTTACATTATTCATTTTATTTAATTACAGAAACGAGGTTCTGTGGAACGCAGGAGATGTGTGACGATTGGACAATTCACCAATTCAATTGGATCACAGCATCGAAATCAATCGGTGGATCCAGTACAGACTTACTAACTAATATAAATAGTTAACTAGTTTTTGTTTGCTAGAGTATTAGTTTGATATGAATCAATTATGTTAAGCCGGATAATCATTATTATGATTTTTTTGTACTTTGTAACGTTTGTAAAGCAAAAATGCCAGTTGTAGTTACTTTATTGTTAATCGAATTGAGCACTATGCATATTGAATGATAATTGCTATAATTTTTCTTATTTGTCTTTTATTCTGTACTTCTCATATCTCTGGAAGACGTCTCTCAATCTTTACTAATGAAACATTTAGATTCATTATTTAGAAACAGAATGCATTAGATTATTTTATTCAAGTATTGTTGAGTCTCAATATTATGTAACAAATGTGAGGCAGTTAGACCAAGTTTTAATTAATCACAAATCAGGGTTGCTGAAACGATTTTATACTTAATTTAAAATTTAAAATCAATTTTATAATTAAAAAATGTTGTTTAGCTGTGCTAATTGTGATAGCCGTATCTGCATATTTGATTGCCATAAACAAATCAAGCATGGTGCGTTGAGTGCAGATAATGTACTTTAGATTTCCATTGTTAATGAAATTAGAAGAAGGATACAATTTCGTTTGTCGCTTTCTGATCAATGTTGTTGTTATAATTATCATCGTGTTTGTCTCAAGTGTTGTAACAGAAAAAACGGACTAAAATATTAAAACTCAAATATTTTAATAATATAATATGTATTGCACTACGTCTGTGCAGTTATTATGTTGTTAATATTATTGACAGAAATAAAAAATGGGCAGATTCATGACCAGGTCAGTAAAGCTTAGTTATTCAGAGACAATACATTACATTTATATTGCCTTGAAGACATGCTCATGTGAAATAAAGTGGTAATGCATTTTGAAATATATCAGATTGGAATGAGTCATAAAATATATCATGGCTAAATGTAAAGTAGAAATTGTTACAGTTTCTATTTACACTCATATTTCCGAGCTCTAGAGCGATATTTATGGTCTTGGATGCGTAAAATAACTGCGTTCGTTGAAGCGTAGTATCCAAGTACCATGATTATAAAGCAAACAAAAACAATTTTACACTTGATATTGAGTACTTTACTTTGTAGACGACTGCCAATACAGTGGATATTTAATTTTATTAGAATAAAATGGTAAACATATAGCAATGTACTGGATTTTCAATAATTATTGCATAAAATCAGTCTGTAAAAATGTAAGCTAACTTAATTGATAAACAACATGTTCTGGTGTACAACTAGAAAACAATGTGTCCCATTCTACACCGGTTGCCGTTTCCGTAAAACTACATGTTATGTTGAGAAACCGGAACGGTTGAGGATCAGGATCGGACGGCATGTCGTCCGATCCTGAATAGATAGCTGGTAAAAACATATACAAGAACGTTCGAATTTACAAGTTGCTTTTTCCAATTAACCATTAGTAGGGATTTGCTAATATAACTGAATTTCATTACGTCCAAAATATTTGTGGTGTTACCGACTGTAAATAGTATGATCACAGGTGTTAACATTTACTGCTCACATGAATCTAGGCTTCAAGTCGCGTCTGAAATTGACTAAAATTTAATGTCGTTTAGAGACCTATAATGACTGACGCTAGCATATTATGCAACACCAACGGCATTGGCATTATGGACATTTATATTTGAATTCGTGATTACTATTGGACGTTATGACGAAACCAGTAATACCATAATATATTTTGCTCTCCGTTTTCCGTGGTAGATTATAACTCTGACGGACATCTTATCTGTCTTGGTCATTTTAAATGATATGATGATATGCATCTTGTGCCGATTTCGCAAAACGTGCCGTGCAGTCTCTAATAAAATAAGTTAGCCAATTTTCATAAGCACACGAAACATCTGCAAGCAAAGATATCCAGCTTTGGACAAAGAGTTGCTTTGACCAAGAATAATATGTAAGAAAAAATTGCGCTAACATACCATTTGAAAAACTGATCCCGGAATTTGCAGAACTTGTTGGTTCTCTACTAAACCTTAATATATGTAGATGCATAAACAAGCAGTTCGCTTAGCAAGAAACCACCAGGCATCAGGCACTCTGTGCATCAGTTAATACAGTTCTTGCAAAGATGATCGGTGAACTAAAAACCAGCGTCTCTGAGGCCCAAAATAATAATGTGAATGGAGTAGTATGTGCTACCTTTTGCAATGTGTATATGGCTGCATTTATGAAATGGAGAATCAATATATTTGTTAGCGCTGAGATCTGCTCAGTTTTGTAGTTAGCAGCGCAACGTAATACCGTCTTCATACATGTAACTAAACTCGCTATACAATTCTCCGTATCTCATTATGGCCATAGTAGAAACTGGTATGGAAACGTTAATACATATCTGAGCAACGTGATGTTTCTTGAAAGTTTCAGTGAGATGTGTGCTGCTAGTATTGATGTAGACATTTCTAGATCATTTGGCACAGCGGCGCTAACAGTACATTTGTCATATGCATTGCTAGGTAAACATATGCTATTCGAAACGGCTACTGTACGTTACCGGAGAATATAACGGGTAAAAATACAAATTGCCAACTTTAGATCCGCAACATGCAAAAATTTGCCCAATGCTCCACTATAACGCGTACCTATATATTGAGCTGGTTATTATAAAGAATATCATGAGCCTCCTTCCTCCGGGTCCAGTATCTTACACATTATCCTTGATAGCGTAATAGATTACAAGCACGGATTACGTGTAGAGCGATTCTGACGTGTCCATAGTATACAGCAGCCAATGGTATATTGCCAACTGCCAAAAGCTACACAGTTCCAAAAACCGCAAATCCTACACAGTATCCTATAATATAGAGAATCCGACGCTACTTTTTCTCCTCAATTTTTCCAGCCAAGCTCAGAGAGCTTCCATGTCCCACCCAGAGACAACCGATTCCTGATGAGCTCCAAAGAAAATGTAGTGTTTCTGATGGAGTCTCACTGAACAATTTTTTTAAATTTAATTTTTAAGCCAGTTTTTATAAAAAATTGATTAGCAATTTACCTGGTTGGAATAATACATTTTCGAGCAGTACTTTTCTACGCAATTGAAAAAAAATATTGGCAATTTTGAAGCGAAATTTAGCAGTGAGATAGGAGACTTTTATTAGTGTTCTACCAAACCACTTTTTTAACTGCAGAGTGCTTCACACAGGACGTTGGACGCTTTATCAATTAAGGTAATTTTAGAATTAATCAGTATACATTTATTAATATATTTGTAGGACGGCATCCTTATCGTCACCGAAAAATAAACTAAGGTGAAACTGTGGTTAACTAGAGGTTTCCTAGAAAGTTTGTCGGTTCCAAATGTATATTAAAAGAGTTTTATTGTGAAGTTGAAAAAAATATATATTAGTTAATGTTGAAATAGGAAAAGTTTCGCTTAATCATCTTCATATTTTCACGGTTTACTCACATTATTGGTTTTTTGTTCACAGGTTTTGGAGCCACTTAAACTATGAAGGAAAGTTATTAGAAGAAGGCCGGAATTTCTTGAGTGATGTCATTTCAAGAAGGAGTAGAAAGCAGGTAGTTTAAATGTACATGCAATCATATTTATAACAAAAATTGTAAACTCACTTTTGCGAATAATACAAATGGAAACATAAAATAATTTTGCTTGACGCCCACAGGATTTTAAAACTGGGTATCTCTTCACTGGACGGTAACATCCGTTAAGGACAACTGGCGGCAATCAAACGACCCTAAATCCAACGGCGACCTACATTTTTCCGTTCCTGTAAGTTTTCCTCTCCATTCCATATTTAATTGAATAATTTACAAAAACTATCATTCCAGCCAATAAATAAAATCCTTATTTTCTTGTAGGAGGAAGTCATAAGATACTTTGGACTGTCATTTCCAATCAGGGGGATCGGGGACTACAAAGGTTATGAAATGCAGAGAAAGCCAACTCCAACGGGACACAAATCTAGGCCGAATGAATGGACATACTCTGGTAAAAAAATGGTAAGTATTATCAAACAAATATTTCAACTTTTATATGCACCAGTGAGTTTAACCTGAATATTGCTCCTTAGTATATGCTTAATTATCCCACTTATTATTTATTTCAGATCCAGAGGCTCGACCTTGAAGTTAACATATCTGGAGTAGGAAGCTGGACCATGGACTCTGCGGAGAACACCAAGCAAATACAAGGCCATGTTTTTTTAAAAATATTATAAGTAAATGGAAATTAGCTCAATTTAGTTTAGTAATAATATCAGAGTCGATTACGAGTAGGAAAATGACTTTGTTGGAAAGTAACTCTTCTCTTTACTGCTGCAATATTTCAAATAGAGAATTCTCATTACTCGTCTTGGTTACATGCAAAGGAACCAGATTAATTGTTCTGTAATTTAATACAAGTAGCATCATAGGTGATTGTAATGTATTTACAAACAAAGTATAAAAAAATTTCTTACCTTGCAGGTTAAAAGGGGAATTGTTATGAACATACAATTAAGATATGTTGCCGTTGGAAATGGGATTTATAAATAGGAATTAGTAGGAAAATCATATGCAATGAAATTAATGTTCCAATAATTTCATCTTATTTTTCACTCACGGTAAACAGATAAGGTCATAACATATTTGCCTGATATGGTATAGTTAACAAATATCAATGGCTAATGAAAATTTCTAAACAAGTCGTGACGTCACTACTAATACCACTTCCTTTATTCAACAATTAAACAAGCAAGGCATACAGCTCATATAATTACGAATGTGTATACTGGTATTTCTTCATATTATATACGGTGAAGGAAGAGTAAAAAAATACGATATTTTCTTTCGTCTTAAGGCAATTAATTCTTAAAGTTATCGCATGATCGCATTGAGTGGCATGAGAAGGAAATTGTAATATCATTTAAAGCTGACAATTTGGATCAAATATACGAAAATGTTTTTGTTTCTGCTAGACTGAATTCTATCATTTATTTAAATTAAATTAGAACTAAGGATCAAGGTAATATTTGAGGAAATATTTTAATATTGGACGAGGTCATTATTTAATTTTCTTAAGACAGGAATAATGCCATTCATTTTGAAATGACACCGTTCATAAAAGTATTCTCTTTTCCAAGTCAGTTCATGTTGTTATCTACTGCGATTAACATAAAGGTCTATCGACTTTTAGAAAACGGAAATTATTTTTTTCGGCAAATAGAGTTCCAATTCATATCAAAGGAATTTTCATGTCATAAGCATGATGCCTAATAATTCCTCTGGGTGATGCATTCATGTCATCAATCATTCTTCTAAAATAGTGACTACTCAAATGTGTGTGTAGCCGAAAGATTAAAATGTTGATCACTCAACGTAACCGGTTTCTCACTTGTCCACGAATACATATATATTTGTTCCATTTCTTGGGTCAGTCATGAAAAATATAATCGTTACTTGCCAAGTGCTTGATTAATTATGACCTCAATATTACCCTGAGGCGGGAACTTCCGCAATGGTCAGTCATTGCTGGTCCCATTTAATCTGGCCTTGCGATTAGTGGCTAATGGCTACTTTAATTAAAGTACCACAAACGATTCTAACATGAAATGACTCATGCAAAATGTACTTGCATGATTTAGCTTTGAATATATATAAGGACGGCTAAATTAAAAAGAACAATTCGTTCATATGTGCCATATATTGTTTACTGTCCACAAATACAGCTATTGGCTGCCGTGCATTCCATTACTCGCATTTGTGGTTGTAACGAACAATCGCTTCCAAGTTACCAGTTTTTATATGATCATCATGATGTCGTCATACTCAGAAACGACGTTTCATTCAACTGCATTAAATCTCCTCAGGGTGTTCACCAGATTAATTGCTTATAAGAACGATCAATGCCACTCGGTGGCAATTCGGGTGAAATGAACTTAAAGCATCTTTACTGCATTAAAACGAATCGAGTACATTTCCATTCTGCGAATATTTGGCAATCAAGCGTGAGCTCAAATGCATTCATGTTCGATTCATGACTTGTGAACGACCCTCGTGGCTTCAATTTTTATACGTTTCGTTTCTTTGTGTATTACAACACACTTTGTGTTTTTATACTGCGTTGGATTGATTAATCTGGCTTGAGCAAAGAAACGTGGATTACTTAAAATCCGTCAGAAGTTTTTTCTTAATGCGTCCCGTTCCCAGGTGCCCATAATGAAATTATTATTTTTAAACGTTGCCACAGTTCACAATCAAGGTGGCACTTTTTGTCGCTGTCGTCACAACGATTTGATCCATTATCCAATTCAAAGGTGATCTGTTGTCGCTATAATGTAATGGCGACTGGCGCATTTGTTCTAGAGACCGACATGATTTTACAAATATTTAACATAATTGGTGGCTAATTAGGATTCAATAATTTGGTAAGGTGTAACCATTTCACGGTTAAAGGTATCACAAATAGCTGCATATCGATGACATGACTACAATTTGCACTACATACACAGAGATAGGTGGTAAGCACACAAATTAAAACGAAAATTGAATACATAAATTACTTGCATTAATTTCAATGTAGCATAATGCAAAAGAAAACAAAAACTGATATATATTTAGCGCCTATTTTTCCACGCATGCTTGGAACGCTCAGTTAGAAAACCCTTGTGTTATTTTTGAAGCACAACAAAAATACTTCACAGGAGAAATCTTCTCGGAACCATCTCAATGTTTTAGTATTAATGGAAGGCGTCGAGTTTCCTGGATTTGGAGACTAGGCGACAGTTGTCGAGTTGGCCAAAGTAGAATAGTTATAGTTGGTCCCAACGTTGTATCTAATGTTTCTTATACGGTACAGTAACGAGGTGGGAAGTTTTGTTGGTGGTACCATTTTACAATGACGCATATTATCTGTCTATGTCGCTGGTATGGAATCTCTTGTTGTTTGGGTCAGTTGAAATTGACAATGTCAGTCAAAATGTTACTGTACTTTGATTCCATATCCAGTAGGCGATTGGAAAGTATACTTTATTTTGCAGTAGGACTAAAATATAGCTAGCTCAATAGCATCACTAACATTAATTCTTAGTAATCAACTTGTATGTGCGCAATACACATTTATGCTGATTGTGAAGTATTTGAAGAAATGTTTATCTATATAAATGTTCCTGAATCTGCGTTTACATTTCCACGCAAGGCTTTTTACGACAAAAATGTGTTCAAGGTACGAGCAGATTTAAACAATAACCAATCATTCAAAATTTTGAAAAAAGGTCAAATACGACGTTCTCATGTGCGAGTCCTCACGTGCTGGTCTGGGACAATGTTTCGCGATGATGCGTTAAGAAGGGGAACTAGAAGATCTTCACCAGTTCATGTTGAACATTTGGACAATTTAGTGTGTACGACTATTTGGACAGTCCTTAATGTAAAAGAGATTGTAGCCGTATTAACGTTGTAGTAGTAGCGCCAACAATGTAGTGGCGATTTACGCATTTGTTTCAACATACCAACATGAAGTGTCAGTCAACGACAAACACTTAAATGCATTAGCGGCTTAAAACATTGATAATCTCACATTGGCTTTCACATCTTTACTTGTGCTTGCAAACATGAATGAATAGGCACACTGATAATTACAAGTAGCGTACGCATTTAATTTGTTTCACCGCGATATTACTGGGCAGAAATTTGCATCCACGCTCCATGCGTTTCAGGAGCCGCTACAAAAGAAATTAAATGTTCGCACTATTTGACGGATATTTACAATCAGTTGTGTGTACGGTCAGCAACTTTATTTGAATGTAGAGTATTCGGGATCTTAAAGGTATCAAGGTTCATGAGTAGTTACTCAGAGCGCCCACAATGACTTATGTTGTTTCGACTTGTATTATGTTTAGTGTATAATTTGTGCTAATTTCGCCATCACTTGCCTACATGTACACGCAGGAGAATTGGGCAATAAGCGCTCAATGTAAGAGTATACTGAATGAATATATTCTCTTATTTTACAAGGAAAGTATTACCTTGACCTTAACGCTATCATTTCTGTGCAATTGTGTGTATGGATCTTTTGCTACAGAAACACACTGCTTTTAAATTAAATGTGTAATTTAAATGCTTTTTAAGACCTTTATTAACTACTACATTAACCATGATTTTACCGTAGACTCGTTCATCCGCGTATACACAATTTTGGCCAACTTTCCTTACATGAGTAAAGATTATTACTTTTAGCATTATCGCAGAAATTTCGATTTAAACATTTTTAATTTATACTAGAGTATTACGATGATGATAACGGTTTATCGCCCGTGTGAATTTTCATCAAGTCACTTGACTCTAGTAACTTAGAAATTAGAATACCGATAGCCCAAATTTTGTAACAAATGAATTTATCATTGTCTCCCAGTGACATTGCACCATGCTTGGCATACCAGTTGAAGTTTAATAAGTTTTGGGGGCCGGGGGAGTACTGGCCATTTCCAATTATTCGATTACAGAGATCTGCCATTTTTGCAAGTGCAGTATATACTCTTTTTAAGATGTTATAGTTTGCCTTTGGGCATACTTATTTGTTAGGACCAAAATGTATCAGTTTCTGTGGCATCACTAATACCATTTTTTTGTTATAAGCCATATATTATATCCGAGTGTCCAGAAAGCTACATCAATTTAGGCAGACAAACTGTCTGTAGTTTTGATAATGACAAGGCTCGAGTTAAATGATTCCATGGTTAAGCTAGTTAATCTGTGACCCGCTCGATTGGTGGTACTGCTTGCCATGTAATTTTAATAATTTTAATGACAGTCTTCCCGATTCTGTAACATATCATTTTTATAAATATCGTGGTAACGTTATTTGTCGAACCAAGACAGATGAAGAAAACATTTCTTTGCATTTGTTAATGTTAACTGTAAGATTGTGCTCCAAATGGGAGCAATGGAAACGGTTTTACTTCAACTTTAAAAATTGTAATGTTAAGGAAAGAAGTTGGAAAGAATCGAATATTTATGGAGTAGTTTTTGTGTCCAAGTTATTAAAATATGAATATGTTTATGGTTTGGTGTTTACAATGAAACTGCGTCAAATACAAGACATGCAAAGGTATTGCATTTGTTTTTTGAGCAGGTTTCAAATTATTTTCCAAACATTAATGTTGCATATCTAACAATTTGTTCATATGCGGCATTTTACTTTAAGCTGATACGTCTTTAAGCTATTATGTATGTAGCCAAATAGTTGCTACATTTCAAATACAAAGTATATCTGTAGTCGCCATAATGTAATGGCGACATTCAGAAATGTCAATCAGTTAGTCAGAAATGCTCTGAAAATTCCGTTTCTGGTTAATTTATTCTTGTAACGAGGCGAGGTTCCATCGCTTTGAAACTAGGCGACATGTTTTTGTTGGCTTGGGCGGAATTGCTTCTCGCACTATGCTACGTATACCACTTCAAGTGTGAACACGTGATAAAAACTTAATAATTGAAGTTTAAAATGGTGACGTGGGCGACCATTTTAATGCTGCCCACTTGCTTAATTCTCAAGTTAGTCACCTTTAGCAGGTACGGAAGTTAGGCTGTGTACACATTTTACTAATTTTTGAAATGTTAACGTGATTTGGTACTTCCGGATACGAGTGAAAGCAAACACAATGTTATGTCTGGTCTATGCGGAATAGTTACACACAGTCTGAGCTGCCGGTGGTACTAGTTGAGTCAAATATCAATGTTTCCAGAAATAAAATAACTTGCTGATTTCACATGATTGTTTGCGTCAGGTAAAGGCAGCAACTGGTGAATTGCATAGTATCTAAACCGACAAAATGACATAGTAGAAATTTTTATATGCGGCTTTTAACATGCAAAACAACTCTCGATATATTTATGATGGCACGTATCTGTGAAAAACTGGGTAATTAATGTAGTATTCCCATCTAGATAAACAGTTATTCAAGCATTCATCACCTAACACTATATCCATGCAGGCCGGTGTATTATTTTTACAAGGAAAATCTCGTGTCTTCAAATTCAATACAATATCGCGTTACGTTTTATTTTATATGTGAGAAGTGTTTAGTAATGCATACATACGGTTAATAAGCTATTAAAAGCGTTCAACTTACAATTAGAAAACAAGAAAATATATTGTGTTGCCAACGTTTCGAACAAATGACGAGAACGGTTTGAATGGCGTTTATTGATGTCCTCGTGATATGTGTGAGTACATATATTTAAATGCATGAATTTTGAATAGGTACGCGTTGAGGTAGGTAGGTAGGTATGTAAACGCCTTGTTTTCTTTGCAACGGTGTGAACTTTCAAATTCAAGCCTTCATTATGTTCCTTTAAGAAATTTTCCACGATGTTACGTTGTAGAGTAATTATTGGTAGGCAATTATAATTAAACGGATTTGAACAATTGCAGCAGAATTTGCGACATAATATGTATATCAAGCATGACATTAATTCAGTTTAATGAATGTACGTCACGTATGGCTATGGTTTACTCCCATGTTGTAATGATACACATAGTATTTCTAGAATGATTGGTAAGATAGTTTAAAATAATTAAGTTTAATGTTAATGTCAGAATATACATAGATATATAAATTGTTACATGTAATATACGTAAGTACTTTAAGGACCATTAAATTTTGTTCAAAAATGTATACCTGTGTCGTTACCAAACTAAATAAAGAATTATAATGATTTTAACATTTCCTAAAATCGTATCGCTTATTGTGAAGTCAATTATATGCTCGTCATTCATTTACATCAATACCTCAATGAAGATGCATGTTGCAAATTAATTCCAAATGATTATCTCGACCTCTCTGAAATGTATTGATGATTGTTTCGCAATACCGCTTCCCGGCATCATTCCTTCTCTCGCGAATAAAATAAAAATTATACGCGAAATCAAAAAATACAGACAACCAAAATGACCAACCATATCATATATGCACCATACAACTGAATGCACCAAGCCCCTACGCTGTCATTAATGCAATTCCAGTTATATCTCCGAGTGAAATAAAAACCATTGCACTGAGGCTTAAAAGTATGCACTCCCGTGACTGGAAAGTGTTGTCGATCTTGTTAAGTGTATTTATATATATATTACTCATCAATTTGGTATGTATACGAGCCTAATTCTTGATCGTCCTCTTTCCATCCCCAGACTATCCTTATCCTCTACAAGTTTGCAAAAAATACACTACATTTCCTACCCAATTCGGGAACGAGAGCTCACACATGGATTGTCTCGCCCGTAGCTAAAACAAATCTAAAACAGCTCCACTGAAAATATAGTATTTCTGTACCAGCTTTCTCCCAACAAGACTTTTATTAAATTTGAAAGTTTATTACTCAAACTCAAAAGAAGAAACATTTTTCAAATACATTTATTAGTTAACAACTTGGATATATTTGCATATATTGTCCACAATAGTAGCAGTGACATGAGAGTGGTTTAGTTAAAGCAAAGAGAGAGATGCTGTGATTTTTTCAGGGCGAGTGTATTAAATAGCTTTAAACGGTTAAGGAACCTCAAATAAAGGTAAAATGTTTAAACAGTAATAAAGCATCAGTTCCCTTAAATATTAGTGTAACCAACAACCAAAAACAGGGAGAAACCGTTAGGAAATTTGAGCGGAGAACGTGAAGCTCATAAATTCCTTGTATGAAGTTATTCTTCATTATTTAGTGTCGTATCTTGACGAATTATTAACTGTAAATATTTTACATTTTCCAGCTTTCCTCCCGGATAATCGGGTCATACGAGCTCAGGTAAAAAAATACAACCGTCTAGTGGACTATCGGCAAGGAAATGGCACCACACAGGATAGTTTAACGTAACTCCTAATGGTAAAGTCGTCTTACAATTAGTATCAGCCTTATCTGAAGTTATTCAATTGTAAATGAATATTTGTGTATAATTAATTTTAACTTGATTCCCATTCAGGTGCTCAAACTGTGACGATGGTCAAGATACTATTGATGGAAATATGTTTTCGTTTATTTTTTATTATAGAAACGTGTTGAGGGACGGACTGATTGCATTTCTGATCACGGACAGATTTCTTGTGACTTACAAGTACCGCGTCTTGATACGACGAATCCACGTTCCAAAAATAATTTTATTGGAGGACTAGGTTCCCACAACTGCTCGTAATCAAATGACAAATGACGGTAATTATTACTTAAGTGTACCTATACAATTATAATTTTGATAGATAACACATTACCAATCGGAGATGTATCATGTTTTATAACTCTTGGTATTTCAGAACCGGAACTGACACATCGGAGATGATTTTGGGAGAATGTATAGAATCACCCATCATTCTACAACCGCAAGCTAAAATGTGGTCCCAAAGAGAACGAGAAAAGACCAACAAATTAATTTCTTTATTACATAGTGGTAGGTTAGCAAGTAGTTTATTCTTTGCCTTGAAAATATGGTGTAGTAAAATTATGTTATAATTTTAACTTGTTTATAGTTTCTCTATATAAAATTTTATAGTTGTATAGATAGTGTTCCTTGCCTAGACAGGTGATAATCCAGGCAAATTGAGATGCAAGTAGTTTTAATTTGTAAAATATTTGGATGGCCATGAATGACATGGGCCAACTAAATGTCATATAAAGTCGTGTTGAAGCCAACGACAATTCTGTCACCAACAAATCCTTTGAATCTTGGCATCGTAGGGCTTCGATTTAATTTCAAGTAATGTCAACAACTCAAGATCAGAGAGACAATTTCTTTCGCAATTGAAAATGCATGATTTATTATGGTCTATTATTGGTATTAGAATGTAGGATTCCCGGACATATTTCGGAGGTTTTGAAAGCACGTAACAAGCAATTAAGTTGACAAAATGTTTCCTCGAAAAGTTGATAAAACCGATGTAAACCCTTAATGGTGTTCTTTGCATAAGTATTGATTTACGAAATGTTAAAAATCCGTTTCATCTAGATAGCACGCATTTTTAAGGCTGTCTACTATTTTTTTAAATATGGTAACATGATCCAATCGAAATTGAACTGGGAAAAGGTTATCATCAGAGTTGATAAGAAGGTAGGAAAGAAATCAAGATATGAAGAAAGAAAGCTGACATGATCTTGACATGGGCTAGTTACATTACAAACGAATTGCATTTATTGGTTTCTGAAGACAATTTTTGTTAAGGCATAGTGACTTTGTATGGCTCCGGTCTACTCAAACAGCCACACATGTTCACATTCGTGTGCTGTGGCAAGCATTATTAATCAGCCGTAATTGTGAGCACTTATTGTTTAAGGTGGAGAGAATAAGATAATTAGCGTGGCAATTATTGAATTATAGTGCACAATATGTAACTTTGACGTTTTACTTTGACGTTACGCGCAAATCTGTTTAAGCCTAGAAGGTATACTTTGTAATTAAATGGAAGGGCGTAATTTGGAAATGTCTGTCAGGTAATTATTCGTGGCCACATGTTCAGGTATTACATGATGAGCTATCTTTTATTCACTTTGCGGTATGATATTGTGGAATCGTTTCCAAATCGGTCGTCTCAATTTTGCTGCTGCTCGGTAACAAGAGAATTTCAAACTATCAGGACATTTTTATGTCTGTCCGATTATTATTTCCTTGTCGCACTGCAAACGCTCGAATTGGTTCTCGATTACAAGTAGAGCCAGCAGGGCAATCACTGATAAAATGAATTTTATTCACAGATCATTAAAGGCATCAGGGCATTCATACTAAAGCTTTTAGGATTGTTATGTGGCAGCAATTTTACATGTAGCTCCTATATATAACTTTGCCGTCGAGTTTAATGTCAAGTCGCCACTAGTTTAGTTTAGTCGCCACTAGGACTCACCATTCATGTCAATGTAGACAGAATGAAAGTGGGATGGAAACGAAGTGTGGCTACATAAGAATTAAGGTGATTGTCATCTCAAACGTCACACATTCCGAGAAGGAACAATGACATGCTGTTGAAGGGCCATATTTTTATCGTGAATCACAATGATGAATTATGACAATGACTTATAATGATATATTTGAGTATGGAATGTACGTCAGCTTTGACGGTGATGTGTTTGCACTTGAGCATTTAAAAAAGAGTATACATACATAACATTGGAAGGAATATTTGATTGCACTAATCCATCCCAGTTAAAAAAACAATTTTAGATTAATGTATTATCGCAATTTGCCGAATTCCGTGGGTAGAATATGTTGCTTTCATTCTATTTGTGTTGAAATTAAGTTTAAGATACATGGAAATGCTACTGAAATGTAAAATGCTTATGAACGATAAAAGTAAGCCATCGTTTCAGTTCTTGGTAATAAATGAGTTCCAGTTCGACCATCAATTAGTTTTCTTTAGCGATTGTACTTGCGTGTGTGCTGTCAACAACAAAGCAAAAACATGCCATTAACTGGTGAAATATAAATACTGGTTTATCTACGGCAAACCGACCAATTTAAATGTAATAGTAATAATAATTAATTTAGTTATAAATGTAAATTTATATTATTTAAAATGCATTTATTTCACTCAATGTACACCAAAAAATCAAGCAAATTGTCAATAAAATAAATCTAAAAATTAATAAAACATAACCGGTACGATTTGAAACTTTTTTATTCTCCACATATTATCCTCCTCATGATATTGCGGCCATTAAATCTTCAACTGTTTCTAATTGATAGTTTATTGATTGAATATGATAGTTAGTACCTAAAATACGACTTCATCTTGCGTACTTTCTCTTCGGTCAAGATATCAATGTATTATTTCCTTGCTTGTTTGATCCCGATAATTTTTTCTTGTCTTGATATTAGTTTCGTCCCTGCCGAGAAGTGCTGTGACCGGCGACCTTTCTATTTGTTTTGTATTACTGAAGCAGTGTATTAGTTCTGGATATGATCAGAAGTATATTTTCCAACTTCAAACGATTATAAAGTGACAATATGTTTGAATGGGGCATTTTATGTTTTTGCAGGAAATGCGCTCATGTAGGAGGTACTGTGAGTGGGATAGTGGAAATAAATTATAGACCAATTTGTCAGAACGTACTCACTAATGGATACAAATAGTGATTTGGTTTTTGTTTGCAAATGAACAACGAATTATGTAAAGTTTTTTAATTTTTATTACGAAGTTTTAAAATATCTTGTGCCGTTTGTATAAAAAAGGCGATCAAATTTATTTTTCTCATAATTGAAGTTCTAGCTATGCATTGTGCAGACTAACTATTGTTACCTTTGTTCATAACGAGCGACGAACAATTTGTATATATTGTATGCCATGTGCTTGACTTGTTTAATTAAGTATAATTCAGGCTGAAAAAAAGAAATGCAATTACGTAATATTTCAAGAAAATGCTTTGTGATACTGTTGTTCTAGTTATGATTATTTACTATTTTAATAATGTATTAGATAAATAAATCAGCCAAAACTAAAATCATTGTCAAGTTTACATTGTAGACAATACTCAATACATTAGTAGATAATTAAACGTATCTTGTTTCGTAATAACAAATTATATATGTTATAGTTAACATTATTTTTAACTGGAGCTAATTGTGCTGATGTCATAATAAATATGATCATCGGACTGGAGTAGTATAGTGTATGCATAAACTGTTACAATCGGAAATTAGTCGAAGGAAAAATAAATACAGATATTTAAACAAAATTATAACGGATGCAATGCGAACAGTGGCAAATTTTATATTATTGCTAGTATCTATAGCACACATTACAAAAACATTGCAAACACATGATATTAGACCGGCTTTCAAATCTTAGGAACTGATTTGCAAATACAGTTGAGTTCGCGTCATATGCATTTTGTCGCTAAATTGTTTAGGGACAGCGTATCAATAAAATAAAATAGCGAAATGTTGAGCAGGTCAGAATGGGTACATGCATTTAATAGAGAATGAATCCTAGAATTAGAAATGGATTTTATCATTGTGATTCCAAGGCAAGTAGCATGAAACCACTTTCACAATTAACGCACTACTGATAAATTTATGATATACCAATTTTATATTCCATAAACAAAATAGTATACTCAATGTCAACTTATGAACCCTCAACGATTGTAAAATACATTGAAACTATTTAATTTAAATATCGACATCTTTAGTTTTAAAGATTATCTCAAGTTTCTCTCCTGCGCAATATTATAACGATAAATAAATTCTAAACTAACTCACAAATCAATACGATATGTGATCCCAGCAAGAAACGACACGACTCCCAAAATTGATGAGGAGTCTACCAAAGAAGTTTTGTCGCAAGATACCTATGCCATGGTTGTCGTTTTTTATGTATTTTAAATTAACAAATTAATCGCAAAAGAGCTCATTATATGAGTCCTCCCATAATATATCTTGAACTGTAATATAACTCGTAAATAGGCACTCGTCTAAATGTTGTTTAAAACCAATACATAATACAAGTGGCAAACGCTGATTGCTTTTTGTTGATGAAAACGGGTGCTCCCTTTTTGCGTATGTGTACCATCGGCTTCACTTCTGCTGAATATATTTTACCACGACTTTTTTGTTAAGACGAAAACTAGTTTGGCACTTTTCCCCGTTTCACCTGGATTTAAAAAACATCACCAGCTATTAATGCAGATTCAAATGACAAATGCGCGGTGTAAGTGCATATTCAGATTATATATATATTTTTAATAAATCATATTTTTACTTCAACAGTTCCAGGATATTATTAATCACCACTTGCCCAAGTATCATAGCCAGTATTGGGATTATTAACGATCACAGTCCGCTATATAGATTTCTAAAAATCACAAAAAAATCATAAACATTTTTTGTGAGTGTAGTTAAAGCTGATCGACCCACCCATATGCAATTTTTATCTCTTCAATTTCCTTTATATTCTTCACCCAGATCGTGGCTAATATGAAACTAATTAATTGCCAAGTTGCAGCGCTCTCCTCCAAGTTGATGTTGGCAAGAGAACCAACATCAACTTTTCGGGCGATAAAATTACACGATAATTTAGACATCACAACATTTACAATTTTCAACCGATTTCTAAGATCAACAACAGTTCTGAATCTCCAACGCAACATCTAGGATGGATAATTTATTGATTTTAAAAATTCAATCAAATATAAAAGTTAAGGAGCAATAAAGTTGCTAATACTCCAAATTTTACCTGCTGCTATTTATATGCAAGAACACATTTGATATTTACAAAATATCGATCTGATAGCACAAAAAGTAGGCTTCAATGTATATGTTTCCAAATAGCCGTACTGCTTTCATTCAAGAAATAGACGGATTCCAAATATGACAAATTTCGGTATTTTCCCAAAACCCAAAAATTCTGGTCAATTTTTCAACTATGTGGCTCTTCAACATTTATATTGGGGTCGGAGATTCAGAATTGTTGATGACCTTAAAAATTGGTTGAAAATTGTAAATTTTGTGCGTGCCTAAATTAACAAGTCATTTTGTTCCCGAAAAGTTAATGTTGGTACGCTTGCCGACAGCGACGGTGAAGAGGTCTGAAACTTGGCAACTAAAAGTTTCTTATTAGTGCCCCAAAATAATGTTTAAGCGTTGACGATGTAATTACCTTTATTGCAGGGATATGTCCATGACGATCTGGCCACGTGGAATACATAAGAAAACCACTGTCGACAGATTACGCGTTTTGTCTTTAGCCGTCTCCCAGGTTGCTTCTGAAAACATTACAAGATAAAATTATTATTGCTTACTCCAGTGCATTTTGGCACGAACCTAAATTTATTTAAGAAAGGTAATAGTAAAGACCAACATATCCTTGAATCATAATTTTATATGAATATTTTGAGGTGATAATTATCCTTCGAGTTTGTGAACACAAGTCTTGGGTAACTGTTTGATTATATACATCACTTAATAGTGGATTAAACAAATCGAAAGCAAGTTTAGTGATCACACGATCCTGGAACATTTTATGTTCCTTTGAACTGAATAATAATGGAGAGTGATAATCTTGAGGTGGAAGAACTTGTTGCTTTTTGTTGATAACGACATGAACTGCAGAAATATTAATTGCTTGGCCCATAAAACATGCTTATTCTTTACAGCAAACTTCCAGTTATCAAAATCGAGTTGAAACACAAACAAACAACAACGATTCATTTCACATGCAATTATATCGGTGCAAAAAATGCGCTAAAGTAATATTTGAAAAATATATCTAGGACAACACCTGATATTTTTCCGATTATATCTCAAATGGCCTCCTCACGTTACTTCTAGTCAGATACTGTGAAGCGAGTGTACAAATACGCTGGCTCTTTGAGTTCAACCTGAACATGCATAGGCATTCATGAACCTTGTCGATAGCCCTACCGGTCTAAAAAACGCTGTGAAACAGATCACGCAACTCCAGTAAGACGTCCAGCGAATTATAAAAAACCACGCCAAGTGGGGCCATAGAAAGAATGTGAATGGAAAGGTATGCGTTTCGCATTCTGACTGTAGGGCTGAATTTCAGGAATGCAGAAGGAATATATATAGTCAGCACATCTGCGCATTAATTCAGCACACATCGCAACATGATATCGTCGTCAAACTTGTCATACTCGTCTTCATACTGCTTTCATTTTCCTACTAATGCAATGGTGTCATAAGTGTGGACACGTAAATACTACGTATCTGAGCAAACCGTTTCGAGTCCACGTTTTCTATAAGTTTCAGTGAGATGCGTGCTCCTTACGTAATTCAATGATGGTGGCTTGAAGATTGCTGTGCTGAAACAATTTATTCGTGCTTCCCTTTCGGGTAATGCACGTGTTTGTATCATGAATATAACTGTTCATCCAGAAGCTTCTAGAGATTTCGCACAACGGAGTTGACAGTACATTCGTCATATCCGTTGTTAGATAAATGTATGCTATCCAGAACATCTACTGTACTTTATCGGAAAATATAACGTGTGAGAATACAAATTAGCTTACACGTATCCGCTAGCTGCCAAAAAATTGCAAGTCATGCTCCATCACCACACATAGCTTTGTATTGAGTTCCCTATAAGAAAGAAAATCCAGAGCCTCCTTCCTCCTGGTCCAAATATTTTGTGTAGGATTGATATCGTAGCAGCTTACATGCAATGGTTATGTCTGCAGATACTCTGACCTGCAAATATTATATGCGGAATCCAATAATATATTGCCAACAAGACCCGACTTTTCCTACCCAACGCTCCTTGATACACTCTAAATGCTACACTGTATCCTACAATATAAAAAAACCGTCGCCTCGTGCCTTCTCCATTTTGCCCAGGCAGCAGCTCAGAGAGCGTCACTGCCACACCCGAGTCAGAGCAAGTCCAGAGGAGATCCGTCGCGGACGGATCTCCTCTTCAGCTCCTCCGTTCGGATTTCGTATCCAGATATATTTTATCAAATTTTAAATTTTATCTTTTTTTTACAATATTTAATCAGTGATCAATCTAGCGAGTGAAATATTCATATTAGAATAACTTTTTTATTATATGCATTTTGAATTCTAAATACTAGTAGTGAAATGTGAGCGTTGCTTAAGAAAACTTTTCAGTAAATCGCCGATTTTGTTTCACTAACGACAACTCCAAACTGGATAAATGCAATAATCTAAGAATGGTAATAAAATGGTGATTATTCATTGCAAGTAATTGGCGTTCATTTTCTTGCGGGCGATAGCAATTATTAATGGTAATCTGAGTTTTATTCGTCTTGTGTATTATCTGGTTTTCAGTTGCTGAGTAGAGGAAGCTGAAACGGATGTTGAGATTGATTCATTTCATTCGAGCTGGCCAACATTTAAGGTAGTTGAGCCATAAATTTAAAATGGTTTTTGTAGTAAAAAAATCGCCGACGCAACTCATCTACAATGAAGCAAAAATATTTATCTCCTTTTTTGACTCTCCACAGATTTTTGCCTCTCTGTGATTGATCGCAGGATGGACAAGAAATTTTGCCACAACTGACGACGGTAGACGCAGCAATGGCAGGACGGTCATTCCCACTGAAATAATCGTTTTAAAATATATGGTGAGATTTTTTTATCAATTTTATATTTTGATAGTTACATTGCTGAAACAAATGCACTATTATGTTCAACAACCACTCAAGGAAGTAAAATTGTATTGATTGCATTTTTTATTATTTTTTATAGACGATAATCAAGGAAAGTCCTGAAAAAATGCTGGAGTATACCTTGGGCGGTGCGGAGGCGGAAAACTTTTAACGTTTGCATGATGTCTTCTTCCGGATAGGCAGGAAAGATGGAGAGCAGATATACACAAAAGTGGTAAGCCGAACAAAATTGAAATGTTTAAAATTTTATTGCCATAACTTTTTTTTGACAAAAACACTTACAAATAATTTATAATTATGAATATTTATTTATTTCAGGTCCGGCTACTTGTTGGCGGATTACGTGCTTCCACTTGTATCCAAAACCCTCTCAAATAATTCAGAGGACTGGAGTACTGAGCAGGAAACGAAATTCTCCATTTTTGTCGATCGCATTGCTTACTACAGCGTACAAGTGTGGAACTCACAAGTACTGCTTGAAGAATGGAAAAAGGAGCATCCCAACGTGGTAGGACGGAGTTGTTGCAGAGGAAAGCGCGACGTCAGAAATGGACAAGGAATCATCTCAGATAATGTTCAAAATTCCTTGCTTTTAAGTTAATTAAAAAATATATCAGCTAAGATTTATGCAGCCTCTAAATGTCTGTTTAGGTTAATACTCGGAATTAGTTTGTAGTTTAATCAATTGGTAACAAAACTGTTTATCAGGAGTCTACACTCATCCACTTTCTTACCACAGTTCTTTTTAACGCAACGTCCGCTTATATGATAGTGAGCCGTTTCCATTTTTACACATGCAGTAATTGTTGTAGTATACAACTAGGTAGGTACACTTACTTTGGTCGCCAATTAGTGTTTTGTAGATTTTTTTAAAAGATATGTGTAGTCAAAATATGGTGCAGGTTTCGTGCCACGCCCACAAACAACATTTTTATTTTACATCATCCTTGAAGAAATATTATGGTAACTATACGAACATGGAAACTGCAAAATGCAGCAATCATTACTGTATAAAAACTAGGTATACCGCTGGTTAGTTATTTGGGAAAAGAAAGTATTAGCTGCTTAAGTTTACTTAGGTAATATCTACTAATTATGCATTTCTACGATTTTCTTTTTACCATCAAGGTCGTCGCTCATGAATATGTAAAATTTAATATATCCGGTTTTTCTCAAGGATATCATGGTCAATTAAAATTGTACTGCTCCATATCTGTGAATTATAACAGATAATTTGAACCGAATTTACTTCTTAAAGTTTCGGGAAAATATACCAGATCAATTTTAAATAGTTAAGGAATTCATCTGTATTCTAATTATTTCTAACATTATCATTTAGGTATTAATTAAATGGTTCTGCACTGGTTTACTTAATTCTGGGTATAATTAGGTACTTGAAAAATGGCGTATTTAGAAATTCCTTTCAATTACGAAATAATTACATCCCACACTTCAGTGGCCAGTCCGTAAAAATAGGAATGTGTACGAATCGACAAAATGTATAGACGAGTAGTATTTTAGAAATTCGTCAAAGTTTTTCTTCGCTGGATTAAAATGGATTGCAGTGCCAATTTTATGAATTTTCACATTCTAAGGTATTTAGTTTTTTAAGACATCTAGAGTTTTTAAGGTAATGTGTGGTTAGAAATATGTTTCTACTATTATCATTCTTTCCTGCACAGGATGTCAATCAGAGTAAAATTAATTTAATTGATATTAATGTTTGTGTTTACGATTTAAAAAATCCTTCCTGCCAAGCGACCTTAACAATCCATGAATTTATAAAAATAGATTAATAATTTCACTTAATGAAATGCGTGAAAAAATTTCGCATATGGTTTCGCGCAAGCTAATTATATACGCTATAATTTATGGTGTTGGGGCCCAACAAATGAGGCCTGCGTACTGCAACGGTTTTTATTGCCTGTGTTGCGGAGTTTTACTTTTACACACTTCATAATATTATGGGCACAGTGTCATTATTAGTACATAGTACGGATCTTAAGTTATCTCTCAACCATGTAAAAACCTGACAATGAGCAATCGTATGTATTGATTACAAACTAAAATGCATATCGAGGTAGGAATATTTTTATGAGACATTCATACATACAATGCTGGATATATTTATGCGACTCAAGGTTTGAATTTAATTAAAATTTGAGTAAAATACGGCGTAAGTGGCATATGACTGGAAGCTGCATAGTAACTTTTCCAAATTCCGTTTCAAGATAAAGCCAGTGAGGAATGGAAATTATATAACATATATTTATTCTTAGTCCTGTGTAGTGTGGTATCTTTCTTTTAAAAAAGCGTTCTTTCGAGTCGCGTGTTTAATCATTAAACTTAACCACCAATTGAGGCAATGAATCACTTTAAAATATATAAGCGACATTCATAAAAATACGTTAAAATATCATCTTAGAAGCGACAAAAGGAAACAATTGTGCTACTTTAATTATCACCCAGAATACTTCGCCAAGGAATCATTCCATGCTTGTAACCGTACATAACTATTTTTATCATTTTCTATTTTGGAGTAAACAGTTTGATAAAATTATGGTTTAAGATTTAATAGTATTTTAAATTTAGATAAGCTGAAAACGTTAAAGGTAGACAAGGTTACAATAACTTGCGGTTTGCCATCTAACCAGTGACACAAAAGCAGTTCATATACATCGTTATTTGTTTTTTTCTTTGTCAGGTTCGTCATTTCTAAATTCGTCTCAGGTCGTCCTGATTATAAAAGCAACCGTAATTTCTAAAACGGCATTTAAGATTGGCAGGCATCTTTCTGATATGCTCAGTACCAGTTGAAATGCTTCCTTTATTACGTGGCAATACAGTTAGTGTATAACTTGTACTATTTTCTAGTATAGTCATCGTTTATACGTGCCACATTTTTATTGAATTGGTTGCAATTATTAATTTTCAGATTTGCATTTATTGCACTTGACATAATCCTTTCTGAAACGACAAAATTATAATAACATCGTAAAAATATATTATATGGTGTCTAAGACCAAAAACAAACCTGAATACTGAATACCTGACTTCTGAACCTCATCTGTAATTATAACATGGTTTATGGTTAGAAGTATTTAATATTTTATCAGTTTAGTGTAATATTAAATTAATATACTGATGCTTAATTTTATCGCCATTCACATGTCTTAATTGGTAAATATTACGCTCCAATATGAAGTTTTCGGCTATTGGTGACTACCAAACATACTTTTATACAAGGCCGTGATTAATGACATGTGATTAATAAAACAAATTTAAGAAAGTATCTTTAATTAGTAAAATGCTTTATCAAGCTTAAATGACATACGGATAGGATATGTTATGGTTAAGTGTTAATTATCAGGAGAAGAATGTTGGCGTTGGAGCTCCGGAAATACTAGACTTCTTAAGCTATCAAACTTGTTTAGCTTTCGTAAGTCGTTTGAGGATATGAAAACTTTTTTCATCAGTTGAGCCCAATTGTATTTTATGTACGAGTAATACCGCGCATAATGACTACACATTAAATTGCTTTCGGAAGTAAAATTCAGAAATAGGTTCACCTGTTGAAAAATTCTGAAAAAATTCAGGTGGGGTTTATAGAGAATTTTCTCTATGCTACTTGGAAGAGTGGATTAATTATTAATTTATTTCAATTATAATTAATTACATCTCTTACTTCAGTTGACAGTCGGTAGTAGTCATTCATAAAAGTGGTCGCATTATATGCGTCAAAGCTTAAATATATCCCAACAGTATCCTCTAACTACATTTAGAGGTTATGGGAAACGGAGGAAATTATTCATACAGAGATTTAATAAATTCATCAAAGCACTAAGGAAAGGAAACATTATAATTCTTAATTTGTGGAAACAGAAATAATCATGATTAACATTTTTCGACTCGTCTCATCGCCTATAATTATATTATCTCAACATACGTTGCCACTCTCTGCGCTCGAGAATGTAGCTTTATATATTTCTATGTCCCATTACCAACTAGAATTTGAAATGTAGGGAAACCGTGAGGGTTTATTGTTTTTAATTTTGAGCAGTTTATTTCGGATGCCGTTGAGATTTTTAATAGTGTATCAAGAAGCATGCCACATGATTGTTACCGAGGAAATATTCTTTTGAACTCGCACATGGCCCGCTATAGTGAAGCATTAATTTATGCAATGTGGTGTATGTTGATTCGGCTGAAAATTTGCGGGATACTGGATACAGGAAATTATTTTTAAGGCATGTAGGTTTTCTAAGAGACAACGTGGAAATGCGTTTTTATTTTCATCATTCTTTACGCCGCATATAATGGTTATCCCTGGAAAATCAATTTTACCCGAAACCAGGACTATTTTTTTTAAATTTCAATAAAGTGGTCTCTCGAGCCACTGGTTTGATTGTTAAAATTAATCACCAAATTTAGGAACTGAACACTTTAAACGATACAAATGCCATTGACAAAAATACGATAAATTATTACATACGAAGCGACAAGGAAATATGGTCTCATTTAGACAAGGTAATAATAACTTGCGGTTTGCGTTTTAACTAATGGCGCAAAAAACAGTTTGTATACATCGCTACATTTTTTTTCTCTGTTGGATTCGTCAACATTTCGAAGTTAGTCTAAAATTGTAATGATTATAAAAAGCAACCAAAATTTCTGAAACGGCATTTAAAATTGGCAGGCGTATTTGTGATATGCCCAGATCCAGTTGAAATGTCATCGTTATTACGTGGCAATGCAGTTAATGTATAACTTGTGCTATTTTCTAATATAGTCATAGTCTATACATGCCACATATTTATGATATTTGTTGCGATTTATAATTTGTAGATGTACATTTATTTCACTTGACATAATTGTTTTTGAAACTACTGATTAATTTTATCGTCATTCACAAGACTAAATTGGGAAATATTACGTTACAATATGAAGTTTTGGGATCTTACTGTTGCCAAACATACTTTTATAAAAGGCCACATGCCGGTCCACACAACCAAGAACTGGTTTGAATTATAATATTTGATGTGTGGCTTTAGATAGATGTGCACTAGCGCAAACAATGTGGCTTTTGCTAACGTGCATGAATATTGGAATGCAATTTGAAAATTACCGAAACTACGAGAATACATTTGTCGGCTTAAATTGGGTGGATAGTTATTGTACAGCTACATCCGAATTCTCAATTCAGTTTTCGTGAGGGAGAAGATGACCTTCATTGTTGGCAGCTTTTTGATCAGTTTGTTCATGGTTGATATAGATGTGAAATATATGACCATGCCTCTCTGTTTCCTCTAAACTCTAAACTCTGTTTGCCGGTAATCTAATAAATGGAAAGTTGCAACCATTTCCATCTTTTATAGACAAGACGGCAGTTTTATGTATGCCGGCGAGGACTTGGTTGCTTGAACCTTCCAGATAAACACTGGATATCTGACTCCAGTCCAGGAGCATCATTGCTGTTGTTTTACCAATTTATGTATTGAATGTATTAAACATGACTCAACAGCGCAATGTTATCGCATCGATAACCGAGATCTCTGCAGTAATGTTCATATATGTCTGTTTACGGTAAACTAATCAATGGAAGGTTACGATAATTCGCCATCGCTTGCTTATAAAGCGACATGACGTTCTTGGCCTCCGAGGTGTTTATAGATCTAACATTTTCACAGCACGCGTTCCAGACAATCTACTCAGTTCCATACCAGCAATATTTGATTGAATGTTGAATAGTAAGGATTTTGATGGAATCAATGTTCAGGAATAATTACTCAATTGCTATAATTTTGGATTGTCGACTTGCATTGAGTTACGTGTATTATGTGAGCCGATACAGACATAATTTTTATGTACACACGCAATGTTGTTTTGTTAATCAATACTGTATCGATCAATCAATCATAACATGTTATCAATCAAACAATGTACTGCGATGTTGATTGGAAAAGAGTCAATTTCTGCGGCAACAGTTACCAAAATATACCTAGAGCGCACGATTCCAGCGGTTATATTAATTTTATTTATAATTCCCCCACCAGGATTAACGATTTAGCGATACATATGTAATAGCTGAAAATATTGCAATTAATCCATGATGCCTCAGAAAGCATTTGCGGTTAGACTGGGAATCGGCTAAGTTTTTAATACAACCATGGTCAGGAATCGGTTACGTCTAACAGATATGCGTCGAGTTGTTTTGACGCATTCGTTGACTTGGGTTATTGACTTTAAGCACAAGCAATTTTTCACAATTCAGATACATGTTGACGATTTACGATGCCAGCATTCTTGACGATGTAGGCATGATGCAGAGAAATTTATAAACTTGAAAAGGATACTAGCATTTATTGCCCCTTGCGGGCTGGACACACAACAAAAAATGTACTTTTGTTGATTGTCAAGCAAGCAGAAAATATTTATATGTTGACAAGTGGTTAACAGTCGGGTACGGGAAACTAATTATGGGTTCGCTGCGATTTTCGGGCACTGTGGGAAACAAGTTGGCTTGATATGTTGGCCAGAGTGGAGTTGGCCACACTAATAAATATTTATACCCTGCGGTTTTACTGTGTAAAGTATATTATTTGTTCCGATGTAAGCTTCATATATATACATGTACTAGAAAGTTCACTTTTGCAAATTTTGCTCAATGTAAGAGGAATCCATTTGTATTTAGACTTGGGAAGAGTTGGATTTCTGGACACGTTATTTCGGATTAGTGATTGTAGACGTTCAAACGATTTTTTTAGAAAATTCATATCTGCGTTGACTCTACAGGATGCAAGCGTTCATGTTAATGTATACAGTATGCGTTACAAGTAAATCAAGTTCAAAGGGCCTATTCAATGTGCTGAGCAATCCGCAAAAAAGCACATTTGGTGATTGTGTTAATAATTACTTGTCTGGAAAAATGTTCCTAGATATATTTTAATGTAAACTACGGATGTTCATTCCAGCCTGTCCCAATTAACCGCGCTTAACCGCTCAACTGCATTGGCATTATTGTTGCTCGCGACAATGCGTCCTGTGACAAATACATGATGGTAAATGGCAATTTCGGGCCTCGGAATGATCGCTACTTCTCCGAGATTATACATCCGATTTATGTGATCAATAGCTCAAATTGAAGCTAATTAACTACTTCGTAATAAATTGTCGAGATATTTGTAGATAAATTGATAATTCAAACTTAGTTAGTTCATTTGACGTGGACAATTTAAACCTGTGGAAAGGTTTTACAACTATCCCGATATTTTATTTTGAAACAGTTAATGAGCTTCAATTTGAGCCATTGATCACAAAAATCGGATGGATTATCTTGGAGGAATAGCGATTTTTCCGAGGCCCGAAATTACCAGTTACCTACATGCATGCATGTTGGTACATTTGCGTTGGTTGGGGGCCCGGAATTTAACTACAGCCATTAGGATGTGGTGGTTTAACAGTGAAAGTCATTAATCTTCTTATTCGAACCGCTAGAATACTTCCTGGCGATTTATTCATGGATACCAATGTAGGTATTAAGGTAACATAAATAATATATGTCGCAAGTGGGTAGAAATGTTTAATTTCAAAACTGATTGTAGATACTCGGGACTGTTCAAAATCCTCTATAATCCATATGGTGTATTCGGGTTCTCGATAATAATAACAAATTAAGGCCGTTTCAGTAGTTACAAGCTCTGAGTGCTTCCACAGCCCAAATAGGACAATCTGCGTCCACCTCGTTTCCATCATACGAATGTCACGTAAATGTGGAGACAATCTGTCCTGCTCAGTTACATTTCACTCTCTAGAAGCGGTCATGTATAATTTAATTGAATGGATAGAAGGTGATGTTGACATGCCTTTTTCCGCATCTGAGCATAATATTATTCTTTGGGCGATGTATTTATGTTGAAATTAAAAGAGTACTTCCAAACTCAATGAGTTACATAAATTACATGTAATATGTACTTCTGCTGTAGGCCTCAATGTAGCCGATTCTGCAGCATCACTACTATCATTTCCCGCTATAAGCTGTAATTATCAATATACGCTTCATCAAATCAAGTAGACGCCACATTTGTTTGGGTAGTGACAAACGTGGAGTTGGATGGTTCAACTGGATATTTGACGTCAACCTCTTTTCCGTTGTCCGCTTGTCACGTACATATATTCAGTAACGTACTTGCCGTCATTACTAGATTCGGGGAGAGAACTGGACACCTTTCATTTCCAAAACGTCATAAGCAAAATGTATTGCTTTAAGCAACAAGCTGGATATTTCTGTGTCCAATACTGGTAGGCCACATAACAAAAATGTATTTGTGTTGAATGTGTAGGAAGTGCAAAAATATTTATCTTTTGAAAAGTGATTAAAAATAGGTTTACTCGAAACTAGTAATGGGTTGGTAGCGATTCTCGCGCATTGTTGGCCACACGTCGGCTTGATTTGTAGGCCAGCGTGGATCATTTATTTACATTTGCATGTCAAATTGCGAGGGCAAATGTGTTTAATGTAGAAACATATTTTGACAATCTTGTAGTTTATTGACAATGTAAGAAACTGCGCATTACGGGCTGCCAGTTGGATGTATCGAATCGGTTTTCAGCGCACCGTACCAAAGCATGTGATGAAAAATCTTTTCGACTATTGGAATCAAAATGTAACCGGTTCCATGGCACAAGTAATCTTATTTCTCGCTACAAGCTATGCATTTAGTCGTGGGTCTAGGCGATGTTCATCGTGTTGCTTTCATTTACCACCTTTTGAATCGAATACAATTCTAAATTCGAAGTCTATTGAACATTACTAGCAATCTTCTGCTGTAGGGCTCAAATGTATCCGGTTCTACAGCCTCGTTAATATTATTTCTATTTATATGCAATACGTCATTAATACAAACACTTTCTGTAAAAAAGGTCTCATTCGGGTAACTGTCTAATAGATTAGCCTTACCGTTAGTGATGACCTCCTTTTCTGACCGCAGTCGATACTACCTTATTAATTGTGGAACGGACGCCATTAAGTAGCTTTCGTGGACGCCCACGGACTATGTGAACAGGATTTGTTTCCGCTTTGGCCAGCAGTGAAGAATTGTGGCCGCTCTCATCGCTACATTTATCTCTCCTTTACCAATAGTAACCATTCCTTTTTGGGGATAGTGATCATCTGTCAAGTCAATGTACTTTATTGAAAGCAAACAAATAATGATCGACGCCAGACGACGACGGCTTCTGATTTTTTATTGCTGACGCATTTGCTGTGGTATTCGTAAACCCGGTGGTGGTGAAGTGAAGTGAAGAAAGAACCTCAAAATGGTTCAAGTCACGTGCTGGAACAACCTCATTGTTCGACAGAATAACCGTAGCTGAAATGAAGTTAATGGTTACGTTTCATTATTAAAAGTTGTGTATCGATTTATTGCATCTTCGCGTTCGAGCCGATAGATAGTCTTCACCGATAGATATTTCAAACGTCAAACTAATTGTGTGCATATCCTACATTTGAATTTGATGTAAGAAAAATGCAAATGCAAGCGGACGTAGATTGCCTTAAACGTTCAACAAGACGATGTACAGCTGAATCGCCATAGTGGGCAGGTGACTCATCTTTACTGAGCATTTCTTGCATGGTACTTATCCAACAATCTTGCATAATGTAATGTGATATTAGTTGGAAAGGTACTCGAGTTGTTTTTAATCCACGGTTGATTTGGCTTGATGATTTTAAACGGATTTTTTTTCACGATTCAGATATATGTTGACGATTTACGATGATCGCATTCATGGCGATGTAGACATGATGCGTAATAAACATATTCACTTAAAAGGACTTCTAGCTTTTTTGTATCATACAGGAAGAACCCACATCAAGAATGCACTTGTGTTGATAGTGGAGCAAGTGAAAAAACATCTCTTTAATGAAAACTTCTTAAAGATCCATTTACGGGAAACTAATCACGGGTTGGGAGCGATTCTTGGCCATTGCTGGAAACACATGGGCTTGATTTTTCCGCTAATGAAATCACATGTAGCTGGTTTCATTGCATCACTAACTAATACTATTTATCAATACCAAAAACACATTTATTAGTGGATCCAGGCGATATTCATCAATTCCCCTGAATTCTCAACTCTTTGTATCGACTACATTGCGTCGGCCCATCCACCAGAGCTTGGAAATTACATTTAAAAAAAATTAATCTTCGTAATCGAACAGGTAGATTCCCTTGCTCACGACTCTCAAATTAGTACCAATGTAGGTATTACTTTAACAACAACCCAAATATGTTTTGTTTGTAGCCACGTATATCATTTACAAGCGATGCTGGAGTATCACTTTGATGATCCGGGCCTCTCATTCGCCTTGAGTTACTAAACTTTGGTTCTGAGGGGAAGGATCGTGTTGAAAATTCTTCGATGCATGCTACCGATTCCACTGGTATGGACATCGCTTCAGGACAAATCGCCATGCCGTTGTACGCCTACGAGTAGTTGGGGGAACTTACAGTTCATTGCGATACGGTCCAGACAATTTACTCAACTCTATAAGATCACTACTTCATTGTTGACTGTTGATTAGTCAGGATATTTTTGTAATCAGTGTAATAAAATAATTACTCAATTCATTAAAAATTATTTCCGTTTTTCGACTTGCGTTGCGTTAAGATATTCTGTGAGCCAATGTAGGTATCACTTATATATACACGTAATTTTGTTTCGGTCAAATACGCTCCAGGTAAGAGCATGTAATTACTCAATGCTTTGTTCCTATCAATGCTGATCAAATAGGCCAAGTGTGAAGCTCCTTGAAACACGTTCATCTGGAAGTACTGTTGTAAGGGTAAAATGCGGCCTCCTGTGAATTCCATTTTATTCCCACAGATACCATGCCATGATATTGCACGAACAGTTAGCACTAATTTTCCAAAATGCGCATTGTGCATGTGCTAATATGAACGGGGAGATTGGTTTTCCAAATGTGTTGGTAATACATAACTTTAGACGCTAAAAAATGGACTGCTAGGAAACGAATTTACTATCGCTGAAAATTAGTCTTATTAGTTATTAGTTACAACGTAATGACGCTACGCTGTAAGTGACGACATAGGTATACTTTTTACACATGGGCTGCCTGCGGGGTGGAATAAGTGGAGCGCTGCAGGTGTAAGCACGCTATGCTTTCTGTCAAGCAGTAAACTCAGTAAGGGACAGTACGGAACAAGTTCATTTGACACAATTACATGCTCCTCTATGAATCATGGCAGTGGTGCAAATCAAGATCGAAAGTGAATTAAGTTTTCACAAACTTTTGCTTTTACAGTGAAGGTCATTTTGTTGGTTTATAAATCTTCGTATTCAAATCGCCAGATTATTTCCTCACGAATGTTTCATTAGTACGAATGTATGTAGAATAGAAAACAAACAATAATCTGTAAATGTTGGGTAGCAATTTATAATTGCAAGACCGTCTCGGGTTTTGAAAACGAAGCAGTGTCAAAGATTATGCTTGTTATTGTCGCTCAGAGGTATTCTGGCGCTGGTGAAGCCACCTTAATTTTTTACTAGAGGCGGGGAGAGAACTGGACCTCTACCATTCATTTATAATGATTCACAAGTATAGACCTACGAATACCTACGTACTACTCAATCTAAGAGTTGGTCAATACAACAAGTGGTAGAAGTGTAGAACGTAATGAACGGAATGTGAACTGGTTATGATATAACACTTGACAGGTATCAATGTAGATACTTGCTCGCCCTTCTATAAAACAAAAATATATGTTTGATTTGCATTGCGCCCTAAAAGCTTTGTTATTCGTGGTATCAGTTTTGAGAGGCGTGGTATGTAATGCTACCATGGGTAAATTAGATATTCATCAGTCCATTCTATTCCAGAGACAGTTCTCAAGTAAATTTGTTTACAAATCTTCACGACACTGTAGCCTTCTATAATTCGGCGGCGTATTACTGCGCGGCGTCGTTCACTTTATTTGGTAATGCCGTTTGAGACTAATGATAAGATTTTGTCCATTTGTTAACATCATAAGCAAAATGTATTGCTTTAAGTAACAAACCGGATATTTTGCTTGTATCTGTTTAAAATAAGCACAATCTGTGCTGCTGTATTACGCTGATAATTAGGGCTTCTCACCAGTATGTACGGGTCTTGATAGACCCATTAAAATGTTGGTCAGAGAAGGAATTACCATTAAATATTCTACCTATATGCGTTTCCTGTATTAACTATCAGTTTCGCAAATCTTCGAATTCGATCCGCTAGACAATTTGCCCGCGATTTCATCATTATTAACTACCGGAAGCATGAAGTGCTTGAAAGGTAGTTATAGCGATTGATCTGTTTGTCTGTCTGTCTGTCTGTCTGTCTGTCTGTCTGTCTGTCTGTCTGTCTGTGTGTCCGTACCCACTCTAACTTCCGTTCACATTGACCGATTTGGACCAAATTTGGTATACATATACCTTAGCCCATAAGGACCTTCCCTATTGATTTTCAGCCATGTACCTCATCCTTGACCAGAAGTATGGGGGTCGGCGTCTTCGAGGTGGCGGGGGTGACCAAGTTGTCAAAAAATTTTATTGTCTTAATCGATGGAGCAGTTCAAGACGATCATTTTTTGTCAGGGCACCATGGGTCAAATCTGTGACCTGGCGGTGGGGTGGGCCGTCGAAGGTATGGGGTCCCCAGTCGTCAAAATATTTTATGCTATAAATCGATGGGGATGGTCAATTTGAGAGACAAAAATCTACTATAATGGTCAAATATGTATCCAAATTTGTTATTTTTGCATTCATCACTCTTCCGGTAGTTATGTATTAAAGGTTTACACCTTACTAGTTATCAATGTAGATATAATGGTATTATAAATAATACATGGCACAAGTGTCAAGTGTCAGGCATATAACACATTTGTGGTTGTCGCCCAGAGATATTCCATCGCTCACACAGCAGCTCAAATGGTTTACTAGTCCCGGGGAGAGAAGATTCTTTTAACTGGCTCATTATACGAAACTTTGACATATTAAATAATAACAATCGTGTATGAAATGTACCATGCTCCAAACCATATACCAGTTAAAAATATTCCTTCCTGCTATGGGAAGCTAATTATGGGTTGGTTGCGATTCTTAGGCAAGGTTTTAAAAAATTGGGTTGATTTGTTGGCCAGAGTGGATGCATATTAATTAAATTTACTTGTTGACAATATATACATGTCAACCCCTGCGTGCAGTCCAGACATTCTATTCGATAGCGTTCGAACAAAACTGACTAATTATGTTGAATATTCAGAATTTTCTTCACATAAGCGCGCAATTGCTCAATACCCTCAAGGATATTGATGTTGTTCGAGATGTGTTGCGTAAAGTATATGATTTGTTCCGATGTAGGCACAATTTATATACATATACACGAAAGGTTGCTTGGGCAGAATTTGCTCAATGTTATAGCATATTCGCAGAAACATTTTTCTGCTAAAATGTTTCTAGATATCTGTTTACGGGAAACTAATTAATGCAAGGTTACGATAATCTGCCATCGATATACATAGGTACATATATATATTTTGACAAAATATTCTCAAGGTAAGAGCATATTTTAAGATATTCAATCACGCAATACTTGCTTCGTTTAAACGCTGAACAAATAGGCAGATTGTGAAGATTTTTGAAACACTTGTTTGAACACAGTGGCAACTGAACCTTGGAATCATGATGGCTGATTTGCCAATTTAGGCACAAAGCAGCAATATATTTATTCTTAACTCATAAACTTGTCCATTTGTTAATTTAACGGGGAGCATGGTTTTCCAAATGTGTTGGTTATAAACCATCGCACCTGAAACGTTAACAATTGGACTGTTAGCAAACGAATTTACAAACGGTGAAGACTTTTCGTATTAGTTTTTAGTGGCAGCGTAAAGACGCTTCGCTGTATATGTGGCAACACTAGCGCTGTGTGAGTTAAATTTGTACACATGGCCAGGCTGCGGGGTGCCAGAAATGCAGCGCTGCTGGAGTCGAGCCAAATATGCTTTTTAACAAGCAAACTCCATAAGCGGCAGTACGAAAGAAGTCTGAACATGAATCTTCGCTTTAGTGCAAATGTCGATAGAACGTGAAGTCATCAGTTGTGAGTCGATAGAACGTGTCGAACTTAAAATTAGATACGATGTCTCAACATTGATTATGTACGTAAATTGATATCGCGTTAGAATTTACTCCCGCCATTAAATCGTTTACATATTTGAGTAAATGATTACAAAAGGAGTATACGCTTTGATTGTATGTCTTCGTGGCGTAATAAAGTTCTTGAATAACGAAGAAGTTCTTCGTAATTGTAAAAATTGAACCGCCAATTCCGAGGATAGAATACTTGCATTCATGACGATGTGGACATGTCAATGCAAACCAATACTTCAACTTTAAAGGATTTGTATCCTGTATCGCCAAATAATGGGCAGAGCTCTCAAATGTAAAATAATTAGTTCGAATTAGAAATATTTATCCCGAGAAATGTTATAAAATATATGACTCCGATGGACTAAAAAATGGAAAGTTGCGACCATTTCCATCTCTTGTAGACTAGACGGCACTTTTGTATAGGCCGACGAGGAGTTGATTGCTTCAACTTAGCATAACATTGGATATCTGATTCCAGCCGAGGAGAATCATTGTGGTTGTATTTTCAATGTATGTATTCAATGTATTTTATATGACTCCGAAAATGAATGTTATCGCATCGAAGAAATAATTTAAGAAATAACGTATTACCTAGAAATTTACTCGTATTTCCATTGCCATGGCCACAAGAAATGCGGCTTGTGTTGGTGCTAACTGGTCAAATATTATTGTACCGGCCAAATGTACGGCTCCGGGTACGATATATAAGTAATAGCAATGCCGCATGACATGCAAAATGCGCGAGACCATATACTAATTAAAAATATACCATGATGTTATGTTTACCTAATTATGGTTTGGCAGCGATTCTCGAGCATGGTTGGTAACAAGTCGGCCCGATTTGATGGCCCGAGTGGGGTTGCTGGATCCACGTTTCGACATGTGCCATTATGAATTCTGAGGGCATTTCTCCGTCTTAAAATTATTACATAAGTGACAGGCAACTTTAATCGAATTTACACAATCACAGTGCATTAATGTCGTCAACCGAGCATACTATATCTACGCAATTTAGTGAATTCCATACGATGAATATTTTTTTTCGGTTATAATAGCATAAAGTATACAATTTCTTCGATGTAGGATTAATTTATATGCATGTACACTCAAGGTTAGTTGGGGAATCTGTGCTCAAGGTAAAAGTATATCTGAAGGCATGTAATTACAAAAAGCTTTTTTCGATAAACCGTTGAGGAGGAAGGCACAACATGAAGTTCCATTGGAATGCCTTGTTTAAAACGTGCTTTTGCAAAGGCAACATACGCCCCCTTGGTTATATGAGAAGCACACTCTGTGCCCATGTTGGCGGACCTTGCATGATTGATAATGTTTCAGGAAAACATCAACTAAATATAAGTTGGTAAAATGCTGAGCAGATTGGAGAAATGAACAGTTTCATTGGACTGAGGTCTCATATTTACGCTCGTGGATTTGATTAAGATTTGAAAATACTAACGCTCGTGAATAAATATTAAATAGGCTCATAAAGATTCCCGTTTTCGACTTGTAGACATGCCATAAGACAACAAACATTCCTTTCGACGCCAATATCTTTGCTTATGACCATTCTAAAAAGGTGGGCATTATTTTTTACAGACCGAAATGTATTCGGTTCTGTAACATTAATTAATTATGCAGTGACGTGCACAATAGTTTATTGATCCGCGACACCCGAAGGAAACGGTTTTGTCTTTTGTTGATGTAATCAGGATGATCTGTTTTTTTTTGTCGCAAAAAAATAAATCGACTGGAGACCACTTATATTTTGGTTGACATTTGAGGTTTCTATCGTAATCAGCATTACGTTTTAATGTGACGGACTGAGAATCGTAACATTTCGAAAATTGTTCTAAAAATTACCAAAAAATTAAAAAATTCTCAGAAACTGATTTACAGTCGATTAATTAAGATGGCATGATATGATTGGGACGCAGTCAATGGGTGCCCAAAGTCAATTGCCATAATTTTACAACGTATTGTATTGACTGGGTTTATTTTCCTAGGCCGCAATTTTCGTTTCCGGAATTTTCGATCCGTAATTTTTGCATTCGCAATTTTCGCATCCGCAATTTTCAAGCCGCAATCTTCGTGCTCCTAGATTAAAATTATATACATACTTGTTTTACCATTTCTATAATTATGGAACCTTCATTTGATTAATTCCTGATTGATTCACCATAAACAGGTACGGAAATGGTGATGTGTAGAGACGTGTCTAATTTGGAAATGCTAATGTAATTTGTTACTCATGTAACCAAGTGAAAGCGTACTAAACGCTATTTTATCATTCATATGTATGGCATGGGAGGTGCTTAAAGTGATCATCAACTACATGCTGAGCAGCTAGAGGTACCCGCTGAGTCGAGCATGTTTCCAGGAGTAAAATATTATGATTATTTCGCATAGTTGTTTGCGTTTGGTAAAAGCAATAACTGGCAAAGTTAATACCATATTAATTCTATATTGTTGTAATGCCATTTTATGTGGAGGCATTAGGTAATGATGTAGGCGACGATTTTGAGGGCTTACGAGCATTTGTGCATTTTATTGCTTGTATTGTTTCGACGAAATCACGAATGCAGTTTTAATGGGACTTTTAAATGCGGTAATGTAATGAGTGGGGTAATACGCATATTTTTATATGCAAAGTTGCGTAGGTAGGTAGTGTATCATGTTGAAGGTCGAAAGACAAATAGCAATAGTTTACGATAGTGTGTATTCGACAAAATGTGTTCCGAATGGTAAAAGTGTGTACAGATTATATTGTTTACAGTACGTAGAAAAGTAACTTTCTCCGGGTGGCATATACACAGGTAGTAAAGTATGGACGTTGCAGCGCAAAGCATCACTATACAACGCTACGTTACCTTATGTATTCTAACTCAGGAAAGTCGTTTCTACCGTTTGCTCAAATTTTATAAACGGGACGATTATAGATGAGACATGCGAGTTTGTTTTGGACTAAAATGTATATAGTCCTAGAAACATTCAGGCAACTCAGGATTCACAGGGAAAACTATCACGACCTGGTTCACATTGTAATGGTTTGGATGTTTGTATTAAAACAGTAAATGTTTCTGTAAGACATTTTCCAATGTGTTTTGTTCTAGAGTATTTTTTGGGGAGATGATTAAAATAAAACGGGTATGCATAATTGCAGCAGAATGCGGCAAGTGAATAGGTACATCTTGCGTGTTTTAATAGATGTAGTTAAGTTAAGTAGTAAATAGTTTTAGGTTGAGGTTTTAATTATCATAATTTTATTGCTATAATATTTAGTACAACCGGAGTGTTACGTTCGTTAGGTTGAATAATATAGTTCCAAAATGCACATTTAGTGTTACATTTCATATACTTAAGTATTTTAAAGATTATAAAATTGTATTCAATGAACTGTATTTATGTAAACATGCAAAATGAAATAAACAATTATAATGATTTTAATTTTTTTATGAAAACATGTTGCTCGTTTTTTTCTGATTTATATACTCATCATTTGTATTGTTGTTTGGGATGAAGATGCATGTAATAAATGTTTTGAACACCGTGGCCACTTTTATAATTTACTCAATGTTTACATTACTTATTATTCGTTAATATTTAAACTTTCAGCTTCAGAATGAGAAACAAATTTAGATACATGTGTGGTTATTTATGAACATCCTCATTTCACTGCATACTTGCTTTATTGCATCACAAGCACATTTCATACGTCACATGCAAATACAAATTTTCATCATCGTGGGACAGAACTGGTTAGTAATAATAACTACAACATTTAATAATTGTCCGCTTCTTCTTTAACAAAATCAGTAGAGGTGCACAAACTATCCTTTCTTCAGTACTCAACTTGTCCATGATGCTGGCTTCCGGATCATCCTCCGTTACGCACTGCTCCTCCTATGAGAAGGTACAAGACATTTGAAAATGAAAATCGGTCGTAAAACATTTGCACCAATTTTAATTTTTTTCACATACAAAATCAAATATGAATACTAAAGTACAAATATTATACCATCAACACAGCATATTCTTCCTCGCCATCATGGTCATCATCAAAAGCCGCATCTCCAGCAGCTTGTTTAATTCTTCCACTTTCAGTTCCCAGATAAGCCTTTTATCCATCAGAACCTTCAATTTCTGCGCCAGCACCTTAACTGCCACAGAAATTTTTGTTCTGCGCCACTTCTAACCATTTCGTCCTCGACAATTCAATCAAGCTTTTTGGTGAGACTTTCCTTTGTGGACCAATCCGGAACTGGATGATTTACTCCAAATAAAATGGCAAAAAAGTTTGTTTTTCTTTAATTTTTTACAGCTCTTCTTTCTTTCTCAGACATCTTTCGAATTTGCGGCCAAAGGAAAACACAAGTGCATGCATATATTATCCTTATATCCAGCTATTAGCAATTATTATACGTGACGTTTTCCTTTTTTCAGTGAGTAAGTCTTTTATAACTCAAAGTTTATATTATATCACTTGCCAAAGCATATGTATCCTTGCACCATCTGCATGACAGTGTGTAAGCAGATCCAATCAAAGCAAAAAGAAGTACTTGGACAAAGTTCCAATGTCATCCAGTCATGCAGTACAATATCCGTACACTTACTGCCCAAGTATATGTTTTTTGAGAATATAATTTTTGCAATCTACCCTGTGTGGAGAATAACATTTGTACTCAATCAATCATATCAGATTTAGTTCACTTTTGCAAATTCATTTTTTGCTTCACAAGCAATGTAGTAGATTCACTTTTGTTGCTGTAAGCAAACTGGATGTATGCTGTCATTGAGTGTTATGTTTGTGGTGGGATCAGACAGCTTAAGATATTTTAAACATAGCTCAGACTCATTCAAATCCTTATCAATTTGAAACGTCAAGGGATAACTGCTTAACGTGTTGATCCTGAGTACTACCGTGTAGTGGTGGGAGGTACTGACCTGCTCCTTGCAATTTTGTGGACAGTTATTATTTGTGGTGGGTCAAGTGATAAGTATTTAATTTTACTTCGGTAAGTACCTTAGAATAGGGCTTTACCCATCGTTTAGGTTCAAGCGAAACATCCGGAATGACTTTGAAGCGATAACGAGTTATTGGATAATTACTATGCCAGATAATAAGGCAATGAATAATAACATTACAATGAATTGCACCATCGTTTTTTCTGTCGAAATAGGTAGCACGGCAGAATGGGATGTATGTGGAAAATGCCAGGGATCCGACGGGACAGAAATTATTTCTGGTAGGACAAGTGGCATGTATTTAATTTAATTAATCACCGTAAACAGCAAGGCAACAATTTAGCCTCTGCATGGTTCGGAAATGCTATCTAGTTACGGGATAATTAATATACCTGATAATGACGAGAAACATGATTACATGCAAACATTTCATCAGTTCATTATTATTTGTTCTTTAGGATCAACTGACGCTGCAGAATGGGGTTTAAGTCCAAAAATACCAAAGATCCGGCGAGACAAAAATGGTTGGCGTTTGGAACTGACTCCATAGCGGTACTTAGCTCAATTTATTTAATTTGTTTTTATCTCGAGCAACATAACCGAGCCGTATTTAAAAAAAATCTATTTCTATACTTATATTGTAATGTTTTTAGGTTTCTACGCCCGAGACGAAACAAAGGGTTGAGGGACGAATAAGAGAACTGCTGCAGGTTGATTCGCCTTCAAAATCAATCCAAGTCAAAATAGAACGATTTGTTTTTAACGTAGGCGACGGCTTACAAACATTTGTTTATATATTTCTTTTGTTGTTTTGAAAAATTAATGAAAGCGGTATCAAAGGACCTTATATAGGTCGTAATGGAATGATTGGGGAATCATGTATATTTTTATATTTTAAAATTGCCTAGGTAGGCAGTGTGGCGTACTGAAAGTTGAAAGACAAATTGAAATCCCTTATGATGGTGATTATTTGACAAAATGAGTTCCGCGTGGTGTAAACGTATTCGGGTTATTCTTTGGCTATGGTAAATTGTAAAATAACTTTCTCTGGGTGGCATATGTACAGGTAGTAAAATATCGACACTGCAATGATTACGATCACTGTACAACGCTACAGTACCTCATGCAAATTTAATGAAGAAAAGTCGTTTCTACTTATTGCTCAAATTGTAAGTGTGGTACGATTATAAGTGAGAAATGCGAGTATGATTTTGGACTAAAATGTATATAGTTCCAAAAGCATTCAGGCAACTCAGCATTTACAGGGCAGACTATCACGACCTGGTTCACATTGTAATGGTTTGGATTTTTGTATTAAAACTTTTGAAAGTTTCTGTAAGGTATTTTCCAATGTGTTTTGTTCTAGAGCATTTTTGGAGGCGAGTAAAGTAAAACTGGTATGCAAAATTGCAGCCGAATGCGGACAGTGAATACGCACATCTTGCGTTCCACTAGTTGGGTGCAGTTAAGTTACGTACTACTAGATAGTATTAAGTTGAGATTTTAATTACCATAACTGTATTGCTACAACAGTTAGTACCAACGGTAGAATATATTAGTTAGGTTAGATAGTAGAGTTCCAAAATACCTGTATTCCTACATTTATTTTCCATAAGAATTTTTTTTCCAAGTTGTATTCAATGAAATGTATATGGGTAGAGATACAAAATAAAATAAAGAATTATATTGATTTCAGTTTTTTCAGTTTTCAAAATTTTGTCGTTTGTGTTTGACTCATTGCAATATGAACTCATATTTTTTATTAAGTAAATTCCGTCATGATTATGTATGCAAAAATAGATTCACAATATACACCGCAACCAATCTCATCATTTACTACATGCTCACGGCACATATTTTGATGACCACCAACATCCATCCTCTTTATTATAGAGTATTCGGAACGAAGACGACCCTCATTATCCTCTACTTTTTTGCATGCCACTCATTTCAGCCATCAATGACCCGGATTATCTCCTGACGATACCTTTGATATTAAGATATATATTGGCGATAATATAGCCATTGAATTGTAGTTTTCTCAATGTGACAGGTCGTGGGATGTCGCCGATTCAGCCGCATCATGGTGGCCTGCAAGTGGTGCCCTATTACAGGAGAAACGTTGACTTCTGGAATACATACGCGACCAGATTAGATGCACGAAAATTGCAGGAGCCACAATAGTTACAGCATGATAATATATCTTGGCCTACAATCGCACAATTATGTGATGGCTATAGAAATACATTCATCGCCACAATTACTATGAAATATGTCATCGAGAAATTACAATTAGGGTTCTCCTTTCCTTTGGGGACTTGGAGGTTATCATCGTCCAGGAAGGGAAAATTCTCCTTTGCTTCCATTGCGCGACCGAGATCAAGGGCGCGGGTGAAACGGGGGTAAAATGACCTCTCCGTTTTGGAGGCGATGGAGAAAGAGATTTGGAGTCACATCATGGGCGTTCCAGTTTCTATGGGAGTGGATCCAGGGCCGTGTTCCAAGGCCTTTCCCACAGCCAGTTACACATGTTCGAGAAGCAGAGTGCACACCGGAAGGAGATGGACGCTAAGCTCGGGGCGGGTTTGGTGGAGGCGAAACTGGAGGGAAGAGAGGGAGTGGGGGTAGAAGGAGGACAACTGATGGTAATCGCCTTTGGTAACATTTGAACCTCCAGCGTTTCTTTGTGGCTCCATTTGGCAGCAGATATTGTTTTAAAAAGAATTGAGGTAATGGTGGAACGTAATTCTGATTTAATAAAATATTAATAAGATATATGCATTTATTATGCGCATAGAAAATTGTTTTGGAGATATATTGACAATTTTAAGAAAAAAATAGAAATAAGAATAACGCGTCATTGAACAATTCAAATCCCCAATTTTGCATTGATACCATCACCTAAACTACACCAACATAACATTACATTTCATTACATCTATTTTACCTATTTATTATTTACTCCATACATTATTTATTACTTGTTGCATATTAAAACTTCCGTTCCTAGGTATCAAACGAATTAAAATACATGCGTGATTGGTCGTGCGCGTTCGCATATCACCGCCTGCTTCTTATGTATCAGAAGATATACATTTCACAGCTCACATGCAAATAAAATTGCTCACATTTCATTGACCTACGTTCATGGTTTAAAAAGTATCCAAACCTAAGCAACATTTAACTCACAAATTATAACATACTTTTAGCAAGCAGTTTAAAAAAATGGCAACACATTCTCAAGTCGAACGAGCAAGAAGTTTGGAGCAACCGTCGCCGTACTGAATAATCAACACGGTTTTCTTAAAATTGAACTTGGACATAAGAAAATCCTGGGATGCTATATTGCTGTATACCTACATAAAATCATCAGGGGACAACCTCTTTATAATATTTTCAAGTACTTGATAATCTTCGGCTTCTTTTTATTAGTACAGGTGATGTACACAACGATCCATTATTCTGCAATATATCCTGGTTATTGCCCTCCATGATGTTAGTTTTACGATGATCCATCGCAACGTCTTGCTCGTCCTGTAAGGAAATACAAATCACCTGCATATTCAAATCTGAGGTAGAACTTGACAACGATCTTATTTTATATTTTACACCGAAAAAACATACAAGCAGTATTGTATACATATATGTCATCAACTCAGAAGATTATAGCACTTAATCTCATCTAGCAGATCCGTACAGAAGACACACCCCAATACAAAGGCAGGTGATAGGAATCTCAGCTAATTCGACGATTATGGCAAATCGGCTCCTGTAATTTATTGAATATTTATTATGCTTTCACTTAATAATGGGCACATATGAGAATAGCTCGATTACATATTATGCTGGACTATCGACCTTTTAATAAGGAATATTTCACTACATACCGTTTCCGAGCCTCTTTCCCATTTGGTCTATCACAATCCCTAAAGAAATGCTCACTACATTTCGGGGAAACGGCACAGCAATCTTTAAACTTATGGTATTTACTCATGTCAGAGATGGCTTGTTCAGGTTAGCTACACAAATAACTCCACTTGGGCACCACAACAGAAAACGCTGTCGTCAGAATATATGTTTGATATTTCGGCGTTAGTACAGATGTATTCTGAAAATGAGATCGCAGAAAAAGATAATTAGCTTTTAATCCAAAATTGAATGGTAGCAATTTAATATGTATGAATAGGAAACATCATAACGAGCCGGGATCTTCCATCGCAATTTTATGTCTACATTATGAAGAAGTGCACCATGTAACTTCAACTTGAGTAAGTTTGCACTCGATGTCATTAAACATTAACATTTACTTGGCTCTTTCATATATTTCCTTACATACATATAAATGGTATCTACTAGTAACCAGACGTATTTATATATATTTTAACTAACCAAACTATTCTGACGCAGGTGTATGATGGACATGCGCGGAAAGAACATGCAGAAAGTTGCATCCTACAATAAATTTTAGTTGGTAGACAATCCTTTTTTCAGTCGAAACGATCTTCTGCTGGGTTTCAGAGTTTCTGGACCTTCCTTCTGGTAACCGAAAAATTAACAAGTGATGTCGATAAATAATATCCAATGTTCCGTCCTTTTTGTCTATTACAATATATAATTTGCAAGGAGATAATTTGCGTAACTTTACCATAATATATTTTGCTGTCCGTGTTTCGTTGTAGACAACGTATTAAGTAATGTATCTCACAATGCTTGTCAGCTCGTTCGGTCAGAACGAGATCCGATCAGCTATGGTCTTTGGTGAATTGGTTACACTGGACGTGAACTCCTGAAACAATTAAACACACGAAATTGTCAGTTACCAGGATTGAGTAGAAACAAGAACAAATTTCAAAGAATAACAACAACACACACGGAAAATATACAAGTAGTAATTAACAACTATACATCAACACATCCTTTCACAATGAATAACATCTCAACAAAAAGTGCGCTAAAAGTTCATTTGAAAAATAGATCCTGGAATACAGCTGACAGTTGATGAATTAGTCTCTGTGGTAGCAGTCTTTAGAGACTATGTGTTGCAGTTAGTGCAGCTCCTGCAAGACAACCGGTGAACTAGAAACCAGAATGACGTGAGGCCCAAAAGCATATTTGAATAGAGTAGTACGTGCTAACGTTTGCAATTATATCAAGCCAGTAGCAATTCCCTAACATGACGTTTTCCTTCTCTCAGCAAGCAAATCTTATATAACATCAACTGAATACCATACAATATAACCAAAGCATATATATCCCTGCGGCTTCTACATGACGGTATGCCCAACAGATGCAATATTGCAACACAGAAGTAACTAAAGAACTTCGCAAAAGTCATTCCTGTGTGCAGTACAATATCCGCACACTTCTGAAGCAAATATTTCACGAATCCATTTCATGGAAACTGCTCTGTAGAGAAAAATAGTTATGCCCATATTATCATATCAGATGTAGTTCACATTTGCAAATGCATTTTTCGCTATACATGCAACGTAGCGGATTTGCAAGGCCTGTTGCAAATTGGCTCAATGTATTTTGTCATTGAGGGTGAGATTTGTGGTGGAAGAGGTAGCTAAATTTATTTTAAGCAGAATTCAGAGTTCTTAAATTTCCTATCAATTTTAAACGCCTCTTAACTGTGCAACTGATTGTGAATAGCTGATTAATAACTTGATCATGAGTACAAAGCTATCAGCTAAGAGTTTGGCGAGAAAATGGCTTGGACACAGATCATTTAATGTGCCACAATTTTGAGTTTTACCGTTCCGTGATGGGAGGTATTGACATGTTCCTTGAATGGATGTTGTGGAATGCAATTATTTCTGGTATGTCAAGTTATAAATATTTAATTTAATACCAGTAGTATATTATAGCTTCTGAATAGATTGGATGAATTAAGAGTTGAAGATAACTAAATACCAGATAATGTGGAGAAAAGTAATCACATAATAATTAATTGCATCGTTATTTATTCCTTAGAAATGGCTAACACTGCAGAATGAGGTTTATGTGCAAACATTCCATGGGTCTGAGTGGACAGAAATGATTGGCGTTTGGAGATGACAGGATCGCGGTATTTAGCTAATATATATTTTTTAATTATTTGGAGCAACATATTTTAACAAGCTGGATTTAAAATACCCCTTTCCATATTTTCATTGTGATGTTTTCAGATTCCTGCACCAAAGACAAAATAAATCGGTTGAGTGATGAATAACAACACTTCTGGGGATTAATTTACCTCCTTAATCACTCCAAGTCATCACCAATCTTATAGGATGTTTGCTTCTGTTTGGTGCCGTCTTTCATCAACATCTTATATTCCAAAAAAATAAACAACGATAAGACTAGCTACGTGCGGTATTACATCGTGGAGTTGATGTTGCGTTTATTAGCATTCGATTGTATTTACATATATTGTGATAGGTCAGCGAGTCGGGTGTATGTGAGTGTATGTATTGCGCCCATTTTGAATCTAAAGTTGACAGAGAAAGTAGGATCATGAGTGAGGTCGAGTTCATGTAGTAGAGACTTACCTATTATTCGTAATTACTTTGGTCCCTGTTTTAGAACTAATCCAATAAGTAAAAGTATGGCAGTTGGTAAATACGAGCATTTTGATACTACCTATTGTATTATGTTTCAAAAGTATACCTCACTGTTTTAATGATATTAGAATGCGTGTTTGAAGCTATGCAAACAGTTTGCTGTGGCTGAAGGTTTTAAATGTTATGACATTTGCTTAAATGAAATGGAATGCTATCTCTTGTACCACAGACATACAATTAGCAAAAACTTGTAAAGCACGGTAATAAGGACGGCTATAATGATCTAGGTAACATTTTAGAAACCCGTTTATGTTTCAATAATAAATATGCAACGCTGAAATGATATAAATGTTAACTTGAAGACTTTTTAAAAAAATAATTCAATATCGAACATGATTTCATAAGCTAGGATATTGCCTCTTTAAGATAATTGTAGTACACATTGTAATTAATAAATGTATATTTGGTCACACCATGATTTAGTCCATGTTTTAAGCATTGTGTGTATTAGTAACACTGTACAAGTAGTGACAATAGTTACCGACAATAGTTGTGAGTTAAAATGTTTTGAGTGGGACGCGGACAAGACAGATATTCTTAGTTAAAATTATAGAATGAATTTATCTTATAAATGAATTATTGTATAAAGTGGTTCCGATGTAATAACAATAAAATATATGTTTTAAATGTTTAATTTTGAATAATGTGGAATATATAACAATTTTACGAATAAAAGTAACACATACTGGAATAATATACATACCTACAACTGTATCGATAGATGATGGTTTTTGCATCTTAAGTAACTACTTATTATTACACCCTTAAATTATTTATTGTTCGTTCATTGTTAAAACATGCAGCTTCTGACCGCGAAGCAAATTTAGATACAAGCATGATTTTATGAAAATTCTCCTTTCACTACATACTTGGTTGATTCCATCACAAACACATTTCATAACTCGCATACATATAAAATTGCTCTCTGTTGGTGCATTGTCTTTGACTACAAAGACAAACGTTTAAGTTCAAATTTACATAGTTTTAATGTTTGTCACAAGGAAAACAGCTCATTGTATAACATTCTAATTGTTTTCACTACACCAGCTTTTAGAAAAATCCCTTTAACAATGGCGAAAACATTCTGTAGTAAAAATAATTTAACATAATGACAGTGCTGGTGTTTCCTTAATAGCTACCCAAAAAGTAATTCATTGCTTAACTTTATATGAAACACTTTCTAGAAATATTACTCTTCGTACACATTATTATATTTGCCGTTTCCAAGCTATTTGAGTATGTTCCGCTGCATATAATGTGAATTGGCTAAGAGTCATTGCTGCCACCGGGTCCGTGGTATGTTGTGGAAGACGATAATTCCTTCGAGTATCTGTAATAATTTCAAAAATTCACTCACTGACCAAAACTTTCAAAAGAATATTTCTAACCACACGGCAGAAATATATTAACGAAACCACTTACAATTTCAAGGCTCTCGTCGCCTTCATCTTGAGCGCCTCATCTTCCGGAACCAATGTCCGACAGAACAAGAAAAGCTGCACGGCGGCGTCAGCAGTAAACCAGTTTCTTGTTTTATCCAATAACAGCCTCCTCATGAAAGTCTCCAGACGAAAAAACTCATACGTGTGTGCGGCCCGAAACAACTCCAACGCAACAGCACAGTCCTTCTCGGCAATTTGAACGTCGCCATTATACAGAAACTTGAGCAGGGCATTCACACCCGATTCTGTCATTTCGGCCAGTTCAATCATCCCATCCCGCCGCTGCTTGGAGCCCTCCTGCAAAATTTCATGGAACACTCGACTCTGGCAGACAAGATAGGATGGAAAGACCGGAACTCTGGCTCCGCCCTTGCACAAAATGTGCAGCTTCAATGAACCCTCCCTCTTGGTCGCCATTTTCAAGGAGGTGAATGGATGTCGTGGATTCTTCTTGTGCCAATACTCTCCACTGAGCACACCGTCAGGGATGGCAACTTTGACGGTTACACTGACGTAAAAGTTTTTTTCTTTCCTTAAATTAGCAAAGTACTTGACCGGAAACTCCATGGCGATGTCCTTGCAGCCAGATCTTGTCCATATTGTCATGTCTGCAAAGTATTCCAATTGACATCTATCCTCAACAGAGACAATCTAACAAGAGTACCTGATTTTGGCGTATTACTCAACTTACCTCCAGAGGATATGTAGCAAAGCGGAGTGCGTACTCCTTCAGCGTTCTGTTCAACAACAAGAAGTTTGAGTTTAATTAAAGCTGCATGATCAGAGAGTTCCCGAAGCGCCTCCAGGTAATTCCCCGATACCGTACTGATTAGATGAGCGTGTCCCTGGAAACTCGTTTTTGAGTCGGTTAGGGTTGGAGTAACTCCAATTTGCAAATGTATCCTGTACAAAAAAATGACAAAACATTGTTTTCAGGTTGGAAATCACATCAATAGTGAAAGCTGTATGTGGTCATTTTATTTTAAAGCGGGGTCATACCTTGACGGACTTTCATTTAATTTCCCGTTGGATTTGTAGTAATCTTGGAGAAGCGCTGTTAGTCGAGAACACTTTTCAGTTTCGGTTTCATCTTGCGTGCGTGGTAGTATAGTTGTCTCAAAAGGAACCTGCCGAGAAATCCATTCCATGCAACTTTCACCGGCAACTTTGGGATAATTTTGCTCTTCGACAATGGAGATTTTACAATCTTTTACAAGATAAAACTTCATCGCACTGAAGGATGGTAAGACCTGCTCTAGACGGAGTGAAGTTACACTTGATAATCTGGAGATTTGGTACATGTATTTGTTCCGCACCGCAACAATTTGAAAGTCTTTGATTATCCTTCAAATTACACGTCACTCGTAACCTGTTTTGAGAGCCGAAATTTTGCCCATACTAATAATTTAGCTCAGTGACAGATATAAAAGATTTTTATGAAAACTTGTTACTTGGAGTATAAAATAGAAGTACATTCAAGGAATTTAGATTTGATAAAGTCTACTTGTGACAAAAATGATCTCGTTTTCACTTTCCACACCAGCACCGTTAACGTATCGGTTATTGTGAAGTGAACTTGCAATACTTGTTGCTTCTCTACTCAACCAAAATATATGAACGTGAATATAGTTAGTTCAGAGCGAAATACCTGCTGGGTTCAGAGCCGATGTGCTGAAGTTATTACAGCTCCTGCAAGACGACAGGTGGATTAAAAACCAGAGTGACGTGAGGCCCAAAAGCGTAATATAAACTCAGCGGTACGTGCCAACTTTTGCAATGCCTTAACATGACGTTTTCCTTTTCTCAGGAAACCAACCTACATGACATCAACTGTATATTACATAATATTAACAAAGCATCTATATCCTTGCTCCTTCTGAATGACCATATGCCCAATAGCTCCAATTATACAGCAAAGAAATAACTAGAGAACTTCGCAAAGTCATTCCTAAGTGTAGTACAATATCCGCGCAGTCCTGGAGCAAATATTTTACGAATATATTTCATGGAAACTGCTCTGTATAAAAACATTTCTACCCATATCATCATATCAGATGTAGTTCACTTTTGCAAATGCATTTTTCGCTATATATGCAATGTATCGCGAAGGTTGCTGCAAATTTGCTGAATGCACTTTATCATTGAGGTTGAGATTTGTGGTGGGAACGGATAGCTAAAGTCATTTTAAACATAATTCAGAGTTCTTAAATATCTTACCTATTGCAAACTCTCTTCACTGTGCAACTGATTACTTACTTGATCTTGAGTACAAACGTATGAGCTAAGAGATTAACGTGAAAATGGCATGTATTCAGATAATAATATGTGCCACAATTTTGAGTTCTATCGTTTCGTGAAAGTAATTACTTCCGGTAGGTCAAGTTATAAGTATTTAGATTAATATCACTCAAATATTTTGATTTTAGATTGATTTGATGAGTTATGGATAATTATTACGCCAGAATATGAGAAAAAATAATCACATAGGTATTAATTAATTACATGGTTGTTTGCTCTTTAGAAATAGCTGACACTGCAGAATGAGATTGATGTCCAAGCATTCCAGGGGTCTGACTGGCCAGAAATGGTTGGCGCTTGGAGATGGCCGGATCAAGGTACTTACATTAACGTATTTAATTGTATTGCTTTTGAGCAACATTAACGAACATTTAGTTACTCTTTTAACAACCTAGACTCTAAAAACTTTTTCCATTTATATTTTGATGTTTTCAGATTTCTGCGCCGATGACAAAAAGTGGGTTCAGGGATGAAATGCAAAACCTCTACAGATTAATTTCCTCCAAAATCAGTCAACGTCAGTACAGAAACAGATCACAATGTTATAGGAGGATAGCTTCTGATTCACGCCGTCTTTCATCAACATCTCAATTTCGAAGAAGAGGAATAACGATAAGACAAGCTGTTTGCGGCTTTATAAACTGGAATGGTTGTCGAGTTTACTAATATTCCATTGTATTTACATATATATTGTGATAAATCAGCGAGTCGGTTGTGCGTGTGTTTATTTGTTGTACCTATTTTGAATCTAAAGTTGACTGACAATGAGTTATGAGAAGTAGGATTATGAATTAAGTTCAATTCATATAGTACAGCCTTACTTATTTTTACTTTATTCCCTCTTTTAGAACTAATCCAAAGCTAATTATGTTCCAGTTGCTAAACACGAGCATTATGAGACTACCTGTTGGATTATATGTTTCGAAATAAAAGCAAAAACGAAAAATGTATTAATGTAGTCTCCCGTCCCAAAATATTGCTCAGTAATTTTATGATATTATAAGGCGTTTTGTAATCTATGCAAACTGTGTTCTTTTGTTGAAGGTTTAAAACGTTATAATATGTACCTAAACGAAATGAATTGTTGTCTCTTGTATCACAAACTTACAATTAGCAAAAACTTGTAAAGCACGATAATAAGGAAAGGTTATAATGTTCTAGATAACATTACTACAAATCAGTGGATATTTCACCAATGAACATGCAGCGCAGAAATGATACAAATGCTAGCTTGGATTTTTTAAAAAGAATTAAACATCGAACATAATTATTTATGCTAGAATATTTGCCTCTGGATTATAATTAATATCGACATTACAATTAATAAATGTATACTTGTTCGCAGCATGATTTATTCCGTTTTTAAAAGTGTGTTGGTATTGGAAGCGCTGTACAAGCGGTGATAGTAGCTACGACATTTGTGATAGAAAATGGTTGGAGTGGAACGTGTACTGCACAAGTATATTTAGCTAAAATAATAGAATTAGTTTATCTGATAATATAATTACAACTGTTGTCTATTTGCATACATTTAGCAAGTAGTGTCCAATACAGCATAATTTTAAGTGAAAGCAATTTGCATTACATGAATATTTGCCGCGATATAATTTTTTTGCATTTTGTAATTTACCACAAAATTTTTGGAAACATGTATGACAATAGGTGAGCTCTTTATTTTAATTTCCGTCCGACTACACATAATATATTGTTGACAAATCACGCAATTTTATAAAGTGTAATAAAATATAAGTATACAATTCTTAAAATTGAATAAAGTGTAAAATGTTGACAATTTTTTAATAAAAAACAATTGCTATGATAATATACATACCTACTGCTGTACTGATAGATGCTGGTCTTTACATCTGAAATAACTACTTTTTATTAAGTCCTTACATTATTTATTGTTCGTTAATTATAAAAACATTCAGCTTATGATCACGAAGAAAATTTAGATACAAGCATGATTTTATGAACATTATCCTTTCACTACATACTGGTTGATTTCATCACAAACATATTTCTTAGCTCTCAAATAAATACAATTGCTAACTTGTCACTGACTTATCTGTAGGTACATTGTCATAAACGTATCCTAAGAGGATCAGCATTTAACTCGCAAATTATAACTCAATTTATGTAAGCAGATTACAGTTCGCAAGTCGTACTCAAGACGAACAATTTTTTTTACGTAACCTACGCTGATCTGAATATTCTAAATGTTTTTTTATTCGTGCTACTCTTCTCCATACCTACGTAGAACCATCATGGGAGAAAGTGGTCAATAATAGTAATTACAACACTTAATAGTTTTTGGCTTCTTCCTTAACAAAATACAGCATATGTGCACAAACAATCCTTTATTCTGGACGCTGTTTGTCCTGATCGTCGTCATCCATGGTGTTAGCGTCCTGATTGTCCTTCGATGCGCCTTGTTCATCCTGTGAGAAAATACAAATCACCTGGAAATTAAAATCGGCTCTAAAACACTACAAAAAACAAGAATTTATATTGTAAACAGAAAACAACAAATATAAATTTTAGATACGAATATATATACCATCAACTCAGAAGATTCCTCCTCGTCAACGTGGATCTCATCCAAACCGAGTTTTTCCAAGTCCTTGTTGAATTCTTCCACCTCCAGATCCCACTGCATCCGTTTCTCGACCAAGACCTTCAATGTCTTCATCAACAGCTTACAAGCATCAGAGTCCAATTTTTTGTTTGGTGTCACAGAGTCTTGGGACTCCTTCCTTGACACTTCTTTCAGCTTTTTGGTGAGCGATTTTCCTTTTTCCACTAATCTTGCTTGGGAAGCTTCATTCAGCGTGAAGTTGGCAAAATGTATTCGTTGCTGAGTTTCCACAGGATTTTGTTGTTCTTGAACTTCTTTCTCCCCAATTGGTTCTTGATGAACAATATCATCTGTTGCAGTATTTTGCTCCATACGCTGCTTGCACTGAAGCACCTGCTGCTTTTTCTCTTGGAACAACATTCTCAACTTCTCGACATTCTCCTTCTTCTTCACCAAATACTCCCGAAACTTGTCTTCATCCAAATCGCTTTTGTTAAAAAGTTCTTGCAATCCTTTGTCCATGGACATGTCCTCCTCCAACAATGTTTTCATTGTACTAGCAAATTGCTTTTTTGATTCAGACAACATTATCAGGATTTCAAACTGATTTTCGTCAGGACGGAGTTGCATGCTTTCGAGCAAGTCTTCGTTGTAGATTTTGCTCCTGAACTCGGCCATTTCAGCACGCTTCTTGTACAGCACCTTGCTTTCCAAATCAGCATGTGTCATGTCAAGTTGAAACGAGAGCACTCGCGACATGGCTCGCTTGATTGTCTTTTTCAGCATAAAACCAATTGGATAAACCCTAAAATTTTCCAGAAACTTTTCGCATTTATCCGCAAAGGAACTGCATGCTTCTAACAAGTCCTCGAGATTTTTTGCTTCTAAATTTCTGCACTCAAACTCACTAGTCAGTTTTAGAAACTTGAGCTCAATTTCTAGCACTTCTGAGGTCTCTTCGACGCCCATTTCTTCCCAGTTCCTTTTACGAGATGTACTCCCACCAGTCGGCACCTCTAAGGTCGCCGCCTCACAGAGGTTTTCATCTACACTTGGTTTTGAGTGGGGAGGTTGAGCTGATGCCATCGTATATCCTGAAAAATGTATTATCCGATCAATGAAATTGTTTTACATTCACTCGAGTAGAACTTTTCAGTTTGTGTGCAGTTCGAATTTCCACAGTGTATAGTATTTTATTCCGAATTTGGCAAAATATCACAGCCCGAAAATAACCAAAATCACTAATAGTCAGTAACGATTTTGAAATCGAAATCAATACTCAGCTGCGATCACCACCAAACAAACATAGATGATGGTGCCGTCTTTTGACTAAACTTACTATACATTATACTGAACAACAAAAGTAGTTGGAAATTTTCTACCCAAGTAAAGCCTATGCATGTATTTATATCTTCCTTGTATCCAGCTATTAGCATTGTATCCATAACGTGACGCTTTCATTTTTTCTGCAAGGAAATCTTACATAATAACACCCATATATTAAGTAACTTAACCAAAGCATATATATCCTTCTGCATTCTGCATTGCGATATTTCAAACAGATCCAATCATACAACATAGACATAAGTGAACAATCTCGCAAAGTCAATCCGGAGCGCAGTACAGTATCCGCATACTCCTCCAGGCCCTGGTATATATATTTTTGCGAGTACATTTCTTTCAACATATGTTGTGTGGAGATTAACGTCTGTGCTTATACTATCATATCAGATGTGTTTCACTCGTATATATTATACTGCACAATGAGAGTAGTTCCGAAGTAGAGCATAGGTGTGAACATATATTTTGCTTATATCCAGCTATTAGCAATTCCTTAACTTGTTATCCCTTTCTCAGCAAGAAAATCTTATATAACATCAATTCTATATTAAATAATATAACGAAAGCATATATATTCTTGCTCCTTCAGAATGACGGTATGCCCAATAGATCCAATCATACAACACTGAAGTAACTAGGGGAATTCGCAAAGTCATTCCTGAGTGCAGTACAGAATCCGCACACTCCAGAAGTACATATTCAGCAAATATATTTCATGGAATCTGCTTTGAGTGGAGAATAACATTTGTACTCAAACTATCATATCAAATGTAGTTCACTTTTACAAATGCATTTTTCGCTATACGTGCAATGTAACAGATTCGCAAAGGTTGCTGCAAATTAGATGAATGAATTTTGTCATTGAGTGTGAGTTTTCTAGTGGGAAGAGATAGCTAGAGATATTTTAAACATAATTGAGAAATCTTAAATATCTTATCAATTTCAAATATCTTGTTTGTAAATATTTAATAACTTGATTGAATACAGCCCTATGAGATAAGAGTTTTATCGTGAAAATGGCTTGGATTCACATTAAAGGATATATGGCAATTTTTAGTTCTACCATTTCGAGATGGAAGATATTGACATGTTCCTTGAAATGTTGTGGACACTTATTATTTGTGGTAGGTCAAGTCATTAGTATTTAGTTTAATTAAAGGAAGTTGTAAGCCGATGTTTTACCATTTGGAATGGCTTGGAAGTATTAACCAGTTACAAAATAGTTAATCTACCGCATAATGAGGCAATGAATTATTACATACTAATGAATTGCATTATTATTTTTTTCGAAATAGCTAGCACTGTGGAATGTGGTTTATGTGGAAACATGCCGGGTCCGAGTGTACAGAACTGGATGGCGTTTCGACATGACTACTCGGCGGTACTGAACATACCTCTACTTTTTAATTATTTTGGTTTCAAGCAAGATAAACAAGTGTTTATTTTGATCACCAGCTGAATTTTAAAAAATACCTTTTTATACTTTTATTTTGATGTTTCCAGATTTCTACGCACAAAAACGAAGAAAACTGTTGAGAATGAGTGAGTAAATATCAGAAGATTAATTTAGCTCGAAAATCATCCCGAGTCTACTGAGAAACGTACCTTACTATTGGTGGATGGTTACTGATGCTCGATGCCGCCTTTCATCAATACCACAAATTCCAATAATATGGATAGCCATCAGACTAGCTCAGTGCGGCATTGTAATCTGTATTGGTCATCGCCCTAATTAACTTTCCATTGAAATTATATTGCTTGAAATCATCTAGTCGGGTGTATATGGGTCTATTAATTGTACACAACTTAAATTTAAAGTTATCTGAAAAGGTTGGTTCATGAGTGAAGCCCATCTTAGTATATTGCATGCTTCTTATTACAGATTATTGAATATCCGCCATTTAAACTATTCCAAAAAATTAAACTTTTTGTCCTTGATAGACGTTTCAATCACCACGAGTTTCCCACAACGACAACTTTTATATTAAGATACATATTGATAGCAGCAATAACCCCATTGAATTTTTATTTGTGCTTATTGTCTCAGGTCGGTGGTGTGACTGCTTCAGCAAGGTGCCCTACAACCGGCACTACCTTACTGGCGTAACGATGATCTCCACAATATATACACGACCGGAATTTATGTGTATTAAAATGGCTGAAACATCCGTGTAGGTATGGCAATATCACTTACAATTACTCAATTATGCATTTATTACAGGAATATATTTATCGCCATTTTATAGTTGTTATTCTTTATGTCGTTTCTAGTTGAATGTATTCGAGGAATCAATTCCGGATTGCGTCCAATTGTCTCCAGGCACTGATCAAGTCAGAGCTGGACAGGAAAAAATGCGCTCCTCGTTCTCAATGCGACGGAGACGGGGATCCGGGATCACATGCTCGAGCGGGAGTATGCGGACGCCAAGCTGAGGGGGGGGGGGGGTTTGGTGGAGGGGATATCTGAGGCAACGGAGGGAGTGGGTGGGGAAGGAGGACAACTCCATTGCCTCCGTCTCTCTTGCTTGGAGGCCATCTTGGTAGTTCATTCCATCCATCTCCCCCGCCATCACGATGAGTCGCCCTCAGTGCCAAGTTAAATTAATTAAAATTAAATCAAAATTTCGGTCAAAGTTTATGCCATACGGTGTCATTGTGTGAGCTAAATGTGAGCGTCGTAGAATTGCCTCTATGTTTGTACATTTTGTAGCTGGAAGGGAACACTAGAAATGAATTTATGTACCCTCCTGTCCCGAAATATTTTCGACTGATGTAATGCGTTTCGCTAGACCTACCAACTGTTCGAGGTTGCTAACGGTTTGGTACGTTGTGATATTTGCTTAAAAGAAATGGATCTTTATATATTTTTTACCTATAAAATGTTACATGCCCCGGTATGGGCTACAGTAAATATTCAATAAAAACATTGTGACTTCTATTGATGTTCGATCAATGACGATTCCTTTCTAATATGTTTTGAGTGGAGCAAGAACTTGGAACAAACGTGTTTGAGTGAAATAAAAACAAATCTTTCTACATAATTGCTTGATATGGATGCTCGTTGTAATAAATATTTCGAATACAACTAAGAATTGAGTGATGATGTACATATTTTATTTGGCATTGCTACCATCACAAATTGCATTTTAACGCAGTCTTAAAACTGGTCATTTACAAAGGGATCCATGTGACAATAAACTAATTTGCTTATTTCTTGATAACATTATTATTGCTTTCACTAAAAATATTTTAGAAATATACATAAAACAGTGGCATAAAAATTATAGGGTATAAATTATTTGCCATAATGACATGATTAATGCGTTTGAATATTTGCCGTATTTGTTTGCTCAATTTTATATCGCATAATTTATTGAAATATTTCTCTTCAGTTACATCATTACATTTGTGTAGTCCCTCCAAAGCTATTTTGGTACAAGTTGAAGTTGACTGTCTCCTGCATGTTTCCATGCCAACAATGTGAATTGGCTCAGGGCCATTGCTGCCGCCGGGTCGGTGGTAAATATGTTCTTGTAGCTGATGCAAGACGTCAAATCTTTGGAATATCTACCGTAAAATTAAAAATCGTCCGACTCAGTAAACGCCCAAAAAAATTAATCATAAACACGTCTTGAATAAAATTACAGCTAACTTACAATTTCATAACTTTTATCGCCTTCAACTTGAGCGCCTCATCTTCCGGAACCAATGTCCGACAAAACAAGAAAAGCTGCACGGCAACGTCAGCCGTAAACCAGTTCATTATCTTATCCAATAGCAGCCTTCTCATCGACGTCTCCAGACGAACAAACTCGTATTTGTGTGCGGCTCGAAACAACTCCAACGCAACAGCACACTCCTTCTCGGCACTTTGAACGTCGCCATGGTAAAGAAACTTGAGCAGGGCATTGACTCCCAATTCTGTCATTTCGGACATCTCAATCACTCCCTCTCGCCGCTGCTTGGAACCCTCCTGCAACATTTCATGAACCACTCGACTCTGGCAGACGAGAAAGGACGTAAACACGGGAACTCTGGCTCCATCCTTGCACAAAATATGCAGCTCAAATGATGCCTCCTTCTTTGTGGCGACTTTCAAAAAGGTAAACTGCTGACGGGGGTATTTACTGTGCCTGTACATCCCACCAAGGACATCGTCAGGCATCGCAACTTCAACGGTGAGGTCGGCGTGAAACTTTTTGTCTTTCCTGAAGTTGGAAAAATACTGGACTGGGAACTCCATGGCGGTGTCCTTGCAGCCATATCTTTTCCATATTGCCAGGTCTGTTAAGTGTCCAAATTAAAAGCTTTGTTTAACAGATACAATACAACATGAGCACCATTTTTGCGTGATTTATATTGCCGTATTTTTATAATTCAATTTACCTCCGGAAGAAATGCAACATAATGGAGTTCTTGTTCCGTCAGCCTTCTTTTCAACAACAAGCAGTTTCAATTTAACTACAACTGCATGATCCGAGAGATCCCGAAGCCCTTCAAGGTAGTTTCCCGAGACCGCACTGATTAGTTGGGCGTAGCCCTTGAAATGCGTTTTTAAATCGTTTAGGTTTTCAGTAACTCCAATCCTCAAGTTTATCCTGTACACAAATGACACGAGCACTTTGTTCAGTTTTTAGCCAATCACAAACAGAAACAAGAATATGTTCAAGCAAACCATTATTGCGGTAATTATATTGTAAACATTGGTGATACCTTGCCGGACTTTTATCCGGATTTAATTTCCCGTTGGATTTGTAGTAATCTTGGAGTAGCGCTGTGAGTCGAGAACACTTTTCAGTTTCTGCAGCATCTTGTGTCAGAGGAACTGCAGTTGTTTCGAATGGAGCCTCCCGATAAATCCATTCCCTGCAACCTTCACGGGCAACTTTGGGGCACTTTTTTTCCTCTACGATTGAGATATGACACTCTTTTGCAAGATAAAACTTCATCGCACTGCAAAATGGTCCGACCTATTCCAGACCAACTTAACTGATCGTTGCCAACAACTGTAGGTATTTAATGTTTATCAATATTTCTACGTGTGTGTACGGATTTTTCAAACGTAACTGCATACAGAAGTGTATGCCATATTTGCCTGCATTTCACTGCCTGTGGGGACGCCAAATAACATAGCCATATATTATAATGCAAAATTTATATGACTCCACAAACATCAGAACAAGCCAAATCAAAAAGAAAAGCAACCCTACTTTTCGCAGTCGTTCCAATTTTCCCCAAACGTCATTGGCCATTTCGACATTTCATGCATTTACATTTGTACATACACTAATCATCTTCTATAAGCGTAGCTGTTGAAGTTGAAATAACATTATATCCATGTGTACTCTAAGCGCGACGATATAGCTATTAGGTTGTGTGTATAAGAAAGAGAGTAGTTATCCAGGCAGACTTACGCATTGACTCATGTAGCAGCTGAACAGGCAAAAATACATTTGCAAACGCGTCTTTGCCATGTATCCAATTTTTGCGGATCCCGTGCATAAGATGACCATTGTAAATAAGTTGGCGGCATTATCTCATTCTGTTTATGATGAAGGATATCAATAACAAATGTTAAGTGAGGAGATCATTTCATGTCAAATTATAAGAGTCATTAAATGACAATCAATTGAGTCGTTTGGGTTTTGTTGAATAGTTTCGAAAATTATACAGAGAACCGAGATGATGGCTAGAAGCTCAAAAAGTATTAAAATTCATTTCGTTGGACATCCCTCAATTTTGGGGGCGCTTGGATCAGGAGAAACTGAGTTAACGGTTTCCTGGAGTGATTTTCTGCAGAGCTGCAAAGTTAAGGAAAGTAGCACGCTTAATTAAATATGTAATATTGTTTCATGCAAGTACACATAGGTATGAAATATTTGGCTGAAAAATTTCTGTCTGAAATGCGATCGTTGAGACTGATATTAAAAATACTGTAAACTAGTTGCTTAATATATTGCGTATATATTTGTAATTTCCAAACAGTTAACAACTGACAAGGATATGTGCGTCCAAACATATCAAACAACTGGAAAGAGAGGACAAGGATGGTGTGTTGAGCTGAATAAACCGGTACGATTCTGAATTATATATTTTGTTGCTACTTCAGTAAAAAATTATCTCGTTTTCACTTTCCAAACGAGCAGCGTTAATGTATCTTTTTAATGTTTATTATGTTTCCAGATAGCCAATTTTATGGCGAGATTCAGCCGCATACTCTCTCCAAGAACTATGCGACTGGCGTGGAAAGATGACTTGACGATAAAACTGACCAATGGAACAATTGTAACCAGAAGTGGGAAACAGCTCGCTGCCGTACCCAGCATTCTTATTACGAGCACCGGCGCACATGCAGTTAAGGTTGTCTCCAAGACGCAGCAAAAGGTTTTACGAAAGCCCCGCAAAGCATCATCAGCATCTAACATCCTTCAAGGCCGATATGAAACCCGACAAAGTTCCAGGATGGCTGATCAAAGACAGCTCAGTTCGGAAGACAAAAAATACGTGGAACTGGCAGTGAATCAAGTGCTCCCGCTGCCTCCAACATTAAGTCATTAGTTGTATCAAAAGTGGAAGTTTCGGACGACGACTTGGCTCCGCTAGATATATCGCCCCAGATATCTCCGGTAAAATATGACGGGGACGAAAACGTTCCTCTCATTACAAGTGTTCAGTCTCTGGCTCTGAAATAAGAACCGGGTCAAGTGATTGGGGCTGACGAGACTATGCTGGCAGAAGAAGACGTAAGCCGTTCCTCCGATGAATATGATATGATACTCCTAATTGCCGTTAAATGCTACGATTACCTAGTTTCATTTAACCATCTTGTTGATACCTATATTGAGAAAGTGCATTCCATTCTGTTATAATTTCAGATCGTACGCATCTGGAATGAAACTCGGATGGCCATGCAGAACGGCCAGTGGAGCGAGAAGAGGATGGAGGTTACAATGTTCAGCTACCTGCTTGAGCAAAATGTTTATATATGTTTATATATGCGGACGTTGAATGCAATTGTGAGCTGGATGCTGAGCAGGTACAGCAAATGCTGGAAAGGAATCTCTTATAGTAGCACAAACTCCGATTGGATTTTTCCCATGAGTTGAATAGAACGCCTCTGCCTGAGTAGCTATATTTAACATGAGCAAGATTGAAACCAAGGCAGCTTCGTTTCTTTTAAGGTGAAGAGCCAAATGTGGATTTATCGTTGAAAGTGAAAGTTGATATTTGGGCTTAGTCAAGTGCATCTTCTTAACCAATATTATATAAGAGGTAATATATATGTGCAGTAGCAGCTGATGCACCTATATCATGGAAGGATTGTTTCCTACATTTCATTTCTCTGGATCATACCGTCCATAAAAACAAGAACAGTAATAACTCTGTTCCTCTTTGTACTGGTTTCAATCGAATTAAAATATTTTACCGGTTGGATATTGCAATTTTTTGCTGAAATTGATTAGTAAATCATAATCCAGTTTTCAAATTCAGTTGGCAATAGTAAAAGTTTTAGTGGACTTGTCGACACAAGTAAAGAAATTGTGGGAGAGTTTGTACCGTCAATATAGGATTTGTTATTGGAATACACCATGGAACCAACTACTCACCATGAAGAACCAAACGACGCGACAAGTGATGCCATCACTCGAATACCCACTGAGGTAAAACCCAAATCAAATCAGTTGATATTAGCGAATTAATATAAACCATTTTGTTTACTCACAGTTTTTGCCTCACATTTATTTTGTTGCTCTGGTTTGCATTCCAGATGTGGAAGTACATATTTTCCAATATATCCGTAGAAGGAATTATCAGAATGATCGAATTGAGGCAGGTTTGCCGGAGGTGGTGTGCCGTTATCGACGAGCATTTCCCTTTCCCTGTCATCAACCTGAACGACAGGGAGTTTCATCCTAGCCTGGTCAACCACTTACCAGCAGCTGAGTGCATTGTCAAGCGCCTTGTGGATGAACTCCCCCCAAACGCGCCCCTGTTTCTGGAGAACCGGATCACACGTTTGAAAATCTGGGGCCCCATCACTGCCGCAAATTTTGAGACTTTAATTCTCCGCCAATCTGAAAATCTGGAAACACTATCCTTCAACACATCTGCCTTGGTCGTTCCGAATATGATGCAGAATGGGAGTTCGAAGGAGAGTTTCTACGTCAGAGTTGTTGAATCGGTTAAAGCGTTAATCATTGATGCTCATGGCTGCACCCCGAAGTTGAGGCAAAATTGTATGGACAATATGTCCAATATATTTAAATATCAGATGCCCATGTTAAATCGGCTTTCGCTCAGAATCCCATCAGATGACTTTCAGAGTCAGGCAAAATTCGATAAGGAAATGGATATGATCAGTTCATTCCTTGTGACCAACTCGAACATCGCCCAACTTACCATCTTCTCTCCATGCAATTGGTACGAAATGGGCCGAGGGTGCACGCTTGCTGAACGAGACAGCTTACAGCAACGATTGTTCACTGTCAATGTGGTCTCATTAACATTATCTATTCGAGCAGTGCAGCTAAATACCTGGATGGCCCTAATCAACGTGCAGCGAGTTTTGAAAGTTTTGCGTCTCGAACTTGTCTACGTTTGCGAAGCTGACACTTTTATCATCGAAAACCCGTACATGGGATTAGTTGGAAACTTGAAGCAAATGCTCCTGAAAAATGCAGAAACTCTTGAGTCGGTCCAAATGAAGAATATTCTATTCACAGAGGAAGGCATACTGAATGCTGGAACATTTTCAGGAATGGAGCAGCTTCGGCATCTCAGTTTGGAACCGCATCCTTTTCAAAGGGAAATACATATTTCCAATCTAAATACATTGCCAACCGCATTGCAAGAAATCGAACTTGTTGCAGTGAGCTGTGAATCAGAAGATCTTCTGGACATGGGAAGAAGGATGCATGAGGTGAAAACCGTCAAGTTGGATAATATGCGCTTCCTGGGTGAACATCCCCGAACGCAAGACATTCTGGAAATTTTCTCTGGAAAGAAGGACATCCGCTCGATCAGCCTATCGCCTGTCACCTTAGATGATTTGATACACCAACAAAGTGAAGATGAGTTGCGAATCCCGATACGTGAAGGATGTGTTTTGCAGATGAACTATATTGACTGGAAGGATAGGATTCATTACAATTTTCCAGATGCTGGTCCGAATCCTTAACGACTGGGAGGTGAGATGCAGAGAATATTTGACCATGCGTCATCCTGTTTCCCGTCTCCCGGAAATGTCCGGGTATTCTCAGATTAAGTTTGCTCTGATTTAGAATCCAGTTTTGTACAAGTAGAAATTAGACGTATTATTAACTTGATACAGGAATTATGTAAAAGTAAATATGTTAATTGTGTGTTATAAATGTAGGTTGTTTTGTTGATGCGTTTAAATTATACTAGTCCTGACATTAGTTCAAACATAACACTTTTCTACTCACTTTCAACAATTTGAAGAAGGACGTTTGCGTGAGCATTTGTTCAACCTGTATGTTTTTCATTTGTAAACGTTTACCTCTATGATTGCGGTTTCTCAATCTGCTAGTATTTGTTGTTTCAATTTATGAAAGGAAGATATACTTTGTCATGTCAGGTCCGTTTCACTTGATTGGTTTTGTTTCAATTAGAAATGATTTTATGTCAAACTATGTACGTCACACATGTACGTCTTTAGAATACAATATTTTTTGTAATTGAAGTAGCAAGGATAATATTAATGTCGGTGATTTTGTAATTTTATGATACCGATGTATTTTTTTTGCTTTCAGTTATGAATGCTAGTTTTGTTAAGAAAATCATTAATGCCACGTTTTGTAGTATACTTTTAATTTAGTTGCATTTCTCGAGTCATTAAAAACACATTATGAAAGAAGATAGCTTCAACAATGGAAGGATCGCTTTAGAAATGCATTCATGTAGTACTCGTGGATTGAGCTATGGTATGTGTGATCAAACACCTTCAGGTGTAACTTCAGTTTTATCAGAATTACTTTGAAGCAGCCGCAATGTCAAATGCACAAGTCAAAGAATTAGAATCCAGGTTCATATAAACTTAAATTGTAGGAATTTGTGAGGTTCAAAGTTGGAGAATGTTAGCGCATGTGTTATAAATTTAGGTTGCACAGAAAATACATTTAAATTGTACAGATTTATGAATGCTGACTTGAGATTTTTCTATTAATTTATTGCAATTAATATAACTTCCAAATTTGAGTAAATCTATTTTGTTCTCCTTCTATATTGTTATCCATGTATGCTTGTAATTACATGAATCCATGTGGTTTAGCAAGCGTTGCGAGTTGGATTAATAAATTAATTAAAAATTTAACAAGTTGCTGCTTTCCCTCCATATATTTTATTTTTTAAATTGTCATGGTAAGGAAATATATTTCGTTTGAGTTCAATCTTCATCCATTTTTGTCAGCTGCGTTGATATTCGCTATCAAAAATCCCCAAAAAGTTTCATCTAATTACTATCTAAGCTGGCCAATGATGTTGTGGAAATTGATAAAAGAGGTGTATGTTGTAATTAGAAAGTAATTAATGTCTGCAATTTATGAACATAACATGCATTTCATTTAAAGTTCCAACATTTTTATCTGAAGGGTAAATAGTCCAATATATTGCATCCCTCATCAAATCCCTTAACGATATTTATATAGAGCCCCTTTTGATAATTACTTTCGCAGTTTACTTCCCGCTCCACAAAATATGTTCGTTATAGACTTTATTGAACATCATTGGCCATCTGTAAACAAAGTTAATTAATTACATACATTCATATTCGGCTTATTATTACAGGGTAGTTCGAAAAAAAACAATCAAAACATTAGATACTTGAATGAATATCTAGTGTTCACAAAAACTCTGCGAAAACCATTTGACCATAAACCCGATTTTCTAAAATCGCTTATATTTTCACCAGCATTATCAAACTTCAGTGCCATAAAAGCAACGACACTATTTGTACTCGTCTTGACACAATTGATCACACATGCATTATGTCCCTCCAGTTGTCATGTCCAATTTCCAGAGAGCGAACGAAGATTTTTTAAGGACTGGATTTCTCAAGCATTTCAGATATTCAGGACCCTGCAGATATTCAAGCTTCCTGCACCCTTCTTCCTCATTTTTGCTGCAGCTTACATTCGCGTACTTTTTCTTTAAGGAATATTTATACTTTGGTAATATGTTTGTTTGAATGAAACAGCCGCGTGCTTCATACTGCATGTTAGTAAATGGCAATTTCTGCCGTTACTCAAATCCTCTCTCCCTCGAAACTATTCCACCATAGTAAATGAATGTTCGTATGGATTTTTAAATACTAACGGATGGTTCATAAATCTGCGTTAATTGCACTAACTAATGTTAAAACGTCCAATATTAAATATTTAAAAATCCAAAATAGCATACACACATATACTAACTAATTAGCTTTAATTTAAGATATTGCTCGAAAAAATGGGTTGAGTAGTTCGGGAGGAAAGAGGATTTTAGTAACAGCAGAAATTGTCATTTACCAACACATGTTCCGGAAATCCGGAATTTGTGCTCGCATGAGCTTCATTGCCACAGCATATAGCTGTGGCAATACTACAGCTGTAAACCTACAGCTTGCCGTCAATTAGTGGAAACATTTTTGATTCTGGCATTTAGTTTGATCCATACGAGTCAATAACGTGACAAGGATTTTCTGTTGTCCTTGTACTCTTGGGCTGTTAAACGTTACTTCCATCGCAACATTATGTATGAGTGGCAGGTCGTCCTTCTCATTCAGTATTTGAATTGAATCGGGTCTTGAGAGCACTTGGCTCAAACTGCCCTGATAAACACATCAAGGTTACCGGCTGCATCCTGTCAAACAATCTCACTTCAACTCATTAAGCCGTCAATACGGCGCACATAGTAAACACGTCTTGTTTAATTAAAATTAATTGTCACGCGGCAAAGTTTGGAGACTGGAGACAGAAGGAAAATTACTCAAGTCCATCTGTGACAGCCGTCAGACAAATCTGTATCCCTTTATACACGGCACAACAAACGCTAACACCGCCTTATTACGCATACACTAGCGGATGCTAGAAAATACTAACAATAGTTAGAAATATTATGCGTGTAAAAGTAGCTTTAATTACTGTCCTTTAGCGTACCTTTCAATGTTTTACAAAGCGTTGCACACTGTCCTAATAACGTTAAAGCAAAGACAAGCTTTGCGGTCTGCGTCCATCTCTAACAGTCAATGATTTAAAAAACTACGCGAGGTAGATAACTGCTGAACTTTAAAAGTGCTCTTTATTTTTCTGTCACGACGCGTTTCAAAATTGTCTTCTTCAGGTGACTGATAACAAAATAAAATAATGAATGGAACAATTAATATTACATAAAAAATGAGAATACATACATATTTAAAAGATACATTAAAATATTAGTGAGTCACTAGTTAATAATTAAACCGATAAGTTTAGTAATTATTATAAAAATACTATATATTATAAAATAAAATACACAAAAGCCTGGTAAACTTACCTATAGTTTTTAATTTATAATTTTACGATTAACTATTAAATATTGAGAGCAGCTTCAAAAATATTGTTGGTTTGCTTGAAATAAGAGAAGTCAATAACAAAGAGAGCGAGAGAGCAAACCAACAGAAGAACTGAACCAAACAGACGGCTTGATGGCCGCCAAATTTCCTAAGTGAATACCAAGAAAGAATACTGTTACAACCAATATATAACCTAACGTTGGGTACGCTGAGACACAACTATTCTGTTTTAAGCATTTCTTTCAGGTTTTTAGTCCTTGAAAAGATAACTTTAATATTTAAGTTAGAAATCATTGACTTATACTTCAACATGCTAAACTCATTTAAATTTGAGAGTATTAGCTTCTTTATCGTTTGCTGGTACAGATATACACATTTATAAAAAGGAAACACGATATATACATTATTACTCATATTTTCATTTGCTGGAGATAATATTTTGTTATGAATACCATATTTTATTGCAATACCCGTATTGTACCTATTAATGTGTGAGATTAACAACTGTTTCTTTGGCGTTAAAGTCGAGTTTCTATCTTTTAGAACCAAATTGATATAAGTATTATAAAGTACCTGTTGAGAATAGCCCCTTTCTGTGAATTTTTTATAAAGACTTGTTAAATGAACTAGTCTGGCATTGAAAGTACTACATAAACGAATTATACGAAGCCCTTGAGAATAAAAATAAGAATTTTTCAGATGACTTGGATGATCAGATTTTGCATGTAAATATGCGTGTTTTGAAGCTGGTTTTATAAATAAATCTGTATTTAATAGATTACCGCTATCAAGAATTACCTTTACATCGAGAAAATTGACTGCTGTGTCGCTGTACTCATGAGTGAACTTTAAATACCTGTGAGAATATAGATTTCCTAACCATTGATCAACATTTTCTATATTTGAAACATCTAAGATCATAAATATATCGTCCAAGAATCTTTTGTGGAAAACAATCTCATTTTTACTGTGAAAGATAGACTTTAATTCATGGTATACCGTAATATTTGCAACTGAGACTGATGCCGCATTTCCCATTTCAATACCCTTGAATTGATAAAACATTTCCTCCTTAAATGCGACATAACTGAAATCTAAACTAAGACTTACTAGTTCCAATATCATATTTCTATCAAAGTCAAAAGTGTTATTTCTATACTTATTACGCAAATAAGAATCTGAGCAGTGTTGTTTACAATCGGAAATTAAAAGGCTTGGATAAAGTGCTTCAACGTCAATGGTAATCAATTTATATTTCCTAGCCGGTTCCAGTTTAACAGAGTCTAATAGAAGTAAAAAATGTTGAGTGTCAATTAGAAGGTCTTCTATCTCTAAAATGCATGGTTTTAGTGCAAGGTCAAGTAATTTTGATACATATTTATTACGTTTCTTGAATGTACTGGAAATTGGGCGACCTTTAGGAAAGGTAGTAAATGGTTTATGTACTTTAGGTAAAATGTAGAATTTCGCAGGTCTATCAAAATTAAAAGCGAGAGCTCTCAGATCATAATTTTTTGGAAGCTTCTTGCTGAAGCAATTTAACCGGTCTCGAAATTCTAACATTGCAAAATCGAATGCCGGTTTTGCAGAAGGATGATAGGTATTCAAATCGTTTAATTCTCTCATGACCTCTTTGTTATAATCATTGACATTAACGAGACAAATTCCAGCATTCTTGTCAGCTTCAACCAACATTATATTATTACTAGTACAAAAGTCTGTAAATTGATGAACTAAATCAAGATATATTTTACCATCAGGAAATTTTGCCCTAGCACAGTAATTTGCAATATTATTATGTAACAGTTTGACATTGAAAAGATCATGTGTCAATATACAACTTGGGCCATTCTTTCCGCAAATCTTTCTGAAGTCTTTTTTACATTCTATAAGAAATTCGGAAATCTCTTTTGTTGGGTTCACTACAAAGTTAATTCTCCAGGAAATCTTTCGTATTGCTTCATTGACAAACTTCTTTATTAGAGTTAAATTTGGATCCTTGCCAACGCAAAATTTTAAGCCTAACATGAGCATAGCCTTAAATTTGAATGGAATATCTTTAGTACTGCTGAGATTGTGTATTCTATCTGTTTTTTTACTCTGTAGAAGCAAGTCAAGTAAAAATGCTTTGGTTTTTTGAGAGCAAGGTTCAGTCAAATTAAATACTTTTGCAATATTATAAAACCTTCTTACTTTTTACGTACGGTTTGTTTACCAGGTGACAGTTGTCAATCTAGGTTATTTAGTACTGCTTTAAGTTTCTCCGGTCCCTCGTTTGTAGATTTCGAGGATCCTGTAGCAATTGAAGATTGATGAGGTGGGGGAAGGTGTCCTGTAACCGGATTAAATTCGTCAATGTTCTGATTTCCGGTAAGACCAGGAAACCCTATCCTGGGCTGATGAAAGTTTTGGCGAAGATGACCACGATGGTTAGGTTGACCTCTTTTAGCATGATGTCCTCTGAAATTTCCTCGTCCCCTGTTTTGCTGTCCTCCATAATTACGGTTATTTTGATTGTCTAAATTTCCCCTTGTAGCATGTTCGGTTCTATGGTTGGGGTGACCTTGGGAATAATGTGGCGGCCGGAAATTATTGGGATTTTGATTTTGCCTATTCTTGTTACTGTGACGCCTTTGGTTGTTGTAAGGAGTGTTGAATTGCTTGCGACCATTCCAGTTAGTAGTTTGGGGGTAAACTTGTCCGGAGTCTGACGGCGCATAAAAGGCAGGAACTGTGGAATTTTGTTTCCCGTTGTGGCCAGAAGGCTGGAAATTAAAATTCCAATTAGAGGAAGGAGCTCCAAATGTGCAGGAATTGGAATAACGGCTGTCATGTCGTATCATTTTTCTTTTTGCAGCGTCAACAAATTTGTTCCCCGTTGCCTGGAACTCGATGTAATCTTTTTTAACGGTATCCGGATCAAAACATTCTTTGGAATCTTGGATTCTTTTCTCCAATTCCGCAGCATAAAAACTTTTCGTCTCCGGAACCGAACTTCCATTAGTTCTCCAGGCTGGCTGGAAGTGTTTGATTTTGTCGATGTATTCACTCCAGTCGATAGTTTTGGTCGGATATTTTTTAACAAATTCCATTTTGGTCTTAAGGAAAAATATGTTGAAGTGGCGTTGTAATTCAATTCTAAGCTCATCATCCTTGTCGTTTATTATTATTATTATCCTTTATTATAATTTTGTATCTTGAACTGTTACCATATATTTTAACGTTTTTCTCCAGGGCGCTGCCCCTATCCAAGTTTTTAATGGAAACATGCTAACATTATCTCACTGACCTGAAAGAGTCTCACCTCACCCTGAATATAAAAGAGAAGTATCCCTCTCATATTCGACTTATTATATAATCTGTTCGCACGTCTTGCGATCCAGCTCAATATATCATCACATATTTCTGGTAAGCGTATCAATTCAGTATTCAATTCATGTATTTACTATTTTGATGAAAATATATGCTGTGTAATATTATGTGATGGTGAAAGTTGAAGTAAAATTAACGGAGACAGTTAAAAGAAACAATTTCGCAATTTTTGTCTCCATGCAACAATTTTCTGCCGCTCATTTCCTGCATGGAATAGGTATATAGGAATTATTATTATTCACTCCTGTTTCCGTCGTAGTAGATAATCGATCTGTCTGAGTGTGTCAGCTATTTTATTGCTAGGGATCGATGCGTTTCTCTTGTTATCACAACATCACTAGCGATGTTTCTGAACAGTGCATTACCAGAACAGATCGTGATAAAAGTATAAAAGTATGTATGTTTACTTGGAATTGATATTTTTTGTGGCACCCTTAGTAGTGGTTTTTTAGAATTTTAAGCATCACATGGCCTCCCATTTAGTAATTCAAACAGCCCCACTTCCGCTTCTCATAAGGCCTACACTCTCGAAAACTCGATGCCGTTGATGCCAGCGGGAGTACCAGCAAGTCGGATAGGGTGCTATTATTCGTGAAAGCGAGGTAAACTTCGAGGTAGAATAAACCACTTTTCTCCAGCTCAAGCAACCTTGCTGAAGAATCACGGTGGAACTGCCCCGTGGAAGTGAGCACACCACCAGCTTGTTCCACTTACAGTACTGTAAAGCGGTATCGGCTGGGAGGAATTTCTCGGCAAGCGCTCGCAGCATAGATAGCTTTACCGCTTAATACTGTAGTTCTTTTAGTATGTAAGCCACAATAATCATATTCAACCATAGAAAAATGATTTGTAAAAATATCTTTATTTTCGGCCATTTTTGCAAGAGTTTTTTAATTTTAAGTCGGTTATTTTCACTTCCCGGAAATGGTCCCAAATTATTTTATGTATAGAAACAAGAAAATTGACAAGCTTGTCAATGGAAAGCCAGTGAAAGCTGAGGTATTTGTATTATTATTATTATTATTATGATTATAACTATGATTATTATTATAAGGAACACATCTGAACGGTTTTTCTCCCGTGTGCACACGCATATGTACCTCCAGTTCGCATTTCCTTAAATGTGTTTTAGAACACAGCACTTGATTGACTTCTCTTCAATTTATATTTGTAAATGCATAAACAGATCCCGTCAGAACAAAAACACCTTGTCACAAAACGTACAGAAATGTTGGTCGCGACGACGAAAATTTGCAGGTCCTTGTGGCAATCCTTGTGGCGCCACGTTCTCCTCTTCATCGTCACATCGTTGCAAGCGCACGGAGCAATCGCGCAACTCGGGATAACCAGGTCCAGCCATTTTGTATTGAATTTTCAAAAAAAGTAGAAAAATATTCAATACAAAATTGAGGTTAATTATTAACGACAGAGTTCAAGGAAACGCAAAACAAAACACAAACACACACACTGCTGCTACTGTGAATGGACTTGTCAGGAGAGTGGATAAATTTAGAATGAGGTGAGCACACTTGGTTGGCCTAGGTATACAGCATAACATTATAGCATACGTGAATACGTGAGGACGGATTGGCGTCTCAGAATTCCGGTTTTTGCTGCCCTAAGCCGGAGCAAGGAATGAATGTGACCTTTTTAGAAGATTTTCAAACGTAGGCCCTGCTTGGGGTGCAAGTTTAGAACGGAAGGGTTCATTTCGATAGGTATCTATGTAAGAATGCGTTGGTTGTGCTAATCCTTTCTTCTTTCATTAGAGTCCAATGGATGCACACTAAAGCACAACAATTGCCTACGTGCAATGACTGAATGACAAAATAAGCTAATTTTAATTTTTTAATGGGAAAATTATATATACATGAAAATTATGCCATGCTGCTGCTACCATATATTTCCACTGGGCGTATATAAAGACAAATATTTAGGAGCGTCATTTGATACATTCAAAACACCCAACAAATTATTTTGGTGTAGTTCATCCAACGCCTCATACACTCCCTTCTTGTCAAAATGTTAAATACCCGCTGCATCAGAACCGGATAGGATCTCCCACCCTCTTGGAGTAAAGGGAACTCGTGCTCCACCCTCCTTTCCATTCCATCAACCTCCATGTCAAGTTTAATCACCGAAATGTCCTCAGCGTACGTTTTTTCCACGATCCAATCGTGGGAGTCTTCAAGCTAATTAAAAAGTACTCCCAATTTGCTGTTTCATGTTTTTTAATTAATGAAAGGTAAAATGATTTTAATCACCATTGATATCAGATCAGGTGGTCCGTTCCGTTGTGTCACATCCCAGGATCAAAACTTGCTTGAAATACTCCTCTGGACTAAAATCCATGAGAATGAAAATGTCTGCATCCATTGGACTAGGATGGGTGGTAAGTGTGGAGGAGGGTATGGGAGACGTAATCGTGAACCCGCCGTACCGGCCAAGGATAGTGGATTTGTCACGTAATATACAAATTTTTTTTCCAAGTCCGCAATAATTATTTGATGACTGGGGGGCTCCCCACCAGTTTTTCGCCCACACTTCACGTTAAATGCACCTGTTGGCAGATAGCGTATATAAGCTCGAAGTTACCCATACGCAGACGAGTTCTTTGAATTTTCTATCCAAATCCGCAATAAAATTTTGTGAAATTTGCGGTCGGCGCACGGGTTTTCGGCCCGTAACTCCATCCGTAGGGCGGAATATCGCATTTTTATCGAATTTTATTAAAAGATTCGTGATCTACGCATGAAGTTACCCCTGTACACACATTTTGGTAAAATTCGACCGTGTAACCTTTCGTCGTAGTGATTATAAGATAGTTTGATAACAATCAAATATATAAAACAAATTGCACTCATTGTCTAAATATTTTTTAACTATACTTAATGGGGGCTAGAATACTAAATTATCTTTACTTTACTTTTAACAGGTTTTTACGTGTTTAAAGGTTTTTACAGAATTAGGGTTAATTTATTTCTGCCTCTGCTGGGCTATCTGAATCTGAACTGTAAGAGCAGAATTATGTCAAGAGTATAGTTATTATTTTCCATTTGACTCCCTCTCTATCACCAGTGAGCATTTCGATCTTTGCATTTCCAAAGATGATGGTGGAACTGTTTTTATACTTCAATATTTGTATGACCAGCAGTTAATTAAACGTGTCCACCATGAGAGTTATAATCTGGCATATCCAAGTCGTTTTGTGAATATCTCAGTTTTATTTCTCTGAGAGGTTTTGGTTTTTGTGAGAGTCCACAATCGTTTCGGGATGGGTTCATGCTGTAGGGTGTGGGTCTGAAATAGTGTATGTATTTTTTATACATTCATTTATGTTATAACTAAATTAAGTTAAATTGCCTAATGTGCACAGGATCCGTAGCGATGGGAAAGTGAAGAACAAATACAAAAACTCATCTGCAAAGAAGAAATACATCTTATTTATACACTTGCCAAATAAATCCCAATGTATTTAAACGTAGAAAGATCTTTCCACTCATCGGTTGGTTTGTATCCATAAACTGGGTTGGGAATATTTGAATATTATAAAAACACTGAATGCATCATCAGTAAAAACTATGGTGAAATAATCTCACTCACGTTGAATTCCGTCTTCAGTAGATGCTGGCTGCTGGACAATATTTATTCTTGGTTGGTCAAGGTCAACCCTGGTGTGGAGCTCTAGATATGGAAAGAAGTTGTGCTTTCCTTTCTTCACTTTGTTCACAGAAATCATTACTGATTCGTACACGTACATTGATGTTCTCGAATATGTACAACATAATTTACTATTTGTAGCTTACCTGTTATGTAGTGGTTGCAATCACAATTACGGTTTTGACAAATTGTTCACTGTGAATGCTCGATGAAATAGAGCCACATATAGTAACGATTTTCAGCATAAAAGTTCGCAATATTACACTTTGCTTCATCAAGCCACCACAGGTGGCGGAAACCCGGTGGCAAATGGGGTGAACTTTGTAGTTAATTTTCTTGGAAAGTTTTGAATCACATTTTAAAAATGAAATCACTGTTTAAAGAACGAAGGCTCACACTGGACTGTAGGAATTCAGTCTTTTTCATTGGTGTCGATAAACGGAGAGAAGAAGGAGAGGAATTCATCGGCAGGTTTGTATTGTGTAACCCGCTCTCTCTTATGTAGTGTGGAAACATACTCTGTTCATTGTGTGTATATATCTTACTAGGTACACTTTTGACGTGTAAGTCGAGTTCAGTAAAGCAAAATGTCGATAGTAAGCAAACATTGTGCGGGGATTCCCAATATGTACTTTATTTGCTGCAAAATTGATGTATGAAAGTAGCACCTGAAAATAAGTGGTACTAAAAATATGATTCTAGTTCAATTAAATATTAGAAAATTTCAAATTTTAGGCGTAGATTTTAAATATGAAATCCGATTTTGCATAAAGTGAATACTTTAAAAGTTAGCTGCTCTGACTTGTAATGTATTCACTTTGGGCAAAACTACTCATCAATTTTGGATTCTAAATACCAGATTTACTTATACTTGATATATTTTTCCTCAAATGTTTCAATTTCTGATGGACAGGCGGACAGACGTGCAGTCTTGTGTCAAAAGTGAGTTTTACACCAAACGGAAATCATATTCGGGTTCTACGTCCAAAGTTGCCCTAAATTTCATAATCGGTTTTTGTCAACTCGACTTACACTTCAAAAGTGTACCTAGTTAGTGGAGATTTGTAACTATTTACATGTTCAGATTTTTATGAACCTATTAACGGAACGAGTTTGTACGAATAGCATCATTTATCTTTACCCTTTCTATATGTCATATGCATATAACCAGCCGTTAGGCTGCTTTTTTATGCGATCGACCACGGAGAACGGAGGCGGAGCATGTCTTGAATGGATATATGTCGTAACGTTGTAATTAAAATTTCATCGTGGCTTTCATTAAATATGATTATCATAATAATATGTAGTTAATGTTCCAAATAGGGTATTCAAAATAGCATACATTTAATGACCATGCGTCACGGTTGACGCAATTTCGCTAACTCACAATTTGTGTGCAATTCGAAAATTATAAATCGCGCGAGCTACTATCTGTGGAGTTAGTTTGTGCGAAATGTTTCCGTGAGCAACTTCAGCTAGACTTATTGCAAAATGGAGCTCTTTCAGAACATTTATGTTTTGATGATATCTCAAATGTATTTCTTTGTCTTTGTTTTTGTTGTTGGGTACATATTTTGGAGACTGTTTTGTAAACCGTATAACTTGTACAAGGTAATGCAATTCTATTAAATTCCTCAAGCATGTAAATGCTTGCAACTTAACATGCGTGGCGTGAAACAAATAATTTATGTGCCTTCTTATCATCAAAATCATTTCAGGACCACACTTCATTTGGCTACGATTCTGTTACTGGGAGTAATTCGCGGAAGCGGGAGATGATCAATTGGATTCTGAAACGGCGTAAGATTGGAAAATTACCACCACCCTTTCCAAATAGTTGGTATTCAATATTGGAGTCAGAGGAGCTACAGCGTGGAAGCGTAAAGGAGGTATTCGTCCTGGGACAAAATCTTGTGGCCTGGAGGGGAAGCGAAACTGGACAGGCATTTGTCTCGGATGCATATTGCCCTCATCTGGGAGCACACTTGGCTGTTGGGGGAACCGTGGTGGAGGATTGCATTCAATGTCCCTTCCATAAATGGAGTTTTGATGGGTGTAGTGGAAACGTGGTCCATATTCCATATGTAGTTAAAGAAGCTAAAATGCAAACCAGAAAACTTCCCGGCTTACGGCCATGGCGAGTAGTTGAGGTTAATGGGTTTGTGTATATATGGTATCATGGAGATGGTGATGAACCTACATGGTACCCGGAAGGGTATACTAATTCGTCGTTAGGAAAGTGGATATATCACGGTAGGTCAGAGTTTCAGGTCACTTGTCACATACAAGAAATCCCAGAGAATGGAGCTGATGTTGCTCATCTGAATGCATTGCACGATGCCCCTGCGTTTTTTGAAGGAAAATTAGGAAACGTTGTAAACGACTTTATTGGACGGTTTGTCAGTCATAAATGGGCGGCAGATTGGAATGTAAACGATGATCCTATGAGAAGACACGAGTCAATTATTGAACTGTCCCAAGATATATTATTATTTGGCTACATGTTTCAATTTTTTCATGTAACTGTAGTAATAAGGCAAGTTGGTGCAGGGATTGTTGTTATGAATTTCTCTACACCATTTGGAGACGGGATATTGTTTCAGAGCGTTACTCCTATTGAGCCAATGCTCCAAAGGATTACCCATAGATTTTACTCCCACTCAAGGTTTTTTCACCCAGTCGCCCTTCTGATTATGCAAAGCGAAGCCATCCAGATTTCCAGAGATGTCGAGATTTGGAACAGGAAATGTTTTCTGCGCAAGCCGTTGTTGATTAGTGAAGATGCAAGAATAAAAAGCTTTAGACGATGGTTTTCTCAGTTTTATTCTAACGATAGAAGAAGAAACAAACGGGATGAAATGTAGGCCATTCACCCGAGGAGATTCGAGTAATCAATTTATCCAATATATTGTTAAATATACATGACAACGGGAATGTAGTGATTTAAACATTTATATTTTGAAATAAAGATTGGCCCTGTTTATTTTAATAAAGTATTAAAATTTACTATCTCCTGAATGTATCTTATATCCCGACACCACCTTATTAAATAAATTAAATCTGGTTACGTGTTCTGGCGTAAACGTAATCGGGTGTTTTTGTAACTTAGTAGAATCCCCAAGATAACTGCACAGAGAAATTTTTGACTGAAGGCGACGTAGTGGTTTCACAGGATTTCATAAAATTAACGAATTTTATTACACGAGTGCACACCGGCGGAAAATAGAAAAACGCTCACGAGACTAATTGACTGCTGATAACGGAAATATTTCATCCCACTGTTTTTGTTAATTAACTGTAATGAAACGCACTTACACAAAAATGTACGTAATATTATTTGTAGAAGTGACAAGGAAATCTATATTATTAATACACAAATTGAAATTTGTTTGTCCAGCCAAAAACTTTTTTATTGCTCAACCCACACGGGTCATCAATATGTCATTCGACTCCAAATGGAATGGCGGAGTGCATTGAGTGGTTGACATTGTGAAATACACAACAGCTAAATAAATAATTGAGGTCAAAGGTCAACAAATTAAATGTTTACTTTTTATGCTTCAAAGTTATAAGTTTAAAGATGGTTTTTATACTATTATTATGCCAGCAAATATCGGACGTGTCAAACTTTGAAATATGCTTGATATTTGAGGTCAAAGGTCAAGTTTGAAAATTGAGTGAAAATCAAAGCATTCGATGGTATTGCATTCCTCCATTGTTCACCATGATAACTAAGCGCAGTTTAGAAGTTGAATACTAATATTAAATTAAATTACAAACGGACACAACCACTTAACAAACGTTTCGTTCCAATGTAACTGTAAAAAGTGTATGCTGCGGTGACTGACACTAATTTATTTCCATATCGGTATTTTGAACAAAAAATATTATATAATTATTGAGTTTCAGCGTCCTTATTAAGGACGGGATTTTCTAGTGAATATTGAATTACAGAACCGGTGTATGGGATATGTCAGCTTGCACTATAAAAATGCGACGATCCCCATAGATATAATATTATTGCATTTAACCGTACGTGGAAATTCGTTCCAACATCCAGGCGACGTAGTTTTTGTCAATGACCTGGATGCACATGCCTAACCAAATTGCAAAATGCCGCTGTCGACGCTCTCTAATAACCTCCCTGCTCTTGGAAAATATCTCTGCTGTTGGAAAATATCTCTGCTGTTGGAAAATGTCCCTGCTGTTGGAAAATGTCCCTGCTGTTGGAAAATGTCCCTGCTCTTGGAAAATGTCCCTGCTCTTGGAAAATGTCCCTGCTCTTGGAAAATGTCCCTGCTCTTGGAAAATGTCCCTGCTCTTGGAAAATGTCCATGGTCCCCAAAAATGTCCATGGTCCCCAAAAATGTCCATGGTCCCCAAAAATGTCCATGGTCCCCAAAAATGTCCATGGTCCCCAAAAATGTCCATGGTCCCCAAAAATGTCCATGGTCCCCAAAAATGTCCATGGTCCCCAAAAATGTCCATGGTCCCCAAAAATGTCCATGGTCCCCAAAAATGTCCATGGTCCCCAAAAATGTCCATGGTCCCCAAAAATGTCCATGGTCCCCAAAAATGTCCATGGTACCCCAAACATGTCCATGGTCCCCAAAAATGTCCATGGTCCCCAAAAATGTCCATGGTCCCCAAAAATGTCCATGGTCCCAAAAAATGTCCATGGTCCCCAAAAATGTCCATGGTCCCCAAAAATGTCCATGGTCCCCAAAAATGTCCATGGTCCCCAAAAATGTCCATGGTCCCCAAAAATGTCCATGGTCCCCAAAAATGTCCATGGTCCCCAAAAATGTCCATGGTCCCCAAAAATGTCCATGGTCCCCAAAAATGTCCATGGTCCCCAAAAATGTCCATGGTCCCCAAAAATGTCCATGGTCCCCAAAAATGTCCATGGTCCCCAAAAATGTCCATGGTCCCCAAAAATGTCCAAAAATGTCCATTGTCCCCAAAAATGTCCATTGTCCCCAAAAATTTCCATTGTGGCCAAAAATGTCCATTGTAGCCAAAAATGTCCATTGTCCCCAAAAATGTCCATTGTCTCCAAAAATGTCCATGGTCTCCAAAAATGTCTATGGTCTCCAAAAATGTCCATGGTCAACAAAAATGTCCATGGTCCCCAAAAATGTCCATGGTAAACAAAAACGCCCCTGCTTAATATGCGCGGCCATACTTCCAAAATGTCTATGTTCGCAAAAATTGTACCTGCTCTATGTTCGGAGTCAAAATTTTAAATTATCCCTGCTTAGCTTCAAAATATATCTGTTGACCTCCAAAATATTCTGTTGACCTCCGAAATATCCATGTTGACCTCCGAAGTATCCTTTATGACATTCAGAATAGCCCTGCTGGCCCTATGTGATCCAGCTATGCATATTGACAGAGATTTCGAAAATGTCCCTGCTCTACTGCGTGAGCCAAATTATTTTTCGAATGTCAATTCTGGACAAAAATATTGCGGCCAGTAGGCACGAAACCCCGACGGCGTCTCGGCATCAGTTAGCAATTTCCACGTATGCATTTTACAATTTACAAATGCTTCCAGCAATTCCATTTCTTGGTAACTTCAATTAATGCAGCGTTCTCCTGATAACGATCCATTCGTAAGAGTTTTGTACCCTAATAGAAGTTTTGAACTCGTAGCCATTGTACATGGGAACTATTTTTTCATCATTGTGTTTTTCGCCAAGTCAAAGCAACAATTTGTTATTTGTATATTCTTGGTACCTCTAGTGAAGCCGAAGGCAAATTTGTGCTTCAAATAAGAGTACAAGTTTATTCAGTTAGTAATTGCACTAATAAAAATGTTTTATGTTACGATTTCTAAATCTACAATGGTTTAGAAGATGCAAGAAATTAGTTCCTTAATTTGTGTTATACCTTTTTTACGTTCATTGCGAGTAAATCCGTCTTAAAGCCTCTTGAGTTTTATTTTGCGGTTCACTGCAATTACGATTCAATCTAATTGCAACTAATTCCTAATATACGAATAGGTTTGTTTTTTGCACAATTACAGCCGGTTATTGGTATATCCGCGTACAACTCGGAGTGCCGCATAGAGCAACAAAACAAGTAAATCTTCTTGCCCATTCAATCAAAACAGTTATACAGTGTTTAGAAATCCTTCGAGAAACGTAAATCCAAATGACGCGGAAACTCTAGTATGAAGAGCAAACTCTAGCTTCCAGAACTGATATATGACTGGAATTAATCATCAGTTAGTCTTCATGAATTTCATACATCTGATTGCACCTTCCATGCCATTGCATTGGATAAAAATTCGCATCAACATCAACAAACTGGGCAGTTAAAATCCAATATATAATGAAATCTTCAATGAAAGAATTGAGAACATCAACAAAATGTTTTTCCCATCGACTCCAATATGTTGGCGTCATAAAAATGAAATGATTACTTGAAAACATTGTTTATCACGTGATTGTCTCGATAGTGGCAGAATTAAATGAAAACCGACTTCTAGCTTAGTTATTAGCGAATACGTAATTCGTTTCTTTTCTGCGGATGATTGAACTACTTGATAGTTTGAGTTTCAAAATCGATTTGCGTCACACTTGGAAACGTGAGCTGTAGGAATGAGAATATTTTTGTTGCCAGAATATTTCATTCATTCATTCTTTCATTCATTTTTCATTTGGATATTGTGAATAGCATAATCAAGATGAAACAGCGTCAATTACTACTAAATATCTCGAGCGGAATGAGAATATTTTTTGCCAGAATATTTCATTCATTCATTCGTAAATTCATTGATTCATTCATTCATTCATGCATTCATTTTTCATTTGGAGATTGTGAATAACAGGTTCATGATGAAACAGTGTTTATTACTACTAAATACCACCCATTATTTCGAAGCACAGTTGCCAAACAAACTTGATGTTTGGCATGGCGAGTTTTTGCGATTAATGGGATTGTGTATATATGGTATCATGGAGATGGCGATGAACCTACATGGTACAAGGAAGGGGATGCTAATTCTTCGCTAGGAAAGTGAATATATCACGGTAGGTCAGAGTTGAAGGTCACTTGCAACATACATGAAATCCCAGAGAATGGCGCTCACGTTGCTCATCTAAATGCACTGCACGATGCCAATGCGTCTTTGAAGGAAAATTAGGCAACGCTGCAAACGACATTATTGGACGGTTCGTCAGTCATTAATGGGTGATTTTACAAATGCTTCCTGCGATTCCATTTCTAGGTAACTTAATTGAATGAGGTGTTCTTCTGATTCCACAACCCATTCCAAGTGTTTTGGACCCTAATTGAGGTTTTGAACTCGTAGACAATCTCCATGGGAACTATTTGTGTATCATTGTGTTTTTCGCCAAATCAAAGCAAAAATTTGTAATTTTATATTCTTGGTACCTCACGTGAAGCCAAAGGCAAATTTAATGCTTAAAATAAGAGGACAAGGTCAGTTCGTGAGTAATTGAACTAATAAAAAGCTTTAATGCTACGATTTCTAAACCTACAACGGTTTAGAAGAAGATATGAATTCCGTAATTTTTGTTATAGCTTTTTTCACATAATTGCGAGTGAATCCATCTTCTAACCTCATAAGATTTATTTTGATTAGAGAAGATTAGAGACAAAGAGCAAACAAACAAGTAAATTATCTTATTGCCTATTCAATCAAAGTACTTCTATGGGGTTTTGAAATCCTTCCAGAAACGTAGATCCAAATGACGGGGAAACTCTAGTGTGAAGAGCAAACTGTATCTTGTAGAACTGATTTGTGACTGGAATTAACCATCAGAAAGTCTTCATGAATTTCATATATCAGAATTCACGTTCCATGCCATTGCATTAGATAAAAATTCGCATCAACAGTAAGAAACTCAACATCAGTAAACGCAGTAAGCTACCATGTAGCAAAGTGGCGGAGCTGCGCCGCCGTTAAAAAAAACAGGTCACTAACCACTAGTACTGATAAGAAATTGTCTGTTAGAAACAGAATGGAAATATTCCAATCCATTGGCAAGTTAGAACATAAAAACCAATAATCAGGTATTGCCGTTAAACGATAACCGTTACCATTAAAATGTATTCGGATTTGCATAAAGAACACTCAGGGGAGTCGAATGATATACCACTTGACCTAAGTGACTTTTAAAAAATTAGGTTAGGAGGACAATGGAGCCCGTCGCTATGGGCTTAGGAAGCCATTCCAATAAACAGAATTCAAAAAATCAGTTCCATTCGGAAGATATAGCGCGTACGGACAGACGGACGGATCGGACACAGAACGAAATTATAGAATAACGATAGGCACCACTAAAGTGCTTCATAATAATTACATGAAAACATTGTTTATCACGTGATTGTCTGGATAGTGGCTGAATTAAATGAAAACCGACTTCGAGCTTAGTTATTAGGGAATAGGTTATTCGATCTTTTCTGCCGATGATTCAAGTAAATGATTGCTTGGGTTTCAAAATCGATTTGCGTCACACTTGTAACCCAGTCTGAAACAATGTACTAACATTGAATATAAAGACAAAAGCAAAGACATAATTTTAAATGCGATTTTCGATTCCACAGTTAGATAAATACATCGGAAGCGTGGGCTGTAGGAATGAGAATATTTTTTCGCCAGAATAATTCATTCATTCATTTTTTATTTGAAGATTGTGATTAACATATTCATGATGAAACAGTGTTTATTACTACTAAATACCACCCATTATTTCGAAGCACCGTGCGCAAACAATCTTGATGTTTGGCATGGTGAGCTGTTGACGTTAATGGGTTTGTGTATGTATGGTATCATGGAGATAGCGATGTACCTACATGGTACAAAGAATTGTATGCGAATTATTCGTTAGAAAAGTGGATATATCACGGTAGGTCATAGTTGCAGATCACGTGCCACATTCAAGAAATCCCAGAGAATGGAGCTGATGTTACTCATCTTAATGCACTGCACGATGCCAATGCGTCTTTGAAGGAAAATTAAATAAAAACTGCCTTATATCTAAGTTACTAGGTAATAGGTAATTCGTTTCTTTCTGCCAATGATTCAGCTAATTCATAGCTTGAGCTTCAAAATCGATTTGCGTCACACTTGTTACCAAGTCGGAAACAATGCAATAGCGTATAACATTGAATATACAAAACGAGAAGAGAAAAACTCATACATTGCCGACTAAGACAAGATGTAAATGGAATTTTTGATTCTGCGTTTAAGTAAATACGTTGCAGGCGTGCACTGTTGGAATGGGAATAATTTTTCGCCTGAATAGTTCATTCATTCATTCATTCATTCATTTGGAGATTGCGAATAGCATGTTGATGATGAAACACTGTTTGCTACTAAACAACTCCAATTATTTCTAAGCACCGAGCGCAAACAAACTTGAGTTTTTCCAAAATAAAATTATACAGCTTGCACCATTGCAAAAACCTGTGTAAGCTTTCCTGGTAATACAGTTCATTCTAGTTTGATGAACCATACACTTGTTCACAATGATACCAACCACAACTTGTAATTATGTGAAACCTAAGCTTCAAAAGGCTATAACTATAAATGCGGGACTTTATCAGCTACCCATTTCCTTGTTTGTTCATAAGTGTAGCGGATATAATTGTAGGTGTACAGTGTTCTTGTATATTTGGTGGTAACTACCAAACATTTAGTTTCGACACCTCCATTTTCAACTGTCAGGACACAGGCTTACATGTTAGTTGTCATTATGTCGAAGACATTTTTTGATTGAACGTCCATAGAAAATCAGCTTTCATTTCCACTCAACTTTCGACTGCAGTTGAATTTACCTTCATAACTGAAACCTAATTGACTGATAAACACAACGATTGGAACTTAAAGGACGCAGGCACGTCACGATAAAAATTTTTAGTGCAGAATGGGCCATAGTAATATTTTTATTGGTCTTGTTGGTCTGCAGTTTAGTTGTGGATTTCATTTCTGCGATTTTAAAGAAAATCGTAGAAAATGAGATGACAAGTTAAAAATTCTGAAGGACGATGCTCAAACGGGACACTCAGTAGTCAATAGATGGTTTACCTGGACCGAAATCCTTTCCCTGGAAATTTATTGGGAACAGGTTCCAGCTTCGCAAATAAAATGGTAGATAAATGATCAAAACAATATCTACCTATATATGACATCACTGAATTTAATAAAAACGTTTTTGTTGTCGTCGCAGATACCGTAATACCCAAGTGCATTGAATGGTGCCGTGAATATGGTCCATGTTTCAGAGTAACAGTTTTCGGCAAGGACTTTGTAGTAATCGCAAACGCACCATTGGCGCAGGTATGCACAAACTTATATAAAGATCAAATATTGGTACAAGTCCTCGAGTCCCTGAACCCTGAACATTTGACAAAGTCCGATGTGTACAAATTCATGAATGATTTGGACATTGTGGCGTATACAGACTGTAGACAGTCATTTAGGTACTAATATATTTACCTAAAATAAAAAAAAAAAACAAAATAAAAATATGTAACTAAATAACACGCTTTAAATTGTATCAACTGCGAGTTAAGAACATTTGTGTTAAGATTTATTACTATTAAAATGTATCTACTTTAGTCTATTTAAAAATTTTAATAAAAACTCTCTAAAATAATCAATGAACCGATCATGAAATTTATTATCATCATTTATTGTCATTCTACACGTAATGTAACCAGATTCTGATGCATTGATGTCGCACTGCTCATTGCCATAATACGGGGCATGGGATAGACCTGGGAAATGTTTACGAGATCATCAGCGCCCGCATTTGTTGAAACATGCCAGATCATATACAAGCATGTAAAATTTGCTTAATAGCAGCCACTTGGTTTATCTCCAAGTAAATGCACAATTTCAGCGACCGACGTAGGTGGATCGTTAAATTATCTTGTATTTTCCTGATGCTAACCAGACACGTTTTCTTGATATAATATGCAATGGAACAATTTGTTTGCATGAAATATGTCCAGGCTGACCGTATGCATTAAGAGAGCAGATAAAATATCAAGCGATTCTCAATGCTGTTGGCATCATGCAAACCCAAGAGTTTACTGGTTCCCAAGTCAATACATGGGTTGGCTGCTGGCGTCATTCAATTTGAAATCCAACAACTTTCCTCTGATTTTAATGTTATAGTTTATGATATCTTACCAGAGACAAGGTAGGAAGAACAAACTTCAAATTCATCAGTTCTTTACTTCAACGCTGTTAGAATACACCAGCGGCTCCTTCTCTAGATTTACCCTATACGCGTACGATTTTGCACTAGATAAGTCCTTGCCAGGTAGATGATGTCGAAAGCTTTGATATTCGGTGTTGTCATTGGAATCGTTGCCCTTTACACTTCACCCCGCTTAGGCGGTGTTCCTTCCCCAATCGTCACAATACAAAATGGAAAACTTCAAGGAAGACTTGGACTCTCTAGAGATGGAAGCGAATACTTTGAGTATCTCTCCATTCCGTTTGCAGAGTCTCCGGTGGGTGATTTGAGATTTGAAGCCCCGGTTCCACTAGAAAATTCATGGAAGGGAGTAATGGATGCATCCAGCTATCCTCCATTTTGCCTCCAACTGGATACTTTTGTTCGAGGGGAATTGTATGGCGACGAGAATTGTCTATTTCTAAACGTTTTTACAAGTAACGTCGAAGCAAAGCGGCCTGTTATGGTATTTTTTCATGGTTAGTTGGTTAATTGACTCATATGCTTTAGTTTTTTCTAATTACAAATGTGATTTACAATGCTTGAAACTATGAATATAGGTGGCGGCTTTGCGACGGGATCATCGAAAATGTACCAGCCTCAATTTTTTATGGACCAAGACATTGTCCTCGTCACTGTTAATTATAGGTACGCACTTCAAGATAATATTCATGGATATAATTGTGATGACTTATGTTTCAAATCAGTCTATTTAAAATATTTAATCATGCAGGTTGGGACCATTAGGATTTATGAACCTTGAAGACGGTCTAATACGAGGCAACATGGGGCTGAAGGATCAACTGGTCGCCTTGCAATGGGTACAAGGAAACATTCAAAATTTTGGAGGCAATCCTGACATGGTGACAATTTTTGGCGTCAGTTCAGGGGCAGCATCTGTGGAAATCCACATGATATCTCCCCTTTCCAAAGGACTGTTCCATCGAGCAATCCTTATGTCAGGAGCTGTTTCCTGTCCATGGGCTTTTGATCGATTTCCTAAACGCACGGCCTGGGAATATATAAAAAATACCGATTGCTCAAAGGAGAAAGGAGAAAAGCTTGTACAATGTCTCAAACGGATAGACGCATTGGAACTTATCAAACAGGCGGAAAGGACGGTAAACCCTACAAATCCGTTGATTATGTTTGTGCCAACAGTGGAGACAGTTGTTGGATCGGACACGTTCCTCTCCGAAAATCCAAGGGAGCTACTGAAATCGGGAAAAATTGTCAACAGCGTTCCTTCCATTTTTGGATTTACGTCTGGTGAAGGTGCGTTGAGAACTGCAAGTTTTGAGATCGTTCCCAATGCGGTTGAGGAAATTGACAAGAATTGGGACAAATATGCAGCACGACTACTTTATTTTGCTGACGACATCTTTCCCAAGGACGCTGCGGCAAAACTGAGACAGAAGTACTTTGGAAGCACTAGCTTTACCGAAAATGTTCAGGAGTTCAAAAGAAATTTTACAGACATGGCATCCGATGGCGTTTTCTTTGAGCCAATTCAACGGGCGGCAAGATTGCATGCAATATCAGGTGCACCGATTTACATGTACTATTACGACTACGAGATGTCAACTCTTCCAAGTGTATATACATTCCTACGAGCTGTAAAATCTGACGACTGGCTACCCCCACACTTGAAGATAGCCTTTGCTGCGTTTCTGGATATGGCAAGAAAATGGCTAAAACTGGATGGTCCTCATGAGTTTGGTGAGTTTGTGCTCCGCACCAAATGTCATGTTTGTACAAATAGGTGTCATCAAAATTCTGACTCAAGATTTCGTTTCGTTTTCGAGTGTAGTAAAAACTTGTCATGGGGATGACTTATTCATGCTGTTCAACATGGAGGGATGGACGTCAATGTTCACGGGACAGGATACGCAATTTTCTAAAGCATATGTCAAATCCCTGGTGGATTTTGCAAAGCACAAGTAAGCATTTGAAATACTTTCCAACTAATTGTAAGTGCATTGGGCTACACATGGAGACATTATTTTTGCTCTTCAAAGGGAGTCGCTAGAATTTGGTGGTGTCACTTGGCCGAGATTTGAGCTGGAATCAACCTCATCATCCCCTCAATATTTACTCTTGGACAAGAAACCTAAAGCAATTCCAGAACCACTTGCAGAACGTGTAAGGTTTTGGAAACAATTGAATATACGAGAATAATTGAGAGTGAGTTGCAGCTTATATTGTTGATATTTCCAAACCATGCTGTATTACTGATGATTGATTATGAAACTAACTGTTTGAACGTAATTTCCCCCATTCGTCATTGTATCAGTTACACCTGTTTGTACTGTTTGATATCACAACAGCCTCAAGCAACTCGACATATTATTTCTTTTAAATAGATGCATTTGAATTTCAAACTGAATTAAAACCATTTATTTTACCTATGTATTTGATGTATTTACGGTGCATGCAGTGATTAAATTGGGGCATGGATGAAAATGTATATTCTGTACATGAAATCTACAAGCTTAAATTGATCGGCTTTAGAGAATTCTAATAACCCAAAGCGCTGGAGTCATCACATGAACTATACGAGTAAACGAAATGTCATGATTAGATGATTACCACCTCTATTAAACTTTTGCGCACTGCCACATTGTGACTCTCTCTCTCTCTCTACTCTCATGAAGAAGTATTTGAGCAAATAGAATTTTGTAGCTGGTCTTTTCCATTTCAACTCAAGCAAAGTGTACAGCCTCCCGCAAAACCGTTAAGGCCGAAAATTCATTTCAATTTAACAAACAATGTATTTGACATTGGTCACAAAACGTTGGTAATCACGCGAGACAATTATTGGGCCATCTTCGTTTAACTATAATCAAGTAAAATCTTATAATATAATTAGAAACGTATTTATTTGAGGAACGATGGTTTCCGACCTGGCCAAAAATAACACTATGTTTGGTTGAGAAGCTGCTTGTCGAAAAATCACTTAAGCAGGAGAACATAAAAGATACACATATTTTTAAATCGCCGTTGCAGTTCAGATCCAACACGACAAATTTCAGATTGTCCCTGGTGGCAAACAAAATTTCTCCGTCGAGGTTAAAATATCCATGCTGACCTCCAAAATATCCCTGCTGGCCCAAGGTAATCCTAATACGCATGCTGACAGAAAATTCCCATGCTGACAAAGCTAGTTTGTCAGCAATTACGCTAATAAAAACCTTTTATGTTACGATTTCTAAACCTACTATGGTTTAGAAGAAGCAAGATATGAATTACGTCATTTATTGTATAGCTCTTTTCATGTTAATTTCGAGTAAATCCATCTTCTAACATCATCAGTTTTATTTTGCTGTTCACTGCAATTACGATTCTATCTAATTGCAACTAATTCCGAATATGAGAATAGATTTGTTTTTTTACACAATTACAGCCGGTTATTTGTATATTATCGTCCCACTCGATGTGCCACATAGAAAAACATAAAAATTAAATAATCTTCTTGCCCATTCAATCAAACTGATTCTATGGGGTTTTGAAATCCTTCGAGAAACGTAAATCCAAATGACGCGGAAACTCCAGCTTCCAGAACTGATTTGTGACTTGAACTAATCATCAGTTAGTCTTCATGAATTTCATACATCAGAATTCATCTTCCCTGCCATTGCATAAGATAAAAATTCGCATCAACATTAACAAACTGAGCACCAATAATCCAAAAAATCATTTCAAAGAAAGAAATGAGAACATTAACATATAAATATTTACATCTACTCAAAAATGTTTGCGTCACCAGTACGAAATGATTACATGAAAACATTGTTTATCACGTGATTGTATCGATAGTGGCATGATTAAATAAAAACTGACTTCTCTTTTAGTCATTAGGGAATATGTAATTCGTTTTTTCCTGCCGATGATTCAACTAATTGATAGCTTGAGTTTCAAAATCCATTTGCGTCACACTTGTAACCCAGTCTGAAACAATGTACTAACATTGAATATGGAAAACGAGAAGAGAAAATATCATACGTTGATGACTATTACATGATTTAAATGATAATTTAGAATAGACAGTCATATAAATACATGACAAGCGTCCGCTTTAGAAATTGCAATATTTTCTTCTCCAGAATATTCCAATCATTCCTTCATTCATTCATTTTTCATTTGGGGATTGCGAATAGCATGTTGATGATGAAACACTGTTTTCTACTAAGCAACTCCAATTATTTCCAAGCACCGTGCGCAAACAAACTTGAGTTTTTCCCACCATAAAATTATACAGTTTGCACCATTGCAAAAACCTGCGTAAGCTTACCTGGTAACTAGCAAACGTTTAGTTTTGACACCTCTATGTTCATTGATCAGGACGCAAGCTTACGTGTTAATTGTCCTACTGTACTAGTATCAATATAAACCCCGAGATCACATTATGTCCAAGACACTTTTTGATTGAACTTCCATAGAAAACCAGCTTTCATTTCCACTCAACTTTTGACTGCACTTGAGTTCACATTCATAACTGAAACCTTATTGACTGTTGAACAACACTTGGGACTTAAACAACGCAGAGACTTCAGTATGGAGATATTTAGTGCAGAATGGGTCACATTAATTGTATTATTTGTCTCGTTGGTTTTCACTCTCATCATCAATTTCATTGCTGCGATTTTCAAGAAAATAATTGAGAAAGGAGACGACAGGTTGAAAATTACGAAGGACGAAGCTCAAACGGGAGGGCACACTCAGAAGTCAATAGATAGCTTACCTGGACCGAAACCCTTTCCCTGGAAATTTATTGGGAACTTGTTCCAGCTTCCCAAATCAAATGGTAATTCAATATCCAAACAATATCTACCTATATATGGCATCGCTGAAGCTAATAAAAACGTCTTTCCTGTCGTCGCAGATTCCGTAATACCCAAGTGCATTGAATGGTGCCGAGAATATGGTCCATGTTTCCGAGTAACAGTTTTTGGCAAGGACTTTGTAGTGATCGCAAACGCACCACTGGCGCAGGTATGTAAGCCATTATAAAGATGAAAATGCTATAGATACAAGCACGGTTTACTGCTACGGTGCATGTGTAAAAATTGTCTAAATATCTTAGTCAATCCTGGAGTCCCAGCAGCCTGAACATTTGACAAAGTCCGATGTGTACAAATTCATGAATGATATGGACGGTGTGGCATACACAGACGGTAAGCAGGTCTTTGGTTATGAATCGGATGTACCATTTAACTATAATCAAGCCAACTTGGATATACTATTTAGGTCACAATTGGCACCCAATGAGAAAAACTGCTAGTCACGCGTTCCACTACAAAACCCTGGAAAGTAGGATTTCTTACTCTAATGTACATGCCGACAAACTATGTGGTTACCTTGCGGATGGTGATAATGACAAACATGCCATTGAACTACTGATTGCTCGATGTGCCGTTAGCATTGTCGTTGATAAGTCTACAGATCCACTCGAGTTTCTCCAACCTTGTGATTCAGCTTTATATACACAAATTGTAAATCTTTACAGATTCCTTTATAAGTGGACCCGGAAATTATTCAGAAGCCGATACACTGGAGTATGTTAAAGCGTGGCAGAGATATGAAGAAATCACTACTTATCGCATGACCCATCCTTGGCTGGCGGTAGACTTTCTTTGGAAGCATCATTCCTTATGCATGGAAACGAAAGACATAATGGCAAAATTAAATCATTTTGCTGATATTTTGATAAATCCGCATGTGAACAGTCTACCAGGTGAACACAACACTGAGGCACTCATTCCTCAGCTTTTGAAAGAAAAGTGCCCTGTCGACAGAATTAAGACAGAAGTTCTTGCAATGTTGTCAGGCGTAAGTTGGACAACGTAATTTAACCATGTTTATCATAATCAAAGTAATTGTTCTCTAAAGCTGCCTAAAAATTGTAATTGCAGTACGATGCATTCTTCTTCGGACTATATTACCTTCTATTTTTACTGGCTGCGAATCCGGAACATCAGCAAAAGTGCCGTGAGGAAGTTGACCGTTTGGATGACTTCGGAGCTGATGACGATACCGCTTCAACAATTACATCAGAGAAATTAGCTGACCTAAAGTACTTGGAACGGTGCATTTATGAATCACTAAGAATGCTAACGCCCACATTTCTTTTTGGAAGGAAGCTTGAGCGCGAATTAGAACTAGGTATTGATATTTTAGTTATTCAAATTATTAAAAGTATATTTTAAATGGGGAGTAATATTTCTTTCTTATTTGTTTGAAGAAAACGGAGTCCTGCTTCCTGCTGGAACCAATGCACTGATTCTTCCGCTAATCATACATAAAATGCCCGAGTACTACCCCAATCCAGACAGCTTTGACCCGGACAGATTTCTTCCTGAGAATTGGAGTAACCGCCACCCATATTCTTTTATACCGTTTTCGGCGGGTCCCAGAGTGTGTGTTGCCATGAAGTCGGCAGTAATGAGCATCAAAGTCATTACGGCAAAAATTCTGCAAAAATATGTCATTTCAACTGCGGATAAGTTGGAAAATATAAAGTTTACTGTGAGCTTGGGCATGGCTCCGGAAAATGGTTTGGATTTACGGTTTACAATCCCTTCGGATGCAACGCAGAACTAAATAGAATACAGTACATAATTCTATAATAATTACAACCTCATCCGTAATAATTTGGAAATCATATATAATCTATCAATAATTATCCTAAATAAATAAATCGTGTTTCGTGCTTGCAGCATTTGAAACCCTAGCTGTTTTATTAAGACGAACAATCATTTTGATATCATTCATTACATTGTCGAGTGCCTGAAGCCAATACTTAAATTTTAAATATTTTTAGAATGTACCAAAATATTATTAGAATTTGACATTGAAATTGCCATAACGAGTACCGCTATAAATCGATGGAGAAGTGATGTGAATGTGGTTCCATTTTGCTTGCTAATTTGCTACTATTCATAATTTTTTGTGTTATCTATGAATCCATATAAATCAGAATATTGATTGATTCATTCATTAGATTGATTCATGTATCCTGCGTGTATTTAAGCTAAACAAGGTGTCGCTACTTTCCCACTCTTCGGCTGTTAGAAAAGATATTTGTCGAGTTGCTCCCATGTAAGCAATAAAGTAATATGGGAAGCCAGAATGAATTAGACTGTTGGTGGGAACTAAATGTTATAAATGGAGAATGAAGCATTGTTAAATGCCAATGTGTTCCGCTTACTACATCTCCAGCTTGTGATCCGTACCAAATTATTCTGCTTGCACATATGTCTTGGATTTGGTACCTTGAGCGTGTAGCCAGTGCCCCTGCTCCATTTCTTCACATTTGTTCACTTAAACTCTGCTGAGATGAACTTACTTTTGCGTTTCAAGCTTGCCACTTTCTCATTTGCCTTCAACTGGATACATTGGTTCGGGGAGAATTGTATGGCAAATAGGACTGTCCATTTTTAAACGTTTTCACTAATAACATCAAAGCAAAGCAACCGGTTATGTTTTTTCACGGTTGTTTGATTAAACGCCTCATATAGCTTACTCTTAGCAAATTAGACATATGACTTACACTGCTAGAAATAATGAATATAGGAGACGGGTTTACGACGGAATCATCCAAAATGTACCAACCTCAATTCTTTATGGACGAAGACTTTTATGGCTGTTAATTGTCCTCTTGATTGTTAATTATAGGTAAGGAGTATGAAAGTGCGTTGGGAAGTGTCAGTTTTGAGATTGTACCAAATGCCGTTGAGGAAATTTACATGAATTGTAAGAAATATGCAACATGACTACTCCTGATGACGTATTTCCCAATAAAACTGCGGTAAAATTGAGAAAAAGTACTTTGGAAGCATTAGCTTTGCGGAAAATGTCCACGAGTTAAAAAGAATCTTCACCGAGATGGCATTGGATGTGGTATTCTTTGAGCCAATTGCAGAAAGGGCAGAAAAATTGCATGCAATAACAGGTGCACCGATTTACATGTACAATTACGACTTCGAGATGTCAACTCTTCCAAATGTATACACCTACCAACGAGCTGTAAAAAGTGACGGCTGGCAACCCGCAAACTTGAAGATGGCTTTTGCTTCTGTTGTGGATTCAACAAAGAAGTGGCTAAAGCTGGGAGGTCGTCATGTGTTTATTGAGTTTATGATTAAAACATATAGTGATAACTTGTACATATATAGGGCATCATATTCCTGACTTATGCATTAGTTTGATTTTTGACGGGTAAGTAAAAAATTTGTCACGGTGATGACTTATTCATGCTGTTTAGCCTGGAGGGCTGGTCGTCAGTTTTTACGGGACCGGACACTGCAAACTGCGCGTGCATTTCTCAACGTGTTGGTGAATCCTGCAAAACACAAGTAAGCAGTTTTCAAAGATGTGACACTCAATGTATATTTGATATTAAATTATAACAAGAAGTGGGGAAAAACTAGCTGCCGTATCTAGTATTGTTCTTAAGAGTACAGGTACCCATTCAGTTAAGGTTGCTTCTAAGACTAAACAAAAAGCTTTGCGGAAGCCCCAGAAATCGTCACTAGTACATGGGATCCTCCTAGGTCGCTACAGAACGCGGCAACCTTCCAGGATGGTGTATGCTGATCAACCCAGTCCCCCTTCAGGCCCTTAACTTCTAACAGTTCGGAAGAGAAAAGGAGATGTAACTCGCGGTGAACCAAGCGCTGCCGCTGCCTCCAATATTAGATCCGTAGTTGCTGAGAAGCTAGAACTTTCGAACGAGGAAGTGCTGGTGGCTCACCTGAATATTTGCGCCGAGATGACGATAAAAGAACATGGAAGATGGCATTCCTCTCAACAGAATTTTTCGGTCTCTAGCTCTGAAATCAGAAGCGGGAGAAGTGATTGAGGATTACGAGATGATGCAGGCTGAAGAAGGCTTCAGATCTTCCTCTGATGACTGCTTTAAAAGGGAGGAAATGTCCATCGACACGTCCATGAATGGTGACGAGGAAGATACAGGATGGCTGCGATGACTGATGTGATGGTCCCATCGGAGCAAATGTAGATTGTTATGGTCATCATTATTTCCGATAAACGTTACGATTACCTAGTTTCATTTAACGAAATTTCTATATTCAGGAAATGTGTTGTATTTCTGTTATGATTTCGGATATTACCCATTCGGAATGAGATTTGAATGCCATGTGGAAAGGGGAATAGAACATGAAGAGAATGGAAGCTACATTGTTCAGCTGTGTGCGGAAGCAAAATGTTTGTATAAGTTTTTATAATCAGCGTCATACTTCAGTGCTTGGGATGATTAAAATTGTTTGATTTTAAACCATTTCTACTTCAAATGATCTGACGGTTGTTAGGGTGTTTAACCTACTGGGGATGTGGGGATTTGGAGCCAGTACTATGGTTTTGTTGGATTGGGAGTTAAATAGACTTCCCTCCTTCCTAGGTTTTCGGAATACTGACCTAACGGAGTACAGAGTTGGATGGCAGTTCAAAATAATGAATATAATTTATGCGAAAGCAATGCATGGATAAAAGGAGCTTTTGATTTTAGTTTGATAAGATAAAAAAACGAAATATTTTATTCTAATAGAAAGTACTCATTGAAAATGTTAAATATCTTCTTAATAAACTAGGACTGTAATTAATTAATATACCTAATGTATATGGTCAACAATTAAGTTTATTTTACTACCAACAAAAAGTATTGATTTAATATTTTGTTTGCTCTAGAAAATTTTCAGTATTTTTATAACGAAATTTTACTCAAAGGAAAAAAACTAATTTGTGTATTCTTCTCTCTGTGTCAAAGGAGAGAACTCTAAAATGGTCTAACGAGACTGGGAATAAAAGTAACCAGCCCTTCGTTCTACACAACTTTTGAGCTCAAGAGCGTACCGAGTTGGTCATCATTTGAGAGAAGAATGAGGATCTCCCCCGACTTGCAGCTCTACTGCTATCTTTCTTCCACACAAATTTTTACCACTTAAAACTAGCCTTAACCTACGCTATATCTAAGTACCCATATATACATACAACCAAGTACTCAAGTACCCCATCCCTCTGCTCTTCTCATCATCCTTCCTTCTCTCCATATCACACACATACATACTTACTTCAATACATTCTACCCAAAAATGAATATTCCAAATAAAACTTTCAATGTATTATTGTCGTTGTCATTTAAGAACAACGTGAAAAATAATTATCATTGGAAGACATTTCATATAAAGGAAGGAATAGGGCTTTCTTAAAATCCAGTTTTCTCCCAATTTTATATTGTAGGTACATATTCCATATACCTCTATACTATTCGTCTTTCAACGTTGAAAGGGAGAGGTGTACTCTTTTCTCATTTAAAATGTCCAGTCCCAAAAAGTCACAAATAACCGGACTGAATATGACAAAAAAGACCCTTTTCTCAGAAAACAAGACAATATTTTTGTCTCTCTCTCCTAAAATTATTTCCTCTCTCTCTCCCTCTTTTTCTTTTCCTCAAAAATATCTCCGTTCTCCTCTCTCTTCATTTTATGATCATCATCATCATCTTCTAAAAATATTTAGATTATATGCTCTTAATCAAAATAACTCTCAATCATAATTAATTATAGCATATATGATATAAAACAACGGTTTACTGGGGGCTATATGCCACTTGAATAGCGTCTGCTGCATATTTTAATAAATACAAAAGGATGAGTTCAGAATAAAACGTGATTTAAAATAATTTGCATTAAAAACCAAATTTTATTGTAATTTTTATTATAAATTTTATGTCATAATTACTTGCTTTCATTTTTACTTTTGCGGCTTGGTCGAGCAGATTTAGTCAGAATTTATGTTCTATCGGCTGGAGGAAGGAATGATTAATAGGCACTTGCAAATCAAGCAGTGAATGATGGTACGTAACTTTATGCCCACGTTTAATGCAACTATCAACTGGAACTTGTGCAGCTACAGCAAAAATTGCAAAGGAAGCTCTGCTCTTACGACAATGTCCGATCTGTTTTATTATAGAGGATGAAAAAAACGTGTTCATAATTTCTTATTGATTTATCCTTTTGCATATTTGGTGAGCAGGTTTAATCACTCCTTTTTTTCTTTGGCGTCTGGTAGTAGCAGCTGATGCGCATGTATCACACGAGGGTTGTTTCATGCATTTCATTTCTTCTCGCCATACCGTCCACACAAACAAAAACAATAATAACTCTTCAATATTTTACGAGTCGCATTCAAATAAAAATATTTTAGGGGTACAGTATTGGACACTTTGCTGAAATTGCCTTCATCCCGTAACATATTAAAGGCTTCCATTGGGAATAGGTTCAGTAGCGTTGTACAACATCTAGCCTGTCATTAAGAAATTATGGGAGCGTTGGTGCTACCAAACAAGGATTTGTTATTGGATTCCGCCATGGAAGGAACTATCCACCTAGTAGAACCTAACGCCGCGGCAAGTGACGCCGTCACTGGAATACCCAGAGAGGTAATACACTATCAAGTTAATTAATAGTTGCAAATTATTCTAACATACTTTATTTCCCCATCATTGAACATACCCATACATACATATTTCACTCGTTTCCATTGCATATGTGGAGGAACATATTTTCCTACATTTCCGTGGAAGGAACCATAAGAATGCTGGAAATGAGACAGGTTTGCATGAAGTGGCGGGCCGTTGTCGAGGAGCATTTCCCATTCCCAGTCATCGTCCAGCATTGTCAAAAGTCTTGTCACGGAACTCCCCCCAGCCGCTCCACTTTTTCTGGAAAATTGGGTCTCTAGTTTGACGATATGGGGTCCCATCACTCCATCAAATTTTGAGACACTTTTGATTCGCAATCTGCAAGTCTGGAAACATTATCATTGAACCGGGTTGCCTTATCAGTTCCAGATTTGATGCTAAAGAGTAGCTCTGAGGAGATTACATGACACCAAAGCCGACGCCGGGAAATCCTCGGACAGGAATTCCCCGAAAGGAAATACTACTAAAACAACCAAACTAAATACATAATTGCACTGTGTACATGCTTCTAAAATAAATATTTCTTCACCGGCAAATGATGGTGTTTACTATTATCATGAATTAGTAACAACATTTGTATATTTAGGGTTTTTGATAGCATCCAAATTAAAATGATATGGGTTTCCCGTGGCCCTTTTTCACTCGATTACGTATATTGTAAATTGATTGCATTCAAAACATATGCGTGAGTTAGTTTATTTTATATCCAAAAATATACAACCCCGCCACTTCCAAGAATTGAGGCGGCTTACCCTCCCACTATACGTTTATCTATAATCCTTTCGATTAGCTGGAAATATGTATGCGACAATAAACATGGTATGGTGCCGTCTATTATTTAACAAAGTTGTTGTCGACATATATTGTACAATGTAGCATGTTGAGCAATGCCTAATATTTCATGTTTTGTGTCATGTGGCGAGAACGGCATGTGTGGTGATCCCAAATAATCCTGTTACTCGTTATTCTATCGTATGGATTGCATGACCCTGCACGCGCATAATGTATGTCACGCCAAGATAAGTATTCGGAGTAGAATGCACACGTCACATTACTTATGTCGAAACATACGATTCACTCATGATTGTACACAACATTGTTTGTTGATATTGTTTACTTAAAATACCAGACAATTTCCCCTTTAGGTTTTTCCACCTGACTAGTTACATATTCGGTCAAATGAAATGAAGATCGACCTTCACTCTCCTTACTGCGTTTTTGCGGTAATTGCGTTTCTATGTGTGCGCTGGCTGAATTCTGAAGAAGCACAAACATGTACATAACATATATAAATTGGACTGATTATCACACAACTTTAAATCAGAACGTATGTGTAACTGCTTTGCTATAAATAACATAATTATTTACCTATGTTTATGTAGTAGATTAAAAATAGTAATATTATCGTAATACTATACATTCTTCATAATGTAGTGTACACCTAACGACCAGCATTGAATTTCCAACTGCTTGTTCGATTAAAAATGTAGGATGTACGAGCGTTTTCATTTTGTTTGTATATTGGCTGGCATTTCCTTGAGACCACGTTATCAATAACCGGAAGCATCAAATGCTTGGAAAGTAGCTAATGCGATTTATTGGACTTTTATTCCTTTACTTTCAACCCCCATGTCAACATGCTCGCTTGCTGCACAAATACATATTGTAAGGAGTCATATACGGTGACACGGAAGAGTTTTATTTCATCTTGCATCCGCATTTACATAAATCATTTCAGCGTCCACTCACAATTAAAAAGTTTCTTTGAATCGGCTGATGCATTTCTCGATTTCCAGGCAACTATGTATTTCATTCTGATGACGCATTTGCAGATGCCGTTTGAATAACAGAACGACAATGCAAATGTTGCAAAGTTTAAATTATAAAAAAATTACGAAAAAGTAACATATTTTTTTCCTTAAAACGTCATGCAAAATTCTTGGTCTACCTAATCAGTGCGCAAACGGATTATTGTGAAAACCTACCGAAAGTGAAAAATATACTTATTACGGTATAGTGTCTATTACATTATTGGAGTGCAGAATGCGGATGGGTACTACTATCTACAAAAAATGTATTACTCCCAGTTAGACATTTGGAATAAATATTACATCCTTGATATGATCGACACCTTTCGGCTTTATGTTTGAGGTAATGACAGAGCACATATATATGCATGCATATATATGCTGAAGTACATCTCATAGTTAATAATTTATTCAACGTATTGCTATGTGGTTGAATCAACTAACACACTGCCCGCCTTACAGGAAGCAGAATTGAGTCAAGAAGGAAAATATTGAATGTGTCCGTAGGAGATGAGCATATGTACCCTCTAAAATATATCATTAAAACTTCTGTGCGCCGAAACGTTCTCTTCACCAATTGCTTTAATTCCGCATAGATTGTGCGTTCATCATTATCATCAAATCAGGTTAAACGGTTTCCTTGTGGTAAGAGGTACTATAGTGGCACTGAATAATTTACATAATTAGACATTCTTATGATGTACTTCATTTCAGCGATAATCAATAGTCGCAGACCCTCCTTCATATTAAATATGTGTCAGGACAAAATATAACTGTTGGTTATGCTGGAACATATTAAATTTGCTGTAGAAATCCAATGCTCGCAGATATACTTTTGAATATTGTTTCACACCAAACCATACCAACGGTCGAAGTACGACATTGCAACAAAATATAAGCTTGAAAAAGTGAAAGATTAAATTTGAAGGGAATACATAATGTAGGATTCGTTTATATTATTTTAGAGCAAAGCATCTGTATATAAAAGTATGCTAGTGATATCATTTGACTACAAATAAACTGGACGTTGTCGAGTAACATTTCTCATTAGAGCCAAATTTATTGTGTCTAGCATGGGAAATGCTGTATTTTATATTAACTATTATGTACACGTCTACATCTCTACTCCTTTCCCTGGCGCCCAATTTCGCACTTGGATCTTGTCGATGGATTGGCTGCATTACTCCACGACATTATACGGAAGCTGACCATTTAATCTCCCAATCTGTTCCCCCCAGCTTAAATGCCTTCAGCGGATGCATTACACACTTCATAAACTACAGGGGATTCGACATAAATGCCACGCAATTAAGGGAGCCAATAATATTAATGAGGTTTTTATCACTGAACGTCAACTACTTCATCCGAAAAATGTTCAATGGCCTGGTTTTAATTCCAATAGAAATAACGAAAAATAAATCGCTAGCACGCGAGTTTGTGCAAAGTGAACGATGGAAAGACTACATACTTGCCCACCAGAAATACAGCATCGGAGTGAAAAACAGAGGAAGAAACTGTGTTGCAAGAATATACGGTTTTCCACAACATAGCTACGTTTACTTCGAGAGATATTATAGTCATTAAACAAAGATCTGCCATTGATTAGAGTCGCTTGTCAACATGTCCATCTACGGGCCCCAAATTTTATTCTCAATATTAACCGGGAAAAGCTGAAACGGCCAAAATGCTACCCTTAGATGGATTTGTTGGCTGGCGCGTCTATTGAACGGCAGAACTTTGTTTAATGACTCTAATTTGGCTGCTCAGAACAAGATCACCAGTTTCCCAAACATCCGTTTTGGACAGTGAGTCAAGACTCTTTGTCAAAAGAATTGCTGCGTGAGTATAAGGTTGACACGATAGCTGACTACACTGTATTGATTTGGAACCCATCTGATTACTCACTACACGCTTGGATGAAGAAATATTGGTATTCTCGTAAACGTGTAAGAATATCCCAAACACTATTTCTGTGGGATATTAGTCATGCTCTATTCAGCATAGTGTGTGAAATGTGCGATCTGACCAACCCATACAAACAGTTAAACCTAAGTTCAGTGATTGCGACAAAACACCAGCTACTTGCTCAGTTGTCAGTTGTTCACGAGTTGAAAAGATATGTTCCGCTTCTTAGAATAAACGCGGATGACCCAGTATTACGAACATACTTGGATTCTCTGTATCTATTCAAGATAAGGCAAAATGTTTTGAATGAACTGGGAAGGCTCAACAATCGAAACGCCTTGAATATTCAGAAGGTCCTAGATGTTCACATACTTTCACTGCTCATTCCCGACAACCTTACCCTACATAACAACGATTGGATTGGAGCGTTGGTAGGATGGAACAAGTATCGTCCTACAAAATGCGACCCGGATAATTTCAGGTGTACTCCAATGCCCACGCTATCTGTGACAAAGTTTCTCGGGAAGAACTTGGCCCAAGTCACCAAACTAGGTCTAATATTGCGAAAAGAGCATTTTATGTTTGTCAGCTGTCACGTTGAGTATCTCGGATGGACTAATAAACTTCAGGAACTGGTGACATCTGTCGATGTGTACACATGGAGTCTGCTTCTGCTTAGCTTAGGAATCATTTCAGTAATCACTTCTAATACCAGCCAAAGAGTACATATTCGGATTCAAGGAGATGTGTTATACATAGTTCGCAGAAATGTCAGTTTTACGGATATTGGATACCAGTTATGGTCAGCACTATTAGATCAAGGACGAGGACTGTTCCATAATACTCTGTTGAAGCACAATAGATTCTGCTGGATTGCTGTGTACATTTTGCCCCTAGCGTTTACAATATTAGGAAATGAATATAAAGGCGACAACATTACCAAGCTAACAGTTCCGCCAAAGCTTCGCTCCTTTGATACGTTTGACCTTATACAAGAAAACAATTTCAACACCTACACATTACCAATTGAAATCTCCAACTCACATCGCAACGATAGCAGATCGTACCAGCAGGAAAACGATCACGAAGCACTTCCTGTGGTCTCACAGTTGCTTTACTACATTGCACGTGGTATCGCCAAGAAACGACTCTCCGAAATCGGAGACGAAATCTCCAGCAGAACGTGGTTCTACTTGAATAACACAAAGCTATTTCCTACCTGGCCAAAAGCTAAAATGAGAAATGGAGTTTTTGAATTCGATTCGTTGGTAAGCCCTCATTTGGAGAAATGTGACAAATCTGCAGCCGTGTTGGAGAAAAACACGGCCTTGTCTGTATATGCAAATTTTTCGATGGGAGGAAAACCTGTTTCACTGGGCAAGGAAAACATTTACGAAACAATGTTGGGTTACACTTTGGTGAGGGGTTTCTCGCCAATGGAACTGTTCAGAATTCAAAACGTGGCAAAGTCTGGGATTACAGACTATTGGAGACGATATTTTGATGATCTAGTGGTGCAAAAAGTGAGATCAGGAAGAATGCGCTCTTACAACGACAGTATGGACACTGATTCATACAAAGCCACCAATTCGTATGTTGCAGCATTAATTATAATACCCGTGACAGGGTTTGTTATGTCCGCAATTTCGTTTTTAATTTGGGAGAAACCTATAAATGTTCAGCTTCATGCCTCAATTAAGCATACACGGATCGAAGAATTGTAAACTCTAATTTAATAACCACATACGTACTCCCTCGGACAGCCGAATCTACTAGCTTGTTTTTAAAGTTGTAATAATCCTAGGAATATTTAAATATATGCGCTTCAAATCATTTTACTTAAAGGTTAAGTAATTTCCGTTTCTTATATTGTATGAAGTTAACTATTAGTGTGGTTTCATATTATAACTTCGTGTAATTATCGCATGGTCAAAGATTATTAGCTTAATTAATATTTGTTCAATAAATAAAGCATTATCCTACAATAATGGATAAATGTACGGCTAACTTTCGTCGCAATTGCGTTGTTGGTATATGTATCCTACCAAAAGAGATTACATGGACTGAATAGTAATCATGTAATGGTTAACTGCTTTTAGCTGATCAATTCTGAACGGGCATTTACCATACCCGTTGACATTTTTTTTAATCATGAGCGAAAATGTCGTCCAATTTCTTCATTACTTTCAGTACACTATACATACATGCACTATACTCTACATGTCGTTAATAAGAATACAATGAAGCCGGAATTATATGATTGGCGAAATACACAGTTTTGTGTGCGCAACAAAAAGTCGGCAATCGTTTACGTTTTTAGTTTTTTTTATTTAGCTATCAGCAATGGAAATACAAATCAAGTGATGTATTATTTTCCACCTGGTGGCAAGTAATATTCAGGAGGTCGATCCCCTTCCTTGTGGCAGTCACATTTGGTCGGGTTTCCAATTTTGTCTTGTCCGCACACGCACACCTCACCGTCACCGGGTCTACGATCACCAGGACGAGGCTGGGGCAGGGATTGGCAGCCCACAAGGAGCATTACTCCAAGCACCAAAATAAGTGCCAACTTCATTTTTTTAAACTACTCAATTTCAAACAAATCAAATCGCTTGTAGATCGCTTCGAGTAATAGTGAGTTTTGTGCTGTTTGCTCAAAAAATCCGATCCTTTTATACAAAATTCTTTGATGAGTTTTTTTTACAATGTGGTATAGCTCAACATAATAATTATTATCAAGGCAAATGTTATTGCTAGTGCCGAACCACTAATTACGTTGTATAGGCGGTCTCTCTTTTGGATGCTTTTTTTGTTCACGATAGAGATCATTAATAACCAATTAGTGCCTCATTAGCGGCCCAGGCATTTCCATGCCCAACTCTTTCCATGTATACCTACTCACCTTAATTTCAAGCGCATAAAATTTTTTTTGTAAATAATTACGACCTTTTTTATGGCATTATACACAATATTGCTGGGATACTAGTTTAACCCGGTTGGGATTGGATATGCTACTGTTACTAAATTATCTAGGCGGTGGCTACCAGTTTCTTGTTGGAGATGATGTGGATTTTTCTTGGAAAGCTCTAAACTGTATTTTTCCATGCAGCTCATAAGTATTTAGACTGCACCCACAGTGAAGTGCATTAATTACCTATATCATGACAATGACAGGAAATTACATTCATCTGAAAAGCAATTATCTCGATCGGAACTGTAATTTTCATAAGAGTGTCGATTATTCATGAATTGTAGTTAATGGTCAATCAAACATTGTTTCTTCAGAAATATTACGTCACTGCCTTTTGTTGATGACAACTCACAAATGTTGACCCAAATGCATCGGAAATAGAATTTAAGAAGTTGGCATAAATACAATGATAATTCATGCGACGACAAAAATTTAAAGTGTCATTTCACACACCGGCAAGCAGTCAGGATACATGTATCGCAAATCTGCAGTTTCAGTTCAGAGATATCGCAACATTTTTAGCAACACATTTCGTCCAGTGGCAGTAACCATGGTAGCAATTTTACATGTTGCATTATTGGTGCTCTGTTTCAAGTATACAGGTATTCTGCAAAGGTAATGAATTATAATGAAAAATCAATTTTTGCCAATTCTCTCTGGAAATCCACTATCGGAACTGCGTCGTCTCCGCCCCTGACATGGTCTCATCCGCCGCTTGCAAAGATTTGGCATCATATCAAGACTGGCGCAAATGGACGTGAGGAACTCGAGTGGCGAGGCCTCTTGCTCAAATTCAATCCCACAGTCCCAGATTCTCCCTTCAAACCACTTGAGGAATTGCATGGTTTCGTCGTTCCCCTCCACTTCAAAGGACCCCAGCAGGATTCTCGTCGCGGGATATTCATTCTCCGGCTCCAACGCTCACCGTCCTTCTCCCTCGTCTTATTTATTACGACCTCAAGCAAGGGGGAATGACCGTTTTGTCCTTGACTGTCCAGTCGTTTCAAGGTGCCCATTGTAATTTCCTCTTGGAGGGAGTTGACCACGTCTCCAAAGTGCCTGTTGACCCTACTCACGTTGTACATGCTCCCCCAACTGATGAACTGTCTATCCATCAGTACTCGCAGGACCTCAACAAAAGTAACAACAATAATATTATATTTAAAAATGTTAATAATGAATCAAGATTAAATGTACCGGAATTATTTTTTACGGCTTCAAACTGGAGGTTCGATTTTTCAGCAGAAGCGCATTCAAGGCTCCTAGGGTGGGATGGTTTCGACAATCTTTCATTTAGGTCGGCAATTTACGTCGCCTGCTACTTTTTAAAGGTTCTCCAACTTGTACAAATTAGATTCATTCGATTCTGGGACTCGTGCTGCCAATATGTATCCAAGCTCTTTGTGTGGTATTATTTTGGATTTAGATCTAGAGATATCTTCAACCGCATTTCATGTAGCATAATCACGTATGTACGAAATATATTCTCTCTACAAAACGCAGGTACATTTCTTTGCCGTGTTGGGCTCTATGCTTACGTGTGCCATTCAGTTTCTCCCATGCACGTTAATAAACAGCTGAGAATGAAAATATTGTTTGCTTTTATGACAATATAGGTTAGACAGAGTGTTTGCAGCGGAGTGACCATTTGGTTTAGCTCTCTGAAATCACAAGTGACAACAATTTCAACTCACCATGTGTTTGTTCAAATATAGACAGCACCATTTAGGAAATTAGACTACAGACAGTGGCACAAATCCATGTACCACGGTCACCGATTTGACGGAATCATTTTGAGAGCCTGCTAAGAGTAAGGTAAACATAAGTTAAATATTATGTTGTAAAATTGCGTACCATAGCAATCCAATCACGAATGCGTTATGAATAAATTCATGACGCATGACAATATTTTGTGTTTTTCAGATTACGGATCCAAAACAGACTTACTTAATTGTCTACATTGCCTGTGTGAAACAATCATTGCTTTGTCAGTGACACTTCAAATTAATAGAAACAATGAGTGCATGTCCTTTGTGTAATAAACGACTAAAGTACAAGAACAGCTTGAAAGCTCACATAAGATGTCACACAGGAGAAAGACCGTTCAAATGTGGAACATGTACAAAAACATTCCAACGGAAAGGAGACCTAACTAAACATGAGCGGATCCATGGGACTGTGAAGGCTCATGGTTGCCCAACTTGCCGATGGCGTTTTCATACTGCGCACAACTTACGCAGACACATGGATACACATGAACCTCGTACACCGTTAATATGTCCACAATGCGGAAAACCGTTTTCAAGTATATTCAGTTTTCGAAAGCACGAAAAACGACTACATCCCACTACCCATAAAAATTCCGTTTCTCGTTTCTGCATTTTTTGCGACAAGGGATTTCAGTCAAAATCTGCACCGGACGAACATGTTGTGCATCACGTTAAAGAAAAAGCACATTGGTGCAGATTGTGTGGCAGAGAGTTTGTTAGTTCCACCCTGACGTTTGACCACATTCGGAGACACCATACCAAGGAGCGACCTTTCCGGTGCGAGCACTGCTCAAGAAGATTCCATAGCAAGATAGATTATCGGGCCCATCTCGGTACTCACGCACCGAATGATGCAAAATTTCTTTGTGAACGCTGCGGGAAGCTTTTCCCTGGGAGAGACCATCTTCGACGGCACAAGAAAAGGGTTCATAATGTTTAAGGGACGAAGAAGCAATTAGCATTGCTTAAATAATAAATATATTAAGTGTATGATGGACAAATTCGAATAACTTCAATGTACTTGGTTTGTTCTGCAGTGAACGTCAGGTTTATACATGGGTCGATGTATATCAATAAGTTACAATTTCAATGACATGTAAAAATTAAATGGTAATAGTAACTCTTAAAATAAAAGTATATTTTTCTAAACATTGCTCTAAAAGTATGAATTTTATTTGCAAACTGCATCTTTTATATTCTCAACAAGATTAAATTATATGGCATCATCATCAGAAAGCTCTTCACCATCTAATTCATTTCCCCTCTCATCCAAGTCGCCATCCAACTCGGAATCCCAATCCAGTTCAACATCATCATCCTCCCCATCAGACTCTGGTGGCGCGTTCAAATCATCATCCAAAAAGCAAGTTGGACAAGACCCCTTTACCATCCCGACGCCATTTTCTTGCCAGTGGAGACACTCCTTCCTCGTAAGCACCCACTCACTCTCCGGACACTTGCGCCTTTGCCCCAGCTATATCCGCCCCAACTTTGACAGCACCTTCCAAATCAAACTGGTCAGCATGTAATCAAATCGGTCAGAGAATTGGAGATTTTCGTGCAGTACAGTTACAGGGTCCCTCCAAGACTGGTCCATTTTCCATTTCCTCCACGTCCAGAGACTCCAAATCGGGGTACATGAGCAGAAACTGGAGCCCGTATCCATCATTCTCGCTTCCAAAGTGGCCTCCTAGACTCAAGTGCTTCACTTTTGGAAAGAAGAGGTCCAGCAACCAGGCGGACGAGTCTAGTCGCGGCGGTTGGGTGAATCCCTGTCGAAAATAGGGAGGCACGACGCATAGCTCAAGATGCTCAAGGGTTCCTTCAAAATGGCGACTGATGAAGCTCAGCACTGTTGACTGACGCAGAAATGTGGATTGGCCTCTCGCGTCCACTTCTTCCTCAACTTCTATCCCGCAGTCCCAGATTATCGACTCAAAACGTCTCAGGAGCGCCATCGTCTCCCCCACGTTCCCCTCCCCTTCAATGAATTCCAAAACGACGCTTGTCGCGGTATTCAGTTTGCGATGTCACCGGAGTGGATCATCGTCGTCCCTCAGATTTCAGATGAACTCCGGCATGATCGAATGAACGTTGTGACCCTGGCAGTCCAACTGTCGCGAGGTGCCCATTTTAATTTATTCCAGGAAGGAACTGACCACCCCTCCAAACTGGCTGTTGACTCTGCTGACGTTGTACATGTTCCCCCAACTAACGTAGTCGCTCCATCAAAACTCGCTGGACCTAACCAAAATTAACAATACCAATATTCAATTAAAAATGGTAATAACTAATCAAGATTAAATATACAGGAATTATTTTCTTACAGCTTCAAACTGGAACTCAGATTTTGGGCAGCGCAATAAAGGCTGTTCGGATGAGATGCCTTCGAGAAGATTCAGCTTATCTTGCAGGGTAGTCACATAACCAAGAATGTTCTCGTGGACAACAATTGGAGTTCAAGGTAGAGGTGGAACGACTAATTCATCGACCCTGGAATGCTTATCTGCCAGAATAGGTGGAATTGGCAAGCTCTTCAAATCATCAACACTTGCCTTTTATCCTCAAGGGCCTGCTTGACCTGTAACCTCCTTTTCTCCAGAAGGATCTGTGCGTCATCATCCTGGTTGTCTCGGCCGCTTTCACTCCGCAGAATGGACTGGGTGAGCAAGCTCCTTGGAAAGATTTCACTTTGGACGTGAGCAGCAGTTGTGAACGAGCTATTTCAGGAAAGTCAATTAATTTCAGAGGACAATTGGAAACTTCTTGGTTTCGTGTGCGATGAAAATAATAGGTACTCCAAATGTACAGGTAGAGATGCCACTTGCGCCACGACACATTTTAACAAGCCAAAAATAAATTTTAACCCTTTGAGTGTTCACAATTCAAACTGATGATGAAGCACATTTTCCGCTTTCACCAAGCAGTGTAGCATGCATATGCATTGATATTGGTGCACTTTTCCGCGAGTTATTACCAATACCTACGGCATTGATATGAACACATGGAGCGGATCGACATGAGACATACGTGCTATGTTGTAACTGAGAACCATTGTCAAACTACATTGGTATTCATATCCGCACGAAATGCTTGATGAGTTAACGCGTTCTAGGGTGCGTGCATTTATTCACTTTTTGAGAAATGGGAATCGGAAAAGTAAAGTAGCATTACCAACTGTGTTTTGTGTGTGTTTAGTTACTCCCAATCAGCTGCAGTCTGGCAGCATTTCTTCTTGATTATGTGCATCCTTGTGAAAACTAAAGTCATTAGTACTTGTTTTTCTCAGAGATTAAATAATTATTTTATATAATTTTTGAAACATTATAACGTTAGCACTTTCTTTTAATTTGCGAGTAATCTTGCAGGCCTTTGTGTGCGTACTAGGAACAAGTACAAACTCCCTAAAGAAATGGAGATGAATGGTAGCATAGAGATTCAGCTGACTGACAACAATGATAGTCCAATCACTCGAGTGCCAAGCGAGGTAAAACCTTATCAAAATATTCTCTTAAAACGTAACAAATATTCTGCCACATCTGCTATGTCTTAACGGAGTTTGTTATTTTGTTTATTTATCAGATATGGAGTAAAATATTTTCCTTCGTCCTTTATAACGGAACGCTGGAATTGTTGGAGAAGAGGCACGTGTGCAGGAAATGGCGTGCCGTTGTGGACGAGCACTTCAACTTTCCAGTAATCGTACTAAATGACCTGGAACATCCGCCCACTCTTCTCTCCGGTATTCCTGCGACTGAATGCGTTGTCAAATCCCTAACAAAGGAGCTTCCCAATATTTCAGCCTTGTTCCAGGAAAACTGTTTATCCAGTTTAAAAATATGGGGCAAAATAAGTCCTGAAAATTTCCAAGCTGTTTTATACAGCCAAACCGAAAGTCTTCAAGCACTGCACCTGAACGGCGATCCCATGGCTGTGCCGTCCCTAATATCAAGCAAGACCCCACACGAGATTCGCCATTCTCACCAAGTATTGTTCAGATGGCTTACAACTTTGAATATTGATGACTTCTCCCATTCGGAACCTAGTGAGAGAAATGTGTTTCTGGACAACCTGAAGACCATATTTAAATATCCAATCCGGAATATAAATCAACTATCTCTACGATCAAAGTTTCCGTATGGCCAGAGTCAAGAGGTCATGGACAGGGAGGTGGAAATCCTAGTTTCCTTTCTTGAATCCCACACCTCATTGAACCAATTGTCGGTCCACTATCACGCAAGCATCATTGGTAATTTAGAGCCATCACTCAATCCTACTGAACTAAATGGCTTGCAACAACGATTGAGGATAGTCCAGTTGGTGTGCATTAAAGTATGCGTTTGTGAAGTGCAGATGAATGTCTGGAAGATACTACTGAACATGCAAAGATCACTCAAGATTTTGCGCCTCGAAGTTGACTATAACTCCATTCAAATGTTTGAACGGATTGACAGCCAAGATATAAAATTGGTTCAGAGTTTGGAAGAAATGTTTGCGGAAAACGTGAACACACTTGAAACACTGGAGTTGAAAAATTTTGTGTTCTCTCGAGGTGACCAAGTTGACGCGGGAAGATTTTCCAGAATGAGCAAGTTGCGGTTTCTCGGATTGCATCCATATATTCATGGACATAGAGCCGAGATGTGGAATTTGCAAGAACTACCAATATCGCTGGAAACGCTTCATCTGAACTTCAAATTGCAGTGCCGTTCTGGAGATGTTTTGGAGACTGCAAGAAAGCTGGACCGAATTAGAGTGGTCAGGCTAGCAAATATTCACTGGTTGGATGAAGCCCGGCATCAAGCTTCAGAAATTCTACGGACGTTTGCCGGAAAGGCAGACATTCGGCTGATGAGTTTATCCCCAGTGAACTTGAGGGATGTGGTTCACCGAAGGATTGGAAATTGCTTGCATATTCAGATAAACGACAAGTTTGTTATTAAGGTTGACGCAAATAATTGGAATCACCAGATACAGTATAATTTTGAGGATTCAAGAGCTAAATTTTGATAACGATTAATAATTGTGATGGCGAATATGTACGTTCAGTCGCATGTGGCAAAACATTTTCTTAAGATGTACAAGTTTCGAAAGAGGTTACTGACTTTATGTAATGTAAATTTTTATCAATTCATGGTAGTATCTGTAAATGTTTCATGCACAACTATGTGAACACAAGTTTATTATTTTAGTTTTTACTTTTGGATGATGGCGATGCATATTATGCAATTTAAATTATTATAACCATGTTACTAAAATTTGTAAAACTGATATATCGATGCGTTTTGTATGGAAATATTTGGATATAAATGTACAAACACTGTGTAACCATGTTGAGTATTCTTTGCGTCACTTTTCCGTTTTAATGGCGGCCCTTGGGATAATGCTCATCCTTCTGCCTAACAGAAACGGCACAACCAACATCCGTGCAAGTAGATTTTTTATTTCAAAGAAGCCCATTCAACTACATACTTATCCCATCAAGGAAGCAAAACCAATTATCAGCCAAGTTCAGGTTCATTTAATGACCCATTTTTAACTGTGGACCCGATTTGATTTGTTTGTGCAATGTAGTCAGTATTGTGAATGAACTAAAATATCAGCACTAATAATAACGACCAGCCATAATGATATGAAGTCGAACCAGTCGTGGAGTCGTTGATCGTGAATGCATCAAGATAAGGGCGTGGGTAAGTGTTTAGTAGTATTGTTTATTAGCAGACAAATTTTTCATTGAGCCTGTTGTCTTTGACATTGTCTATTATGATTGTCCTAGAGGTAGGACTATAATTGCAGTGATTATAATTTGTTCAATATTTTCATACCTATTCTCGATACTGAGACAAGATATTTTTCTTATTAAATATTTATATTAATACACCAATCAAGTATACATTTAATTTTATATATTGACATAGTTACTGTAACAATACGCGAATGCGCAGCATACTAAGAAAATGAGATATGCATAATATTCCGTTCGGTTTATCCACTTTATAAATTTTCCAACATACTTCTTCAAATTGCGAACAAATTCTTCCATCTCTCCAATTGGCTTTCTCCTAGTAGTCGTTTGAGAATAAATGCAACGACCTTCACTTTGTCATACCACATCATCAAAAACTTCCACTCGAACGGTTTTCAAATTGGGAAATAGTTTCCAAATGTTGGATTTAAGGCGAAGCCTTTCACTACAAACGGAAGTAAAAATTCCAAGGAATTCAACCTGTTGATCTCTCATAAGCTTTTCTGCCTCCCTTGACAATTTTCTTGAAAGTTTGTCCAAATCGAATCCAATCTTGATTTCCAATCTCTCCAGAGAATCAGCCGTCGGCAAAATGAAATCCAGTGAACAAGCATTGGTCATCACCAACCTCAATTATGCAGCGAAGAGATGTTGTATTCTTGATGAATGCTCAGTCTATCCACTTCAAAGGACGATATGTGCGCATTCTGGCGAATTAGCGAGTTGATAGTGACGGTCGGCAAATTCATAGTTTGTAGAAATTGAAGATTTTCCTGTTTAGAGAATGCGCCGATCTCAAAGTCATTCCATTGAGGATTTCCTCCGACTTGATAGCAATTCAATCGCAAAACTTTTAAGTTTGATGTGTATTCCAGAAGCTCCTTTAATTTTGCACAAAAGTCGAATCTACTCATTGCCGTTATTGTGAGGAACCGGATATGATGGCCATGGATTTTTATTAGGTAAATCAGCTCACGTAAGAACCTATTTTCCATTCCATAGAAGGAAACTACAAGATTTCTGGATATGATTGGACTTCTTTTGGAACGCGAGAGTCTGTTATGTGTTTTTCGAAAGTCATTAATAAATTCACCAACTTCGTATGGGCCACCCTCGATAAATTCTGTTTCCGCCAGGTCAAGTGCCAAGAAGTGGAATTCCTTTCCATGGGAATGTCATCACTTTTCATGTAAAATTGATGGGGCAGACTTTGATAGTATTTATCAATAGAGCCACACCAGTCACGACAGACCAACCTTAGACAACGAATTGTTGGAATTTTCTCGTTGGTTACGTATTCACTGTCAATTGATCCCTCAGAAATGTCGGAATGTGCATCTTCACTGTCCAGCCTTTCCTGTTCCAATTTTTCCCATTCCTCAAGGCTGTATCCCAGCGAGTCCCAATGTGCCCCAAGTATATCGAATATCCTGTGGAACAGGAAAATGATCTTATCATCATGAAGGAGATTGCTGAAATGGAGTGACGCGTTGCAGAGGTTCTCCTTATCGCTGGTCTCCTGGACCTTGGCAAGTATTTGGACCCATATTTATGAAACATGGGAGATGACAAGTTTTATTTTCTGCTTTGTTAATGTGTTCAAAACATATTTTCCATTTAGTAAAAACTATGACTGGAAATTTTGTAAATCAATTCATTTACCTCTTCAGGAAAAATCCTCAACAGCTGAATTCTGTCGTTATTAACGCGGTCACTATCAGCGTCATCGATGGCGTCTTGAGTTGGGGCCCACATTTCAATATTACTGCTTTTGAAAATCCGGAATTGGGAACGATGATGAACAACTTTTAGCAAAAATGCTATTCTTAAAGAGTTTACAAAACTAGAAGAATAAATATATATTCTGGACTGTGATCTCGTCGTCATGCAGTACATGCGAGTACTAAGATTGGTTCACTTTCTTAACAAAAGTGCAAGCTAAAGGAAACTACCACAAGATACTCAACGTCAGTCAACGTTTTGAGCTTACTTCCTTCCCGAGATAGACAGGCTGAAACTAGATCACAGACAGAGTAATGCAGTTGCAAATACATTGTTCTGGACTTTGGTCAACATACGTAAATACAAAATGAGTGACCTATAAAAAGAGACCGCAAGCAACTTTTTGCGATAGTAGGTAAAAGACAGGATGATACATGATCATAAAGTGGAATGAACTACTGCGGATGCATTTTTCGTTGATATGTGATAGCGTGACGTTTTCTTACGTGGTAATGAGCTTTACGATTTCCATGCACCAACTGTGTCATAAAACGAGGATGTCGATAATGAAGCATGAAGTCATTCTGCTAAAAAATATTTTTTTGATGAATGGTAATCCACTTTCATACGATTGTAGCATCGGTATGCACTTTACTTCCTATACCATTGCACAAATATAGCTATCAATGATTAGTAAAGTTTTTGGTACAAAGTAAATTACAAGAATATCCCACCTGTTGAAAATATTTCAGAATTTCGTATTTGAAATAAAATAAACATACATAATCCTTGCTAAAAGAGATATTGGAAGCTTAATTTATGATGCGTGTAGGAATAACATGCATATACTGATTTCTTGTTGTCTTCAACTTACCACAGTGATTGATGCATTTGTGAGCATGTCATCAAAATTTCGTAGAAAGATGTGGTAGAAGATTGAGTCATTTCTACTAAAGGAATTTCCTTAGGTACCTCGCCTTGAGCAAGCAGTGCGGAGTATTATTACATTCATACAAAACGGAAATCATGCTACCAGCAGAATGCAGTTCTTGTTGTCTTATTGAAGCAATCTACTTTTCTTTTGAGTAAAGCGAACTCGGTGTTGTCTCGCCCTTTCCCATGAACCAAGTACACAACGATGTTACAACAATTCAACCGTATTTGCATGAGCCGGATGAATAGAATGCTTAGCACAGCAATGCACATAAAACACTTCGTCTCTATTCCATGCCGCGGTCTGAATGCCATAGCATTTCGCCTTTACGAACCGGCTTCACTGTTTTCAACAAAATTGAATGCACTTATGGAAATGGGAAAGGGAGAATATTTCAGGAAATCAATTTGCGACTTATCTTTCCAAATTACAAACCATGTGAATGGTAGCGGGAAATATTTCTTCATTGGATTTCATTTTGTCCCAGCAAAATATTTTGGAGACGCCGGAGGACTTTTGGCTTGGCAACTCAAGCAGAAAAATGAAACGGCAGGTCGAGAGGATGATGAGAGGAAAAGTTATCAAGTCTTGGAGAATATTTAGTTGGTGAAAGAGTACACTACTTTGGCGGAATTCTAACAATTTGGAATTGTTTAAAAGGTTGAGAAACGTGGGCGTGAATATAAGGAAAATACTAATTAACTGTAAATTGTGACTGTTCAATAAAACAATGTGGACACATTACTTTTAGAAGCAAATAGATGAAGACATACTTTTATACACCTAATATATTGTTTTACACCCTCTATAGTGTCATGATGGTGCGTTTGACACGAATAATACCTGAAATCATTTGAAGTTGGCTTCAATGATTGATATTATTTTTAACTACGTACTTCAAACTGCTCATAATGTGATGGTGCAGAAGATATGTTAATTAAACTAATTCATGTAATCATAATAAGTATGGATCATATCATTATCGCTATGATTATCAAACGTTTATAAACGATTTAAGCGGATTTACTCCGGGCAACCAACTTTACGCATAAAGATACTCAACACCATATGATTAGGAGAGGAACTGACGATAGAAACATCCAGTATAGTGAGGTCGCAGGAGAGTCATTTGCGTGTCGGTATCCGTGTCCGTGCTCCTATCACCACAGTCACTGGAACATAAAATAATCGAATCGATGTTACTCGCCCGTAGTATAGTCATATGCTACTAGGAACGGATTTTTAGGAACCGGAAAATTCATGTTTAAATGTTACTTTTTTACCAACTGTGCCCGAGTTTCAATGTGGAGTAAATATGGATTTGTTACAATGTCGTTAATGTATGCAGTAGCTATATAATCGGACGCAAGCAACCATAAAAATAAGTAATCAAGGAGTGGTTACCATGTAGCATTATAACCTCATTCACCGCTGTTTCTCAACTACGAGGAAACCAAAGCGAGAGATCAGCGAAGTAGCAAAATGGATTTACAGTACCATCTAGAATTGAGTGCAAATTTCTCTGTGATCAATGTGGTAAGCTGTTTGCGAGATGGTATGATTTTCGAGGACACAGGAAAAGGGTCCATCATCGGTTGGACTAGCAGCTGTAATCCCAACTGTAAGGTTTTTTCTCGAATTCATCAACAAATTACTTTGTTCCCGATCGTCAGTTAATAACAGTATTAGTTAACTATCTGGACAAGTTAACCAGGGTATTTACAGTAGGGGGAAGAAACGGTGATGAGAAATCAACAGGTTGATTTACTGGGGCTATAATAATAATAAATAGGTTTATTGTCATAAGGATACCTTACTACAGATAAGGAAATTATTTCCACAGACATTACAGCAAACGAAAAAATATATGAAAGAACACTATAAGGTTAAGTGTCTAATAAATACTAAAAAAACTCAAAACACATTTATGAGGTACATACATTGATTTTAGTGATTGAAAAAAAGAAGTGAGTGGGGCTATTTTTGTCCGCTGGTAGAGAAAAGTCTCGCAATAAATAATAAATCTTATAAAGTGATGTAGTGTAGCGTAGTGAATTTCAATGTATATCCTCTCAAGATACACCTTTGTATAATACAATGGGCGTGCTCGATGATTTTGTGAAATATTTGAAGAAAGTCATTGTAATATTTCTTAAGTTAAAGAGTCAAATTGTAATTTTATGTATACTTGTCTTAGTATGTTACCAAATCTCAAATTGATAGGTGAACAATATTTTTCAACTGGATCGACTTTAAACCGGTTTTGATAGATTGTAAATATATGTATAAAAATGTGAACTGCCGGTGCAAAAAATGTATGCATTTCATTTGCCTTGATTTGTGATGTTATTTAATAAATAAACAAATAAGTAAAGTTAATTAAAACTCATCGCCTTATCCTAATTTTCATTTATCATCAAACCATAATTAGTGCTACTACTTCTGAGTTTTATTACTTCATGATAACTAAAGAATAATTCCATTTTATAACAGAACAGTTTTATCTTGTACAGTACAAGTGTGGATGAAACATGCGATGAGAATGTAACCGATTCAAATTACGGATTACAATCACATACATTTTTTTAAATAAATGTTTGCATTTCCAGGCACTAACATATTAAATTCGTGTCCAGATTTCCCTACGCATTCAAGCTGGGTACCGGAAGACGAGAAGAATTGGTGGAGCCGGACGGTATCAGTTATGGTTTGGCAGAACTAAATTTGTCTGATGACTTTGAAAATATCCAGTACAAATAGATATTTATAATGTTGGAAACGTTTCTTGTTTGCTTATTTCAACACTGGGCATCATGTATGCAAAATTTATTTATTGAAGTTAAACTAGGATATTTTTGACAATTTACATATTTTGATATATTGCATATGAGATTTGTAAGCTCGAAAGTAGTTGCAAAAATTCAGAAACCATAATGCTGATTTAAAAACATTTGTTAATTTTTTGGATCTGATATAGAGGGAATTTTAAACATAATTTAGGCCTATCTCATTAATAAATCAAGATGGTCGTCTTCCGTGTAGTCATCTCGCATGTCCGGTTGTCCATTCATGAAATACATGTCTCCTGTCTCGATTACCGACCCACGTGTGCCACCGTTTGTCAGTGTGTAGCAAACCTTGAAACCTTTAGGTCTTCTTGACTCTGGTTTTCCGTAATTTAAGTACACACTTAAAATTACCGACCCACAGCGGCGGCTAATATATGTTTTAAATCGATTTTCGAGGTTAATCCAACCAAATGTTCCGGCAACCCTGTTATTGCGGTTTAGTTCTGAAGTTTGAGGAGCCAGATTATACCATGCGATTGGACCACACATTTGACTAGCAAGTATATGTCCCTTTTCGTCCGTGAGTCTGGCATGTAGATCAGTCATGAGACGATTATAGTAGTTATTGTACGGAAAGCTTTTCCGCGTACAACCTGCCCATGAACTATCCAGCACACTGTCCACTACCGTCACCACCTTTGTTCCGGCAAGATTCTTGTAGCCAACGTAAATAATTGGCGAGTTATCTCCTATAGGAATGGTCCAAGAATCCCGTTGATTGTACCTTCGATGCCATCGGTTAGATATGACCGCACATGAAGTATGTCTCATATCGAAGTGGGATTCACGTTTGGCTCTTGTTAATACTGGAGTCATTTCAGTGCGTACAGGCAAACCTAAATCCAAAGCATAATCGCATGGATTAAACATTCTTCCAAAAACCAAATTCAGTTTATGCTGACTGAAACAAAACTCACGTTACGAATTAATCCTCTAGTGGATTACGCAAAAGAACTTATGATAGCCGGAATTGACGGGATTGCAGTTTGAGTTATGCAAAAATGAAGAACTAAAATGAATTTGATAATAATATGACGACCTCAAATATTAAATTTATGCAAATGATGTAGTATACCATATTACTACCATTTACAAATTCAGCATATGATACGACAACATACGTCCAATCAACGTTTCATAGTTTGCAAGAAAAATGAGTTTCTCGGATCATTGTTGCAATGGATGATTTATGAATTAGTTACATCAAATAGCAGTCATTGGATTAAAATAAACCTGTACCTAATAATGATATACCATCGAAGTTACATTGATAAGGCGACCAAGAAATGATGCTTCGATATATACAATAAAAAGAAATATAATGAGAATACCTTTATATATCCTGGATGTTATTCCTTCTATGGGCAAACGGACTACGTTCTGACATTGCTGAGAAATTTTAGGTTGAGGAGAACAGCACTCAGCCTTATGACGTTCTGTGAAACACAGAATTATTAGTACGATGAAAAATCTCAATTTTAGGAACATTTTGTTTATTTTCGGAAAGATTCACTTTTAATGGGACAGGTTTTGTAACAAAGAGGACAAATTAATTGAAAATGTGGAACGAGACTATGATATCCACAACACTGGTGTTTATATACTCCATCCATTTCGTTCAAAAATCCGTAGCATAATCCAGCAAGCCATAAATTTATTTATATTATCTACTAATTATATCGCGGTATTCATTCCTCTTATAATTCATTGTACTTCGCTATTTACATTTCATTATTTCATTTCATGGTACGTAATGCAGTTTGAGACCTAGTAAAATTAGGCTTCTGTACGGCAAAATTAAACCCACGCGGTATGTTAAGAACTGCGGAACTACCAACAGTAGACGGATTCGTCTGTCAGAGCCCAATTCTCTTGAATCTGGGGACAAGTTAAGAGTTTGCAGCAAAAACCACCCTTGTAAAGTTTCAGGAACTATGGTTGGCTGGTTTCGGATTTATTAGGAAAATGCCGCATTCCAACGGTATAGCATGCATTTCCTCATGGTACAAAACATGGAAATGCTACTGAGGAAGAGCTCTTCAGACTATTTTTTTTCTTTCTTCGATTTTTCGAAATTTTAATGCGATGTCTATTAATGTGAAATAACAAGTTTAATTTGTATTATGTTGTTTTTAAACTACAACGTTTGTTCATTCGAAAGCAAACAATCATTGTTCGGATTGCAAAGAAAAATAAGAAATTCTGTGAAGGATGTATCCAAAAATTTTGTAGCAATGGGTCAAGGAGAAGCTCGCCTTTTAATCGCAGCTCGTCATTCATGAATTATAATTGTTATTTGATGTAGTGTTACTAATTTGTCATAATGTGAGAAATGGTCAGGTTTTCTTTTGCGATGTCTAAACTAATGTTAAGCAACACACCGGCTCACTTTTGCTAATCGTAGTGTTTAATCCCATTGTTGCTTCTATTTCAAAAGTATTAAAAGTAAAGAAAAATGAAAACAAATGGGTCACGGGATAAAGGATGTTGTTTCAGTCGTTATCCCATGATAATGTACCATGGGGAAATACATGATATACCTGTGGAATGCGGCATTTTGATAATAAATCCGATACCAGGCAACCATAGTTCGTGAAACTTTACAGGGGTACTTTTTGCTGCAAAACCTTAAATTGTGCAAAGTTTAAATTGGATTGGACTCTGAGTGCCAAATCCGTCTACAGTCAGTAATACCCTACTATCACCATAAATTCAATCAAGCCTTTGACGCAACGGCAAAACAAATACACTTCACGATGCTAGAGAGATTCGATATATTAGTTCACTCATTTTAAGCATCCTCCATCAACGGACGTAATAATTTAGGTGTATATTAAGTGCGCAATACAAAATACGCTTTTAATGTACGTAATAAATTAATATTACGGCGATTGTCCCAATATACTAAAAATGTTCATAGTGACAACTGTCAAATTCAAAATTCTTGTACTCTTGCGTCGCAGATAATAAAGTTGATGAGGCAGTAAAGCAACTCACAAGTACTAATAAATTGAGAGGAAGTAATCCCGTGAACACCTCAACAACTGTAATGTGATTATCTCTATGTCGCTGAAAATTTTCACCGTGCCGCTTCAGAGAAGTAAGGATATGACAAGATTCACATTTACAACCAATGTGCAATAAACAATGATTATAAAATAACGCCGAATTTTAATAGCACTCATCATTCGGCTTTTAACAGGGATTAATATTATATTGTCGTTATATATTCAGAAGGATGTTCATGTAACTCATGATATAATGCATCATATTGGAACGCCGCAAATAAATTCAGAGAAACTAATTCCTAAAAATCTAGTACGAACTGCTGCCCTTTGTCAACAATTAATTAATTAATCATCTGCACACCTGAATGAGTCTTGTGAACACAGTATTTGTTATTTGCCTGTAAGGGCATATCAGTTTGTTCAAGTGAAGTCTGGTGAAGCAAAGCATGCCATTTTCTCTTTCTTTCCCTTTGAAGCAAAAACTAACTGCCCCTGCCGGCATTCGAACAGGGAGCATTCAGCTATATGTACGAACCGCATGCCACTGCGCTGCGTGTGCAAATTACTTTTACGGGGTAGGATATCCTCTTCTTGCTCTTCCAGCTGGAGCAAAAAGCTCAACCAGCTTTTGATTATACCAGCATATACGAGCATATACTTCATACACTCAGCCTTGGTTTATAAATTCTGCCAACCAGCTTGAGCCAAATGCACAGCAAGCTATTAATACAAGTTGACACATACATATGCCTCCTCTGCTCATCCACTCAGCTTGTTTGTTTACATTTTTTGTCAGTTGTATTACGCTGTAGTTGCGAGGTGGTGGTGGAGGAGGGGGAGAAGAAATATACCTTATGCTGTCTGCTAGCGAGCTGAAACTTGACACCCTGGGGTTCTCGATGATGGAAAATTTAATGAGTATAGTCGCGTGACTTTTCGACATTAGCTGACCTGAGCAGAGGTAAATTTTGTCAGACGTGCGCTAGCGAGCTGAAGCTTGGCACATTGGGGGTTTCGATCATGGAGAATTTAATGAGAATTGTCACGTAACTCACTGATATTAGTTGACCTGAGCAGAGGTAACTTTTATCAGGCGTGTGCTAGCTAGCTGAAGCTTGGCACATTGGGGGTTTTGATGATGGAGAATAATTGTCCAGTCCAAACGTAACAGACAATTATTTGACTTGCAACTCGTCGGTTTACATAAATAAGCTTCACTGTAGAACATTTATATCATTTGCGCTGCAATGGTCTAATACTGGCCGGTATGCATGCATCTATGTCTGCAGTGATGTAAGAACATACAAGCGCCGATATTTACAACGTCAATACTGTGTGTCTACCTAGTACCTCTATTTATGTACTTATTTGCATTTGACTTAATTAATGTATTTCGTTCCACAATAATAATAATAGATTGTGCCGATGAGAATGGAGAGGTTTAGAAAATTTCATCATTGTAGTGTAAATGGTAGCGTAGCACACTACCGTTACAATTTTCAGATTGTACGCTTGTTAGGTTTAGATACATCAGCATAAATTGTAAATGTAAGTGTAAATTTGGAAACATCAACAAAGGACAGCTGATGCATATACCATCAACGCAACGGCATCAACGCAAAACACAACAGCAAACGTTCAATCAGAGTTCCCGCCGCCTTATGGCAGCGAGGCGCACTCTATGGCCACTAATGAATGTGCATCACCTACCCTACAATTGAAGTCAGAGACGGTGTTCAGTTTTTCCGAAATACACTGTGGGATTTTATTGTAGGTTGGACCCTACAATAATTTTTACAGTGTAGGATGCTGAAATTGCTACAGTGTAGTAAATCTAAACCTCTGCAATAACGGAGAAATGTGATTTATTTTGGAATATACGCACGGAGAGAATTAAACACGCTCGCTCTATTTTGCTGGGTTTGCTTGCACATGGTTTATTGACTGTGAGAGTAATAATACGCTTGGGCAAGACAACGCAAGACGTCGACAAATAAATAAGATAGATAGATAGATACGGTCTTTATTGCAGATTTCAATACATTAATACAGACTTAATATGACGAAATCCATATGTTTTGTAAATAAAAAATATCCAGGATGGCCTGGAACGAGGGAAAAAACCTTAAGGTGTAAGTTGACAGTTTACATGTACGAGTTAAAAAAAACCCTTGCGGGGAAAAAAAATGCCAGGGCAAAAACCTCGTTCAGCATATACATTTATGCTCCATTTGGCCAGCCACCCCTTCGTTATATATTAAGATTTACAATTGTATTTTCGGTATTTGTCGTAGAGAGAGATTCTCCTAATAGGAGCAGTCTCCACTGGGAGAAAGTTGCTGAGCACACAAATGCGGCTGAGTTAAACAATAATTTTATAATGTGGTTATCGCTGTTACATAATCTTTTCAGAAGTGAAAAAGCTGTTGTTCTTCTTCTGGCCACGAAGTCATTCGTTGTGTTCTCAACAAACATTTTGGATGCGCTGTATGACCTTGCATATCCAAATAGACAACGAAAAGCATCATTATATGCCACTTGAACTTTTTTCACTACACTATTGTTAACAGGGCACCATAAACTTTGGCAGTATATAGCACCAAGATACGTGTTAAAGAGGTATTTTTTGATTGATGTACTGCAAGAATGAAATCTGCTTCTCAGCATATTTGCGCGCATGTAGATCTCTCGTTTCCTTCGTTGCAGTTCTAGAATGTCTCTATTCCAGCAGCTTACGTCATATCCTAAGTACCGCACATTTTCCTTCCATGTCAGGCTCTGACCACAGAATAAAATTTCGGGGAAGATGATAGCTTCAGTTTGCGGGATAAATGCTTGCAGTACCGTCTTGGTTGGATTGAAAGTGATATTATGTTTTGTTCCGTACGCTTCGCATATATCGAGCAGCTTTTTAAGAGATGAGATCGAGGATGCTAAGAGACAATAGTCGTCCGCATAACCAATATGGTTAGTGATTACCCCCCCAATATGACATCCTAATCCGCTATCGTTCAACTGCTCACTTAATTTATCCATGTATATGGCAAAGAATATAGCGGAGCACACTGATCCTTGCCTAACGCTGTTTCTTACTGGAAATGTTGACGATATCACTTCACCCCACTTCACAACAAAGAATTGATTTCTAAACCAGTAGTGTAGCAGTTCAATTACACAACGAGGAACGTTCCTGTCAATTAGCTTTTTTAATAGAGTCCAGTGATTAACCATATCAAATGCCTTTGTGGCATCAAGATATGCAACGTAAACTGGCGTTTCGTTGCGAAGGTAATGATGAGCCACATGTCTTAGAGCAAAGATGGCCATTTCTGTACCCACGCCTTTTTTGTAGCCAAATTGATTATGCGACGTACGGAGAAAACTTTTGCAACATAGCAGCAATGCTTTCTCCATAATCTTGCTAACGATACTTGCAATTGCTATTGGACGATAGCTTGATAGTTTTGTTTTATCAAGCGTCGGTTTCTTAATTATGGGCACAATCACAACCTCCATTAGCTTTGCAGGTAAGAATGCATGGGCTAGACAACTTTTAAAGAATAAAGTTAACACAGGTATTATACAGTTTCCTGAGTTTTTTATAGATTCTGCACAGAGGCCGTTTGATCCAGGTGATTTGCCACCTTTAAGGTCTTTAACGGCCTCCAGTACAGTTTCCTCATTAATTAAGTTGTAGTCACAGTCCACCGTTCTATTCTTCAGATAATTATCAACAAATGGTTTATTAGTTTGATCATCGTTGCAGTTAAATATGCTCTGATAATGTGACTTCCATAACTCACTGATTTCTTTAGGATCATCTAAGGATTCAACTGGATGAATCTCAGACTGGTGGTTCCCATTGTTGTCTATAGACTTAATTATCCTCCAGAATTTGTAGAAATCTTTGCTGCTGTACTGCAAGGCGAGATTGTCGCGTATCTTCCCCTCACGATCCCGACGGCAGATCTTTAATTGTTTCTTGAAACGTATTCGCTCAGATTTCATTTGTTGAAACAAATCATCATCGCTTTTACCGGAAATTACCCATTCTCTATATTTTTTCTTGAACATTTCATATGAATTTTTTACATTCATATTCCAGCCAGGAATGAATTTTTGCTGTTTTGTTTTTAATTTCTTGGAGTGGAGAGACATTACCTCCCGTTGTGTGTCATTTATGATATTAATAATACTGTTGTAATATTTGTTGATCTCGGTAAAGTGATTGGAATCACGACAACCGTTTAAGTCGCATAATTCCAAACATTCGCATAGATCACACAGTCGCTCCTGAGTTAGTTTTGTAAATAAAGTTTTGTATTTAATCGGAAGTTGCTTCCAATTAAGTCTGGGCGTTGTAAACGTTCGTATTGATGGCTTAATTACGCTAATTTCAATATTAACATCCAGAGTCAGTGGAAAATGATCACTTGGATTTGCATTGTTTTGAACTGAGCACTGTTTCACTACAATAGAGTCACTAGTAAGAAAGTGGTCAGGCCAGCTGGCATGCCCTTGTCCCTTGCTACAGAACGTGATTGTGCTGTTTGGAAGTTGGTTGTAGTCCACAATGGAGATGTCAGCGTCAGCGCACATATTTAAAAATTCATTAAATTTGTGAGTTGACGGAGATAGATTGAAGTCTCCACCGCAAATTACAGGGCCATCATGCAGGTGAGCAATTGTTTCTATTTTCGCAATGTATTTAGTTATGAGATCGTCGTTTGCATGACAGTTCACTGGAAAGTACGCATTAAGTATGAGGAGATCACAATTTTTCGCAGATAATATTAAACCTTGAATTCTACTGTCATCACTGTTCCACAATTTTAAATGACACTTTAACGTGTTTTTGTAGATTACCGCCAGACCACCATATGGTCGGCCGCGAAGTGGATGGTTTGACGGTTGCATTGTGGATTTGTGAAAACTAGAATAGTCTGCATTTAGTAAGTTTAATTCATTTGCCTCAAAGTCATGAAGCCAAGTTTCTTGAAGAAGAACTATGTCGTAATCACTAATATGGGGAATTAGCCAACCCCCATTCGACTTGAAGCCGTGGCAGTTCCAAGTCATTCTTTTCATGATGTAGGAGGGAAAACAGTACCGTTAGAGAAGTTTCCAACGGGCGCGTTTCGTTTGGTAATGAATGGTCTCACCATGACCCCTTTGGGCCAGTATTCAGGCTTTAGAACATCGTCTTTTTCCACATTGTACTTGTTGATCGTTATTTTCCATGACGAGTAGGTATCAAATTTAGTTTTGATCTTTTCGATAGCCATAATGCTCCATTTTCGTTTTTCTTCTATGAACGTTTTTATGTTCTCAGATGAAGTATCAGGGTGACACCTTGTAATGAAGAGCCGCAGAGGTCGTACTGTGGATGATTTCAGGTCTCCAAAATCTTCGCTTCCGACAACTGCTGCTGTTGTCTTCCGAGCTCGACGTTGTGACACAACCTTCCATGATGGAGAGGGTGGTGTGGATCTCTGGGAGGTAGAAGATTCCACCGCCGTGGTTTTTGGAACATTCCGTTGTTTCTTCATGTTTTTGGCATGACTAGAACAGGAAGATGCTTCAGCTTTACTGCTGGGAGTTGGTTTGGAATGGTTGCTTTGAACAACACTGCTGAAAGACGCCTTTTTATCTTCTGGTTGTTGTGAAGTCGAGGTGGATGGTGGCGAAATATTGATGCGATTTGACATAGTCTCAACCTTATCAGCTATGGACTTCAAATCGGGAATCAGTTTCTCCAATGTGGACAGGCGAAGGCTAAGCTGGTAGACCTCCTCCCGTAGCTGTATTTCATCCCTCAGACCTCCGAAAACTTTGCATATTTTTGAAATGTCGGCGGCTACAAAGGGCATTGATTTCCCTTTCCAGTCTATCTGTCTTAGAGACTCAATAATATTTTTGATGTCCGTTGCTTTCGCGACTACCTTATCACTTTTTGCTGAACGTCTGGACAGTTTAACTTTAAGGTCAGATCGGGTTGCTAGGTACGAGCTGAGTTTATCATGAGCAGTTATTACATCAATATCATCATAAAAAATTGCAAAACTAGGTGTAATGTCTGGCGTTAACTTTCCCGTGTTGATGGCGTGCCATCCTGATGACAAGAGTTCGTCAACAATAATTGGATCCTGTTCGTCACATTCCAGGAAGTCATCATTTTCTTGGTCATCACAGCTGGTTTGTGTAGCCATCTCAAGGTAGTATGATGCACAACATGGATAGGTATTATGTACAGAATCCCTATACCACCACTGTTGTCGGATTATTTTTTCGTCAAAAACTAGTGTCTAAACATTTAAACACTAATTACTTTATTCACAAGTAAAATTACACTAATATACAGTTCTCTTAAGAGAGCCAATATTTTGTTTTATCAAATTGACACATAATGAATTTTCTTTAAAATATACTGAATATTTTAAAAAATTATAATAGTCGTACTACAGTGAACGACCACTCTCAGTGCAAGTCCAAGTGTCCATATAGTCCATTCATGGCTGTATACATCAATGTCTAAGTAAGACCAAGACTGCCTAATTTTACAACAATCGCGACCGCAATCTTGTCTTGTTGTCTCCGGAACTAGGAGGCGTCTTTCGGAAAGACAAAATATTTTCTAAAGTTATAAACCAGACGGTGAAAGCACGTATACATATGTCTGCAGGGTTATAATTATACAATTCCAACTATATGGTTGACCTTATGATCCTTTTCCATACCCTACTCGACAACCCTTTCTCTCATTGGAAGATCCTGCAAGTCACAGTCTTAAGCTTTTTGGTGACACGTATCATGATAAACCATATTTAAATGGCACGTACACAAGCCAATTTGCTCAGAAATGTTGTTATTGTGTTACATTCATACAAGCAATATTCATGGAAATAAATCAACCAGTATTTACAAGACCATGAATTGTGTACAAGGCGGATCTCATAGGTATATAAGTTAAAATCAAAATATATTTTCCACTTTTACATAATTTGACGTTCTCTTAGCAATTAGGAGCTTCAGTGATCTGACATATCCCCAGAACAAATCTATGCAATGTTACTATATACATTTGGTAGATGTATGACAAATTTGAAGGGCGAGATGCATGTAAATGCCATGAACTAGACAGTGCGACAAATTTAAGGTTCAGTGGATGCCGTGATCTAAGTTTAAGTTTAGATGCATTTTGGACGAGTATAGTGGCCCACACAAGCAGAGTGGGTGGCGCGATAAGCAGCTTTGTGACAAAGCAGACCCGGAAACGAGTTTAAGTCTGTCGACAGTACCACTTATGTGCTTATCGAAGTGATATCGACTTTCGCAGATAGTATAGTTTTCAATGGGCAATAAAACCATATACATATATAGCCTCTGTGTGCCACATGAAATGTGGCGCATTAATTATTTGCTTAAAAATGCGATTATTTGTCAGCAACAAGTACAAAATTTGCGTTGATTGTTGACATATCCGGAAAAATGCCTTCCCGACTATTTAGTTCATAGTTTCAATATGTTGATTACATGCCCGTTTTGAATGTGTAAAATTTTGTCTCATAAAGTTGGCGAACGTATATTCTTGCATTAAACAGTCGTTTAATTATACTGCAGTTTTGAGTATAGCGAAAGAAATACATAATAATGCATAATATATTGTGCAGCTGGTTAAATTTCAAGATTTCTTCAACAACTACATGATTCATTTATTTATTCATTTATTCAAGAATAATCAAATGTATCTTTAACTATTCATGGTCCATAACTCACTCCGTCATGATATCATGACAATTCTCTAGATGTCCTTCTTCATTCACACGAGGAAATGCTTGCGCTGAGTAAAGATGTTGGTGCTCGGTTGGGTGCAGCGATGTGGCTTTCAACTGAACAACCAGAAAAATCCTACAGGAATAAGTTGAAGATTGGAATGTGTTGTGCTCAGCAATTTAAAGACTGCCTGGCACATGAAACACAAATGAGCCAACTAAAGTAAATTGTGTCATGTAATGCTCAATACAGAATGTGATGAAGCACAAGGATCATAGGTCAAAGCAGATTAACCTTCCGCTGGGATACAGAGAGAGCTTTGGAACGGCGAAATACATCACATTTAAATGTAATCACCAGGTATTTACACTACTACAGTAAATAAAAAGCAGGATTCTGGAGTTGATGCTTATTAAATGATGATGAGTGGGGAGCACAGGGTAGCACAGTCAGCCTTCACCGCATTAAACTGTAAACTGTGCAACTTGTTTGGCCCTTGTAAATTTTCCATGCATAACCTTATTGCAAAATAAGGATTACCTGACACGGAATACTACGACTGAAAATGCACATGTGCGACATGAAATCCTCAACAAATTGCAATTGACTAACTGCAAAATGCCACGCTTAATGTTGATTAAATGTTTATAAACTCTTCAAAACACGTAACAAATTTGCGCCACAAGAACGGGCCCAAGTCATATTTTTAGTTCATTGCTAACGACCATCTCCGTGAATTATTTTCACTCATATAGAGTAAATAACATTTATTGATGCGTCAGAAACAAAAAAACTTTCCCGGTGGTCAAGTACAAAAAATCAGGAAACCCTGATTCTAGGTGTTCTGATTCTGATGCGGAGTTAAGTATCATTTTAATCCTGCAAGAAAAAACAATCTTGTCGCCGTATTTGTTGACGCTGAAACTTGTCGGATGCTTACAATTTAAGTACCCCAACATTTTTCTAGCCAGGGTATTACGTAAGATGGAAATTAACAAAGCTAACAAGATATGGGTCTGGGTCTGGTACGTGGACTTTTAAGACAAGGCGGCTTCAATTCAGAACGGACATTCACCATACCCGTTGACATTTTTTTAATCATGAGCAAAAATTTCGTCCAATTGCTTCATTACTTTCAGTACACGATACATGCACTCTACTCTACATGTCGTTAATATGAATAATATGAAGGCGGAATTATATGATTATACCCAGTTTTTTGTGCGCAACAAAAAGTCGGCAATCGTATACGTTTTTAGTTTTTTTTATTTTAGCTATCAGCAATGGAAATACAAATCAACTGATGTATTATTATCCACCTGGTGGCAAGTAATATTCAGGAGGTCGATCCCCTTCCTTGTGGCAGTCACACTTGGTCGGGTTTCCAATTTTGTCTTGTCCGCACACGCACACCTGACCCTCACCGGGTCTATGCTCATTAGAAGGATACTGGGGCAATGATTGGCAGCCCACAAGGAGCATTACTCCAAGCACCAAAATAAGTGCCAACTTCATTTTTTTAAACTACTCAATTTCAAAGTAGTCAAATGATTGTAGATCGCTTCGAGTAATAGTGAGTTTTGTGCTGTTTGCTCAAAAAATCCGATCCTTTTATACAAAATTCTTTGATTCTTTGAGTTTTTTACAATGTGGTGTAGCTCAACATAATAATGGTTATCAAGACAAATGTTATTGCTAGTGCCGAACTGTCACGGTTCTTTCTGTAGCTAGTTTGTATGATGATGTGAGGGATGTAGCATTAACGTTTACCGTGACTTTAGTTAGCTAAACTAATGATGATGGCCTAAGCTCTTTAGCAAATATGATGAGTTTCGGTTCGGTTTTCTCATGATGCCCAAATAGTAAATAATGCACAGTCTTGTTCACCAGCTCAAGCGTAAGTTTGGGTATGTACTTTATTCAATGACAAATCAAGGTTAAACTAGTCGCGTTAAACCGCGATGGAAAATACGTAGTTGAAGCAATTCGTTTTGAAGTGACGCTTTCAAATGGCGTCCTAAAACGACGCTTTCAAAAGACGTTCATAAATGGCGCTTTCAAATGGCGTTCATAAATAGCGCTTTCAAATGGCGTTCATAAATGGCGCTTTCAAATGGCGTTCATAAATGGCGCTTTCAAATGGCGTTCATAAATGGCGCTTTCAAATGGCGTTCATAAATGGCGCTTTCAAATGGCGTTCATAAATGGCGCTTTCAAATGGCGTTCATAAATGGCGCTTTCAAATGGCGTTCATAAATGGCGCTTTCAAATGGCGTTCATAAATGGCGCTTTCAAATGGCGTTCATAAATGGCGCTTTCAAATGGCGTTCATAAATGGCGCTTTCAATGCATGTGACCTCTTTCTGACCTCTACAGGTAAAAATAACGCGATTTGACCCATAGTTCCTGAAGAGAAAATGATCACCGCTCAATTCTGTATCAGAATCCATGAAGACAAAAAATTGCCATTTAAAAAGCATGTGACCTCTCTATGACCCCTACTCCGACCCCTGTTGACCGATTGACCTGAAACTCTGGCCATGTCTTCCTTGTCAGCTGTTGAACCTGTGTGCCATGTTTCGACAAAATCCGTCAAGCCGTATCAGAGTTATAGCGCGAACGGACGGACAGACAGACGGACAGACAGACAGACGGACAAACAAACTAAAATTATAACTACGCTTCAACTTCGTTTCAGCTACGTAATAACAAGTCAAACAGATCCGTCTGGTCGGTTCGTCGGTCTACAAGGATCTGATCATGAGAAGCTACAAGCCACGGGCTTATAATCTATTTTGTGAGAGGTTCGTGGCATGGCTTCTTTACACAAAGTTCATTCGCTGTCCCTAACTTCAAGGTTGAGTCAATTAACCATTTAGGCATATTTCTACATTATGATAATTCAATAAAACTATTGAAGCCAATTATAAGGGTTTCATTATCATATTAAGCAATTGACCTAATCATTAACATCGTAGACTAATTCCATGATATGGACTTATTTTACATTCAGTATAATATCTAAATACGTGACAGAACCACTAATTACCTTGTATATGTGGTCTCTCGTTTGAATGCATTTTTGGTCACGATACAGATCATTAATAACCAATTAGTGCCTCATTAGCGGCCCAGGCATTTCCATGCCCAACTCTTTCCATGTATACCTACTCACCTTAATTTCAAGCGCATCAAATGTCTTGGTCTTCACCGTCGTCCAAAAAAAGCGTTTTTAAAAATATTTTTTTTTTGTAAATAATTACGACCTGTTATTATTATTATACACAATATTGCTGGGATACTAGTTTAACCCGGTTGGCATTGGATATGCTACGGTTACAAAATTATCTAGGTGGTGGCTACCAGTTTCTTGTTGGAGATGATGTGGAGAGAATGTCAAATATCCTATGAAACAGGAAAATGGTCTTATCTTCATGAAGAAGATTGCTGAAATAAAGTGACGCGTTGCAGAGATTCTCCTTATCCCTTGTCTCCTGGACCTCGGCAATAATATTCACCCATATCTATGAAACATATGAGATGGCAAGTTTTATTTGCTTCAGTTTTAATGCATTAAAGATGCTTCAAATTTGTTCCTAATAATGACTACCAAGTAACAGCGTGACGTTTTCTTACATGGTAATGAGCTTGATGTTTTTGCTTACACCAACCTTGTTATAAAATGAGGATGTCGTTGATGAAGTCATTCTGCTAAAACAATGTGTTTTGGATGAATGTTAATCCATTCTCATATGATTGTACCATAAGTATGCTATGAACGTTACTTCATATACCATTACAAAACCATTACTGACAATGACAAGTCAAATTTTTGGGACAAAATCGAAAATAAATATATCCTGCCTGTTGAAAATATTTCAGAATTGCGTATTTGTAATAAGGTATTCATACATAATCGTTACTAATAAATATATTGCACACTTTATAATGAGTTTTGGAAGAACATGCAGAGACGGCTTTCTAGTTGTCTTCAACTTATCAATACTCACAATAGGAGTTGTCATGTCGGCAGTATGGTATGAGAATGGAAATGAATTCTAGGACGTTGATTGACATAAAAATATCAGCGGACACGTTCAAAATTGCCTAGTTAAATGCAATATAAAGAATGGAAGGGAAACATGTCCCAACGATCACGATAAGCGGTCACTACAGCAGCAAAAAGATGTGAAAACAATTTACTAGCATGAGAAATGTAAAGCCAGCATCAAAAAGCAGCGCAGCGGCAGCAATGTACTCGACAGAAAGTAGAGTAGACAGACAGACAGAGAGCAGAAGTATATTGCGAGCTCAAAGAAAAATGGCATGTTTCTCTGCTCCGCTTTGCTGCTCGCTTCAATCTTCGTCTTTTTTCGCTGCTGGTGCTCTTGCGCATTTCAGCACGTAGTTCACAATACCCCATAAATATGCGATATCTAGAAATCTAAACCAGATTTTTAAGCTCTGATGCGAAATTCGGATTGTACGTGCTCGGTTTCCATATAAGGGTAGGAATCTGACGATTCCAAAAATGAGCACCTTAAAAGATAATACCCAACCTGAGCGTGGGAAAGTATTTAGTAATGCTTTTCGTACGTCAAAAAAGTATGACTTGGTTAACTGTCCAAACAATTTAGAGATCTGCTTCACCGCCTTCTTTCGGCGTGTTGGTGCTCACCTTTAATTGTCATTCGTTTTGGAGCCACAAATGATGAGTGAGAGTGAAAGTAGGATACTTTATCTTAACGGATTGTATATCGTCATTGTCTCAGTTCTGGTCGGCTTCAATGAGATGCACATTTGTTGTCACCACAACGTTGAACGTTTCAGTGATGTAATAGAAATGATTTCAAACAAAAAAAATAATCACAATTTATTTCAAAAACGCAATACCTCGCCTACCTAAGTAAACAATTTTAAATGTCTGTCTATGTAGATATTGGACGGGCATAAGCATCTAAGCGACATCGCTACAACTTATAATATTTCCGCATCAAAAAAGGATTGTCTACCTTTACGCAGATCCGAGACCAAAGCGAGAGATCAACGAAGTAACAAGTTTACCTTCCTGCACCCTTCTTTACAGTGAAGGTGTGCAGAATGCGCACCCATATTATGTGCATTGGACTTTTGGTTTCATATTACATCTCGGGAAGCATCTTGAAGCATGTACTTGTTATGCACAAACTTGTACAAGGTTCATGAAAAAATACGCTAAACAAAAGCAAATGGTTCGTCCATTATGTTGAGGAATTCACTTTGCTTCATACGCTGCATGAAATGGTAAATGAAATCTTATACCTAACACCACTGCACGATGACTGAATATGCTGACCATTGTATATTTATACATGTACGAAGAAGAGAGATTGATTCCGCCTAAGAAATGTTCAGAAAAGCTAGCAGCAAGCACCAAATATTGTGCTGCATTTGACCAGCTCAGTATCGAGATCAACATCCACTGCACTTTGCGATCCACTTGATGCTATATCCAACTATGAAATATGCGTATTGGCTAGTTAAAAGTGAAAAGAGCGCCAACTTTTTGTTCAACTACATTAATAAAAACATTCACAAGATCATCAGATGCTGTAAAACTTACTACTCGACAGCACTGAAACGAATCAAGGTGAGCCTTTTAAAATAAGTTTGCTATCAGTAACACAACAAGTTTCATAGCAGCAAGCTATTTTTGAAAGCAAGGGGTACAACAACACAACTTGGAGTATTCCAAAGATACTTGTTTACCAAAATTTGCTGAACGAGAATGGCATTTTCTTGTCCTTTTTACAGTAAACTTTTTAAATACAAAAGTAGTTTAGAATATCATATAAAAGGACATTTGGGAGAGAATTCATACAATTGTGCAATATGTGGTCAAGCGTTTCGACGAAGTACCGACCTTAGAAAACATCAATTGACTCATGAAGCCGTTAAAGCTCACCCTTGTCCACTTTGCCGATGGCGTTTTCATTCTGCACGGAACTTACGCAGACATATGAACACCCACCGGAACCGTGAAAGAGTATCCTGTCATCAGTGTGGAAAAAACGTTTTCAAGTATCTACAGTTATCACAAGCACGAGAAAAGAATCCATCCTGCGAACCACACAGTCTCTATAGCTATATATTGTGTGTTCTGTGAAAAGGGTTTCAAGACAAAATCGGAACTGGACGAACATGTTGTGTTTCATATAAAGGAAAACGCATACTGGTGTGAAATTTGCGGCGCAGAGTTTTCAAATTCAACCAGGGTGCTTGACCACATTCGGAGATTTCATACAAAGGAGAAATCTTTCCAATGTACGCACTGCTCTAAACGGTTTTGTGCCAAAATGGATTTACAATACCATCTAGGCGTTCACGTTCCAATTGAGTGCAAATTCCTTTGTGATCAATGTGGTAAGCTGTTTGCGAGAAGGACTGATTTTCGGGGACACATGAAAAGGGTCCATCATAAAATGGGCTAGCAGCTGTAATCAACTGTAAATTTGTTACTAATTCATCAACAAGTTGCTTTTGTTCCCGGTCGCCAGCTAATGACAGTCTTCTTTAATTATCTGGACAAGTTAATCAGGGAATTTACAGTAGATGAAGAAACGGTGATGAGAAATCACCAAGGTGAATCCATATTCTTAATTTATGAAACATGACCGCAGCCGCACATTTCATGCCATGCAGTAAACGTGCTGCGACCACACCCACACACAAAGAACACATGCACACAATACACGATGCCATAAATTCAAACTCTCTTATACTGAATTGCCTTGGGTGCAGATGTAGCAAAAGTTTCTTGCAGAAATGTTTGGAATGAGTGTACTATAGTGGTATCTAGGCTGAAATAAAAGAAGTCGTACCATCACATCACTTGAACGTGATATGGGACGCGATACATTGCCATCAGTATGCGCACTTATTATATGATGATAAACACATTTCAGTTTCGGACCAAATCATAATGTGCGCAGCGCTTCATTTGGATTCCAGTTGCACGAGCAGCTGAGATTAATAGAGCATTACCTTCTTTTTGGATTATCCAGCTTGCTCTCTAGTCTGCCAATCTGTGAAGGCTGTAGTGGAAGTAGATTTAACAACTTAGAGTATCAAGTGAATCAAAAAATTACTTATCTAAATTAATTTACTGTTATATCATAGCTTCATAGTGTACAAGATTATACCATAGATTATTAACATTGAAGTATCAGGGCTATTTTGAGTAAACAATAAAACCCGGTTGAACGAGACAATTAAATACTGCGTTTTTTAACAAGTTGACACTCGAGCTTTCACATTTTAGTGACATTTGGACAAAGCAAGATTACATGTGTTTAGAATCTAGACTTGCACAAGTAAAAGGAACAGACATCTCGGGTTTTTTGAAAAGTGTGGATAAAGTGGAAATTTTTTGCGCATTTGAAAATATTGGGTTAAATCAATCGTTTTCGATATTACGATGGACGTTGCTAATGATATTGGGCGTGGTTCCGGTCAGCCGAGCGATGACCAAGAAGATGATAATAAGAAATTGAAAATATTGGAAACTGATAAACCCAACTCACCACAACCGAATAGAAGCAGCACATGTCTAGATGTATTTCCGGTGGAGGTACGTTTAAAGCATTACTCTATTTTGATTAAGGCATATATGTAAAATGGATAAAATATATACTGGCCGAAAATACAGAATTATTTTTAAAATTATGTTTAGATATGGGAAATGATGCTTGATCAACTCGAGCACAGTACTGACGTTCAAAACGTAATTCAAGCTGCCGCACCGGAACTCAACCCCCTTTTTCAAAGCAAAAGAAACGTTTGGCTCTTTGAGAAGGTAATTTGGAATAATATGCAAGATGGAAACTACTTATCTGTCGAAACTGTAAATCATTGGTATCAAGAATCCATTAATTTTTTTACAGGTTTTCCCGCATATTTACAAGCAAGTTGTTGGAACCTGGTTTGGGTTTGAAGTCGTTCCTTTCATCCGGTGCCGAGTGGTGTGTCGGCGTTGGTGTACCGTTTTTGATAATTTTATCGAAAACCATCCCTCTCGGAGTCCATATGATTCCAATGGCCAAAATCGTCGAACGGTTCCTTACGGGGAGTTTTCCTACTCGGAGGATTCTCTCGACCTATTCCGCATGCATGATGAAACCACACTTCGTGAATGGATGACCGAAATGGGGAATCACACCCAAAACCCGTTTTTTGGTCGAAGCCTCAAACTGACAGGTTATTCCGAAGACTCCTGTCGAGAGTTTGTAACGGCGAGCGTCGCATTTCTGACCATGTTTGGCCGTCACATCTACTTTCTGCAGCTGGAGTTAATACATTTGCCCTCCCAAGATATTGAGGAATGTAAACGGTCTCTCGAGGACGTTCTCAGCTGTCTCTCTCACACGCCAAACCTCCGGTCACTAAACTTACGGTTAAACTTTGACGATGCACAACGTCTCCAGGAAACCATCCAAAATGACTTGCCAGAGTTTCCGGCTCTCCCAAATTTGGAGACTCTCAAGATAGGTTCAGAGAGTGATGATCGTGTACAGGAGTTATTTGCGAGGATGCACTCTGTTCTGAGTCCAAACGTTGGCCATTTGGCTCTGCATATTTCTCGAGCGTGGTCACCTTTAGGCCTGTTTAGAAATATCCGCGAGCTTACACCTGATATCAGTGACATCACCAGTGATATTGGGCTCAAGCTTCTAGTGCTCAGCAAAAGTCACTGTCCCCTGCTCAAAAAGTTGAAACTGACGAGCACGACAATCCAGGAGATCAGCATGCAGATGCTATTCAGTCGCCTTTCTCGTTTGCATGTGGACGAGCTGCAAATTCAGGACTGCGATATTGCCGACTACAACACTCCAGGGATGCCCAATCTGCCAGCGGTCAAGTATTTCCGTGTGAGTGACTCAGGGAATTCCTTTGAATTTCTAAAGAAGCTGACGGCATTGACTCACTTGAGATTGGATTGGCATGGATTGAAAAAACCCGGGGACGAGTATCTTGAACGAATGTGTGATGAAATTGAACTGAACACACCATCAGCATTTTCAGCACAGATAAGGTATCCTCTCCATTTCACCAGCGGTGTTGAATTATCCCGCGTGTGGAATGAACTGACAACATTGAAGATTGTAACGCTTGGTAATTATGATAATGACATCATCCAATATGTTCGTGAATGTGGCAACAAACAATTTCGGCTCGGATGGGAGGACGAGCCTCCTCAAGTTGATGGCGGTGGCGGTGATAACGACGGTGATCAGGGCGACATTGGTGAGCAGTCTGACGCTAGTGGCGCCGGTGGCGATGGGGATGGTAGTGATTTGTGATTTCAAAAATGGATAGCGCCTTGTCAAGATGCTTTCCTATTTTAGCAAGGGTCTTTGTAGACCTGCAGCTCTACACTTACGAAAGAAATGCTGTACTGAAGAATCCGAAATATTTTTAGCGGTTTACTTGATAGATTTGTAGATGATTACTATTATTATTATTATTATTTGTAGTATGTTTAAAATTGATTATTTGTAAAATGTGTATGAAAAAGTTGTTCATTTGAGCCATTGCCTCCAGTGGATGTGAAAACATTAGCTGATGATTAAAATTTTCAAACTTGTAAATATATGTACTTTTGCATGGTATGGTTATATTAAATATTATGGATATTGCAAAACAATGCAGTGGAGAAGATTAATTTCCATCGTGGCTGTTATATAGATGGATGTGTATCGACCAAATGACTATTTTGAGGAACAAGATATGACGTCCAGACTTCTTCAGCATGCAAATAATTTCCTTATAAAATTTATTCTGAATCCCGTTGAAGGTCACCCCGACACTCCTTGAGAGGAGCGGACCTCGTTGCGATGCCGCCTTATGATGATGTGTTCGTTGAAAATTAACTGTAAATTTTGTCAACCGGGTTTGGGACTCTCCTTGAATTCTGATTGTGTTACGGCAAGCGGTCATGTCATTTCAATTCCTTCCTCGGAGCGGCTGTCAGTTGACATTTGGAAGTGTCAGGGCAAACGTACATAGTAATTCTCAATGCCATTACACCAATCATGACAAACTAATCTGAGAGTACTGATGATTTGAATCTTCTTGATGGATATGAACTGGTTTTCTATGGACTCCTCGAGCGGGTCCGGGTACAAGTGGTCGCTGTTCATAGCCCAGGCGTCACTGTGGTCACATTCGTCCTCACTGTCATCGTAGCCGTCCTTATATTTGAAACTTTTGAATTGATCAAGGTTGTCGGCAATAGGGTCCCAATATTTCCCAAGGATGGGAAATTTTGTCATTACCATCCGGAATCGCTGTCAAAACTTTTACCCATATCTATAAAACAAAGACATCATACGACCATTTTTAAAGACGCATGACCAAATTGCATGGAAACCAAGAGCAATGTTTTGTACAGTAACCTTACCTCTTCGCGAAATGTTCTTAAAAGTTCAATCCAATCACTTGTTAATCGAATTACATCCTCCGTACACATACTTTGAGTAGTAATCTCCATCTAAAAGCCGTTAAAACTTTGGTATACGTATAGCAGCAACAGTTACAAATATTTGCTGGCCAATTTCAAAGAAATTCTATCTATTTTTTCGTCAGAAATACAGCAACTGTACAGCAGCTACGGAGTTTTATTGTGAGTATCCAAGAAGAAAGACCATAGCCGATTGTGATAGCAGATGTAATATTTGTTAATACGGCGCACTTTAACTTCAGTATTAATTCTACGTATCTCAACGTAGGTCAACGTTTTGGAATTCGATTCCTTTCGCATGTCATGCTGCTGACAACACAAGTGCAGTAGTACCGCAATAAAAAAGCAAATATCATTTTGCTGCGTAAACATGAAAGATTGGATGAACCCAAACAAAGTTTACGCTTTGGCTAGCGAGCTTAAGTGAGAGGCAGGCTGGAACATGATCTACATGCCTTGTTCAGTGTGTGTTCAGCCTGCCATGAAATTCCAAATTACACTAATTATACAGTACGTTGCGGCGTCGTTACGTAGTAACAATTTTCTCTCTATTCCTATCCACAGAAATTACCTTCCATTCGAGAAACGCATCGATTTATCATTAGTCACTACTAGTGACCAACATTGCGCTTCACCCATTATTGTTCTGGCGCAATTTTTTCACACGATACACTGGTGTTTTGTGGCTTCTTACTTCCTTTCTGAGTTTTGGTTAAAGGATAACTGCGTGATGTAAGTGGTCAGAAAAACATCGAATAAAGTTTGTAAACAGAAATGCAGTCATTACTCTAATTTTTATCGTTTGGGATTAGTATAATGATACGTTATGGCTTAATGGGATTTTCAGCTCATTATACAAAAAATTAGAGCTTAATTGAACAAGAGAGGATGCATTACCACATACTCACTACAATTGATGAAAGGTGCTTGTGCGCTTCCTAATGACCATTTTCTCTGACATGGCCGTCAACGAACTTACTTTTCTTGAGACCGTCAGTACATCTGCAGCATTCGCCTGCGTTGAAGTGCACATAGCAGCTTAGCTGTGTTCTTCTGAATAAGTAGTAAGTTTCAGGATTTTTAATATTACACCGGAATATTAGTGAAGTTTGAGGAGTGATTCAGTATCTTTTGTGCAAAATTGCAATGACATTTGAATTTAAGATATCGAATAAGAAGATATAGCGATAGGGAAAAATAAATTTTTTGGTTTTTATTGCTGTAAAAATGTAAGTTGTTTTAATTTCTCAGAACTTTGTATTGCATTTTGCATTGCATGTGTATTATGATATTTAAGGGTGTTAAACAAAATATTTCTTTTAAAATGCAATTTTATTATTTGCCACAGTTATGTCAGTTCGTCATTAGCTTAATGTAATTTACATATTTTTAAACGACGAAAGCCGTTGTTCGGGGAACAAGTAATCACATTATCAATAAGAATACGTTTACGGATGCGAAAATTCTGGCAAAACCGGCGCACACCCGCCGACTGTCTCTGTGTTGGCAATCCAGGAGCGAGACGTTTTGGACATTATGGTATGAAAATTCTATTCAGTTCTCGTGAAAATGCTTACAAGTTTTGATTCCTTGTTGCAATACACCAAACAGAAAATGAGTATAACTAATAAGGCAAGTCTAAATTTCATTTTTGTTAACGTGTAAGAGTTGCACAAGAGCCGAACGGTGATTGAACATGTTGAGCAATAATGCTGAGGTATTCAAGGCCTCAACTCCGACTATTCATAAAATAATTTTCATGTCGGAGAATAATTCAAAAGCTTAAAAGGTAAATCTCACTTCATTTCCAGAAGAATTCCAAACTCCTTCCCTCTTGAATTGAACGTTCACTCCGACTTTTAGCTATGAAAATTAGAGTCAAATTTTTATAATCCTGTGATCCTAATCACTAATTTTGTTAATGTGCGATATTTCAAATAACATTGTTTTTCCTAACAAGTTGGCCTCCACACATCAAGCCATTTGGTAGTTCACCTCGCTTCTTTCCTTACAAAAATGACTTTTCCATTTACACGTTCTTGTGGGATAGATGTGCCTACCATGTGAATAAAACCATCGTATGTTGCGGTAAAATATGAGATATAATATACATAATGAGTATGCATCCTTTGTGGCGTTCAGGCCTAACTATATTGACGTATTCATGCTAATGATCATTACAACAAAATGTAGCAACTGGACAGGGATATATTGGTTTTTCTCAGAAATGCAAACAGGTTATTAGCCTAACCTAAATCATTAAAAAAAAATATATATATCACATCATAAAGGATATGGTGTGGCTTGCCGTGAAAAATAATAGTAAAATCATGTTCAGTTTTCCCGAAGATAAAATATGCTGCTTACATTCAGTGATCTAAGTTGCTTGTGTTTGATTTACGACTATAATTTTATTCCAATTCAAGGAGAGGAAAATTAGAGGCTTACCAAACTAATTAGGCATGTACAATTTACAATTGTAACTTTTGTACATTGAAAAACTATCTTAGCATTTGCAGTACGTGAGATAATGAACACGAAGAATTAGTCGCAGTGCCCATGAAAAAAAATTGTGGTTAGTGCTTAGTGCCAAGTTATAATTTCGTTCTGTGTGTCTGTCCGTCCGTCCGTCAACGCGATATTTTTTTAACGGAGACGAATTTTTGAATTCTGTTTTTTGCAATGTGTTCATATGCCTACAGGGACCCGCCCATTGATTTTCAACCCTGTAGGTCAACGGCAACCGTTAGAAGCCGTTACAAGGTCAATTTTTTTCAATGGGAAAATATGGCAAGTTACATATCGTTCGACTCGTCTATGAACATAACACATAGATCTGAGGTCATTTTGAGGTCAAAGGTTATCGTTTAACAGTAACGGCGATTTCTAATATTTTTTTTAGTTTTATGCTCTGCTGCTTAAACGTCTGAGAATATCGGACTTCTGTTTTCGGTAAATGACATCCCAGCACAAGAGCTGTACTTGACATACTTGTCAACCCCTAAGACCAACAGCAACTGTTAGAAACCGTTACAAGGTCAATTTGTTCAATGGGAACATATGGCAACTGGCATATCATTAGACTCGTCTATGAATATAACGCATAGTTCTTAGGTCATTTTAAGGTCATAGGTCACCGTTTTACGGTAAAGACGTTTTGAAACGTTTTCGTTTTTCTAGCTTTTAAACAAAAGTGTCTGCTAAAGTGCTACCTATTTATGTTTTTTTTTACAAAATCTAGTTTCCATTCAATCATATTTTATGCGTATTTCCACGCAAACTGAGCTATTTCAAATTTATTAATGTTGAACGCTTATTAACGAGTGAATGAAATTTCTTCAACCAGGCTGTAATGTAGCAACAGATTATTATATATCAGCGATTATAATATGAATAATTTTGGTTTTGTTTCCCTCAGAGATTTTCAATTCTATGGATTCCCACTTCCGTTTCGCGTGTGTACAAAATGTTTACCATCCCACCTAATGCACACTGTTTGCTACGACAAGACGATTCCCTACATGCTTGTGCCAGTATGTAAGAAATTTAACACTGTACTTGTGAAATGACACTTACTTTAAAATGTGACACGCCAAAGGAATTGATTTTTTTATTCTTTCAGGATTGGTCCAAATGTCCAAAAGAACGCACTCAGCAGTTATGCAGCCATGATGGAGAACGGCATTGGCAGGATTCCTACATAGTCAACAGAAGATAAAAAAAACCACCATGGGTCTCAAAACTGTTAATGTACGATTTATTACCATAGCTTTATTCAAATAGTGTTTAGGGATTCGTTAATGGCTTGCTTATTGCGGGTGCACATTATGGTTATTGCATTCAGCGTAATTTACTTTTGACAAGGCAATATGTTGTAGCTCAGCAATAATTGCTGAGAAACAAAATATAATGGAAATAGACTGCCAATGTATGCGCATCTCTATCCAACGCACTTCGGACTCTAAACGTAATAACTCATGGAACAGTGTTAATAGAATTAGATTTATTTCTTGTGCATTATTAACATTGCAAGATTTACAGGGAACGAAGTTAAATTAGGCCTGAATTACGATTTGCCGGTACCACAATAACATTTGAGGAGCAGCCATATATCGCGGTTGAAGCTGCAACAGAAGAAACATGCATCCCAAAATGCGTAAGTTACGGCAAGCATGTTTCTTCTGTTGCCGTTCACAGCCAATGCATGTTGCTTCTGTTGCAGCTTCAACCGCGATATGTTAGCGCAGTCCGAATTGAAGTAATTTTATTTAAAGTAGGATGGCCGGATTAGATGATCTTTCATAAGTTGGGACCGGTAGCATGTCATGTTGTGATGGAGACTTACTATAAATAATTTCTGCTATTCTGTTTGATTTGAAATTTACTTTCCAGTTACGGCTTGCTCCGCATTGTGGTATGATGTTGGTTTATAAGTGTGACCCGAACAATATTGGCGCCCACGATAAGCAACGCAACGCCTTATGATATTTCGGATATGCATTTCTGATATCGAATGCAATGCTAATGATTGCCATTTTAAATTAATGTCATCACAAAAGCACAGGTGCATCAGTGAAGTCCACTCGTACAAGACAATCCGTATGATATAATGTAAAATATCATGGTGTTGTGCTTTTTTTTACATTTTACGGCAAGTGATTTGATCGAAATCGAAATCAAAACAAAGCTCAGCAGCCGATTTCCATAGAATTTGGAACCGATTCAAAAACGGTGTTTCCATTTTCTAATCAATGATATTCTCAAGCATGAATAATAGAAGGGAAAAATTATCAATTTTATATTTTTCAAAGTAGAGAGATATAATGAATACACAGATTATACATGTAGAAACGATGGAAACAGACTTTTGTGTTTCCCGAATGTAGTTAGTTTCAATATGGGTTGGTATCCGGAGAAGAAAGTGCTGGCCAAGTTGACCATTTCCACGGACACGTCCAGGTTTTTACTTAGTAGGTGGTTTCAAGTAATCAAAGCAGAAAAAATCGTTTTTATCGGTGTTGGCATTGGGAACACCGCTGCAGTCGGAATGATTACATCCATACAGTGATGTAATGAGATTTCAATTTCTAGCCAATTGTAGATGCATCCTAGATTTGACTTGGGGGTTGTGCAATCGTGGGCATCCATTCCATGCATTCTTCCAACCATCAGAGAGAAGATAGACATTAGAATTTCTGCATTACATTAGAATTTTTATTTAATGGCGTTTATGAGTTCAAGTTGGTCAATATTTTTTCTCTTTTACTCACAACACAGTATTGTTCATTGTATTCTACTCAAATCTAATTTGAACTTATTAATAAGTTGTGAGAAAATATAAATTTAATATTCCCACCGATACTCCAGTCGACAGAAAATCTCCTTAATCTTTCATAAAATTCAGTTCATCTTACTGAATGGACCGAAACTGTGACTTATAACTTGTGACGTATTCTCTCAGCAATTTAAAATATCTATTTAAAGAACGTCCGTTGTGAGACAGAGGAAGCAATCCGGATATAGTTTACCAATGTATGGGTACACATATCGGCAGCACAGCAGAGACAAAGTCAGTACATTTTTCGTACCTTTATACTAATGAACATTTTTTTGGTTTACAAGATTCTGAATCATGTACTATGTAGCTCGAAATGCAACATCAACATTTGCCCTTGATCACTTTACGAGACAAATGACGCATTGAGACGAGCTACTGCTGTGCCAAGCTCACTAACTTTATTTTTTGTATGTTCATAGCATACAATGGTAATATTCAAGACAAAGAATACAAAGAAAAAGCAAAATATAAGTGTCAACATAAGTGATGTATTTGTCTTAATGGGCAGTGCTGAACGTAACATCCTTCCAACATTATAACTGAGGCTACGCATTTTCCTTCTATTACCTCGGCGATGAGTGTCAGGTCAGTGTCAATGTCTGTTACTTGCAACTCAAGCAGGATGAACGGGATTAATCAAATACAACGGTGTGACGCTATTCCCCAGGTCGTGGAAATATGTTCCTCAACAGATCAATAGAGTCCACCGCAGATTGAAAACTGTAATTTCCATTCTGCCCGAATTTGGTGGCCGACAGCTGCTTTGGTGGTTTGAATCTCCGGAGTCTTCCATCGGTAAATTTATACATACTCGTAACTGTTCGAATGAGTTATTTATACTTCAGCAATATAATATCTTGCCTTATAATATTTTATCCTGTTGGATAGTATTGTCAATTCTTCAAACAGTCAAGCGCACAAAATAGTGTAATGTTGTAAGGGCATTCGCATTGAACAACTATTATACAGGCTCGAATAACATAACATGTATATTTGTGGTTGTTTTTTTGGCGACCGAAAATGGAGTATATTTAAAAGATTTTTGGCCAATATAGTCCCAGCAACTTGAGTACCAGCTGCCAATGTATGTGCAGGTTTTATGTCATGCCAATTGACCTGCAATATATCCGCTCTGATGACGAGAAAACCGTATTGTTTATTTGTATGCGTGCAAAGATAATATGGCCTTGCGCGACATAAGTTTGATAGAAATAACATTGGGACGATAAAACAATTCACTAATTCAATCAATTAAAAATGGGAATGTCAACAAATAATATAACACTAGATAGGACTATGACAGTGTAATTTTGGTCGGGTCGGTCTTTTGACCATTAAAAACCGTCCAAACTATTGCCCAAATTGGCCATTAAAAACCGGTCAAAATATTTTTAGCCAGACCGTGTTTTTAACCTCTAGCCATGTCTGTTGGCAGTTTGTCGCGGCACATGTGGCTACTTAGAAATATTACCTGGACCGTAATTAGGATTCCTAATTTATATATCCTCTACTTCAACAATACGCACGTGCTCAATTTTCCTGCTACAAACTATTGTAATGTGTTTGGCATGTTTTCAAAGATATACTTCCAATAAACGATGTACCGGTATATTCGGGATAAGTAAAGTGTGCGACAGCAAAATTTCTCTTTACGCCATATGATAAAAGGTCTTCTATTAAAATTTCGGTATATTCAATACCATTTCGGTGTTGATTGCAAAACGCTGTTTCCGTCCATCTACATTTACATAATGTGAATGTAAATTGAATTGTGTGCTCCACCGCATTGCACAAATGAAATGCACAAAAGACATGTAGGTATTCAGTAAAAAATGCTATAACGCCAACGAGACTGATGCGTCATATTTCGCAGACAATCAGCTATGTATTAATGTGCTGCAGTAAAGCATGTAAGTATTCATGCGAGCGACATAAAGGCGGAAACTCTATCAAGTGTGAAATTATAAACCAAAATAGATTGCGCTTATTTACGCATTGTACGCTTCAGCAATACACATTTCTCAACGCTTCATTACGTCAAGCAATATTTGGACAGAATATGGTCGATAATTCAAAGAGTTATGTAAGAAAATAATTTAGATTTAATTTGTATTATCCACATTGCTATGGTGAGTGTACAATGACCCGAAATGTTGAAAATACATTGCAGGTTTAACCTATAATTATGTGCATTTATGATTCATTTATTGCTAGTCTAGAATTACAAAAACTACACGTATCGTTTACCATTTGCAATATGTCTACAAATACATTATTATATAAAAATAATCATATGTTCTCCGAGAATGTCAACTCTAAGTTCAGTAAAAAGAAAATAAATCTTACAAGTGCAAAAACGATCTGTAATGATTTAAAGAATTTATGAAATTTCATTTGGCCGTCATAGCGCAATGAAAGGAATTTTATTTTTTAGTTATATTGCCACACATCACGCATTCAATGTTCAGATGCCTGATTTAATGTTAGAATCCCTTTCTCGCTTTGAAACAAATTATAGAGACAATGAACAGGCAACAGGATGATTGTATAAGCACAATGGTATTAAAATGTCGGAACATATCTTTTAAGGAAATCAGTATGGCAATTTGTTTCTCATATAGAATGCATTATACATGTCGTGATCCAATTCCGATGATCAGCAGAACACCGAAATGTAGGACAAGTTACAATTTTATGTAAAGCACCCAATATATACAGTATTTTTGCAAGTGGGGCAAACATAAGTCAATACAAAATTATGTAAAGGGTGAAACAAAATAAATATTCGGTACATTTTCTCACTATTAATGGTTATGTTCTGTAAATCGAACCAATTTGGCAAATCCGAGCCGTTGTCACGACTAATGAAGCGCAAATACTTCACAACATACCTATATTGCGAGCACGTTTCTCTTTCTATATAAGCAGCATATAAATACACCAATTCAAGATGTCTTGGCAAGTATTTTTTGCTTTGCAAATATTTGCACTAACGACAATTCAGTGCAACAGAATTTGAGTGCATATCAACGTAGATATTACGCAAATATACGTCATTCGAATATGCCGCCGCAGTACGCTAACTGCATTGTCTAAAATGTTCATCTGAGGTCAATTTATTGGTATATTATAAATACATATCTTGGGAGTAATATTGTTGGCAGTACATTTATCAACCGCGCATGATTGGTTGTACTATTCAACTCTCAGCATGAGTATGACATCGGTTTTTATTATTACTAAATACGGCACAATTTCGCAATCCACTTGTACTATTTCGCAATTTGGGAAATAGATTGCAAATGCTAGAACGCAGCCGAAAGCGCTCAGCACCACAGGAGGAAGAGATTCCTAGGAATCCGTCTTGGACCTATCCAACAATATCTTTGTCTAGTCTCTGGAGACATCAGTTACCGTGAATGCAGGTTGTTGAGGTCACTATAATTTTAGAGGATGATGGAGAGCTCTTTCGGACAGGATGTCGCAATAGCACGTAACCCCTATATAAAACATACGAAAAATTCTGCGTCAGCCACTGAACTAAATTGTAGCAAATAAAGTTAGAGTGCACCGAAATTGTCATCTAGAAAAGCAGCCATTTTTCTACAACTCCCGAAAGTTTAAACCGGATTCTTAGTAAAACTTGCTACCTATCGGTTTATTTCTTTTTGTAAATCGTAGTGGTCATTATGATGAAACTGAAATTGTTCCACTTTAGTCGATGCCAGATGGTGCACCACATAAGTAGTTACGGAGCATAGTGTAACAAATTCAATGCTCTATCATCAATTATGCCACATTTTCTAAAAATTGTAAACTGCGAGTCAGCCAATATCGTCCTTTTATTTACTATTTGGTAAACGTTTGTTTATACTTGTGATCGTTGTAATACTTTTTGCAAAATATATTGCTGCTACTGCTCATACAAGAAGTCGACCTATATAGTTCTATATGTATACTAAATAATTTGGGACTGTTCACATCCCATTATATATGGGACATAGTGATGGGAATCTGATATTAATATCAGAAAATTTTCTGATAAATCTGATCTGATCCTGATCTGATCAGATCTGAAGCCATTTTGATCAGATATAATATCAGAATTTCAAATTTAATATCAGATCAGAAACCAAGTGCATGTATCAAAAAATATTCAGATCTACGTTTTTTTATTTCCCATCTCAATGGCGGCAAGTTTTGAGTTCAGAGGCCAACCAACCCAACTACACACATATAAAAATTACAAGCTACAAGCTTTACGCACCGTGCATTCTCAATTCTACTGACGATTTTGAGACTGACTTTATCTTTATTGAAAAAGTCCATCCAATTTCCCGTAGTTAATGCATTTCGCTACAAATAAGCGCATTTGACAGATTCAATCAGTGAGAAACCAAGTCGAGTTTACTCCAGAATTGTCGTTGCGACATTAATAGAATGTTTGACGACGTCCTTTTTTAGCTGAAATAACGTCGCCAGGAGGAGAGAATTCTATCATTGGCTTGACCATCGACGCAAAAGTATTAAAGCGATCCGTTTCAGATCTCCAATCGTTGAGAAGACGGATTTATCGTTTACTTAATTGGTGTGATAATGAACCGCTGTGCAAGTGTACTCATTTCAAGTATGCGAAATTAACGAAATTTACTAAAATATTATTTATTAAAATAAATTTAATGGCGCAGTATGAGAACTGAAGTATAAAGTACTAATTAGCTTTCTCTATCTATCTATCTGACACCATTCTTCTACATCGTTATCAGTACAGATCTGCGACTTAAATAAACATTTTATAGGCAGTTTCGACATTAACTGCCGACTCTGCCGGCTGAAGCTTTTTAAAAACTGGATTAAACGTAAAGATTTCAAAGCTAATGAAAGAGAATTTCTAAAGCTGTCAATTGGAAACATCATTGACCTAGGAAAAGCTGATTCAGCCGCCGAACCTGCTAAATGGCATTCTGGGTGGTTTGGTACAATTCAAATGTTAAAATATACAAAGCGGAACATTGAGGATAATGTATCCCAGAAGTAAAATTTAGCAAATGTTTAGGCTATGCCATATTGGAATTCATCATTAATTTCATGTTCAGTGAACCATTTAGCACGATGTGTAACAGAAGTATAACTTAACTAATCTTTAGGTTATGCTTTCTTAGAATTAACACATTAATTTCATGCTCAGTGGAGCATTCAGTAGTATGCATCCCGGTGGGTATTTACTTTAATTTAATTACTGTACTGGAATAAATATATCGTAATATTGTAATAACAGCTGTTATCAGAAAAGCTGTTATAAAAGTTAATTAAAGAATTAGTTAGCCACTCAAGTTTAACAAATTCTAATAGAGGTCTTTCGAAGTTTTTCGGCCTTCCATAGACGACATGAACATTTTACAAATATCAGAAAACCTTACGGGCACCTTACTGATCTTCCTCCTAGTCATTTGTGGCGGCAATGGACAAGATGGGTATATAGTTTTCGATCAAAAAGGTCATTTTGACTATGAGTATGTGAATAGCTAATTACATGCAATATTTAAAATAAACCATACATGTATGTGTGTGGCGCGAAATGCTGGTACATTTAATAATAATTCACCGTACAATAAATCACGGGTGACTTGCGCTGGTACATATTAATTTATAACTGTATGACTATATACCATGTACATACATACCATTTTAATTTCAAGTTATAACGATGATACAAGTGACGTTAATCCACAAATTGATCCTGTATATCCTGTGACTTCAATCTACTGGATGTGGCCAGCATCAATTTTTCTCGTCATCCTATCGTCTTTAGCATTACTATGCGTGAAATTTGTTGTCCGAGGTAATCCAACATTAATGTTTTTAAGTTTTTGATTATCATGGGAACAACGATATGTTCCATACCGTTTATGGTAACATGGATTAGTTTAATTTACATGCATATTGTATCTTGACATTCAGAGAGCGATGCGGGGAAGGAGAATACGACGGAACCACCTGGCGATGAACTGGATTCTACTGTCTAACGGCATTCGCGTTTCAAACAGAATAAAGCATGTAAATGTAATATGGGTTTGTTTTATTATAATTTTTCAAAGTGGCAGTTTATTTTTGTCAAGTATATGTAATACCGTCTTAATAATCACACATTTTGTAAAGATTTGCTACCGTTTACAATTTAATTATTATTATTTTATTATTATTTTACTGAGCAGTTATTTTTAAATTAACAAAAGTCTCGTGGACAATAAGTATTGATTATGTCGAACAATATATAAGTTGAGTTAACGGTTGCCTTCATCCATTTGCTTCTGAAATTAATAAATGTGTATCCGCATTGCTTTATTAAACAGTTAAAATTTCCACTTAAATAGTTGACTCGTTACATTTTATATTGTTACACCTAATTCACATACATTAATCATTTGTCATATTGACGTTGTTGCTCCGCTTCGGATTTGCAGTCGTTCGCTGATGTATCCAACCCGTATTACCACTTCCCGGTGTATCATCCCGAATACTCACGTCCAACCGTTTGAATTTGATAAAAAGTTCCCAAATGTTAGAATTCCGTCGGAGTAACTCACTTCTTCCACGACTAAAACTTTCCCAAAACTTGATAACGTGTCCTCTCTTCATCTTTTCGGCCTCTCGTTTCATTTTGTTGCTCAGGTTTCCCAAGTGAAAGTCCATGATGATCTCTAACTTCTCCAGAGAACTTTGTAGGGGCAAGATGAAGTCCAGCGAGGAAACATTTCGCATTATCAATGTCAAACTCTTCACCTTCGGAAGATTCAAACGGAGAGAGGATGCTTCCGTCATGATTTTGATTTGCTCAACCTTGTCCTTGGTAACTGGAAGATGTACCTCCAGATTTGTTAGAGTTTCGCCGAATTTGCTTTCCAGCATTTGAAACACGCGAGCCCATTCCATGTATCCTTCAAAATCCAACCAAAGTTTCTCCAGGGCCCAGTTCACTTTAGGACTAGAAAGCTTGCAAAAGTCCTCCTCAGAATAGAATTTAATTGACAACTTCCTAAGATTGTTCATTGGAAACGAACAAATGTGGTATCCAAATGGAACTGCCTTCCGCTCAGCTTCCAACATTAATACATGGCAATTTTGTTGAATCATTGCGTTGAAAATGCCAGCCGGCAAATTCTTTGTCTGCAGAAACTGGAGGTTCTCAAGTTTAGTGAAAGTGGGAGTCGCGAAGTGGTTTCCGGAAATATTATCGCGGTCCCATTTGCATTCAACTCTTAAAACTTTCACGTTGGGCGCTAACCCAACAATTTCTTTCAATTTTGTGGAAAAGTCAAAACGGTCTGTTGTCACTATTTTTAGGAACATGATATGATGGCCATACTTTTTCATAACGCGAATCATGTCTTTATAAAATTTGTTGGGAATTCCGGTAAAGATATGTACCACGCTTTTGGAGAGAAATGGGCTTCTTTGGAATGCCGCTTTGTGATGATGCGTTCGTTGAAAATTCATGATGAACTTTGTCAAACGGTTTTGACGACTCTCTTTAAATTCCGTCTGCGCCAAGGCAAGTGGCCAAGAAACTGTGTTACCCTCCTCCGAGTTGTCATCAGTTATCATGTCGAAGTGATAGGGTAAATTTGTGTAGTAACTTTCAATGCCATTGCACCAGTCACGGCAAACTAATTTAAGTGTGCTGATGAGTTCAATCTTTTTCATGGATCGGTATTGATCCTCTATTGCCTCCTCGGGATAATCCGGATATAAGTTGAAACTGTCCATTGACCAGTTGTCACTGTGGTCGTCCTCGTCCTCTGTATTATCGTATCCTTCTTCATACTTGAAAGTTTTAAATTCCTCAATGTTGTCGGGAATAGGGTCCCAGTATTTCCCAAGGATGGGAAATACTTTCGGAAAGAGAAATTTCACTTTCTCTCCTTGCAACAGAGTTGCAAAATATGTTGACGCATTGCAAACGTTCTGCTTGTCAGCGTGGCTCGGAATCGCTCCCAAAATGTATATCCAAATCTATAAAAAAACAAAAAAAGTATTCATGAATATTTTATTCCACTCAATGTTTATAAGACCAATTACGCACTTCAAATGAATATCAAGTATAACTTTCTGTTTTTACCTCTTCTGGTAAAAGCTGGAGCAGTTGAATCTTATCATTTGTAAAGCGAGCCAAATCTTCTCTTGACAAATTTTGAGTAGCAGCTTCCATTATAAATCCTTTCAACTTCCTGGTAAATTCGAAATTCAAAACGGTATCAATAACTTATATTTTAGAAATAGTACTGTCTCGAAAATTCTAGAATATTTTTAACGACAGTAGTACGTTATAGCAGCTCTTGTCTCCTCTTTTGCCACACAGGAAGGAAGATTAGCAGTGAATGAGTATGCAATTTTTGTTCATCCTGAATACTTGTGCATAAGTTGACCACATACCTACCTCAACGTCAGTCAACGTTTTGGAATTCATTTCCGTCCATATGCCAATATGCTGACGAGGCATCTGCATGAGTAGCATGAATACTATAATGGAAGTGTGGATGATAAAGAAGGATTGAATGAACGCAAACAAAGTTTACACTTGTGATTGTGAGAATTAGTGCGATACAGGACGGGACATGATCTGCTGCTCTCATTCAGTGTCTGCTGTGCTGCGAATTCATTTCTTGATAATGCATGTTACCAAGTCAAAACGTAATTTGTAGCTGAGTGGACACCATTTTGTCGTTTTTTCACACAAATATACTTAATTCTATTACGTCGGTATCATTTGGGCTGTCATATTATCATAGTCACTAGTTTTCATGCATGTGTCAATTAAAGCAAAATAATTTGCGGCTCATAAGACCGATATGGTCTACTGTTGTCTACAATAATCGTATGTTTTTCTATAAATGTATGCTGTTTGTATAAAAATGTCGGAATTACTCTTTCAAGGAAGCACTTTTTTTATTGAATTGGTACTTTATAAATTAATAATAACTTTATCGAAAAGATACGGCCTCGGGTACAAGTTGGAATCTTGGGTCTCTTAAATCATTAATTTAATGTCACTTAATATTTTGCATTTCTAAGACATTCCATCAGAAAATGATAAACGCAGTATCACCGACAGCCGTATTTCCGAGCATTCAACATAATTATAAATAGTTAATTTCCCATGTTTTTACGCAAGACAAATCTAAGCATACAGTAGATAGGTAATATATTATGTCATTCATTGTATTCATTTTGGGATGGTAAAAGTACCACTGAGTATCCAAATTATATTAATTAAAGCACGTTGTCAACATCAGGACGCAATAACCATCCCATTCACAGTAATTCCTTGCCAATTAAAAACGTATCGTCTCATCATAAAATTTAACTGTGTGTCTAATTTTAGACTCGCTCTTAGTCACTCGGCAACATATCAACCGGAAACTTGTGGCAGTTTATTTACTTTTCAACTTTCAGTTCATTAAACGAAATTTATAGCTTAAGAGCACCAGACAGGATACATGACCACAAAAGCACCAGAATGAGTGGATGGGATGTGTACATCATTATCACTGGTCACTGGACTTATTTTTCTTGAGATCGTCATATCATTTTTCGCACAGGTTTGTGTTGAAAGTGCTCAAAGCAGCTTAGCTGCCACTGTATTCACCTGACTAACCTGCAAGTTGACAAACATGTTGGTTTACATCGAATGAGACAAGGTGTAGCTTTCTCGTGTGATTCAGCATGTTTTGTTGATGTTGCAATATCGCAAATTTGTTCAACATTTTGAACAAAAATATACGAGAATAACCTGGATTACCGTTGTTGTAAAAAGGTAAATCTTGTTTCCCACCCGAAATCATTGCACTGTACTATAATTACCTTTACATTCTTTGTGAAGTCTGGTGAAGTTTCTTTGAAATAAAGTTATTGCTAATTTATTCGGTATGTCAATTACTCATTAGTTTAACATACGTATATTTTCCGTAATCTTTAGCAGAGAAGGCTTGGTCGCTTGGAACGAGTATTTGTATTACCAATCAGGTTAGGGTACATAGAAACGGAAACCTTTAGCGGAAACATGATATCGGGGTAAGAAAATATTATTCATTATTAATCATGTAAATAATGTAATGCAAATAACTTTTCAAGTGCATATCATTTTAACTAATGCGCAGGTGCTGTTTGATCAGGTCAAATAATACTCTTGTGAATGCCGCGGCCCAAATTATTCATAGAATAATTTTTATACTGGAGAAAAAGTAAACCATTTCAAACCATGCCCATTTTTGTTGTAAAAAGCATCACATATCCATTCCCCGTCGACAGTACATTCAGACTTTTCACCATGGCAACTTTAGTTGAGTTTTTATTATCCGGTTATGCCAATTCGCGAATTAGAAAATTATCGATATTAGAAAAACATCAATTTATATACCAAATTGTTTTACATTTTCAGTTTCCATTTGTAGTTAGTATCGCTTCCTTTCCTTCCGGGAATTATTTTTTTGTTTTTTAATGCTTGTGAGGTTCATACCTATGTCATGAGAAAGAAAGTCATTCCATGTAACGGTTGAACTTAGGAGAGCATGAGCCTAGAAAATACGTATGGCTTTTAGCATTGCTGGCTTCAGCCTTTGGTGCATATAGAACAACGATCGTTACGGCAGTATATTTCAGCTGGAGCGACAGATAATGTATTTTCTTAGAAACTCAAGCTGGCCATTAGTACAAGAGTTATAAATACCCCACCAAACAGGATGTGTGTCGCTTACCGTTCCAAGAAATTCAAATTGAGCTCTGTTTATCCTAAAATAATATATGATGCGCGGTTGGGATGGTCTATTTCTTCGTATTGAATTTAGGGCAATAAATTTATTCAAGATTCCACGGGGGGAGGATAATGAGATTCAATAAACTAATTTTACACTTATAATTTACAGTTGAAGGTGTTCTACATACGAAAGCCAATCCATCTAAGCAACCACACATTGGAAATGAAGAAGACCTTGTGGCTATGGCAGCTGCGCGAATGAGGAAAAACAGTTGTTTATGGTGATTTCAACTGATTATGGCAAAATTATATGTCAACCATGAACTTATTTCAATTTCCAATTGATTGGCTAACAAAAATGCCTACAATGCCGTTCAAAATTGTATGAATAATTTTGATTTTGTTTCCAACAGACGCAATCAAATTGGATCGTAGTACGCTTCCGTTTCGCTGGCTCTTCACAGATGAAACTTCCCATTCTCAATTAAGAACGATGCTATGGCGAGAAAAGCAAGTAGGAAAATCAACCCACTCGTAATACCTATACATTTGCCTTCATAAAGCATAAATTTCCACTCTATTTTTAAATGAGCTTATTGTACTTTTCTTAAGGGTGTGGTCAGCACCTCAGCACAAATACAACAAGCAGCTTCGGAAGTAGGACACAGCAAGGCGCGTTTTTGGATCCTGTTTAAAAACGTAGGACACAATACCATGGTTCCGAAATGTACTAGTCTACCAATTATCATTCGCCTATAATCAATTAGTGTGTAAAGATTCCCAAATGACTTGCTTTGTAATGGTTTACATTTTGCTTATTGCAATCATGTTGGTAGCCTTAGGGAGTACTTTGAGCTACGGGACATTTTTGCATACTGGACTCTTATTTCAAGCTATAAGTATAATGTCCATTAATGAATTTTCCACTCAGGATATGGGCAAACTGCAAATGTCCAGCTTGAATGTCGTTTTCGAGTACATTTAAATTTCCCATGGAAACTGAAATGAACCTATAAGAATTTTAGTTTTACAATATTTGCAATCATTCAGAGGAAATAATTTGGGAATAGTTCACCAATGTAGGGTGCATACCCGTAGCACAGTAGAAATCAAGTCCATTCGTTTTACGTCGCACATACTTAGGTACAAATGTATTTTCATATAAGAGAAACGGATTCAAGTACCAGTCAGCTTCGAATATGACAATATTGTTTGTCTTTGATTACTCTCCCCACACAAGTCATGTGGGGAGACGTGTTTCTGTTGTGCAAACTTTTACTTGTTTTATGTATGTTCGGCACTCGCCCAATTTCTTTTAGCGAAGGCGAGGTTCTTCAAATATCATAAACGTCGCTTTCTTGCACGACATCGGCTAGCATCCGCAATGAACCACGGAAGATACATAGTTTTTGCTCCTTATTCAACGAGGTTCATTAAGATGATGGCCATTCTGCATGATTCCCTGGGAATTTTTTTCACCACTCTTTTTGGTGGTTTGGATCTGGATGCTATAGATATACCTCCGAATTTGTCCACCGGCTACAGACAATTGTTGCCTCTGGAACGACTCAATACGTTCGTCCACGAAATGACATGACATATGTAGCAGCGACCGCGTTTTATCCTGTTGGATATAATCTTCTGTAGTTTAGCGGGAGTTAAGATATATAGTTATCCTTAATGTGTTGTATAAAAGGACAGTTTGAAGCATCCAGTTTTGGGGAAAATGCACTGCACCCAGGTGTCAACTTTAAGTATCAGTGCCAGTTTTGTATCAATTGCTGAATAACAGGATAATAATTTTGAAGAAATAACTTTGCCATCTGTACCGTAAATGAAAATTTATTGAGTACTTTCGTTTTGCGAAAATGTGGATTTAGATTTCCCAGTTCAACGTTAACAGTCTTTTGCAATTTTTTAAGATGGCGCATCGCGTAGCGCAAAAAATGTTGGTGCTTTTATAAACTGTTTTATACACGCTTCACATTGCAAAGAAATAAAAGGGTGTTATTGTTGAACAAAATATTTTCAATGCAATTTTTTTGGTTTATCGCGTCGGAATAACTAGTTAACTGTCATTAGGACTGCCGTCACTATTCGTGTTTTGATTAGTGATCACTTTATGACTTGCAACGGTTGAGAATATTCCTTTCGAATTGAATTAGAAGTTAGAATGAATTTTAAGAAAAGCAATAGCTGGAATCCTCACTGAACTCTAACGATGGTAAATGTAATTCGTATTCGAATAATACGGAGTTCGGGATTGTCTCTATAGACTTCAGCGCGCAGTTCTCAGAATTTTGAATCCATATTAATACGGTGTGCCTTTTTCTAATAAATGCCATTCAAAGAACCAGACATCAATCATTGAAGGAGAAATAATACAAATTTTATATTTTAAAGGTAAAAAATATAATAAATGTAAACATTGTACAAAGTGAAAAGCAGCAAGCGGAAATTTTGTCTTTGTCGAATAAAGGACGAGAATTGGTTGGTATCCAGATTGAATTTCTATAGTACCCAACAGATTCTGTTTGTGATATTTGCGGTGTGATGCGATTTTGAAACAGGATTTTTGTCCAATGGGGGAGAGTGACGATCTGACTGTTGATTTGCAGTTTGCAAGTCTTGTATCATTTCTATGAACACATTCAGTTCATGTGTCAGATATACTTGAAATGTTCTGCAACAATTAAAACACCAGTTTAATTATCAAATATGCCGTTAAATGGGCGGATCTTGTTAATCTTGAATCTGAAAAGTAGTGGAAATGATCTTTACCACGAGTTCCACCTCGTTGTATGGGCATTTTAGTTGGAACTATCTTCACATAACTACTGATGATTTGTAACCAGAAATTGAGCATAGAAAGTAGCGTCTGAGCACTCCGCCGTCGCAGTTACTGTGGTTCTTGAGACATTGTTAATAAGGGGTTCCTTTGTTATGCACTAAATTGCCAAGCTTACAAGAAACGAAGTAAAATTCGACGTGGGAGACTCAAACGGTTTGCAAGTACTGCATTGACCATCTCAGTGCATCCATTTACGTCGGCGCTGTCCAAATTGAAACAATTTGATTTATTTGATTTTCTAGTCAAATGATCAATTTATTTGATTTTCTAGTCAAATGATCAATTTATTTGATTTTTTGATCAAAGATATTATCAAACATAAATTAGAGACGGTGCTGATATCAATTTTATATTTTTCAAAGTAGCAAAATATAATGAATATAAAAAATATTCACTGAGCAATGATGGAAACCGAATTTTGTCTTTGTCTAATCGAGTTAGTATTAAAATGGGTTGGCATCCGAAGAAGAAAATGCTCGGACCTGTTGACCTGCACCACGGTGCTCCCTGCTTTCCACTTGCAATACTTGTTAATAGGTAGTTTCAACTAATCAAAAAGATTAGGGATTAAGCGTATGACTTTTGTTCTTCCTCCCGGTAGATCATGAATTGGGCACATATTGCCTATTATGTAATCGGCACGCAGTTCTGAGTTACGAATCAGTCTGCGTTGCATGGATAGCCATTGATTTGTCGCCAAATTTTGGGATGCTCCAAGACTATTGGTTGACTGCGAAAATGGTCATCTTATTTGATATCGGCCTGACGAGAATCGAGTTGTGTGAGTGGTTAATGGTCTTCACAAAACTGTTCTTCTTGCGTGAGCAAACTAGATGGAGGGGCATCAGACATGCCATCTAATTTTCAAGTTGTTGTAGATCGAAATAAACTTTTTCTACATATGGTATGGGGTCAATCCCTGTTAAGGCCGATTACGCGGTGAGCCTGTCTACTATTAATTTTATGTAGAGAATGAAAAACGGAGGGTTTTAGTCCAATTATATTTGGATTGCCGCTATTATACATGTACCATTGCATTAAAGCTCAATACATTCCTGTCCAATGGAATTTCAGCTTTACGCGAATTCATGAGGAACCCAAAGTTCGACATTCCAGTTAAAGTCTCATCATCGGTACATGTAACCCAAGCTCAATGAATATCACTGCATATTACTGAATGGAAAGCAGATGTGCCGTTCTATGTGCGACGTATTCAATTCAAATTACAAAAATACATATTTCAGTACGCTAAAGTGCGGCTTCCATTAATGGCAGCACTTTGGATATAGCTGTAACAAATGTATGAATACCTATATCTATTGCACAACAGAAACCATGGTTGTCCGTTGTTTCGTAGGTTAATACTTTCCAATGTTTTCTTCAGCCATACAAAGCTCAATAAGTTATCAAAGATGTTGGATGATGGCAACATTGTTCATTCGTCATTGCACTAGGTAAACGAGTTATGTATGTAGACGCCTCTGTGCTCAGAAAACTTAACCATGCAAACCATGCAAAGAAGAAGCCAAAAACTGCATCAAAATAAGTGACTCTGTTGAATGGACTAGAATGCTACGGCTTCTTGTATTCGTTCATGAATAATATAGGACCGAAAGAGAAGGATCTGTCACTTGACATATTTTAACATTTTAATGACTTAAATAGTTGGGTCAGCTTCTGAAGTATATATGGGATAATTAAAATCATTGGTAGTAAAATTTATCTTTACGCCATACTGCAATACGGTGTTTCATGAATAGTTTAGGAATATTTCATAACATTTCCGTGTTCATAGCAAAATGCGGTTTCCGGCCATGTAAATTCACATAATGTGAATGTATATGGGATTGTGTACTCCACTGGACGGCAGCAATGAAGTACAAATAGGTCATGCATAAGTATTGAGTCAAAAATGCTCTAACGTCAATAAGAGTAATGCGTTTTGTTGATCACACAGTCGGTTTGGCATCAAGGGATTGCCTAAAATCATGCAAGTAGTCATATACACCCATTGAAACATAATCTCATCCTTCGTATATACTCGAGATCTTTTTTAAGGTACATGATCTCATCCATGGATGTTATATTTCATGTACGAATACATTCTTGTGACATATTTCGGATATCCATATTTCCATAAATCCCGTGTTTATCTTGTTAGTAAGTACATTCCCATAAATATCCTAAAGATATCCAGCATACGGTAAATGTACGAACGGGGATATTTAATGGATTAATTTACTGACATAAACTGCACATGTCTTGGATGAAATCAAGATCCGTGCGAGATTTGCAATATTAAATAAAACAAATAAAAAATAAGCAGCAAATTAAGAATTACTACTACAATTAACAATTTATTTTGGCGGAGTTTGAGAAACTTCATTTGTTGCAGTTCCCTTGTTAGTTACTCATGTTTATTGTACGTGCTTGAAAATTATTAGAAAGGACATCTGATATAAGTATGGCATGTATTATGACACGCTGACGAAATTAGTTTCCCCTGTAGTTAGCTTGCATTTATGAACTACAACAAAGGTTTATGTTGCCAATTCGTTTCAAAATTTGTTAGCACAACCGGTCTCACCAATCATTTTAGCAATTGGTTTACATGTACGCAGTGTCATTTGCTCTCACCAGTTCAGTTGAAAATATTGAATTGATAACGAAACAATGTTAAACGTAACCCACATGTGCTAGCGGTCACTCACAAATATTTGGTGGAATATCTTCTATATAGCAGAATATATGACAATACGATATTACTAATACCTGCTTGCAAAACTGTTAGTACCATAATTGGCTAATACTGTGGGAATATGCGAGTTCTAACTGAACAACCCACATGCTAAAAATACGCTTCGACTAGCACCAAAAATATTTCTGAGACATTTTTCTGAAAATTAATACGTATTAATTTTCAGGAAAACATTTGGCACTTTCCTGAAAATTAATTGATACGAGGAGATTTATCATACATGGTAGGTGCTGAATTACATTTTCCCTTATTGAATACGATGACAGTTTTTGCTTGTGTGAAATGTAAATTACCACACATTTCAACAAAGAGATTTCAAAAAGTAAATTATTATCTTAAATTGTTTGTTTCTTTGACCGGATGTAATGCTGATTAAAAACTGCGACTCCTGTCAGTCCACATGTATTTCTTCAATATGGACGCATTGGTTGTTTCGAACATATCTTGTTACCAGGGAACAAAAGTAATGTATACAACCATCCAGCATATCATCAGTATAATATAAAGTGACAACATTGCTTGACTGTACAGATATGTCATTTATTATACCGTGATGCGATGTCTTTAACATATCTGCCTAACGGAGTATTAAATTGGGTTTCGTCACGATAGGGTTTTTAAATGTACATCCTGTTTTCGCAACGATACAGAGTTGTTGCTCCATCTTTGACGTAATAAGTCAAACTTGTTCGCCTTTTAATTCAGAAGATGTGCTACTATTAAGATTGTGTATTAAGCACATGTTTTTAGTCATTTATAAAATACCTACAACTACCCATTACGTAAAAACAATCGCGCATTTTCATCGAATTTTAATAATGTCCACTTCAATTTATAAAATAGAAAACAATTAAGTATTTCCTTACCAATAAACAACACCTGTAACAACATGTCTGATTGTGCAAAGTCCCCTATACATTTCTGTATTAAGGATTTCATGACTTGATTTAATATTACAATACATACTCAATGCTACCAAGCCTGTATTGGTATTTCTGGCGGGGAAAATGATGCTCGACGAGTCGGTCGCCTTTCCGTTTTCTCTGGTCTCGATATGATGATAGCCACGCGGACGGATGGACAAGTGAAAAAATATCCACAGCACTTAGTAATCCATGTTGCAAACCATGGTACTAAATTGCAAATTATCCCAGACTGAGATGTTTCTATGTAAAAGAAAATTGTTGCGAACCCAATTAGAACAAGATATATACATAGTATTGACGTAAGCCGTTTCAAATTGATTTCATCGCCAACTATCATCGGACCGGATTCGCCATATATTTCCTCTGTAAGTTTCTGCTTCCGACTATTTGACCACAAAAGCTGTTTCATAAATTTGTCAGTGATTCCAGATTGACGGAGCCGTTGCAGTGTTTCTGTTACCCAATCCCTATTTACCGTGTACATGTGCCAAAAGTATGGAATGTTCATCAATTCCTCAGGAATTACATAACACTTGCCCTCTTTCTTTCGGCAGCGCATCGTTCTGTGAAAGTTGGCCCTAATCACGGCAACATATAACTCGTTTGCCAGTACCAGCCGCTTTGTACCTTTCTTAATCACACAAGCCAGGCAAATTTTGGCGACATTCACGACATACTTTTTGTAGCTAAGTTTCCTACCCTTCAATATTTCTCTCAGTTTGTATGTATTATGTCCGGCCTTTGTCGTTTTTGCACGTAATATTTTGTAGCCATTGTTGAGTGCTTCCATCAATGTTGAATACTCTGGCAACTCGTCCGGTGCGGTTATCAGGCTCGTAATGCCGTTTTCGTAATATGCAGCAACAATTATTCCAAGAAATGCAACACCAATGAACCATTTGTTGCGCCGCGTAATGCCGGTGTATGACTGACGAACCATTATCCCCATTACGCTCAGAGTTTCCGGCATTGATTTAAATCGCAATCCGGATTTTGAGTTGATTGTTGCAAAGAGGACAATCGACCCACCAATCACAGCCCATACGTTTGAATCAAACGGAGAAATCCAAACGGAACCTTCCAGAAATATATTCGGTGTTCGAGTTTTACAGTACATTGCTTGCTGGTGGTATACGCTGTGAACAACAACTCCCGTTTCAACATGATACCGAAGATTGTAACTGGAGGTATAGTGGCAGCAGCTTATGTATTGCGCAGATTTGTTGTTTTCAATGGTGTGTTGCTTTCTTGTTCTTTTTAACGTGAAATTGTGCAATTTCAGAATCTCTCCGTATATAATGTACGGATATTTGCAGTTTCGCTTTTGATTAGCACTAGACGGTCTAGTTTGGCATGGTTTTGTAGTGGTTGAGTTGATGGTATAGTCCAAATTGTTGGCATAAATGCTTCTTCGGCTCGCGCTGCGGAACATGAGTTTGTGGTACTTGCGCGGCTGAGAAATCAGAAAGTCAATTTTCGGGGTGGTGCCCAGCTTGCAGTACTTACCGCAAACCAAAACCGAAGATGGGCGGCCTATCTTGTTGTCAGAAGATAAGAGGACTATTTTAAGCGCTGGGCAATAACGATTTGGACGTTTAATTATGCCTTCATGAAAATAATCATTTCGAAGTCTATTAAAAATGAATACTAAGCTCAGGGATACTGTTTGTTCTTGAAAAATTTTCAATACTTTCGTCATGGAGTATTTGTTTCCCCATAAGTACCAAATAATTTTGATGGGTTGTATATATCTGAACTTAAATTGGTTACTGATGTTTTTGGAATAATCATTAGTAATTACCTATCATCTTTTGTATACTCCAGGTTTTAAGTTGACAGACACAGATGTTTGGGTCACAAATATACAAGTAGTTTGCTGGATTTGAGTTTACAACTTTTGCAATCGCAATTTCATCTTGATTTGCAATAGTGCACTGTTCAACATGTGCAAATCCATTTTTCAGATAGGTCACAAATAAAAACACAGTCAAAGATAGAAATTGGTTAATAGGCATCTTGGTAGCCACCATGTCTTTAAATATGTTTGCGGGTAAGGGTTATATGAAACGTACCTGAAATACAAGTAGCTGGAATGCTTATGTTGGTACATAAAGCAAGGTGATATTGGAATATCGCAACATTCGTTTGAAGGTTGTCACTGTTGCGCTATGGCAATGATGGGTACAAGTTAATGGCTTACCGCTTGTACGTAATACGAATAAGCATTATAGGGGTGTATAGTGGAGGAAATTAGCTTTTTCTAATTTGATTGAAAGGCCAGTTTACGTAAGTAAATGAGTAAGGGATAATGTTGGAGCCTATTTCAAATGGATGTATAGTAGAAATATGTATCTTCAGGAAAACTGATTTTGATGTGAATATATTTTATATGATTACGCCAGTATTAGGAAGTAATTACTTCCAAATGTATAACCTGAGAAATCTCATTTAGAAAGAAAATTGAATTTTGGTACGAAGGCCGATTTGATGAAATTGGATTTTCTCATACTATTATCGTAATTAAGCTATCAATCTTTTCGACCAAATTCAAATGGGAACCAGAAATTCAAAGATAATTTAATTCCGATATATAATATACATTCTCAATCATAAAAAGATATTTTTCTAATAGCTCGTCATGTCATCTGACGCAAACGCTTGTGCAGATAAATATTTGAGAGATGTCTGATAAGGATAATCTCGGAATTCTGAATTTCTTGGTGCACCCGGAGTAACATTGTGTCTTCTTTCATTAGTAAAACGATGTTTATATTTTACAACACTTTAAATTTTATGCATACATACTCTGATGTAAATCTAACTTAAATGGAATTTGTTAACCTTATGTGATAACTTTGTTTCAAGTCAATTCGATTTGTCTGATTATCTTCACGAAACTGTGCCAGAATGTGAAAATGTGTGCATTCGCCCTTTGTATAGAAATCTTGCCGTCTTGTGCATTTTGAATTTGGGTATCGGGCATATGTGTTTACCTCATTTTACTGAGAATACTGCAATGTAAATTAATTCTCCATTGTGACAAAACAACCAATTGTCAGTTCAGCTCCTGGATATTTCATTGAAAGTGAGAAATCGGGTCTGCTGGGCTTGTGCAAATGCACATTGTGTGAAGAGTTATTGCGAAATGGCAGCGTCAACATATACATGTCAGACTTGGATATAGACTGGAAGTTTTGTCATTCATTCATGATGTATGATTTTCAAACAATGTTCAGTTCACGGGAAATGACCCCTTACCTAATTTTGGCATCATTGCGTCAAGCCAAATATGTTCGAATATTAATAATCACAAATGTTGTGCTCATGATTTAATTGCTTTATAACATGGTCATCACACCAAACATCTATAAAACAAGCAATTTGACTATTCACTAACACGACATTGCATACGATGTTGAATTGCTTATCTTCGAATATTAAATATATTCTATTAAAAGGTTCTACTCCATTCCACTACAGCAGACCAGTAGTAATGTAATTATCGCATATATTTTTTACATTGTGTAATATTACGCAACATTATTATGCTCATTTGAATTCATTGTTGCACAAAAACCGATACAAGTTGTTCTGTGATCAGACAACGTGATGCTCAACCATGCAGTTTCAATATCTATACACTACAGTAATATAAAAATGATCAGCGCTCCGACCACCACTCTCTGAACGACTAAATATCCAAGGTCATCCTGTTATCTCCTGCTTCATCGGCCTGGCCCACGCCACTACCCGCTCCTTTGGTCATTACATCTCTACAATAGCACACGTAACCACAGTTCAAGTGTTATTCATTTCTGTTCGGCAGATTCTCTCATTATATATTCCTCGGTAAATCTACCATTGAAATATACTTGTTTTTCACCCGATTTTCGCATGTCATTTCACTTTGTTATCTACTGTAACAACCGAAATCATGTTTTTTGTTCATTTTAAGAATAGTTTAGATATGGTTCGTGGAATAAGCGTTTATTTATTTTTGACGCAAAAACATTTTTCTATTCAAACGATGCAGATGTGGATTCTATTTTTCTTATAGATTGCATTGTATGTTATAAACATATCATAGTGTTTGTACACTGTAATGCATTCCTTGCTCTATTCTTTATTTATAATATGGTAGGGATTTCCGTAATGTGATTTAGGATACTAGTTATATTATAGTACGAATTTATGTGTATTTTTCACTACAAAAACAATCTAGAATTATTCTAAAATTCATTCCAAGGATTCATTCATTCCATTCCGAATCTGTCTGGAATGTCCAGAATGCGCACGAATGTTCATCGAAAATTGGAGTAGTACATCAATAGCAATTATAAATGAGTTAGCAAACCAAGATGCTCCGCGGACAAATCTGTGGGTTGCATATGGTGATTATGAAAATGGAGACGACTATGTCGCAAATTGACATTGTCGCGTGCAACGTATTCTCAAAACATGTGAGAATCTGGTTTCCAAGTCCGGTACACTTCTGGTATCCAAAGTATTTCCCGCAGACGTATGAGCAGAAAATAAATTTTGCGTATGCCCACATTCTGCAGTCAATCATGAAAAATTTCACAGTTGTTGAAAGATGGTCCTCTGAAACCTGCTTTAGTAACCGAATAATTCCCGGATTCGATCCATTTGAATATTCCTTTTCCCATTGGCAAACGTTCTGGAAAATTAAAGTGCATGCAAATTCAGAACCAGTCTCAAAATTTGGTCTTGCTGTCAACCAGTCTCTGTCGGCATTAAACTTTATAGCGTGTGGAAACGGTGGCAATAGCAGCATTGCCTTCGAGCAACTAACTGTATCTTACGAGACTCCCGTATGGTTATGTATTGCAATATCGACATGGATAATATTCGTGGCAATACCAATCCTCAGCTTTAAAATGTCAACCGTTCGGCGACTTGGAAATATGTTGTCCATGGTCCGGATTTTTCTAGAGCAAGGCGACCCTTTTCCGGGACAGCTATGCAATCTTCCGAGATTACGTTGGTTGATTTGTAGTGTACTACTTGTTGGGGTAGTAATCAGCAATGCATACAAAAACAACAACATATATAACATGATAACCCAACGTGTCCGGGTACGATGTGAATCATTAAATGATCTGGAAATGTACAACGTACGTGCCTATTCAAGATCCACGGACGTGTACTGGAATGCCGACATCCGAGTTCACCGGCAACGGTCTTGGTTGCTAGTACATTCGGGCCATCTAAATATACATAAGGTGAATGTAAATTCTATTCTGTGCTGCACTGGATTGAACGAATAAAAGCTAATAAGGCACATATGTAGTGAGTTCAAAATGCAGTAATACAAACGAGACTGAAGCGTCCAGTTGATCAAACGGTCGGCTTTTCATTAATGAATTGCATAAAAAACATGCATGTATCCATGTCAGCGATAGAAAGGCGGAAATGCTATCTAGTATGACACGAAGCACCAAAATAAAACACGACAATAAACGCATTGTGCCAAAACGATAATAATCAAATTCATGAGGATGCATCCATTTTCCCACGTCACAGCGAATATATCAAGTATTTGGCCGGAAGTGTAGTTTCCTACTTGCTGAAAATAAGAACGTAAATGTTTTATGAAAAAATTCTTTTCTGGACAATAAATTTTGCTAGGTGTTGGTTAGTCTTGTTTTTGACGGAGTTGTTACGAGAATTTTTTTTATCTGTTAAACATTGTTTTTCAATATCTTAGGAATACAGTAATTGGAAACGCACGAATATATTTTTAACTGAGAGATGATTTAATAATTGAGGAGGTATTTGGGTGACTTGCATTCAGCGGAGTATGTTCAGCACGAATCGTTTTCCTCTCTATGCGTATATACTTACTAGTTACCGGAAATATGAAATGCAATTGTAGCGACTGATTTGTTTGCCTGTCTGTTTTTTAAGATCTACGGGTTTTGCAGTATCGCTTTTTACCCGCACGATATCACCTAATTTGGCATGTTTTGAGTAGTGGTCGCGTGGATTGTATATTCCCAATTGTTTGAATAAACGATTCTTCCACGTGCCGTGCGTAACAACATACTGTGTAATTGTTTTGGTGGCGATAACATTAAAGTAATGACCAGAGTTGTAGCTTACCTGCGGTCCGCAAATCAAAACGGAAACCGACGGCATATATCGTCATCATAATTGTAGCGGACTATTTTAAACGCCGGGAAATAACGACTCGCACGAGAAATTGTGCATTATTGAAAATAATCATTTCGCAGTCAAGTAAAAATGACCACTGAGCCTAATAGACAAAATTTGCAGATCAATAATGCGGAAAACTGCCGTCATTACGTGCTTACACAGCCACAAATACCAAATGAAATTGAGTGGTCGTATATATCTAAATTTCATTTGGTCACCTATGTTTTCGGGATAATAAGTATTAATTATCAACTTTTATGTACTGCAAGATTTCTGCTCAAAAACACAAATGTTTGGGTCCAGGATATGCAGTTATTTTGTTCGATTTTGTTCACAATCTCAATTTCATCTTGATTTCTCAAGGTGCAATGCTAAGTGATATACAAAAATTTCTTCAAATTCAGCCCAATTAAAAACAGTCAAATATAGATATATATTATTATGTATTTTGATAGCCACCCTGTTTTAAAATATTTCTTTAATGGTTCATGCAACGGTAACGTGAAACCTTAATGAAACACTAGCACACCTGTACGACTATATTTGGAGATTAATCCAAAACGATACTGGAATATCGCAAAACCTTTTTGATTGTTATCGCTTTTTGGACGAATGCCATGATAATTAGAAATTAATTACTTCCCGTTTATATGTAATAAGCATCAACATGTTGTCGATGTACAGTGGAGGTCATAATAATTGCCAACATGAATTGCTTTCCGATCAAGCATCCACGAAGCAATTTTGCGTTTGCTAATACTGATATTAATATACGGATTAGCAAAAGGAGAATACATAATCTTTCGACCATTGATTACTCACTTGCGTTGATGTTTAAATGACAGTTCCGTTGTAGTCGTGACAATTCGATAATCATGCGAAGAGCTTTCTATGTGACTACGAAAGTAGAAGGTATAAATTACATTACAAATATATTACTTAAAAAATTCATTTACAAGGACAAATGTGGTTCGATACGACAGCCAATTTCATGTAGTTGATTGTTCTCGGCAAATTAACCTTACCCAACCATACATCTGTAAGACTCGGCTCATATAGAAAGGAGTAATTAAAAGTGAAATTAGTTTCGAGATATCAGTGGCATACATTTGCTCTCAAGCATATAATTGCTATACGTTTATAATAACTCGACAACCCTATTGCTACCGCTGATAGAATTTTGACAGGGATGACTGATAATGATAATTTCGTAGTTCTGGACTTATTCCAGTACCTTGAATAAAATTGGGTCTTGCTTAATTAGTAAAGCGATGTTCTGATTTTGAAACCACTTTATTTTTGATGAGCAAAACAAACAGTTTTAAAGCAAATGTAATTGTGGAACTACCCGTGATAACAGATTTCCATGCGATTTCATCTGTCTGATTATCTACATATAAAGCAATTTTTTGCCAATTCACTCTATATTCATGTGTTGCTGTTTTTTGATTCTCAAAGGTGGCATCGGCTCTATGAGGGCAGTGTTCTAACAAAATGAAACGTTGACATCATTCTTAAAAGAAAAAAATAACTTTAAATTCCTAATTTGACTCTAAAAGTAACAATAATATGTTGCGTTGCACCAATTGACACATTTCTCAAAAGCGACAAAATACTACGTTATAAACAATTACAAAAATATATTTTTTAAACCGGCTTTAAAGTGCCTACACTTGATCTTGCGATCGCGTTATTATGGTGAAGTTTGCTTCCCTTACCCAACCCATTTACCCTCCATTTCCCCAACCGATACCACACAGTTCATTATTTCCTCTTTCGTTCTTAGAAAATTCGGCACGACTTGCACCATTTCTTGAACACACCACGTCTAATTCCATAGCGATTATTCCCAAAACCACTTCCACCACGACAATGACCACTCCTGCCAAAGTTGCCTAACCCCCCGGTGGTACACCCTCATCAGGTTGAAAATTTTCTACCATCTTAAACACGTCCCACAACTGACCAAGCGTGGTTCGAAAATATTTTAAATTCTGGTTTGACGCTATACTGATTCCCAACCAAATTTACAACATTCGTATCACATATAAGATTAACAGAAATCTGTAGATTTTCATTACGTTCCCTACTCATAATAAAATATAATGGATCATCTGTACCGTCAAGATTGTGTAGCCAAACCAAATTTCAATCAGATACATATCTGCATTAGGTGTACCAGCGTTAACAATTTCGTGGAGTAGAAAAATATCGAGGGATTAGGAGTCTTGTCTTGAAAGTTTACATCAGTGGATGTTGGTGGAGTGGATAAAAAATTTTCATTCATCATTGGGACAGGTCCGCCGAGATGATGTTTTGGTCGAAATGAGCGCCGTCAACCTTAAAATAGGAAGTGGAAATGTTGTTAGGAGCAACCTAGTCCCAAGAAGCCAGAGCGCAAGCAGAAGATACATGCTACGACGAGATTGCGGGTAGTATCTTTAAGTCCATTTGTATTTCAGATACAGCATAACGATCCAGTAATGCAACGAGTGAAATTTTCTCTTCGAATCAAAATCTGCCGTTCACATCTGATGACTAATTACATTTAACACAAATCTCTTGTAACGTGTAGTGTTAAAAACAAAGAGGCAGACTCGCATAAAAAAGTTATTAGTGAGCAGCCGATACTACAAGCAACCCAACAACTAAATTACACGTTAGTAATCTCTCAACGGCATGTCTTCAGCATTGATTTATTGTATTTATTTATATCGAACGTGTATTCTTTAGAACTGCAGTGGTAACCAGCAGGACTCTCGGGTCAGTCACAATTGAAGTACTGTGGAAAGTGCATAAGAACCCAGACGATTTGTAGAGGGAAAGTCGGTCTTGAAAATTCGTCATGAAAGAAGAAGGCTGGTAAATGCGCTAGCGGCTCTATTAGAAAATGTAAATTTTGTAAAATACAACTTTCTTCTCGGTTCTATTTGGTGCATGTTACCTTCGTGTATTACTTTCTCCACACAAAATAATAAACTGTTATCTGACCACGTGAAATACATGTTGCTTCCAATCAGCTGTAAGCTCAAGCATGAATGGGATATACGTTATCACTGCTGGCTTTGTTCAACAAAACTAAAAAACGCGTAAGCAATCAATACTGCACTGATGGAAGTAAATATTTCTGAATACATGGACAATCTCGGCGGCACCATTAACATGTTTGCCAGCGAGCTTGAAAGGGTAATTCAGCTCGTCCGCCAAAAATTGATCCAGATGTTTTGGCATCCCTCCAGGATTCGAAATAGTTGAAAATGGCCATTGCGTAATCGGGTCTGAGAGAATGTGAAATATTGATTTCTATAACTAATCTTTGGGTTAACGATAATATATAAACCGGAGTCGTACATCCTCATGTTATACTCCTGTAATATTTAGCATGAATGATGTATACATAATTAGCCTAATTGTTAATAAGTAAACCCCCATTTGGTAGATATTCCGATTCTCTCCGGCACAATTTTCATTCCGTTACACTTGTTATTGCAAAAAGTAATAATGGGGACGTACCCATTCGCTATTAAACTAAAACACCATGCTCCAAGCTTCTTGACCCATTTCAGAGTTGGGTAACATATAGTAACAGGTAGAGTTTATTAAACAGTACTGAATTTAAGTCGGTTAATATTTAAGAATGAATGACTTTTTGTCGATTCGTTTGGATCAATTCTTATAATATATTCGTATTCTTATAATTCTTATAATTCTTACTCTTATAATCAGAATATTCTGGTTATGAATTTAATTATTAACACAGTTGATTAAAATTATTAGTATTTATATGTCATGTACTTGTGCGTTAGTGCGACGCGGTTTCATGTATGCGTGTGACTGACCTGGCAGAAGAACCGGTATTTAAATACGTGGGTGTGTCTAGCAACAAGGAAACACAATATAATAGGAAGAAATGATGGCGTTTTCATTTTTCTAAACTACTTCCTATACTTGTCGTAAGGTACTTCGATTTCAGTGAAATTTAGTAAAAACTAGAATGGTGTAAAAACCATGAAATGCAACTTTCGAAAGCTCCCGCTATATAAGATAATCAAATGATTTGAAGTGTCACATCAGTTGTCAGCTGATTTTTGATGTATTATCAGACGAATTCGGGGGTTATCAGATGATTTCGGGGGTTATAAGACGATTTCGGGGGTTATAAGACGATTTCGGGGGTTATAAGACGATTTCGGGGGTTATAAGACGATTTCGGGGGTTATAAGACGATTTCGGGGGTTATAAGACGATTTCGGGGGTTATAAGACGATTTCGGGGGTTATAAGACGATTTCGGGGGTTATAAGACGATTTCGGGCGTTATAAGACGATTTCGGGGGTTATAAGACGATTTCGGGGGTTGTCAGACGATTTCTGGGGTTCTCTGATGATTTCGGGATATTTAAACGCCAACTTCGGTAAGACTGCAATCGCAAGAGTTAAACGCCGCATGAGAAGTGATTAGCAGTCTTGAGCAAAAATTCCCCATTTAAAAAATGATTCCCTGTTGACGTTGTATCAGATGATGCGATAAAATTTTATTTGACCTCTGGTGATCTTTAGGGTGACCTTTGACCTTTGGTTGTATCTGTAAAAATGATCCGCTTTTGATGTTGTATCAGATGATGCAATAAAAATTTTATTTGCCCTCTGGCGATCGTTAGGGTGACCTTTGACCTTTGGCTGTATGGGTAAAAATGATCCGCTTTTGATGTTATATCAGATGATGCAATAAAAAAAATTCCCATTTAAAAAGCATGTGACCTTGATGACCCCCATATCTCCGGTACCGCTGGTGGTAGGGGGCTGAAAAAGATACAGTGGCTTACTCTTGTCATGAGTAGTCTGCATATGAAATTTGAAGTCAATCGGTCCAGTGGATTTTGAGAAATCGTGTTGACAGACAGACAGACACACACACAGACAGACAGGATGATGATCGCATTAACTTTCGAAAGCCTTTAGGCTTCATAGAATTAACTTTCTATGAAGCCTAAAGGCTTTCGAAAGTTAATAAGTAAAAATAATCACTAATAATTCTGTGATGGCATCACCATGCGCATTGTTGGCAGTTAGTCAGCGCAGTAGAGTTGTCATTCTGAATAACGCATTCTTTCTTCCTCGTTTCTTACTGACGCGATTATTTGCATCTTGTCCATATTCCTTCTCCGGTTTTTTATAACAGGAAACGAGTTTGCATACCAACGTATTTTTATATTTCACTTAAATTGCAACTCATTATTTATCATGTAGGATAAATGTACTGGATGTAGTTGGACTACGTCCATGATAGTCCATAATAGTTTTCCGCTGATGCATTAAATTTTACATCACTTAAAGAGTTAATGGTATCATGATTTTAATATAAATGTGGCGCATTAATAACCTTTCGTTGGCCACACGTGCCCTCCATTCCTTCTCGTTCCAGTACAAAATCCTCATGGAAGCATCAAAGCTCTTTCGAACTACGTAGTCATGTACCTCCAAGAATGTTGTTTGTCACCCTCGTGGAATTGCCTCTAGATTGTAGAACATGTGTAGCATTAACCCGCTGGTAGAAACATAAAAATAATGGAAAGTCTCATTTACCACAGTGCGCCAGTACCATACTTTTCAGTAAGGCCTACTACCTAAGTTTTCAGGCATTAGAATACTCTATTTAAAATGCAAAAGTAGCCCCTTTTAAAGGTGTGGTGGGCTCCTGTTACGAAAGCAACTACTGTAAACAGGATAACATTACAAATAATGCACACATTAATACACTTACAACGCACCATGTGTGAGGGCCACTGGTTACTATATTAATGTTTAACTATGAGTGATATATAACATAACAGTTAAAAAACCAAAGCGGAATACGTGCTAACGCCAAAACTCCTCAAAATGTCACCAAAACATTGAACAGTATCTATTATTATATATTATTAGCTACTATTTCAAGCGCAACACCGAAATTGGGAGATGGTTGCGGAATGTAATATCGGATTTATTAATATCGGTTCGCCAGCAGAGGTTGTCTTTTCCTATAGAGCTGCTGCTGATGAGCTGCTTGTGCGAACGCCAGAAACCAAACGAGAGGAAAATACAAATTATATTGAAAAGAGATTAGGGATTCACTGTACTTATATATGGCGATCGTGGCGAAGGTTCAACACTACGCTCCAAACACCGGCATCACGGTCCAAAAACAACATGGCGTGTGGACCACTGGAAGAATCGATCCGGAATGGAACCACAACGGGGTTCCATTCCAGCGGTGGGAAAACAAATGCTGAAATTATGAATAATGGTAGTACGACAGTTTTGAAAATTAGAAAGTTGATTTTTGATTTTAAAGGTAAGTTGGTCAATCGTACTCTTTCTTGTTCGGGTGATCGCGGTTCCCGTATAAGTATACGGTATAATAACAAAGGGTTTCGGATTAGTGAAAGTAGGGATTCGGAGCACATCCGCCGTAGTGTTGGCAAGGACCGAGAAAATGATAACTTTTATTGCTGTTAATGAAACTGTTCATAGGTATTAAATGAAGCAATCTGTCCAAATTTGAAAAAAAATTATCTGAGTATGCTTGCCGATGCCAGATGTAATCAGTTAACAAAGCGTGGAAGGGAAGCATTTTTTCCTCTATTTGGTAATGGTACGGGTGCTGGATTGTACAATCTGAGAATGGAACTCACGAAAATGATAAGTCTCAGTCCAATTTTCGTTAGGTTGAAAGCTACAAAAGCAAAGACATACGAGTCAGATTGGTATAACCAGCTGGTCGATGTTTTTATAGCGACTCTTCTGTATACTGAAAGGTGCCAACTGTATGATATCTTAATTAGTCTTAACTAGTATCGAAGTGCGGCAGAAAAATCTTTTTTATGCAAATTAAGGCGACATTTTTATGCGCAGCGCATCTTGTTCACTCCTTATAGAGATTAATGACTGAAACATCTTCCATGTGAAATGGATTATAAAAGAAAAAAGAAAAAGAGTAAATTACCTTTGTATTCTTCTTCTCCATACAGCAATGGCAGTAGTTGAAGATGATCATTTATCCTCCCGAACGCATTCATCCTCGTCATCCTTTCAAGCATCCTTTGATCTTCATCTCCGTTTTCAAGCAAGGAATCGAGCGGAGCTGCGATGCTTTTGATGAAAACAGCAGTATCTTCATAATCAACTTGAGGATTGGTAATTTTAACCGCACCACAACAATTGAATTCCAATTCACCACTTTTAGTCACAGTAGGAAAAAGTTCGACGAATCTTTCAGGATTCAAGTGACCAGTAGCCACAAGTTTTAACACGAAAAAAAGTACTCCTTGTCCGAGCTTTGGTTATGTTCACAGCGTACAGTTGGAACACTTTCCATATCAGAAGAGTAGCTTTCGCCATCAACAGGTAGCGATATTATTGGTTTGACTTTAAACCCTACGCAGAAATCCCGACACCTGGGATTATGCACCTTGGTTGTAATTGAAGAAATGTGCACACGCAGACCTGGGCTCACTTTAGACAAAGACATTTGTAGTTTTGATGTAAACGATAACGTTAGATTTCTTTGAAGTAATATCAGATAACGCAGTTTTGTACTTTGTTTCAAAAGAAAAAAAGTGGAGTGGAGTGCCTGGAGTTTTCGACAAACTGGGAAAGTGTTTTCGTAATCCCATCGCTTTTACTACCTATACTTGAGCCCTAATTTCTTTCTAATACTGAAATAGTCAATATTATTATTACTATGCGTCTTTCTCCCTTCAACATTTATACCACATTGTCATTTGCCGTATTGGTAAAAATTTGCAGTTGAGAAATGCTGCGCATTTAAAGAGAAGATGTACACATAAAAATTATAAAATGTTAATGGTATTAAATTTATAAACAACTAAATTCCTTTAATCTGCAATCCAACCTACAATCCTTTTCTGGAAGACATTGGTGCATGTTATTACAACTTTATGTTGACAGATGTAGTCGTTTGCTCACATTTTCCATTGCATTGGCACATGACAAAAATAATTTCCATATATATACATGCGCACATGTGAAACCCGCATTGATTTAATTAAAGATTTGAACTTTTATCGCCGCTCAGCAAAAATTCACGCAGTTAAGGTGTAATCGGATACCAGTGATTATAAAAATAACACCAGTTTTTGCAATAAATGTACTTACTTCAAAACAACTAACATTAATTGCGATATTTTCGAGAAGCTTTTTTAACTTACTATAATGCAAAACAAATAAGTAATTTATATGTAGTTAATATGCAGTTTAAAAACACAGAACAATAATCGTTTATTTGGCCATAGGCCGACTTCGTTTTTATACGCACACGCACCACCTAACTACATTATGCAGAAGCTTGACAAGCAACCTCACACGTATGCCCATCAATCATCACATCATCATCATATGTATTTAGGCACATAAGTGGCTAGCTGCACCACAAGAAAACAATTTCAGCATCATCACAACCACCACCGCTAATGATATTTAAATACAATCATGTTATTAAACGGTTTTAGCAGAGCGGTAAGTATATTTTAATTGTTACTACTAACATTACCCAAATCATATTTCTAAGTTAAACCCAATCACTGAAATTTACTGCAATAGATCTCGAAGTAGTGGAAGATTGCCATCGCGGTATCGCGCTTAAGGGAATGTGAAATATAGATTTCCATAAATGGTGTTAGAGTACACGATATATAACCGAGGTCCACCATCTTCATATAATACTCTAGCATGAATATTCAGCATGAATGATGCATATATAATTTCCTACATTGTCATTCAGAAAACTCCCTTTGTTAGATATTCGGAGGAGTAGAGCGACATCATGGCAAAAGTAAACTTGCCAGTATGAGCAAAGGCTTTTTTTACAATCCCTGTAAATTAAACTTCCACAGTCAATTTACTACGGAACTTCCACTTTTGTCTCTCTCTCCGATGCAATTTGTTTTCCGTCACACTGGGGATTGCAAAAGGTATTTACATAGACGTACCCATTAGCCAATAAACTAAAACAAAGTCCCAAGCTTCTTCCCCATTTCAGATTTGTATTTCCACAGGTGATAGTAGGGATATACTTTAGCTGTGTGGCAAATATAGAATCGATTCGTACACATTATTACACAGTAATGAACTTAACTTTCATTAATTGTATTATTATTTCATGTACATGTGCGTAAAGTTCGAAGTAGCTTCATGTGTGTTTTTGACTGTCATGGGCGAGGATTTAAAACACGTGGATATATTTACCAACAAGGTTGTCAGGTATTTCACTATTCCATTGAAAATGCAAAAGGAGCTCTTTTGTTAATTTTGGTGGACTCTTGTAACGAAAGCTACTACTGAAAACCAAATTACAAATAACGCACACATAAATACACGTACACTGCAGCATATCTGACAAAAGATTTTTCGTTGTTATTTACGTACCAAACGCGAAACAGTGTGCAGAATGTTCTACACTTTTATGAAATGAGACGCTGTCGCGGTTGCAAAATGGAACCCGGAAAGAATGATATGTCACTGCTTTTGAACTGAAGGGAATATTTACCGAACGGTCCGAAAAAACCATGTGAATATGATGACCAACCTAACGCAACCGTGTATCTTCAAGTAATTAGAAACTGCATTTTCTATTTTGTTGCAGTACTCGAGAGCTCAAGCACGTATGTGCATACGTTTATAAAAAGACAAATCCTTTGAGTCTTCTGTTTATCTCAAAGCTACTTTCGAAATTTGCATTTATCTCGGTAATTATTTTACATTGGTTTGGTATAAGTGCCGATCCATTGTTCAGTTGCCCCTCAAATTTCTGAATCCCGATGGACGTCTAGCATTTAGCTTACTTCTAGGGTCCGTCGAACACGGGACGCTTATTTATGCAAATGGAAGAGTGCGAATAGTATTAATTTCAGTTTGTTCCTTATCAAAAACACAGCGATTTTGCAATGTGATTGCCTTTGGTCTCTTGCCAGTGATCCTTTCGATAGAACGACCAAAAACAATGTCATTTGAATTAAAAGTACAATCAGATTGATTAATTCAGCAATGCTTTATATAAACGACAGGTGCTGTGGAATGTCGTTTACAATGCGAGAGGTGGATTCAATAATCATTCATTGCGTTACTGCAACATGCAAAGTAATTTTTTAGGTAACGATTTCCTGAACGTTGCCCGACCGGAATATTATCAAATAACAACTTCCTGCAACGGCACGGCACGGGTTCTCCAGGAACAGACGAAAATACATTGCATTATATATGTATTATCTTTCAGGAAGTGCATACATGTAAGCACAGATAAGGAGAGAAATACGTTTTCCTGTACTAACAACTACTTGCTTGAAACATTCAATGATTTGAGTTACGGGTTTGAATATGTGGTTGCATGGAAACTTATTTAATAGTACAATCGCATAGACGAATAAGAACATATAGACGGGACATACTGGTTTATTTTTTCTGCTTCGGTACCGAATTCAGTACCGAAAACCAACCAATCAGGGTGCTGGTTGGTGTGACGTCATGTCATGACGTCATGATCACATGACACAACTGTTCTTGTTCGCTGGCAGAGAAACAGATGACTGCATGCTGCCTGCTTATGTGAACATGTTTTTAAATTACAAATTGTAATAAACAAAGATCGAAAAATTGTTTGTTTACATTTTTAAACAATGTTTGGGCGCGCGCATTTCGCCATTGGCTGAATAGTGAGCCTATCACATTGCCTAACTTAGGTTTACTTGGACAGAAAAAATAAGCAAGTATAGCCCGTCTATATGTTCTTATTCGTCTATGGTACAATCGATTATTTGATGAGATCCAAACGCATACCGGAGTATAGTAACATTCTTTCAAAAGACTAAGCGAAACAATGCGATATAGTGTACACATAAATATCTTATTTCGAAACAGATATGAAGTTTGTTACGAACGATGATTACCTGTAATCAATTTTTCACAGCAAATTGATATAATTAAGCTATCGATCAGTAGGATCTTGTTCATATTATAACCAGAAATTCGACGACAGTTTTATTTCGTTACAATAATTTCACTTTCAAGCATATAACTGTTCAACGTGCTCGTCATATAAACAGAAATGCAGCATCGTTTTTGTAGATCGAAATCCGCAGGTGATGGCTGATAAGGATAATATCAGAGTTGAGATACTAGTAGTGCCGTGAATATAATTTTGCATTGTTTTATTAGTACGATAGTGTTCCGACTTTAGTAATCTTTCTGAGCTACACATTCTGCTTGAAATTAATTATAATTGCTTAACCATGTGTGATAATATAATTTCCTAGTTATTAGACCCCTGTGAGAATCTTGAAGAAACTGTGATAAATAGTGAAATAAATTGTGTGAATTCACCCTTTATATAGCATTGTGACTGACATTTGTTTCCTGAAGTTCCCGATTTGGCAGTTTGTCGTATTTTACTGAGAATACTACAATGTAAATGTATTTCCTATTGTGATAAAACTATCAATTGTCAATTCAGTTCCTTAACTTTTCACTGAAATAAAACATATCACTGTACGTTTCACTGCAAAGTGAAGTGATCCTGTATATAATATATGCATCATTGCGCCATGTGAAATATGTTGGAATATTAAATTAACAAACCTAAACTCGAACATGTGTTCATGATCATGATCACAAGTGTAGTTTGTAGCTGAGTGAAGACCAGCTTGTCGATTTTGTACAAATTAACTTTATTGCGTAACTACGACATCAGTTGGCATTGTCACTCTCTCATAATCTCGGTCAAGTCGGGTTGCAAGCATGGCAATAATGCAAAGAAATTTAGCACCTGCAGTGACGTACATTTCCTATTTATATTTAGGTTTCCTGTATTTATTTTCCTATTTTCCTAGTATTTAAGTAGAATATGGTAGACCAATAATTCAAATGGTTATTTAAGTAAATAATTTAGATGTTTCATTTTATTATCCAACATTTTATGATGAGTTAATAATGATTTAATGTGCTAGAAATGCAATACTGTAATTATGTACATACGCAATAAATTTACATACCTATCTGGAATATACTTAACCACGCGTTTTTAGCATTAGTAGTATATCTACTAATACGCATGACGTAAAAATAATTATACATTTTCATAGAATGTGAAAACCTTTACTCCAATCTGTAAACGAATATAAATTTCCACTATTTTCTTTTCAACAAACAAAACCTGCAACATTATTTCTGATTACGTTAGGTCGCCTTGTAATTTCTGTACTAAAGATTCCATGACATAATTTAATGTTACAAAGTTTAATGTTCAATGCTACCAAGCCTGCATTGGTGGTCCTGGCGGAGAATGTGAAGCGTGACGACTTAGTCGCCTTTCTGATTTCGCTGTTCTATATGAGATGATTGCGACGCGGACTGATGGACAAGTGAATAAATATCCAAAACACTTTGTAATCATTGTTGAAATCCATGATACAAAATTCCGAATTACCGCAAACCGAGATGTTTCAGTAAGAAAGAATATGGTTGCGAGCCCAATTAGAACCCAGTAAATACATAGTACTGAGGTTAGCTTCTCCAAATTGATTTCGTCGCCAACTATCATCGGACCGGAGTCGCCATATACATCGTCTGAAAGTTTGTGTTCTCGGCTTTCTGACCACACAACCTGTTTCTCAAATTTGTCAGCGATGCCAGAATGGCGTAGGCGTTGCAACGTTTCGGCCACCCAGTCCCTATTTACCGTATACATGTGCCAAAAGTATGGAATGTTCATCAATTCCTCAGGAATTACAAAACACTGACCATCTTTCTTTTGGCGGCGCATCTGTCTGTGCAAGTAGGCTCTAACTATGGCAACACCTATCTCGTTTGAGATTACCAGCCGCTTTTTATCTTTCTTAATAAGACAACTCAGGCAGATTATTTTGACATATACGACGTGTTTTTTGTAACTCAGTTTCCTGGCTTTCAATATTTCTTTCACTTTGTATGTGGCATGTCCATTCCATGCTTTTGTTCGTATTATTTTGTAGCCATTGTTGAATGCTTCCATCAACGTTGAATACTCGGGCAGTTCGTCCGGTGCGGTTATCACACTCGTAATCCCGTTTTCGTAATATGCAGCCACGATTACCCCAAGAAATGCGACACCAATGAACCATTTGCTTCGCGTCGTAATGCCAGTGTATGACTGGCGAATCATTATCCCCATAACGCTCAAAACTTCGGACATGGATTTAAAACGCAATCCGGATTTTGAGTTGAGTGTCGCGAACAGGAGAATGGATCCACCAATCAGAACCCACGCGTTCGTGTCAAACGGAGCAATCCAAACGGAGCCTTCCAGAAATGTATTCGGTGTTCGAGTTTTACAGTACACTGCTTGCTGGTGGTGTACGCTGTCCAGCACAACTCCAGTTTCAACATGATACATAAGTTTATAAGTAGTGGTGAAGTGGCAGCAGCTTATGTATTGCGCAGATTTATTGTTTTGGATTGTCTTTTGCTCTTTTTTTCTTTTCAGCGTGAAATTGTGCAATTTCAGAATCTCTCCGTAAATGATATACGGATATGTGCACTGTCGCTTTTGACTTACACGGGAAAATATAGTTTGACATGGTTTCATTGTGGTTGAGTTTATGATATAGTTCAAACTGTTTGCATGAATGCTTATTCCTCCCGCTGTTCGGAACATGAGCTTGTGGTACTTGCGCGGCTGTGAAATCAGCAAGTCAATTTTCGGAGTGGTACCCAGCTTGCAGTATTCGCTGCAAATCAAGACTGACACCGCGCCGCCTAAATTGGATTCCGAATTATACAGGACCATTTTAAGCGCAGGGTAATAACGACTCGTATCAGCAATTGCGCCTTCTTGAAAATAATCATTGTAAAGTATGTTAAAAATAAACACTGAGCTGAGGGTTACAGTTTGTTCATGAAAAATTCGGAAGACTTTCGTCAGGTCGGATTTATTTCACCAGAAGTACCAAATAATTTTGATGGGTTGGAAGTATCTAAAATTCAGTTGGTTACTGACATTCTTGGAACAATCAGTAGTAATTATCAATTTTTGTATACTCCTGGATTTCAGTTGACAGTCACAAATGTGTGGGTCCAAAATATACAAGTATTTTGCTGGATTGGAGTTGACAATTTTTGCGACCTCTATTTCACCTCCATGTCTCCACACACACGGCTCCTCAATATTTGAAAAGCCTTTCTTTATATGAAGTAAAAATAAAAAAACAGTCAAGGAAATACATATGCTATAATACATTTTGGTAGTCACCATGTTTTTAAGTTTCTTTTAGACTTGATGGAAAGGAATCGGGAAAAACTTTTACAAAACAAGTAGCTCGAATGGTATGGTAGAACGTAAAACCAAAGTGATATTGGAATATCGCAATATTCGTTTGAATGTTGCCAGTGTTCTGCTACGACTTTGCTGGTTCCAAACCAATTGCTTCCCATTTGTTCGTATTACGAATAAACATTTCTGCGATGTATATGGCAGGAAATTACTTTTGCATAGATGAATACATTTTTAAATGAGTATAAGGTGATGCTAGAGCAAACATACTTCAAATGTAAATTTAATAGAAATGTGGAACTTTAATCGTTGATCGAGGAAAAGTAACCTTTCACTTGCGGTTACACTTTGAAATTGAAATTGTTTCCATGAGAGTTGCCTGAGCTCCTATGTGTCAAATCCCATAAAGTTTGAGTTAACCAGAAATAAAATCCGATCTCGCATCCACGGAACAATTGGAAATTGTCAATAGCTCTCATGTTTAAATGGCCATTACGTTGTAGCTAGTTCTGACAAATTAATCATCATCCAAAGAGCTTTCTATATGAGCACGCAAACATTTGGAAATAATTTCGTTCCAGATAAATGATCTGAAAATCTCATTTGGAAAGACAAATGAGTTTTGTTACCGAAGCCGATTTCATGTAATTGTTTTTCGCAAAGAATTAACATACTATGCTATCGATCTCTGCGACCAAATTCAAGTAGGAGCAAGAAACTCAAAGACAATTTAATTGCGATACCCCAACTATATTTCCAAGTAAATAATTACAATGCTTTTATAACAGCTCGTCATGTCAACCGAGGTGACAGAATCGATGTTGCTTATCGAACTTCGAAGTGGATGACTTATCAAGGTAATCTCAGAATTCTGAATTTCTGGTAGTACCGTGAATAAAATTGCGTCTTTATTCATTAGAAAATCGTTGTTCGGATTTTGAAAAAAAACTTGATGCTACATTAACTACACACTCTGTTTTAAATTAAATGCAATTGGTAAACCACATGTGGTTATTTTATTTCCAATCAACTAGATTCTTGTGATTGTCTTCAAGAAACTTTGACAAATAGTAAAAAATGTTTGAGTTTGCCCTTTATATAGGCGCGTTTCTGTAATGTGCTTCTCGACGTTGGCAACTGATGTATGAGTTTATCGTATTTTACTGAGAATTATATAGTGTAAATTTATTGCCCATTGTGATGAAACTACCTATTGTGCATTCAGTTCCTGGACATTTCATTGAAATTGTAAAGTATTGTGCTCTGTTGCGCTGATGCAAATGCAATTATATTAACAGGTATTGCCACACGGCTGCCCACTAATTTAAATACCAAACTAGAATATGTATTCAAAATTAAGTCATTCACTCAGGCCGTCCGACTTAATAATATATGAATCACGAGAAAGTGAATCTTTGACTATATATAACTTTACATGACACCGCAGATTTATTCATCACGACACTTATAAACATTATTAATGTATAGAAGTTATACAATTAAATATACATATTTGCTATCAGGCAAAATTTGTATAATTTAAACTATTTCTGGCAAATTATGAATATATTGTCAGCCAGCGTCATAAGTTGAACAATGGTTTAGAGCTCACAGAGAGGTCCAATGACATATCTGTGTGGCTCTATGTCTCCACAGTTTTGATTTTGCCAGCAGCCATTAGAGTTCATTGCATGACAATTCCAGTCCCGGTCGTCCGGCCTTGGATGTCCGGAACACCATGGTGCGTACAATGTCGGTGCACCATCAAAAATCCAGCGCCACGTGCCTTCAATTTGAAGGTCCGTTCCGCTCATGTAGAAGAAGCTAATTTCTGAAAGCATGGACCATGTAGGTGAATAATTACAGAGTCCTTAAATTTGGGTACACAAAATCGTTTAATATTAATAATAATACGTACGAGTCAGAAGACCAGATTTCAGGTAGTTGCTCAATAGGGTTCTTTCCTCGACCGACGTGACCGCGCCCAGTCTCATGCCGTTTGCATGACAGAAATCCAAACATTGGGCCCATGAAAGCTGGAAAATGACGGATTGAAATTTTGATTGTTGGATTATTGTTTTCAGGTAATTACAAGATTTTAAAAATTAGCCTACCCGAGAATCCTGTGTGTAAAACGATTTTCCTCCCGCACTCCCGATGAACACGACAGCTTTGTTGAGGGTATCGTTGGTGTAGTCAGGTCCATCCAGAGGAGCATCATTCGGAAGTGGATCTAAAGATACACAATTTTAAATTGTAATTATAGTTTTTTGCTCAACACAAAAGTGGGTTAGCTTCGAATCTTACTGTCCGAAAGTCCAGCGTCAACTTGCGGCGCAGACAGAGCTCCTCCTACCGTCACCAAGATTACGATGAAAATGGTCCACATGATCACAGTTGGAGGCTTGCTTATGCTCCAGTTGCTGAATGGTAATGCGATATCGACTGAATCCTTTGGCCGGCCTTTATACTTCCGTGGTTTTAGTTTGGTTTGCATGGTGGTACATACTGGTTGCAAAAATTTGGAACTTTAGACGCATCCATCTTCATCAGCTGACACGTTTGAAGATTGGTTTGTTTTTCTGGGACTCCGGAAAAAATCTGAACTGCTGCGGTTTGATTGGTGTGCGTAGGGGAAACGAAAAAATATTTGAGTAGAATGATTTTATATTTAAGCATTTATACCTCGTTTTCTGTCGTAAATAATCAAAACATGTGCGTAGGTATTTCATGTTCGGGTTATCTGTGTTTCTTACAAAATTTGCAACCTGTTTTTTGATGCCACAATGTCTTTCAATTTTACCAAATATTGTCCACTAATCTGACAGTATCAACTTTCCAGTTGTTTCTACGTTCATGCTGAAATGTAAACAGCAAATTCCGCGGTGAGAATTGTTTTTCCTGATATTAATTGTTAGTCTAAATTTGGCACTTTTTTAAATCCCAAATTAGGGAAACCGAAACAGGGGTAATCCAGGGAAGTTCCCTCTCATCTATCTTGTTCTCTATTATGATAAATGACCTTCCACTCTGTATAAAAAACTCGAGTATTTATATGTTTGCTGACGACAGCAATTTAGCTATTAGTGGAAAGCCTTCAGACATTGAGGATACTATTAGACTTATAGAAGAAGACCTTAAAAGTATCGCCGCATGGTTAAATTACAATAAAATTCAATTGAATGTGAATAAAACCCATTTCATGGTAATAGGCAAACAAAGTCACTTAAAAAAGGTTCCCAAGTTAAATATACAATTGGGAGGCAAATGTATAGAACAGGTCAATAGTATGAAAATATTAGGTGTAATACTCGATGCTAACCTTTCTTTTAACGAGCACTTATCGCTAGTTACAAAAAAATGCTACGCTTCTTTGTCTAAGCTGTATACAGTACAAAATCTAATCTCAATGGACAAGCGTAAAATCCTAGCACAATCCCTAGTGCTATCGCACATTCAATACGCTAGTGTTGTATGGTTAAGTAGGAATAATAAAAAGATAACATATAAAGTGGATAAGATAATAAAAAATACTGCTCGGTTTGTACTTAAGAAACAAAAATATGATTCCATCAGTTCTAATATATGTTCTGAATTGGAGTGGCTTTACGGTGCACATCTCTACCATTACAACTTACTTAGCTTTATGATGAAGATAATTCTGAACAGTAACAGTGGTGATTACTTTTATAATTATTTAGACCTTTCGTCTGATTCTACAAAATCCACACGTTCCCATAGGTATGTTTCACCAGTATTTCAGCCTAAGTCAATTTGGGGCAAATCCATGTTCAAATATGCTAGTGTGTATCATTGGCATACACTTCCCAAAGGTGTCAAAATCAGTGTCAAGTCAATTCCTATTTTTAATAAATCGCTGTATGCCCATATGCTGACATCCCAAATTAACGAATTAGACACCTATGATGAATACTCATCTGAATGTATAGTTTCTTCAATTGAAGGGGTAATAAACCGATTATGTAATGCTCAATGATTTTAGTTATAAGCCTAAAACTGTATTAAAACTAAGTAATTTATTCAACCCATGTAAACAAATTATGTATGTACGAACAGTTGACTCAATGTATTATTCATTGTTGTAATATTATTTTTGTCATTGGTGTAATATGCCTTGTTAATGAGGGAACCATTTGACTAATAAATTAAATTAAATAAAAATACATCACATTAAATGTAAATTCAAATAATACAATATCATCGTACGTAAACGGACCAACTATTTTGGATTTCTCTCCGTACGATCGAATTTGAAGTTTGGTCAATGCAAACAAAAACAAAATTATGCACTGACTTTCAAGGTTATGGGTTGCGCGTGCCCTAGTTAGAAAATGTATGCCAGTGGTGACAAATGCAATATGCAAAAACACTTGAAAAGGTTTACTCGGTAAATGTTTGACAGCCGTGTTCAAAAACACAGATTGTGCATAAAAATAGTACTGGATTGACGTCATCAAAACAGGGTGGTTGATAACCTATTCCTGAAAGGAATCATCTATTGGATGCGCATTAGCAGTTGCTTACCAAGGGAGCCAATTTTCAGTATGCATTTACCTAGTAAGCTGATAGCCATTGGATGCGACACTTGAAAATGTCAAATCACGTACTTCCTCAATCTGGTATTATCGGCATCTGGTTCGTATGCACAATATTGTTTATTTATTCGTTCTCGTTTGTAAAGGAGAATGCATACCTACACGCAGCAAGCTGTTAGCAACAAGATATGCCGATGCACATTTTCCTTGCTTAAAGTCATGTTATTTGTCACTGCGTAAATTCAGCGTAAAATATTACCTTTTGCACCAAAAGTCCTAATTTATTTTATGATTCATGAATGATTATTTTAAATAAAAAAAATATGTTCTGTGAAACATAGTGGATTTTTTCGAAACATGTCGCAGAAGTATGTTCGTAGCGAGCAAGTACGTCTAGAAATTTGTTCTCAAACGCCATCATTATAATCATACGCCAATGATAAGCATAAACGGAGTATATTATTTTTAACGATTAGACTCGTATTCAGTGCGCCATTAAAAATACTCTTCCATACTACTTCAAATACACAGGTTGTGTTAATTTAATAAGTGTTCATCCGATCGACATATTGATCGACGGTGTTCGGACCAACGGTAGACCACCTTTTTGTTGCTGCTTGGTCAAAAAAACCCTGTAATTATCTACACGTGGATCTGTTCATAAATTATCATACCCGAATAGAGATATTCACTACGAAATTTACCCAACCTATGCTTATCGTCTCGCAAAAGACAGCGTCAGTAATGGGCCCAAATAATAACAAAGGTATATTGAAAAAACGATTGGCCAAGAAATTAGTTGGGCAAGACTTTTATTCATTTATGTAACCTAGACCTTCGGTTGATGGAAAGTATATGCACGAACTGATATCATACGTCGCAAAATTAATGTGAAATCAAAACGTGTTTACATGTAAACAAAATCAAATCAAATTTGCTGCATGAGAAGGCAATCATTACAGTAAGTGTAAACGCAAATTGTCGTTTCCAATTTTTTTTGTAACTACGACTCACTGGAAATAACTTTTATGTAACATGTAACAATTGAAAAATTAGAAACACAATATGCTTTGAATTTCGAACTTCATAATATTTGTATAATAAAATTCGCTTTGTGACGACAATCCAATAAAATGTTTCATAAAGAACAATACTCATGGGTATGTTTAGGTAACATTAATCCATATCTTGCGTGACTCGAAAGGTAGCATGTTTATGACGAAGATTCTGCCAACTTTCATGAGGGCGTAAAGGCTATAATAACAATTTAAACCACTTTTCGAAAGCACATTTACAATTTGTCGGTAGCATCATATTATCGAACATAACCCTATCATTATTCGGAGAAAGCCTGTTGATAATTGCACGCATTATGTGCAAAGTTTAGCATGTCTGCAATTGATGGCAGGCCACCATGATCAATTGCTCGATGGAAAGTATTTACTCGGTATGTGTCGTGATATTCTACGTGTTACATTTAGAACAAAACGAGCCTTCATAAATTTTGACCGCATTAACTGTTTACAACTGAACTGGAGAGATACCAGGGAGTTTATTCTTGTGCTTCTAAATAGCGTCTAAAAAGACCTGGATCATATTCGGAATCCGATGGGACATACAATGAAATCCGATTCACCCGACATTTCAAAGGTACACTGGCAATGGTACAGCCCGCCCGAGGATTCCGCTTCCACCGCATTTTGCATGAATACTACACTGCACGGTTTGAGATACTTGGAAGAGCAGAAACGACATATATGCGAGAGATTATTTTGGCTTACCGCATTTGGCCTATCCGTCACCATTGCTGGAATTCTCATTTCGACAATGTGGAAGGACTATTCCTCAATGCCGATCGTCACAGTTTTCTTTCCGGTCGAGATGGGCCTGGATGATATGCCGTTTCCCTCTGTAACAATCTGCAACGTGAATTTGATTCAAAAGTCAACATTTGAGAGTACTGTTAAGTAAGTTCTAATCATACATTAATATTACATGTGATTTCTATAAATGTTTTGAATAGGGATTATTTGGCTATATATTTAGGTCAGCAATGAAACTGCAAAAACTCCAAGCAAATAAATCAAAATACTTGGAGGAATACCGTCGATCTCTCGCCAAGTTATCAGATATCGACCAAATTTGTTCTGCAGCGTTAACGACAATGGATGCTTATTTCGAAACACCCAAGCATATGGAATGGCTGATAGAAGCGAAAAAGGAAATGGACAGAGACAAGGACAGGATCAAAATATACAGTGACACAATAGGTACCCTCCAAAACTCCTCACAACCGTGCGACCAAATGATTCTAAGGTGTACTTGGGAGTCCCGCGAGAGAGATTGTACTAGCTTGTTTCACCCAATTGAAACAGATTATGGTAGTTGCTGTGCGTTTAACGCAATTCCCACCTCTCTACTTTTGCGAAACAGGTGAGACTGTAGGTAACTTTGTTGGATTGGATTTTCAAATTGTAAGCTTGTGTTGTACGAGACATTATTTTAGATATAAAGAAGGTACTAATCCTGAAGTTGTCCAGGACTGGAGGAAGCAAAACATCAACTACGAGACATTATTATTTATGGACAAAACACAGGAAAGGAATTATCTTCTACGGCAAACTTTTCCGGGCAGATCGGGAGGACTGTCCCTTATTTTAAATGCTAATGTTAGTGAATACTACTGCAGCAATACCGATTCGGTTGGATTCATGATGGGCGTGAACGTTCCGCTTGACTTTCCCCGCTTGAAGGATACCAGCGTTGCAATCCGAACCAATTCTGAAGTGTTTGTAGGAGTACGTCCAGATGTTACCATGTCCGATAAATCCATTTCGTTTTTCCCTCTGGTATTTTGATCACATTAGCCTACTTAATTCTTCTGAATCGCACGCCCGATAATCTTTTTTCCTGTTTGATTATTTTAGGAAACTCGAAATTGCTACATGGACAACGAGTACACGCTTCAATTTTACACTGTGTACACGATGTCTAATTGTCTCAGCGAGTGTATTGCCGCAAGAATTCTGGGAGATTGCGGTTGTGTCCTATACTATATGCCTCGTATGTTAACTATAAATAATCACTTAACGCAGCTTTTCCATATATTTCTGTATTGATAACATGCATTTTGTGTACAATTCAGGTGAAATGAACGATACTATATGCGGCCCTGACGACGACTATTGTGCGGAGGTTTCTGAATGTAAGTACTGCAATGTTAGTATGCCCAAACCCATAATACATGTGCGAACATGGTGACAAATATTTTTGGTGTTAATAGCTCGGCTTGCTGGTTCCGGGTATAAAGGAGCCTGCAGTCAATGTTTCCCAACATGTACCGAAATTGATTACCGTAAGGAGGTATCGACATTAGGCCTATTTGATAAGAAGCTGGAGTACTTTTTTCATGGTTACGAACCCAAGTATGTCAGTTGTTTCTCAATCACCAAAAATTTTAATGTATGATGTAACAAAATGTCAGCGTTTAATGTTTTTAGACGCCCTTCCCTAGACGTGTCGATTTTGCACGTTTATTTTAATACCGATGCGGTCTATCCTAAATTTAGAAAGGAGCAGGCTACTTTCTCTCAATTAATTTGTGAGTAATTTACACTATTCAATAAATAAAATAAACTATGTGCCAATTTTAAAATATATGCAGTGATTTAAAACAGCAAGCGCCGGAGGTTTGTTGGGACTTTGCTTGGGATTCAGCGTTCTCTCGCTTCTAGAAATTTGTTACCATTCAACTATCCGTATTTTTTGCAACCGGTACAGGGACAAAACAGTAAAAGGTATCCATAAATTATATTTTATAGCACCATTGTTAAAAGACTTTATGAACACGATTAGGTAAGCAGAAAAACAAATTTAAAAAACTCTTAGGCAATCGCGATGACGAAAAATTGACGTTTGTGCATGTAAGGCCAACAACGGAAACTGAAAATCGCCCCATATTTCAGCAGCGATATAAAGACTCGCAACAAGTATACTTTGTAGGAGCTAAGAAGAACAAAGATTGCTTCAAGTTTGGCGCATGATATTATAAGCTGAAGGTGGAATGTGGAGAATGCATATGTAGCAAATTAAAAACACTATTTACGTTTACACTGCATTTAGTTCCAAGTTATTTTTGCTGAAAACTTCACATTCAAATAATTGCATGTGACGAATACAACGCGATACGCACTGCACTTTTTAAAGTAAGCATTGTGATACTGCTTTTCACTTGTTTCGGTTATTTCGTATGGAATGTAAAATCTCACAATCTTTACATTCAGCATGCGTAGCTGACAATTTATCTTGGATACACACGAATAACCTATAGCATGAGCGAGACGGTTCAATGATAACGCTGTCGAAAATTAGGAAAGTACATTACACATGCGACCGGTCCTTAAATTACAAATGCATTTGTTGTCCAAATTTACTCTGAAATCCCTTCTTTCTACATGAATATATTCTGGGCTTTCAGTAAATTTCATTGTTGCTGTAGTTGTTGTACCATCTGCTGATGCTGCACAAAAATATTGGAGTAACCTCAATGCCAAATCGGGTTTTTACTTTATGGTCAAGAGACAAAAAATTATTGTGCACTCGCTGCGTACGTGCTAATATATCATAATAAATCATAATATAATATATGCATCTTTGTTCATGACAAAATTTTGCCTAGTTTGAGTTTACTGCTGCTGTGCAATCACAAGCTCTACTTCATAATATTCTTATGCCAATGAAAACAATAAACTAGTAAGGTGTAAACCTTTAATACATAACTACCGGAAGTGCGATGTTTGCCCCATTAACAACCCAAATACACATTTGACCAATTTCAATATGACTCATAAGCTCAAATTGTACCTCCCATTGGATTTACAAAATAAAAAAATTTTCATGTCGGAGACCCCTCCCCCTTCCAGGCGCCACCCTGGCGACAGGGGAGTGATTTGACCCATAGTGCTTTGACAATAAATGATCGTCTTGAACTCATCTATCGATTTGTACAATAACATGTTTTGGCGATATGCTGACCCAACCGCCTCAGACACGCCGACCTCCCAACTTCCGGTCATTGACGAGGTCCATGGCTGAAAATCAATAGGGTTCGTTACCTTGGGCCAAGGTACCTCTATGCCAAATTTGAGCCAAATCGGTCAACGTGGAGGGAAGTTAGAGTGTTCACGGACAGACAGACAGACAGACAGACAGACAGACAGACAGACAGACAGACAAACAAATCAATCGCTATAACTACCTTTCAAGCATTTCATGCTTCCGGTAGTTAATAAACGTCTGAATATCCGACGGTAGAAATTTTTTTTGTCGTCATTTTTACTGTAAGGCTAACTCTCACAACGGGTTTTCAGGCAAATATTTTCGGCATTTCAAGCACACACTCGGCATTTCAGGCACACACTCGGCATTTCAGGCACACACTCGGCATTTCAGGCAAACACTCGGAATTTCAGGCAAACACTCGGCATTTCAGGCAAACACTCGGCATTTCAGGCAAACACTCGGAATTTCAGGCAAACACTCGGCATTTCAGGCAAACACTCGGCATTTCAGGCAAACACTCGGCATTTCAGGCAAACACTCGGCATTTCAGGCAAACACTCGGCATTTCAGGCAAACACTCGGCATTTCAGGCAAACACTCGACATTTCAGGCAAACACTCGGCATTTCAGGCAAACACTCGGCATTTCAGGCAAACATTCTCGGTGGAGCAAACGCAGATGGAGCACGGTGCTAGCTCGCTGAGCAGTTATCGTTGCTGGTAAGACCATAGTAAATTCTTGTTCATCTTTGCTTAATATTTTTTTGACATTTTGATGCTGTGATGCTGCAGACATGAGATGGTTTCTCAAAGAGAGTGATGATGATGCTATGGAAAAAGTAACTTGAAATTTGGTACCAAAAGCCATTATTATTTCAATGGACAGAATGCAGTTAATGAACACAAGAAGACTTATTCGCGATCTCAAAATCAGTCGTCAGACGTATAAAATCATTACACCGGATTTATAATATATCGCTCTTTTGTTTCTGGCAGTTGTTCAAAGCTACGTGGAAAAAATTATCCATGTGAGAGATATATCCCCAGTATATGTGAATACATCGTGGCGACGTTTCAGGGTTTGTCGTTGGAGAATGCTGGACACATTGATAGTGAACACACCAGTGCATACTCAGTCTGAAATGCAAGTCAGTGCAAAACCGATTGTCTGAAATGGATGAATGCCCATTCAATCGCAAAATCAATAAATTCTCCGATTGGGTATGCGTCTTTTTCGCAATGAACATAAGTAGTTTTGATACTATACAGGATGCACGTTGGTATTTTTGATATTAAATTTTTCGTTTATTATAATACATAATTACCGATTAAACAAGCCACTTATACTCGAAAAAAATGTACTCATAGGTATTTTACTACCTACAAAATTTTACTCTTATTTAGTAATCACCTAATTTCTGTTTAACATGTACACGTTTGCCAACATAAAACTGTTCACTTAAGTTAATGGCTAGCAAGCGGATATGAGATTGCTTCTCTTCCGTCTTGATGCAAGGAATATTCTCGCCCGACTATGTGCTAATTCATGGTTTAGGTTTCTTTTCACTTTTAACCATCCTTAAATTTACTTAAAATAAGTACTAAATCACCTTTTAGTGCACATTTAAATTTACGTAAAATATATATTAATTCTCGTTGTAATCCTTTTTATTTTTAAAATTATTACCTACAATTTTTAAGGTTAGGTCTTCTGCCGTGTAAGGTCATATGTTACATTAATAGATACATTAATTAATTGCATCAAAAACAAGCTTCTTGATACTTGAATTATGTACGTTAATAATTATTGAGCAAGATACTTTCAAAAGTAATAATTGTAAATAGTAATAAGCGGAAATAATTGTAAATCACCTAACAAAGTAAATCGTTCTTTACAAATCATTTCATAACGCACTTGTGAATGACAATTTAAACAAACTTTGCCTCTGTTGTTGTACATACAATAATAGAAGTTAGTATACCAGTTGCATCAACAAGATATCATCTTAATCTTTATAAGAAAAAAAGGAGAGCTCTGCTACTGCTCATAAGTATGCGCTCAATAAAATAGCTGGCAATTTATAGCAACAATAAAGAAGTACCGTTCGTGGGTAAAGAAACAAACTAAAATCTTATAAGAATTAACATCAATTCAATTTACACGGTTCATAATACTAAGTAACCCATGTCCACGATGATAACAAATGAAATCTTTTAGTAATGCTCACTAACAAAATGTATGTATTTAAATTTGAGTCGGATTGGGAACTTTAACATAAGAATCCGTCCATGGCACTTTTGTTGAGGATACGATGGCGGACTCTTCCGCTTCATTGACAGGGGAATTGGTGGAAGAGCTTTATGAAACCTGGTTGTCCCGCTCCCATTATTTTAAGATAAATTTCAGGCGCTATAACTTTAACAATACTAGTGTCAATGGAAATCGCTTGTTTTGAAGGAATGATACGGTAGTAGCATAACGACACTGTCGAGAACAAAAAACAACTCCTGTATCAAGAGCAAAAGCATTTTTCAATCTCGTATTATGGTGGAACGCAACTTCGTAACGCTTTCGGCGAAGGCGCCATATTTGCTGCTAGTTCATTTGAATAGATATTAGAATGGCTCGGTCTTTTTTATTGCTGGGTACCCCATGTTTAACAGCATTATTACCGTGGACGGGAGTAAATAATTAGCTGTATTAAAACTCCAGAGTACCGTTTAATCAGTCCACCTGTACCAATTGTTATTTTATACATGGATTCATTTCATTTCACAAATAGCATGATTTATCTAATTACGACCATTGTCCAGATCACAAGTATAGGCAAGGTGATGTTAAAGATGAAAATCTATCCGTAGTTGTCTACACAACCGTAAGTTGTAACACGCTGTAGCGATTATTTTCAACGAATATGGAGAGTACTGCTTTCTGGATAGTGACGATATTGCACAAAACGTAAAAAAAGTTCAGAATATTTTTGTCAGAAAGTATTCTAATCGTGTCTGCCACTGAAAACATTTGTTAAATTAAAAAGAATTCAGCAAAAAATAACAAAAATTCCACACTGCTGAGGTAAAAGGGAAATGCATCTCTACCACTAATAGTAAGTCACTCACTCACTAATTGTAATATAGAAAAAATGCACCGAGGTAGCGGTGCGTTCGAGGTAGGTAAAATTTTTGTGGCTTAATAATTTAAATCAAGAAAGATCATCACAACTTTAACGTTGTGCTCACTGTTCAAACAATTTTTAATAATGCCACATATTTCCTTGTTAGAAAGTAGGTAAAACAGGTAAAGTTTCTGTCCTTGAAATAATATCCATCTTCTTTACCATAGTTTTTACTTTTTTATTTTATACAATGCCCGTTCATTAAATTCGACCAATCCTCCATCCCCGATTTATTCGAAATTCAGCATGACATTCGTAAATACTTACTGCTAGCGGGTACAAATTTCTCACCGAGCTAGACTTTCATCGATATTTCAATCAGACTAATAACAGACTATCACGTTGAAATTATGAGACGCATACGGCATGCGTCATACCACACACCGAATAACATTATGAGCATAATCATTATCTAGAGACAGCACGAAAAAAACAGCATTATATTTCGCATCATAATTTTTGCAAACCTAGTAGAAAATATTGACCCGTACCGACGCTTAAAAATTAATTAGGTAAATGTTAGTCGCTCACCTATTTAAAAGTGAATGTATATACCATAATCTCCAGAAGAATTGTTCGGGATTCCAAAACCCTGTGGATACTACACATTTGCTTGAATAATGTTTACTAATGATGTCAGTACACAACCAAACATACATACCAGTATATATTCTTAGTTCTTATTCTTCTAAGTATTAATGCAAAAATTTGTTTACGTTGACAAATTTGCTCGATACATTCTAAATCTGTGACCAAATACGTAATGTCACAAATTGCACATCTCATATTAAACGAATTTAATGAGTGTGGAAATTATCTAAAGTTTACAAATATATGCGTTTAGGTTGTGCATATATTTGAATGAAGGTTTGTAGCGCTACCACATATTCAAACTAGGTATATATAATTCTATTGCTTTACCAAAGATTGACATTTATCTGTGGACTGAGATTACAAATTGTAATACGTTTCGCAGGCAAAATCAATATAACATATTACACTTTCATTCAATAAAGCAAATACATTAATCCATGGCCCACTGCAATCATTTCGTTCCAAATAAATGATTTAACGACGGCTATATTCGCAAACAAACCTATGTATTCAATAAACATAACGAGAATACAAAATACATTTACATAAGAGAACAATATAAGAATGACTGAAATCTGCTTTATATTAAGTGGTTCATATGGGTCAAAATTGGATGTGCTCTTGGAAATGGACCCCTGTAAGGAATACATACTGTACGTATACTGATTCCATGTGCTCTGAAAGTTTCCCGCTTTGTTAACATCGTTAATCAATTTTACCTGTTCCATCAAGTGTACATTAAAAATAAGCCTGCCGTATAATCCGCTTTCAGCAATTGATGAAATAAATTTTTGTATGTCGCTATTAGCCATGCAATTTCTCCTAACCCTCCAATAGAATACTGAAGGTAAAAACGTCGGTTCCACGAGATTCCCGATTATCTGCCTTTTTGCAAACATTGTCAGTAGCGGATTGAGAGATTGGAAAAAAATCCTCTGCTGATGTTTTACTGAGCGTGTTCCTTAGCAATGCGAATCGTCCACCAGTCGAGCACCTTCTTGGCGGCATTTGAGAATACATCCAAGAATTATTACTCGACACGTAGTCCAATCTGCATTCAATCGTATTACCTCTTGATGCGTTTTCCACTATTCCTACAACGTCATTGAAAACTGTCGACAGACTTTTCGAAACAAACGCTTCTGATCTTTCCGAAAGATTCAACAATAGGGCAGCACTAGACGTGTTGCTGAAGAGTTGGCCCGTTCGGTCCATCATTATCCAAATATTTAAAAGCCGAGTTCGTGCTGTACTATCCCCAATGATATGACGTATATTATGATGCGACTCGGTCAGCAACTGCTCCTTAGTTTGCGGTATATTGACAGGTTCCGGCGTTTTAGTAACAACCGAGTACATTTCAGGCGTGTAATAGTTCCTTAGAACTACAGTGCCAAGTAACCACGTTCCCAATATTCCCACGTTTCGACAATTTCTTGTTTCTCGTAGGTCCGCATCCCCTTGTTCGACTAGAACAGATGTTAGCCAGAATATCCAATGGTGATCCTTCGAATCTTTCGAAAATGTGCTGATCCAAAGCAGAACGAACATGGTTACCACCGAGATCCCAAGAACGACCCACACGTCCTTTGGCAGAGGGCTCAGGATTAGTTCGGATGCATCAGTATTCACAAAAGCGGCGCCAACTCCATATTTTTCATCCTTTCCCAATACCACTGAGAAACGTAGTCCATCAACTTGAACTCCGAAAGGAATTGCCGTAAAGAGAGCTCCAAAATTTATATCAAAATCCACTGTAGTCTCTGATATATGCGCATATATAAACCCGGAATTAATCCAACGGCTTGAGTTTTCGAATACTACAAACATTCCCATCACACATTCGTCCATCACGTCGTACAAAGATGAACCAACTCCGTCATATTCGGTAGTGTATCCATTGCATCCAGACCTCAGTTTCACCGGTTTGTCATTTGGGTGTCCAAAGTTGCTCAATTTTTCAACTGCATTTAATTTGAAGGTATGAATTATTTCAGCATTAAATGCGTCCGGCACATTCCTAAGAAGAATCATCTTTGGAGTTTCGTGGAGATCAATCTTGACTTTGAAAGATTCCAACAATCTTGTTTTATCGCATGTGAAGCAGCCCTTGTACCAACTTACGTCCGTATTCGAATCGTGTTGTTTAGAAGCAAATACAAGAAGCTTGGATTGAGACATGATCCATGGCACAAGGGCATATAATTCAACATTGCCGAGCTCCTTAGTGCCGAGACTAATGAATGATATTACAAAGTCAGGTCCAATTCTCACATCTTCCAAATTTTCAGGTATGGAGAGCCACAAAGGTGAAAACATTATAGTTGTCAAGTCTATGTATTCAGGCAGCATCGAACGGTAAACTGGAACATGTTCGTAGAATCTGTTTTCATCTGAAAGTTCATGGCTTACGGTTAAAATTTCCTGTGCTCTAGTCGTGACATGAACGGTGCACATTTTCCCCAGTTTTACGAGTCCAAATATCTTCAAGTAGTTATTTCCAAGTGTAAGTTCTTGTGAGAATGGGGGCACACTGTGAATCACCACACTAGGGGAAGATCTGAGTAGGAATTCAAGCTCCAGCGAAATAGATGTTGATGCATTTCCAGTGGACAAAGGCTCCCGTGGGAAATGAATGGTGCAAGCAATATCACCGAATACCCGCTAAATATTCCAAAAGAAGTTACGAGAACATTTGAGTTTATTCTCGAGACGTTGGGTATGGGATATTTCGATAAGGGATAAATTAATTAGGAAAAACGTAATAGCAAATCTATGTAATATTGTCATTTTTTATAACTGTAAGGATAGTTTTAGCCTTCGACGCAGGTGATAGTTGACTAGATAATAGAAGTTGAATCGCTTTTAAACCGCAAAGAAATCTAGGCTGATGCTGTTACCGCATTAATAACTGGTTAAACTAGGTCACAGTTTGATTATACGTGTTGAATTGCATGATTGCGGATTACGTGTTCGCATTAATTAAGATAACTGTTTACTCTATTTGCATAAGTCCACTTCAATCAAGCAGGGTAATGTTTGATCAGATTTGTCAACACATTTATACAAATTTTGGGCAAATAATTGGTTGAAAGCATTCAAAGCATCTGCAATGAATTGTAGGATTGTCGCATACATAATCACAAATGATGAGGCCCTAATTTATCCTTGTCTTTATTTATTTGCAGCTATGGACACAACTTTCTGGTCTATCCATATTAAGGCATTACTTGAATAATGTTAAGTTGAAAACATTTTCATGTAATCAAAACACTGATATGCGGCTCGAGTGTATCCAGTGATAACGATAACTATTGTATTTGTTCAGTACTCTCTGGCACGTGAAGTAAATATATGTAATTTATTGGTTTTACTGCTATAATCGAGTTCATGATAATTATGCCCAAGCATTAGCTTGTCTTTTATTTTGCATGGTTTTGCTGAAAACTTTATTTTGTTGAGACTAATTTAAGTATATTTACGCTTAGTGCTCCAAACAATGACAGCGTAAATATTGTTTCGTCGAGAGAAATTTGTAAGGATACGATATGGCGACAGCTGATCATATGAATGCAATTTAGCATCTGCTTTTTTATATTTATTCGACTAATTTTTATTACCTTCTAACCCGTGCCATTTCCGTTGCAAATTTGGGTTATTAAAAAGTACGATATTATCAATCGGAAGCAATTATTTATTATTACTTGGTTTAGATGTCCCTTTAAACCACCTAAATATTCACAACCTTAGTTCGCTTTTTGTTATAGTTGTTCCCTTTACAGCTGTTGCAGTAGCTGTCGATTGCTTGATTATCTATCTTAATTGTCATTTCGACTGCTTGGATTTTGTTTTAAGAGGATTCTTCCTACTCCAGTGCGTAAAAGGGTTGTTGATATATATTTGTTGATTCATTAGCAAAAGGGACATACCGGTGGTGTAGCTAATGACGGAAAACGCAGTGATCACCTATAATGCTACATACAATACTTTGTTGTGCCACGACCGATAAAGGTATGTACAGTGAATGTGTGGAGCCAAACCTATATATCATGATCACCCATAAACATAAGAAACGGGTAGATGGATGGCTTACGACGATGAGAACTTTCGTGGATCTCAATACCAATAATTAGGTGGGGACAGATAAACCGAGACAGTAGTTATACAAATTTATGAATGAATGTTGCGACAATGTTCATTTTTATTGGCTTAATTGTATGTATTACCGGTTATGGGTATACATCAAAAATAAAAACTCCAAAAGATGCAGTTGGTAGGTCTATATTCGACTGTTATTTCCTTCAACATATAGAAACATATTTGGGAGGTTTTATCGCATCTGGACGAAGAATACATGAACACTCCAAGAATACTAAATGATCAGGTTGATGCCCCCCGGCAGACGTGTTTGTTGAAATGACATAAAATAGGTCTGATCATTGTAGATTTTGCTGCAATACCAATATACATATTCATATACTAAAGCCAGAAGGCAAAGAACATTCAAATAGCCCAGAAGAATCAGAATCACCGAAAAGTACTCAAATTTCAGTGTCTCGTATGGATCGAAATGAGTTGGTGTCTCCATCGGAGTTCCTCGGATAGCCTGTACGCTATATGTGTATTGATTCCAAGTGTTATTGAAGCTTCCGTTTTGGTCAATATGAGCCATTAATTTTCTCTGCTCCCTCAAGTTAAAGTTAAATATTATCCTGTCATAAATGCCGCTCTCAAATATAATTGCAACAAAATGACCAAACTTGCTACTAAAGATGCAATTTTTGGTTACCCTCCAGAAATGCAATGATGTCAGAAATGTGGGCTGCACAACGTCCTCCATGATATCCCTTTTTGCAAACATTGTTAGGAGCGGATTTAGAAACCGGAACAAGTCATTGGCCGGAGTCTCACTAAACGTGTTTCTTAGCAATGCAAACCTTTTCACTGACGGGCAATTGGCAGAAGGTAATTGATGGAATGCCCAAATGTTGTCACCGTGCTGGTATTCTGCCTTACAGTCCAGTGAACCACCTGTAGAAGTATTTGTTACCAGATCCACAATATCTTTTGAGAACGTTGGCCAATTTGGATCTGTGGGAATATACGTTGACCTGACCGAAATGTTCCTGGTAAGAACCACATTGGCGTCTTTGCTTTTGCCTAGACGAGTTCTCAGTAGCATTCTCGCCGTTTCAAGGATTATATCGGCCGCTTTCATATCACCGATGGCTTGAAGAGATTGGTTTTCGGGACGAGCAAACCATTCTTCTTTTGTGAGCTGCACGTCCACTGGCTCCGCAATTTTCGTCACAAATGAAGTCATAGCAGATGTGTAAAAGTTTCTCAGAATGACCGTAGTCATCAACCAAGTACTCAAGAGAGCAGCGGATCGACAATTGATCCGAGCCCGCAGGTCACCATCTCCTTGCTCCAGGATAACCGATGCGAGCCAAAACAAACAGTGACCACTCTTTTGACCTTCCGAATAAGTAATAATCCAAAGTAAACCGGATATTAGTACCACCATTGCCGCAAATATCGCCAAAGATTTCATTTCGAATGGGCTCAACCACATATCAGCGACGTCGGTTTTCATCAATCCTGCCCCAATTCCGTATTTTTCATCCTTCCCAAGAACGACCGCAAATCGAAATCCGTCAAATTGAACCCCAAACGAAAGTGGCGTATAACCTTGGATATAAACCATGTCCATGTAGCTTGAGCTTGCAACCATCTTTGCTTTCAAATCATTCAGATTAATACTGCGGCTGGTATTTTGTAATTGTGCAAACATGTCTTTGATACAATTGGCTAAGGTAGCTTCGACAGCAGAACTAACGCCCTTTTGCTGCTGTTTGGTGAAGCCATGACAATTTAATCCCTCTCCGGAGAGATATGTCACGGGATATCCAAAATTGTGCATCTTACTACTCCCGTGAAATTCCAAACCAACATTATTGTTAGCTTTCCCATGTAACTTGCGCAATGGGATTAAAACCATTATCATGGAGATGATATTCAGCGGTATCCGGTCGAAGGACAGAAGCAACCTATATTTTTCACACGTAATGCAACCCATGAACCAGTTTATTTCTGAATCTTTGTCACCTATTGCATTTGCAAATAAAACGAACAATTTGGAGTTGGACATGACCCATGGAATATGCGCGTAAAACTGAGCATTGTTGGAAATTGTTTCTGAAGACACAATAAATGATAGTACAAAATCGGGTCCCACTCGCGAGTACATAGTACCATCCCTAATCGAATACCAACGTGGTGAAAACATTCTTGTAGTCAAGTCAACGTAGTTTGGAAATTTTGATTGAAATAGTGGAATGTGTTTGTAGAATCCGTCTTGCCCAGACGTAAACTCAGGTTCCTGTGGTCTGGTAGAGATGTGAATTGTGCAAAACGCTCCAAGTTTTATGGGACTAAATATTTTGAAGATCAAAGAACCAAGCGTAAGATCCAAAGAGAATGGTGGCGTGCTGTGAATTGCAACGCCAGTTGATGCTCCCAAGATGAGTGCGAGTTCCAATGTATAGTTTTTGGAGCCGTTTTGTTTTTTCTCATACTCCCTAGGAAAATGAAACGTGCAGGATATCTCACTAAAAGTCTGAAATGCTTGCTTCAGGGAATCATGAGTAAAGTGAGATTTGCCGCCGGGAAATTGGGCAAGGCAATTTTCGGAATCAAACCAGTTCATTATTGAGATTGCCACTGTAAATCTAATAAGCATTTTTACCGAAAGCGTTTATGTATCGTGGCAGGGTGGATAACACAAGCATGTATTCCTGATACGGCTATTACTGAACTACTGCTACTGTTTCACTGAACGTGGGAATGTATTACGACATGAGCCGAAAGTTAAACAAAAGTTATCTTGATACATACTCGAGTCGAATTAATGTTTACTCTGCCATCATAAGTTCGTCCAGGCTTGCGATTATAATAATGTCGAAGCTACTACGCATCAATATCTAATCCTTCCGTGGAAAACAGTATGGCATAAGCACTTAATTTCAGATTAAAGTCCAACCACATGCAAGATGGTCATTTGAGCACCTTCATGAATATTTAACCTTCATGGTTCTCGAGTTACGGATTCTATTTTGTTGAAATATAGGAGTGTTTTAATGAAACAATTTCACCGTGTTCGGATATTGAAGCAAATGCTGAAAAATGCAATTATCATCCAAAGGCGAGGGCAACCACATTCAAGGTTTTTATGATCAGAACTATCTGAAAAGCCAGTTGATATATTATTAATCGTTTCCATGAATACACGCTACTATAGTGAATATATATTCACATGGGAAATAAATTGAGTTTTGAACACAATAAAACATCGGCTTTTGGTTCAGTCATCGGTTTTCAAGTTGTTGCGGTTGTGTGCATGCACAACGATAAAAATAACTACACGAATATATGAAATTATTTTTTCAATAGATTTTAATTTGATACACTATATTTATTTTTTTTTAAATTCAGGTTGGTTTAAATTTTGTTATTGTGCACAATCAACACGTCATAGTCTGTACGTTCACTCTCATACATGCATTAGGTGCTCCGATGCGTATCTGACGCGTTTAAGGAACGTTCCTCACGGAATCGCCCAACAACCCGAAGTCATATTTTACAAATGTCAAGTAGCTTACCTTTGCAACATATGCCAAATCCAATTTGTATTTGCCGAAAAATAGCGCGAATCTCAACTTACGCCAGCTTACTATACCTGAAATTCATAATTTCAAACAACAGAAGGAGGTTGGCGAATCCAATCATGCACAACATGAGAGTAAGAGCGGCAATTAGCTGATGCCGATTCATTGGCTGATAAGACGCGGCTGCATGTTCTACGAACGACGACGTGGCTAATACGGCTTGCACGCTGTAAGAGTACGGATCCCATTTGCTAGTCTTATTTCTCTCCAAGTTGATTTTTTTGACGGACTGAAATTGCTCTAGTAAGTTTAGAGCAAACATCAACCTGTGGTAAATCCCACTCTATGTCAGCGAAGCAATGAGATTAAAAAAAAATCCGAAAGCAAAACTATTTGTTCTACTGGCTCATATGCTGGCATACTTGCTTCATAGTAATTGCTTGAGCTGTCTGCCAATGTAGTATCTATATGCATCATAGTAGTTATATTTTCAGAATTTTTGATCAACAAGTAAACACCAACTGGGAGAAAACCGAAATAATCAATTTTGCTTAGGTAGTGATTCGACTAGTTGATAACGCGGCCATAAATAGTTCTGTTCGAAAACTATATTTAGGCCCAAATTATTCAACTTCTGTTGCCTAGTAGATATGAAATCCAAGTACGGCGAAAGTAATTGGAATTCCACTGAAAAGGGAACCATTATGATGACGCTGGATAGGAACATGGATTCGGTTACTCTATTTGAAGTACTCATTGTGTAAGTCAACTTGGCTTTATCGCATGTGGTGCAGCCCACAAGCGACTTTCTTGTTTCATATACGAATACAACCAACAGCTTTGAATTTAACATCGTTTCAGGCAATGCAACGTAGAACTGAACACTGAAGTGAAATTTCTTACACGTTATGAATACCAGAACATAGTCTGGAGAAAATCGCCGTTGAAATTTGAATGTATCTAAACCATCTGTGGCAGATCTCCAAGTGGTATTGAAGATCCATGGCGTCAGGCTATGAATATTTTTTTCGTCAATCGTGTAGGAAATCTTTTGAACTTCTTGTGGTCTGGTTATTACTTGGACGATACTGGAGACGCTTAACTTAGCCCGTCGTAATATAGCAGTGAACAATGAGTCGTGTGTAAAGTTTATCGATGTTCGCAGAATGCTTTGCAATTCTGTATAATCTAGCACAGGGCAAATGAGCACATCCAGACAAATAAATCCAGATATTTATACGGCAAGTTCCTTGTAGAAGTGAATTGTACAAGCAAGCTCCAATGGTGAAATGTTGGAATAAACGAGGTAAAATAAATCTTTTCAACTTTTGCTTGAAACAATGTAAAGTCCTCCTCAGCCAAGCTTTTTATTTTAGCGTCAAGAGACGCACCACAAAAAAGTTAGTTCATTTGTATGGTGAAAGATGCTCATGATGCTTAACAATGCATAGAGGTTTTTCAAGCTGACCTTCCTCATTTTCTACAGCTTCAACATAATCTCGACCTGCTTGAATGTCATCCTGTAATTATCATCAATAGTGTATGCTTCCACGTCCTTCTGCTTCTCACTTGCAAAAGTTAAAAGAGATTGGAATCAATGATGATGGGATTGACTATCGGTCGCGGTTGAGATGGAGTGGAGTTGACGGTACCACATTCTCTTCATAGTCATCGTCATCTTCCTCAAAAGCGCTTGGCTGCCTCTCTCCCAGTAGAAACTCTTTAATATGCAGCAATTGTTCCGTTTTACTAATAATTTTTTGTATTATTGTGCGTTTAAATTAATTTAACTGGCTGTGCAAAATTAGCCAACAGGTGACTGCACCGCAGCGTTTGGGGGTGCGAGGAACGAGGGCTCCAAGGGAGAGGCCATCGCTGCTCAGCCAGGCGGAAAACATTTATTGAAGTCACCCAGAGTAAGATTGGTAAAATCACATTTATTTGCAAATGCCTGTATAAAATAAATTTTGTTTATTAATGTATGTAGATAAGTTTTACAAACGTGAAACTACTTTTTACTTTTACAATAGTGTTAAAAAGAGCAAGTCTAACGACTCCACCAAAGCACTTCACCAGAGATCAGGTTTAAAAATAACTCCTTTCCTTTTACTTTTTCGCCTTTTACATATTTTTTATCTGTTAATTATGGAAGAATTCTAGTATTTAAACCTTTTTTCAGCTGCAGCAGTTATAATGACATCAAGAACGCCTTCAAGCTGAATAGGGACAAAAATTGAGCCGGCCACAATGAATTGCATAGGTACTCGTACGAGAAACAAAATACTCAAAATGTTTGTTTTGATGATACCTTCTGCAGATTTTTTAGCTATTTTATCCGTTACTGACCTGTAAATACGTTCAGTTGATCTTTCGATAAATCTATCATTACAATGTAAACCCATGCAGAATCATCTGTGATCAAATCTTCCATTCATCCACTTCATACACTCTCATCTCTATCGAAAAATTCTCATTTGTTATTGTAATTAAATTTATGTTGTCTTTTATAAAACTGCCTTCGCAAAATAAGCGTGAGCGATTGGATGTTTTGGAACATTTTTATAAGTCCATCCAATTGGGATTCAGTATAAATTTTTGTATTAGGGAATATATTTATAACCATGAATTTGTCATACTCTGCGAACGAAGTGTACTAATTAACAAGTCCAGCTGTACATGAAGTGAACGGACTAATGTAATAGGATCAGTACTCAGGGTTGTGAGACCCACTACAATAGCTATTCCTAACTACTTTGGAAGGCAATTTTTTACTTATTTAGCCAAAAACTAAAATCTTTATATTTTATTGTATAGGTGTGAGAATCGAGACGAGAGTTTGAAAGAGGTCAGCAGTTACCCCATTAAACTACATCGGCATTTCTCTATTGGTATGTATGTGCATGCATGACTTTGTGCGAACTTTTAGTTATAGTTTTGTGCAAAGTAGTAGACATGCTCTCAGACAGCAACATTACCTAGTTCATTATTATTGTTTGTTGCATGTTTTGTTACTGGCTTAACGAGGTAAAATATAACATTATAGCCATCGAGATGTTCTTATCGGAAACACATTTCAAATTTTTTAAAACGCCTCAGACGTATCAGTTTGAACTTATGGAAATATAATATTAGTTAACAGAATAATATGTTAGTGTGCGAATTTGTTCATTCATCATCAAGTCATTTATGTGTCTTATCAGTCCAGTTTAAATGTATGCACTAATATAGTCTTAGCTACTTTTTTTATTGTAATTGATTTACTCAGGCGATGATGTTCCCATAAATAATATTAAATGGAGCAGCATGTGAGAAATTCGCGGGAAGTACAACAGGAAATAAGTGCGGAGGTAGTCCGAAAAATCTTTTGAGTAGAACGGGTTCCAGTGGTACTCTCTTTCACCAGCTGCTGCAACAGTTTCATCGATTTTGCTTTGCCAAATTTGAATATGAGTGTGCATAATTTCCAAAACTAGACCGCATCCAGAGAGAACCGTTTGGTGGTTGTTTTTGAAAAACAAACTCACTCCATTGTTACGTTCATGTGACAATCAACAAGCACGTGCGCCAATAAGAACTGCACCATTATCATCTACCAGATAAAGTTTGCAACTTAGAAATATAAACATTTCACGCCATTCGGTTTTGTCCTGCAGTCCGGAAATCGTTTTCTGAACCGCAGTTGTGTAAAATTTGAAAAGATTAATTCCAATTTCCTTGACGCGACGATCGAAAGAGTAGAGGTAGAGAGAGAGTGTGTAGGTGGTTGACACTTCTATATAAATGATCAATACTGATTAATATAAATGAAAGTGCTTCTTGTTAATATGAAACGTTGTTCAAAATGAAAATTACTGTAAATGCTTCTTGCGTGAAACACAGAAAGGAAGTCTTACTTGCCTTCTACTCTCGAGAAAACAGATGTGTGCATATCTTACGACACATAATAATCCTATTATGTAATTCTTTCCTGCAGGACAAAATAGAGAAAAAGGATTAGCTCATTGTGATGCAGCTGCAGAACAGCTGCTTACATTCACACCAAGGTCTAGGTGCTGGTCTGGTACTGTAGAATATAATGATGACAAAGTACATAGTTTTATCATGTTGACGATGTCGGACACATTGCCGTCGATTATTGGAAATGTATGTATACCACACTGTCAGTGCTAAGAAAGCCCGTATTTATTTCTTGGATTTCTATATAGTAAAAGTACAATTTGTAAACATACATGGTTTTACAGCTGCATACATTTTAATTGACGTGACATAACTGCAGAATGTCAAATAAAGGAGTATTTAAAGGAGAAGTGGCTTGTGGGAATTGTGAATTGCATCGGCTGCCGCGTACTCTCACCAAGTATACCAGTTCTAATTAGGTCAGAGAATTTGTATTTTATCGGGAAACCTACGTACTGGAAAATTGTTTCAATCTCAACCACATGCGTTGCAAGATGAAAGTGATGTGTTGTGCTGACGAATATATATTAAAATGGGACTTGGGACACAACCGCCGATTTGGAGGTTACGATTTCAAGAGGAGCATATATCACACCTTAGGACGATGTTATGCTCTACACGGATCTTGAATTTTTGAGCTTTACAATTCTGGGTACTTGCACTCCCTTAAACTTTCGAGTACTTATACATACATACACAAACACTTAAATTTACAGTACAAATAATATAATTCAAAGATTGGGCATTGCATGTATTTACTGGTAATTGTATCATACCAATATGTATACCAGTTAATCTTTACAATATCTAAAAAAATCAATATGATCGACACTTCCATCTGAAAATGTTGACCCTACTCTAGAGCCGGTACTCAGGTCCTTCAGGTGCTTGACCACTACGCGCGACGGTAATCCTAGTCTGGAGGTGGAAATGGAGGTGGAATGGTGATGAGCCAAAGTCTTCAATGCCAACTCACGATAACACAAATGCCAACACTATGCTGCAGCGGAATGAGAAGAGCTATGTGCTTGTGGGTCCCGGTTTTGTGACTAAAGACTAAAGTCAGTTTTATGTATGTTAACGTACGCGCGATGGCGTGAGTGTGCAGGGCACAACAAATCCCCGTTACACATCAGTCGTTATAATAACATATACTTTTAAATACATGAATGAATGCTTAATAACATCATGACAAAAAGGGCAAAAAATTTAATCTTAACACATTAACGCGAAAAAAAAATCAATCTTGATACACTAAAGCGAAAACAAAATACTATAAACAAATCGTCAATTCCATCGTATTCCGTCGCAGAATTCCCGGCTTACTGGAAAGCGACCATTTCGAAGCATCTGGAAGTATAACCGGTCAGATAAAGTTCCGTACAGCATTAACTGCTTCGTTCAAGCCACTTCCGGTGTTCCCGAAAATCACTAACATTATGGACAACCCGTTACCAGCGCCAATTGAAATTCACGGAATTCCTCTTGTTCGTCAGAAGTACATGTTCGAAAACATCCGAACTTATGTGAAGCCAGAGCGCCAAGATATACTGTGCCCCGCAACTCAGTCGTCAAAAATTGCCAGAGAAGTAATTGCAAATGAGATCGCTTTATCAACAACTACTGCATCAACTCCGCTACCTCAACTTTTTCATGTTCCTTCCTACGCAAGTCCAAATCCTTCAAAGTTCAGTAAGTATGCAAGCTTTGTTTAATCCATTATAACCATCATTTGACGTACCTTTTCCACTTCAAACAGGAACGCAAAAGGATACTTTTTCAGCGCTTTGTCGTCAAACACATTGTTGTATGCATATCTGTATTTGTATGTGCAACTGTGTCCATCGGCAAAAATTCTGAGCAATTTTAGGTGACATTCCGTGCATTAAATTCTGATACAGGATAATGGTAATAACGAAAATTAATTCCGGTGATCCTGCTTCTTATTAGTATTCAACATTCGTTCTTTTATACCATTTTTTCTTAAAATGAACTTTTGTTTTGTTATATATTACAATCCAGTTAATTGCTAGTTCGTAATATTTGATGGTAATATAGATATTGAACCCATCTGGTTGCATTCATCCAAGCGGGCACCGGGAAGCACTAAATTTCATTATAATAACCGGATTTATACCAGGCCGCACTCTGTTCCTTCACCAACATATGCATTACACAGAGCAGCATTCTGTTCCGTCACAAATATCGACATTATACCGGGCAGCACTCGGTTCCGTAGAATAGGATAGATATGCCTGTTCCTAGAAGCAATGTTTTATGTATATGCATATACAAAATAGAGAACAGTTTTGAACCAACTCATGTCAGTTGGTACTGAGCAATATTGTGTCAGAGTTGGAAACACTTATTATAATCATATTCGTATAATACTGATCTCTTCTATTGTTTGAAAGAAAGGATTAGTTGGTGCGGCAAAGTGGACGTTTCTATTTTGTGGAAACGTTGGCGTAGGAAAAGGGAGATATAAAACGTCGGAGGTCGGCCAGAGAAAGTAGGAAGACGGCCGGAGAGAGTCGGTTAGAAAAAGTCGGAAAGTCTGGTAGAAGAAGTCGGAAAGTCTGGTAGAAAAAGTCGGAAAGTCTGGTAGAAAAAGTCGGAAAGTCTGGTAGAAAAAGTAGGACAGTCGGCTGGGGAAATTCCCCACAAATACCACCGAGACCGTAAACAACCACTATTGATTTTTCACATGTACTAAGACTGGTATCCTGAACTTTCGAGTGAAGCAATTTCAATTCCTTCGCTCTTCCAGAGAAGAGGACATCGGGTGGGGATACATTAAAGAGAACCGCTTCATTGGATTTTCCGAAAAGTTGTTGTGTTCGCTGTTGTAGGTTCAAGGTCGCGGGTAGCTTGCCAGTTGAGTGAAGCTCAATAATGCCGTGTTAGTTTCTTCTTTCCAACGAACCAAGGAAGGCTTGGTATGAATTGCTTCAAGTTTGTAATATTTCAAACAGTTTGTTCGCATTTCCCGTGTTCTTTTTAATCGCATTCTGTTGAAGCAATTATATATGGCGAGAGGGAACGCTGAAATTGGATAAACAGTTAAACGGCTACTTACAACGATATCAATATTCATGAAGGAATGAATTTTCTGCTGCAGCAGTATAGTCAGTAGTAGTTCACTGTAATTGGTAAATAAAATCAAATTTGGGAGATGCTTTATTATCAAATCCTTTCGATATTTCTCCGTGTTGCAAATCAATCGAGGGAAAAACGTGGACTATATAATTATTTGAATGTAATTCGGTAACAATATTTACTGAAGTCTAGCGTTATATTGCGCAGTAATTATTCAGTTGATACGTAGGTTATGACCAGTAAAGCATTGGCTTTCAACTGTGATAGAAGAGTCAGTGTAGTTCCATCTCTCACGTATTCTCAATTCGCTGTGACCTATCAACTCATTTTCCTCTTATTTTCTAGTGTGTATTGTATTTATGTAAACAAAATTCGATTCAGATAATAAATTATTAACAAGGTAATAAGTTGGTATGCTAAGCCAGTACTCACTTTGATATATATTGCAATACAAATACGAATCCAGGATATGAGTTCAAATATCTGCGACAACAAACCGTGAGATGTGAGTAAGAGAGAGGTGTAGTAAAGACTTCCATGTTTCATTACACATCTAGTCTAACACCTTCTAGACTTACTTTGTGAGACTTATTCCAAATGCGATACAATGTGTTGAGGTGTATATGGTAATTAGCTTACACCCATTGATAATTATTACCTATAATAAGTGCCTGATGTAAATGTAAATACCAAATGTGAATCCTGATGTAAATACTTTGTGCGAATTACATAATGCTGAACTTGATTTTGAAGACAAATCAAATGATCATGTGAAAACAGAGTCGACCATTTGTCATTCAATTATGCGTTTACCGTCATGTTATCATTGATTAGTTTATTTAAAACGGTGCCATCAGCTCATCTCCCAACAGTTCATAAATGAAATATGACCAAGCAAAGTCCAAATGCATGAATGGAATTTAAAGATAAGGACAACTGATAAAATTTGTATATCACTGAACAATGCGATGATAGGTAAACAACTGGCACATTAACTAGTCGTAATAAATGGGCACCTGTATGAGATGAGTTCTATCGCCTGCCTACGATCTAAATTTGGACTGCCTACGATACAGAGTCTGAATTTCAGACAGAGGCTACAACATCATTTACTTTTACGCCATAATCAAACTTTTGTGACATGCTTGATATGCATGCATGCCTTGATTATCTTGATTAACATGTAAATTGATATGAAAAATCTGCTTTTATTCCTGCACGGAATAGCTCAGTGTATCCAAAAATCATTATGTTGAACATACAGATCACCAGTCGTTACAGACAAGTATATAAAATGCATGAACCATTTCACTCAAGTAAATAAACATACATGGTGAAGAGATAAATTTAAATCAAATATTTCAACTGGCCAACCTGTTCGTATGGAGCAAACGGGGAAGCATCTATGCAACATCGGCACTCAAAACAGATTGGAGTGGTGAGAGATAGCACAGCAGTATTTTGTGACAACAGCAACATTTCGGAGTTTTACTAAAGTTCAATTTATGCCTCCAGCGATGACTTTAATCTCTGACTTTATATGTGACCTTGAAACATTTTGTTACTGATAAAAACAAATACTGTTTTTATTACGACCATTTGCGTATTTGATTTGGAATGATCAAACTGAGTAATAGCTTGCCGACCGCACGCTAATTAACAACACTTGTCCATTGAACAGCCAACTGTTTTCATAGAAAACCAAATTACTGAATGTAGCGTGTTCAGTCACTACGTAACGATTCACGTCGTAACTTTTTGGAAAGAAACACGCAGTTTTGTGTAGTTTTGAAAAGCTGTTATTTATACCATTTTTTGTTTACTTAAAATGGCCAGATAAAATTATGATATACAGATCACCAACGCCGAAATGTCTTTAATGTTCATATAAATCTTAAATGATATAAATTTCTTAATAAAATGGTTATCGTGCAGTGGACAATGCGTATCATTCCAAATTAGAGACAATTTTCAGTCATGAATAAACCTACTCGAACAAGTACTGAGTTCAAATAATTGATAATACATTTATGAATCGAAATGTAATGAGATAATTGTTTGCCCAACTCTGCAGCGGCGTAGAAAATTACAAATATGACTCAAATGCAACAAAGGCTGATGCATCAATTCGTAGTGCTACAGTAAATCGTTTCCATCATTTCAAAGTTCGGTTTCTATTCCAATTTTTTTTCAGTTGGACTTGATCATCTTGATGTAATAAATGCATATTTCTTGGTCTTGTCGTTATCTTAATTAAATATTTATTCGCTGAGGAGTAAATTATATGAGACACACAACAGAAAATGATTCACAATTCGTGCAATCAGAATCATACCTCAATCAAGTTTGAACTTTGAGCAGGGTTCCTGTTCCTTGTGATAAATATTAAAATGTGTTGTGATATAAAACAAGCCCAACATTCAAGTTTCCTTTTCAATGTTCACATTTTTCCCGAGAACAGCACACTGGAACGAAGATGGAGACGAATCACATTCTCATTCTTTCCAGCCTCTTTCTTGGCATTTTGGTTCTCCAGGGAACTTCTGCCAAAATAATCCGTTTCGATGTCGACAGAAGGAGCTACCACGAGTACAGCAGTGCCCTTCCAAGCAGAGTCACCTGGTCTGTCTACCGAGGCTCTTCAACAAGTGCACAGGTACTTATTTGTTTATTATATATTTACACATTATTTAAAAACCACAGCATATAGCATTGAATATTGTGTTCCTTGGATCCCAAAAATCTTTACTTGTTCATTTTTTAATCTAATAAAATGTTGCCCTTCAATCTAGACAACTGATGCCACGACGGAAGAAAGTAACTTCTCTGAGTCACCAGAGCCCTTGGAAAACTTCGGATGTGATGATGCGTATGCGTACATTGGAGTGGACTGTCATACATACTACACTTGCGTCAACTTTACCCAAAAGGAGCTCCACTACTGTCGGAAAGAGGATGGCCTTTCCTTCAACCCAGAGTTAGGAACCTGTGACCTTTCTGCAAATGTTGCAAATTGTTCATCCAATGATGACGTATCATCTACCACGCTGGAACCAGAAGCCAAGAACGTTGCCAAATGCCTGAACGAATACCGACCTCATATGGACGATTGCTCCAAGTTTTACTTTTGCCGCAGCATTTCGTGCCATGATGGGGAGTCACCAGAAAATGTTTGCGAGGAACGGAATTGCCCAGACGGACTTGTTTGGAGTATGGATGCGTACGGGACTGGTAGTTTACATCAGCAGTGCAGTTTGCCGGAGAAGGCGACGTGTGCGGTGACCGACCCAAACTTGGCATTTTCCTGTACCGGAAGAAAGGACGGCTTCTATGAGTTTGAAGAAAACTCGAAATATGTGTGGATGTGCTTCAATGGTAACTCTTCACTTTTCCACTGCAACGCAAACTCAGTTTTCAACCTAAAGAAGAATAGGTGTGAATGGGTGGGTGGGGAATACTGAACTGTGGCTACCAGAATGATTTGAAAACACTTCTAGTAATTACTACGTTGTATGTATGTATCCTTATTCTAATTTTGGACAGCTTCGATTTGAAATGATCGTGAAATTTATGCATGTTTATATGGTTTAATTATTTGTGAAGGAGAATATTTAATGAATAAAATCATATATATATTTCAATTACAGCTACTTATCTCAGTTAATGTTGTGAAGCAAGATATGTTCTATGTAAATATATCTCCCTGCACTGTACCGAAAGATTAATGCATTTACTTCCTACTTAGTGGTTCCCTGGAGAATATTCCACAATATTTATAGTTATGGAGAGTATTCACTAAATGTTCCAATACAACTAAATAATTAGAATTTGATGTATTGAACTGCCTGTTGATTGTTAATTAGTTTTCGAAACGCATTAAGAACCGAACGTTTTCTGATATCCCTATTTAAATGAAACACCTGATGAGAACATACTAAAATGAGTTATACTTAGGGACATTTGACATTTTGGTTTTTTAAAATTGCTTCAATATAATTTGGTGGGACAATTTAGAAGCAACGAAGATTGGATGTAGACGACAGACGAAACTATTTTGCCCCACATTTTATACACAACGTTCTGCCAAGTAAACCACTGGTCCAGTTTGGACATACTTTCAAATTGGATATTGATGGCGAACATGTAACCTTAATAAGTTTTATGTTACTTCGAGACATCAATGCTTCACATGCATGATTACTGTGTGATGTTGATTACATTTGCATTGCAGTTACGCAGCCATTCCAAAATGATATTATTACAAGGGTAGTTTTAAAAGGTGTTCCATATATTCTGCACAGCGTAGCTTGTGGTTTCAAATTTGCGGAAAATTAACAGCGCATGCCCGGAATTCCATTTTGCAGACGTCCCAGTTCTTCCATTTTTTGTCACTTTACCCTGATAGTCTCATGTGATGGTCGTCACTGGAACTTAAAATAATCTACAATGTACTCGAATTTGAGCCGAAATGCTTTGTAATTGATTTGTAGCATCGGAATATTTATCGAAGTCAACAATAGACGAATTTTAGGTAGAACGAATAAGTTGTACTCCAGCGCGACAGACATGTAAATATGCCATATTGGAATCATTGCTCAATTTTGATACTTACTAATAGCCACAACAATCGTCATCGAAAATTATGTACACCATTTTTCTCTGTAATTAACCTGGATGATGATCCATACGCAAGCAAATTGTTTGGGTGAGCAATTTCAGTAAACTCGTTTAGCAGGCTGTTGGCAGGCCAAATAAAACGAATGCATTCAAGCGATAGAAATTTCGTTCGTCGTCATTCATGTGTGTTTTGTGGAAAAGCGCATAGGGAAACCAGCAACCAACCTGTATTACCATATTCGTGTACACATCCATGAAAAAAATTCCTTCTGTCAACTATGTGGCATGGAGTTTGCAGATTCCACTAGTACTTTTGATCACATGAGGCGTGTGCATACGGGTGAAACTTGGTACACATGTGACATCTGCAGCTATGTTCTCGGGAGCGTATCCGGACTACGGGAACATAACTGAAGCATGCAGAGCTAAACATAATCTACAAATGTGGTGAATGTGGCAAGCAATTAATGAGCAGCCGTTCCCTAGATCAGCACAAGAAACGTAATCATCCGCCCAGCAGACTTCATCATCGATTTAGCTGTACATTATGCGAGAAGCGATTTTATGCCAAAGGTGAACTGGACATGCATATCTTCCGACATATTGGAGAGCGACCTTACAGTTGCAAGTTATGCGGTAGGGAGTACTCCTCCAAAATCGGAAGGAGGGACCATCTCAACACTATCCACTCTGAAGAAAACCCCTTCACATGTCACATGTGTGGCTCTAGATTCCCGCTGAAAGGCCGGCTTCGATACCGCCTGTTGAAGCACAAAAATAAATAATAAATCATTTGCTTACCAGTTTTACTAGAGAATAGTTTAGAAAATCACACCTGTTAAATTTTACAAAAATTAGTGAAATGATATAGAAAATTTTGTGCTTAGTTATAGATTGCATCGTTCAGATAAGCAAAAGTATGGCATATGCTAAATTCATGTATGTATATACCATAAATATACTTACCCAATTTTTAAAATAAAGAAAACATTATGTACAAATAAGAATATCTGTTTCCACCTGCGAAATGTAAAAGCAAACAAGCAGCATTTCACTTACAGTCAGAGTAGGTTCTTATGAAGCGCTGGATTTAGGCTGGAACGCAAGTCGTCTTCGATTCAATTGGCTAATCGGTTGACTTCTAAGTCTTTTAAACTTGACATACTTTTTATTTTTGTTTTCGTATAATATCATACACAACCATTATCATAATATAGATTTACATTGAATATATTTATATCAAGTGAATTCGCTTACCTATATTAAATACTATTCCAACAATAGGCTATTCTTGATGCGACATCTAATATTCTTACAATACATATCAACAATACATGCAGGTCTACGAATGAACAATTGTATTGCGTTAATCACTCATCGTCAGTTGTGTTTCGTTCTCTGCGATTTGAACACGTACTGTTTCTTTAATTCTTGAAATGTTTTCAGATGTTGGCTCAGTAATTGGATGATGTTGGCCAAACTTGGCCTTATGTTCAGTTAAAAGAAAGTTGTAGACTGAGAGTGCCATTTCAAAACGTTTCAACCGGACCAGTGTGGCGGCAATCCAGTCTTTACAATGAAGTAATTTCCAGTGATTTTCTGTAATCTGGAGCACATTCAAATATGAATCATGATCATATATGAATATATTTAGTAGTCTCCCCACATTTCTCTTCGCATCTAATAACTTTTTCGATGATCTGCAAGGGCTTTGGCCACCTTGCCCTCTAATCTCAGAATACGGGCAAGATATATAGCGAACCGAAACTTGAGACAGCGCACGTGTTCGCCACCAAATGGTATTGCCCATTTCAGATTCTCACAAGGGAACGTTGTCAGGTGAAGGAAGCGTAGAGAGAGACGATAATATGCACCAGAATCAGCATTTTCTGCTGATTCTGAATGTGTAAACATTCGTCTGCGGAAATAAATTTTAGTGGTTTTCATGAGGCGATTTATATGACAGAATGTGCAAAATCACTTCAGGAAGGTACATTATGCACCTCGTTTCAAACCATCATTGAAACAATATCATGTTGTGATTAGCTTTATTATAAATTAATAATAGTTGGAATAATGTAACGCGACAAAGGCGTACGCGTTGCAAGTTTGGGAACGTATGTACATGTACCATTTATAATTTTTATCGATAATGGCAAGCTATTTTAAATAGTTACGTGATATAATCCAGGTAGAATATAGTATATGTAAGTACAAGTGGAGTGAATCTATCAATTCAGGAATCTGCGTGAAGCAAGTATAATTAGTGACAGGATTGCAAGAGTGTGATATTTCGTTTGCGACATATACTTGTGGAAATGAGGTTATCAATGAACGAATTTGCAGATACAATATCTCGAATACGATACCTCCAAAATATAAAATGTCTTGATGATGCATGAACGGCGTGTTCAAATATGATGAGCAGCGTTGAGCAGAGCAGACCGATTGCAAGTATGACGAAAATAGTGGAGATATTTCCCAGCATGGATGCTGCGCTTGCCACATGACTGTCGTCGTTCCCTGACATCAAAGGTAGCAAATTTACGTCAAATCGTTTTGCCCACCATTCCATAAGTCCTGCAGTTTTTATACTTTGCAGCCGCCTCCATATAATGGGAGAAATTCCACCAGAAATTTGGAAATTGGTGAAAACCTTAAAAAATTGTTCCTTTCCCACATGAATTGTCCTTCCTGATGTCGCGTTGTTTTTCAAAGCTTGTATAAATTCTACAATCTTGGTTAGCGGCAAGACGAATGCAATTTGCCTTTCTTGCCCAAGTTTCTGTAGGATTAACTTTTCTTCAGCCTCAGAAAATAAATCTACTAGGCTAGTAGAAAATTGATCTCGTTGGGAATAGTTGAATGTTAGCACATCTGGTTTGCTCCACGCAGCCTTAACAATGTCAAGTAATAAATGAGCTGTGTTTGGATGGAGACTTGTGTTCATTTTCATCATATGATCAATTGATCCGGCTCCCGGACTCTCATTTGTATCACTATTTGTAAGCAAGCCCACTTCAGAGTGCGTCATGGATCCAGTGACGTTATCGACAATCATGTGCGAGTTGTCGTTCCAGTACGCGCCCAGTGCCGCAATATTACCAGCAAAGCCCTCCCAAGGCAATGCGAGGAGAACATATGACGTGCGCGTATACACGGAAATATTATTATTAAGTAAATCCTCAAGATATACATAGCGTGCTAAAGGTCTGGGCTGAATCATTCTGTACACATTGTCGTTTCTATACGCATTGTTGAGCACTAGCGATGCAAGTAGAACTGATACCGAGGCTAGTCTTATCTTCATACACTTCGAAATGCGTTTGTACAACAGCTGATCATCCCAAGACAAGAATACACTCCAAAGCGTGAGCAGTTCCTCACTATAAGATGTTATATGGTTAAGAGAGGATCGAAGTCTCTGAAGAATTATCGGCACAGTAAACAAAGTTATTAGCAACCACATCCAAATGTATTCGTCAAAAACATTAAAGTAATCCGTAAAGTTTAGGCCGAGGTTCTGGCTGTTTGTGCAAGCCAGAAACCGTAAAGCGTTGAAAGTGTGCTCAACAATGATGAAATGCTGATACGATCTTGATCCTACGTATCTCTCAACAGATAGTTTGATACTGGTGAGAGTTTCTGGTATTCTCTCGTATGATGAATGAATTCCTGGGATCGTTTTACCGTTGACGCATTTTGTTTTGTCAATGTAATACGTGAAATTTCTCATTATGGAAAGCCACAAGTGGATTAGCGCTTGGTGCAGCCTGACATTATCACTTGTAATGAAGTATGACCATTTATGGCCAGCTACAAAAATATGATTTGGACACCTTCTCATCTCGGACATGAAGTGACTGATAGATTCATGTGTGGATGCTATGTATATAAGGTCCCAAATCAGCATTTCCGTGCCTTTTGGGAACGCAATTTGCTGAATTTGTTTATAACTGGGCATCTGTTTCGTCGCGAGATTCTTCATAACACGCGGGACACAGGTATAGCAGTAAATATAGCCATCAATAATGAATAGGAATGTATAAAACATGTCGGCCATTTCCTTAGCATGGACGGCGACTATTGTGTCACCGACATTTATAGTTTGATCAACAATTTGACGAAAATACTTGTTGTTGGTGTGGCGAAATGTGCTTAAATATGACTGTGTTTTGAAATTTGAAATTTTCTCGACAAAAATGTGTGTTGTGACTTGCTGGTGGGTGAGTGAGCCGGTGAACAAGTTAGGAACCCTGAGGTTTATAAATTGGTTGTTACTCCGTACATTTTCGGACATTTTTTCAGTCAATTGTGGATGAAATAGTACCACGTGAACTACGCAATTCCATGGTCTGATCTGCGACCAATATTTCCTCAAGTCAAGCAGTAAGCAGAGGTTGTTGATATCTATGGAATTTAAATACTTGGATAAAGGACAATAAGTTTCCCTCCCGGTAACACTAAATTCATGACGGCCGACAATCCACTCAACACGTACATTAGATAAATACCACAATGAGGATTGTGAGTTGTTTACCATGCCAGGGATCAGCTGCCGATGCATTAGTGGTACACGTTCAACACCAGACACGTCAATGCCAAAGTAATTATCCAGAAATAACAAACAATTATTGTTCTCAACAAATGGATTTACAAGTTCTTCTAATCCTAAGACACTGCTTGTTTTCCAAGTGTTGTATTCTTGTTTGAGTTCCCTAATAAAAGTGTGAATTCTTGGGTCTGTCGAAGGCAATTTTTTGGTTTCAGGATATGTTAAAAGTGGGACTCCAGTCAAGCGAAATGCTACATTCGCGCTGGTTAGTTGATGCAATACAAGGCAGATAGTTAGTATAGCCACCATGATGTTTGACCTCACGACGTGTGAAGTGTTTTGACGGTTGCCCTTCTTTTTCTAGCGATGTGAAATAACGTATTTTTTACGTTACGTTAAGACTGTTGTCAACCGACTATATTTCAATGTTCTTTCCTTCTATTTGTTCGTGGCTTGGCTGGTGATATGCCTGGTTTTGTATAATTGCCATATTTCTCCGTGCGTGCTGAGACAGTGTATTTCTGAGGAACATATAAAATGCATGTTTATTTTTTTCCATAGTACTTATTTCACATATGTTGTGGTAAGGAATGCATGTTCCAACTGTTAGTGATTATTGCCATATCCGGTATAACGGGAGTAATAATATCCGTAGTTGAATAACTAAAACTGCATGCAGTACTTATATGATTATTTAGTGGAGACAGACTGTTCAACACAGAAGATTGCTTTGTGCTTCAACATAAAGAAATGTTTATTTTCAATCAAACTAAAAATACCATTGTTTTCACATATTGTCGGCATTTCAAAAGGATATATTATCAGGCAAGTGTCGGCTCGATTTTAAATGTGCAATTGAAATGGTCGTATGTCGCTTTGAAAAACAGCGTAATATGTTATTCTTCAAGTTTGATGCAGTGAAAAACAAAGTGATTATCTACTGCGAACAGTTATCGACAACAACCTCTTTTATCATGCCGTTATAATGCCGTTCTCTCAGAAACTTTACTGAAAAATATTTCGAATTTTACCTGGACAACAATTATTGCACCATTTCAGCAGAAACTCTTGTCGGACATGAAACCCGTAACACATTCAACAACAGGTGATAATTATGTTTGGAGTTCAAGGTAAATAATATATTGAGAAGTACAATGTATTTACATATTTTGAATAACAGAACTGAATCCTATGGTTCGAAGCTAGATGCAAAACAGTTAACGTTTGCTCCGACAAACATTCATGAATTTCGCCTAAGCTAATATTGACATGGATAGATGATACTTTTCAATGTTGCATTTATCTTACACAACTAGCATTGTTTTTTTCCTTTTTGCATTTTTAGTTTTCAAATATATAATTACCGGCACGTGCATACTGCATCATAAAACGTAATGGGATTCATTATATAAACCGATGGTGAAACATTTTATAGAAAACACCATTCATTGTATGGTTGACAAAAACCTATTATGAAGCATGAAGAAAATATTGTAACAGAATAGTTTTGATTTATAGTCTACCTTATAGTTTAGTCGCCCGCATACATAAATCTGAAGAAAAGCTGCACATGTTTCTTCTTACATGTGGAAATAAACGCAGCTAGTTAACATGGAGCAAAGTGGCGGCGCTGGTAGCCAAAACAATCAACTGACTCCTGCCACTGATAATAAATCATCTGTCAAAAACAGAATGAAAATATTCCAATCCGTTCAAAAATTACAACATAGAAACAAAATCACAGCCACTGGGGTTAAACGGTAACCGATACGCTTAAAATTTCCTCCAATACAATTTCACATTAAACTAGGGGAGTCGAATGATATGCCACTTGCCGTATGTGATATTTGAATATTTCGAAATCGGATCGGTTTCAAACGGTTGCCGTTGGTTTTATCACTGTCAAGCTTGTCCCATAAAGCGATTGTGACAGAAATCGAAAATTCCAAACCACTTAAGCAGGAGAGTATAAAGTGTAAAATTATTTGAAATCGCGATAACCGTAAAAAAGTAACCGCGAACTGACCTCATAAATATGTGTTAAGGTCGTGTACGAGTTGAATGATATGCGACATGTCATGTGTAATCATTTATTAAAATGACCTAGTAACAGTTTCTAACGGTTACCGTTGCAATTATGCGTGACCTACGTATTTCAAAATCATCACCTTGAACCCTTTCTTAGGAGACTACCAATCGATTGGCTCAAACAGATTTTAAAAATGTCTACCCGTTTTTAAGTTAGAGCGCGCACTGACAAACAGACGGACGGGCATGCTGATCTTAGTAAGTGGCTCCGACCAATTAAAAATGAAATGAGAAGCTATTAAATCTACAAATAAATTCTAGTCATTTGACGGCATCATTTGGAATTATCCAGCACATTTGTATATTGGAACTCGTGTCGTAGATGCAATTGTTGTACGGTTGAAATTATATGAATTTTTAGTGTTGGCCCCTTGTCACTTTCCGAATTTTTGTTGACATGACATGTCAATTTGTCAAAGTAAAGAAGTACTTAAATGGATTGACAGAGGCAGAGAAGACAAGTTTTGCTGTTGAGTAGCAGCGGACAGCGGCCTTGAAAGCAAATCATGAAAAAAGATGCAACAAAAAGATGAAAAGTAGAAATTTGCTTCAGGACTTTTTACTAGTCTGCGTCTACTTGTCGCATTGATCTTGCATACCTGTCTATGTGTTAATATTTTAAAGATATTATTCGCACAAGTATTTTTTTAAAAACTCTTTACCCTACCTTGTATTAATAAAATTTATGATAAGACTCATTGTAAAATTGAAATAGTTAATTTTGAATGGGAATTACTAATGTCAGTTTGAAATTGTAATTTTTTATGATATTGAATTTGTAAGCAATTCTTGTACTTATAAAATGTTTTATGTAATATGTTTATTGAACCGGTATCCATGGGCATTCCGAAGGATACTAAGCAATAAAATCAAATCAAATCAAATCAAAAATTTGTCAAAGTGACATTGACAAGTGACATTTTCTTGCAAATATGTCAACATGTACTGTGGGGTGACAAGTTGACATTTTTATTGACAAATTGACAATTTTGTGACATCCAAATGTGTCATTTTGACATGATTAAATGCATAGTGCATATTTGGAATCAGGTAGTACTTACCGTTAAGTCAAATTACACAATTCACTGGGTTTAATTGTTCATATCGACAAAAGTATGAAGTAGGTTAAGCTAGTTCAGTAAAAAACTGAACAAAAACCTAATGTAATGTATTCGAAACGTAAACAAATTGACAAAATGTCAATTTGTCACTATATTTTGGACCATTACATGTTGACATATTGACATGACATTGAAATTGACATGTCAATTGTCAATGTCACTTTTAGGGCCCGCCGGACATTTGACATTGTCATTGACATTTAAATGTCAAATGTCACGTGACATTGACAAGGAGCCAACACTATGAATTTTGTGAACGTGCCATAAACTATAGTGTACTGTAATGTATATCACTCAAGCATGCTCTTTTCTAAGACATGCATCCCATTCATCATATTGAATGTGTTTGTATTGAAAATTGCAATTTTTCTAATTGCGCACTCGTGCGGGCTGTCCAATTGCTCACAAATAAACGCAATGGGATCTAAAAGAAAAACCGATGCAAGACACGATATTCAAATTTTTTTGTGAGAATGTGTCGGGTTTCCTTAAACAATCCCTTTTTATTTTAAGTGATTTATCGATATATTGGGGCATAGGTAGCATTTTAATTAAGAATACGCATTCCTGGAAAAGCCAGTGTTGCCATGTTGGAATGTGTAATGTATTTCTACATATTGCTGTCAAATATTTCGCAATTTCGCAAAGCTGGCTAGCTTTCAAATGCTGCAAACATTTAAATATTTTACGATGGTGTCGCAAGATATGTCATTTAACTTCACGAAAAATCAGCTGACGTACCTACACTTGACCAAGTATCGTTTATAGCGTGGGAAAGTGGTTTATGTATATACACAGAAGGTTTCATGTTACGTCAGTGTGAATTAAAAGCTACATAATCGTCGTCGAAAGTCGAACTCTTTTCTGTTGTCCATGACAGTGGCGAATTTGATTTCAATTATTGTGGTTGATTTAAAATTGCTAACCTTCAAGTTGATTATAAAGAAACGGATAATTTCATAAAAAACATCGCAGCTACATTCGATTATTCGGCTGAAAACGCGGATGAAGATCAAAGGATGCTTCTGGAGCTTAAGTAGAATGATAAAAAAAGTATGAAGCTGAACAAACGTTGCATAGTTTTTGTCTCAGAAAAAATTATGCCAACAGTTAACTTCTGAGTCTCCAGACACGGCCACTAGGTGAATCGTAGAATCTCCTTCATCGGGATCATAGCATTTTGGTCAGGGGGCGATCGTCTCTCTCTAATTAAATAAGTTGAAACCACTCACATATTTGCGCCGATGAAGACTCGTCCGTGATCCTGTGCTGTGAGAACACCAACACAGCATCCTAAACGCTCTCCTTATTGCTCCCAGGACGTTTCTTACTGGCATTAGCGTGACATATGAAATGAATGCTAATGTTTCATTGATTATACGAAATAATAACAACAGAAAGTTTGTCGATGACGATGAAATAAGACGATGTGAGTAAATCGGGTTTTCGACCAGGTTGATGTATCAATGTTTAAGCGCCTCTGTAAACTTCTACATTTACAATCCTAACAAATACGTATTCACGTCGACGTCACGGGAAGCGAAAACATATAACAACCTTGCTATATCATACATTTATGGTATGCAACAATACTGAACAACCACAGGAAAAAACAACTACTATTTTCTTTTGGAGGCATTCCTTCTTTGACTCTAATAGGTCCTGTTAATTCTGAAGAAAATTATACTGAAATTACATTATATAATTCTGTATGAAAATCCAATCTTGACAGTAGTTAATAAATGTCAATATTTATGATTTTTTGCTTTTCCTATTTTTTGCCATTTTCAAGGTCACATATTTAATTACAAATGACAATTTAATTACATACTACTAATAATAATATCATCATCATCATTTCGCCACCAACAACGCATACATACACTATTAATTAATTAAATAAGCGTAATAATAATAATAATAATAATAATGCCGACGACGACAAAGAAGATGAAGATGAGAACAACGACGACAACGACGACACTAGTCTACTTCCTCCATTTTGTTGTCGTTGCTGGGACCATAGCCGACAAAGATGTCGTCAATAGCCACCTTTCGGTGGCGGTCAACGAAGGGGTTGTTCCACCCAACACCTGTCCTTGACAGCGATTGTGGCTGTATACTGGTCACTGTGGACCACTGAGGAATGTGGGAAATCATCCCCAAAAAAACAGGGTATCCGACAGGTGGACGGAGAACGACGATGGTGGCAGTAGTGGTGGTGGTTGCACTTTCAACAATAGTTGAGGGGACGGGATGAGAATAGTGGTGGTGGTGGTGGCAGCGGCAGATGACGGAGCAGTGGAGGCGAGAGAAGAGAGCGAGGAATTGAGCGTCGAGCTCATAAGCGGACGCTTGGAGGTGGACATAGGCCGAAGCGTCCTCTTCTTCACCAAAAACCTTCCGCAGTTTCTTTGCTACTGCAGCAGACTGTGTATGATGCACAACATTACCGGAAACTTTATCTATAAATGGCTGTAGTTTGAAAAATATGTCTTCCGGAATGACACGAAAAATTGTACAGTGATCGCCCGTTTTAACTCTCAGCAAACGTATGAATAAGTAACATAATCTCTTCAAATATCTTCACTAAAACACAACGATTTAATGGTTTCAAGTACTTTGCTTTCTTCAACAGAGTACGGCGGATCGTTGCTTTATTAATTTCGGACTTAACGTGTGATAATGGCTTACGTAGTTTATTGTTAGCACCAAAGCACTTGCAGATTCCTATACAATGCACCACAGCACTTTTACTGGCGTTACCTAAAAGCTTTTTTTGTTTGCTACTGTCTGCTGCGTAAGTTCTCTGAGGAAATTAAAGTTCTCCAATATATATTCCATTTGTCGGCCCGTAGAGTTTAAGTTTATAGTTGGGAAATATGCTGCTACGAAATCTAAATTTATGGTCAGGCGCAGAGTGGAAGTCAATGATGAAATGAGAAAATCGCTCGGAAGTAGCGTCCATATAGGCCTCCAGGATCCATTTGATATTTCCTGTGGCCATTTGCCGCGCTAGGATGAGAATGGAATCTTCATTCCGAAGCATTTTAAACACTATAAGGTATGAACACTTAATTCCTACCGTGTGTAAATTCTATAATTATAAAAATTATAAATCGCACTTTTCCTTGCAGAATTCTAATAGAAAATCGTGTAGGAACACTAACAGTTTTAATTCTTTTTTAATATATTTATCTATTATATCAAGGTCTTTGCTAAATATTACGTCCTTATCGTTTTGTTGTATTTCATGATAAAGGCTGCCACCAGCGACAGACCTGCCCTCGTTCTGCACCTGGTTCATTTAACGCACATGCTATGTCAGTAATTAGGTCGTAATGATGCTCTGTTCCGTACGTTTTGTAGTCTTTTAAATCTGCTCCTGTTGGATTTTTACTCTTGTAAATGAGTAACAGGTCACAATGCTTGTCAAAGTCAAATGATGTCAACTTGACAGGGTACAACACTTTCTTTGTGTTGCCCTTGTACTCGTAGATATTTACTGAAATTTTGATTCTGGATTCCCACACACTCAGGATCTCTTTCACTTCAACTCCGTCACTCTCTAGGATTACATGACAGTTTTGATACTCTGGTAAACTTATGTCAAAGTGGGTAAAGAGAAAAAGAAAATCCAGTGACGGCAAGACTAGACAATTTGAACCAATGAACAATGTGGATACTGAGGGAATCAAAAACGCAGGTCCAGAAGAATAATGATTTGAGAACGTCTTTTACCAAATAGATCCCTGATTGTGTAACCGACTTTAATTTTCGCATTCTTTCTTTTTGCTTCAGGATTCCCATTCTAACTAATGGATGCCCACTAATGGCAAATTGTCCTAATTAATAATCAAATCAAACAAAAATCTTATTTTTCTCTTTTGATTTTATAGTATATCATTCCGCTTTTATTTGCTTGGAAGGGCATATAAAATGAAGCGGCGTCTGGCGTAACCTTTTGTTTATAGTTTCTGCTAGCCAGCTTTTGCCTTTACAATTTATGCGTCCTCTCCTCACATACTCCTTTGTTTGTTTACATTTTTTCATTGTTGTGAGGTGGTGGAGGATGAGGCCATACGATTCATGCCTTATGCTGTGTTCTAGGGAGCTGAAACTTTGTAATCTGTGGTTGTCGATGAAGGGGTATTTAATTATAATTGTGGCGTGACACTTTGACATTGTTTGACATGGCCAGAGGTCAATTTAGCAGAACTGTGCTTCCTGGGACAGGGGTTTTGGATTACGGAGAATCTAATGCAAATAGTCGCATTATCCCAGGCGATGGGATTTCCGCGTATGGGTTAAAGTGAAACCAAAAACAACGCTACGGTTTGACATCGAAAACTAATTTTCTGATAACGAAATTCTGTACCTTGTGAACATAATTCCTGTTAGTACGGGCAAGAAATATTGGGGTGGCATTGTAGTCACTTTTTGGTGTAGTATTGAGGCATGGCCGGCTCTACTGGAAAATGAGAATATTCTGTGCGTATCCTGAGTTCACTTTACGTAATGTAGATACTCATGCCGGCAACTGCTGTTCCCACGACCGAACTTTTCTGTGAGGACACCGTCACAGGAAAACGGATGGCACCTATTCAAATATCTCCCCCACCGCTCACGTACACCGCGAATACACCCCCATCTCCAGTCACTAGGCGAATTGTAGAATATTCATCATCTGGATGAGGACTCACGTGCTCTAATTTACTATTCAGCGTGAAATTGTGTACACCTCGTTCGAAGAGCATTATTTTTTGTCGTGCATTTGAGAACCAGTAGAAAGTGGAGTATTGTGTGTTTCGAGAAATTTAGTAATTTTTCGAAAAATATCATGGGGATGAGGAGAGGATGGATGCCTATGGAATTCGGATGAGCAAAGAGTGCCCGATTCGCCAACACATGAATTCAGATAGACGCCATCACAACTCAGGAGTACACAACATGGGTGAATGGGGTTTAGGCTACCACAAAAATATTGACGAATGAACTCGAATACGCCGGATGCATACGGCGTGTTTAGGAGTACGATAAGGAGACTTTCTACAATAAAAGCTATTGTACGCAATTAGTTAGTAAACGCGCAATATAAAATCTATCATAGTCTTGCTCGTGAACAAAACGAATAGAAATGTAGCTGTTACAAGTTACAATCCGAATAATTGTCAACTGGTTCATTATTTAACCACTGAATAAGGATCAAGCTTGCTAATTACCAATTAAGCATTGTGACAGACAATGGCCAGTTTTAATTAAATGAACAGTACTGACTAGGAGTGTTTGTACCACTCTAACTACCTAAACTAAAATCATTACAGGGCCCATTTCTAATCAGAATTAGTATGGATTATCCTTCTGAATAACTTTAATACTGTAAAACTGTAATTTCTTTCTATTCTGTCTGTCGACACCCGCGCGTCCGAATTGGGTAGTTAAAACGGGGTGCGCTATCTTCAATATATTCTGACCAAGTGAAAGATGGTCTACCTTCAGGCGACCGGCGACCTGACCATTCCATCGTAGACGGTTGTAATTGCTCACTTGGTTTTTATCAGATCCAGTTACAAATCAATTACGAATTATTGTTGTCAAATTATTATAATCAGATAAATATCTACCAGTCACCGCGCTGCAGGTTCATACTAGGGTAACCGTTCCCTTTACTAGCACTTTCCTATAGGAAAATATGAAAAATAATATGTTTTGTATTGGTAGATTAAATAGAAACATTGCCACAGTAATTTGAGGAGATTATTTACATAAATTGTTACGTTATTTTGATGGCTTTACCGTGACAGCGATCTCACAAATTTTGCAGACATTTGATGTATTCAATCAATTTTTCTGATATCACTGGTTGAATAGTTGGAATAAAAACAGTTTTCGCATGTCCAAACGATTTCACCACGAATATATATGATCTCAACTTCTTTTTTTATATTGTTAAACAACACATGAAATTCATGAAATTGTGATGAAATTCATGCAATGAGTTACGTCGTGACGATGGCAATAACATTACTGATAACATGCTGAGACAAGTTGCGACCATATTTCGCGTCAGTCTTTTTGAGGTACATTCCCAAAGACTCGATATCTGTACGGTATCACTTTTGTACTGATCTCATTTGGACGTAATCTGCTGTGGTTGCCGCTAACACGAATAATGAATACATGAACTAATTTACGTCAACGTTACCAAAGGTTTTGTTCAGTGGCATTGGTATATAGAGACATTTAACGCCAGTTGAATAAACGAAAACTATAGCCAAGCCTGTCACCAATTACAAATATCAGTGATTTCGACTGTACGCGTTTATTAAGTGTATACGTGGAACGATAGTCATGATCTGTCTTTTACATTTATACTGGAAACTATTTGAGATGCGTTATATCCGGCGGAGTACACTATGGTACTGTATTTTTCCGTTACAGTAGGGATAGGAAAATAAAGGCCAAGGACGAAAAATAGTTGCGTGTGTTTTTGCACAATAATTATCTCTAATAAAGCGAATTAAAATCGTTTCCATGATGTTAGTATCAATATGATTTTATGTTGTCCCGATGTTTGAACAAGCATAATTCGATTCTTCAAGGGCACATGTCATTAAGCATATAAATTTAGCAGTCCATCAGCCACGAGGTGATATTCCCTGGAACATAATCAAGACAGGCAAGAGCATATGGATGCAGCACTTCGTACTGCACCCGGACAACTATTAATTAACCGTTGACACTTTATGAAGGATACAGCTTCCTGGTACAAATATTTCCTACGGATTTCGCTTTTGCTGTAGCCGCCAAAGTAAGATTTTCATGACCCATGCATATATCTTTGTACATTGATTATCGTAACGTAACCGTCGTCAGTTACCATCAAATCTCCCTCCCAAACACAAAGACAATCATGAAATCCATGTTCATCTTTGTTGTGGGAATGCTGGGATTAACATCCTCCAGTCCAACGTTGGAGTCTCGTGACAGAAACGGTTAGTTGCTCTAAAAGTTGTTCTCCAAGTCCAATTAATTGATACCCTATTGCATTTAGATTCAATAACAACCGAGGCACCTATTGATGGGCCAAAAAACGCCAAACATGATGCAGCGGTCATCCAAGATCAGGCTACCGGGGTTGGAATTGCCATGCCATGAACACTAACGGTTGCTGGCAGAATCAGCACTGTGCGGATTTGGAGATGCACAGATATGTCATTGGACCTCTTTGCGAACTGGAATGTTTCTGAAATTCTAAATGAGGTTCCAAAGTTATTATATCAATATAAATGTCCAATGAGTGCTGTTTTACTTTAATTCGTTTTTCAGCATCTATGCAATTTCAATACAATTAATTTTATTTGTTCATATTTGTAATTGGCTCATATTTTACATTTATGATTATGAACTCATTGGACAGTACAAAAATGAGTTCTCGTGCACTTATTATATCGTATAGATTATGAAGAAACGAAATTTTTCGATATCATCCTTAATTTCAAGAATTAGTATTTGGTGCTTTAGCGAAATTTTTGTTTCCATCATTTGCTCAATCCTAGTACTTCTGAACCCTGGTCTTCCTGGTACATATTATCCGTAACAATCGGTAAACTGCTTTCGGAAAATAGGTGATCAGGGCATGCATTTCAAGTATAAATATGACACAAGAACCAGCTATACCGACAGCAACTACCACAAATATGACAGCGATATTACCCTGAATAGATGCACCTTTCAAACCATTGGCTGCGAAGTGGCTTTCCAGTTGTGTACTGTTCTCATTAATAATTCCGTTGTTTTTCTTTTTCACTTATGCAAACCAAAGTATCAAGCCATGTAGCCGTTGACCTAATCCAGACGAAAGATACGAAGAACGACGATATGCGACAGTCTCTGACAATCTTGGTATCCATCCTTGTCCTGTCTTGACAATAACTTGCATATGAAGGTCTGTCTCGAGCACAGTTTCCGTCCCGACGAATACTTCGTCCTTTTTATGCTTACTCTTCAAGGCAGTCTCCAATTTAATTGCCAAAATGTCTGGAAACAAAGCCGCGCTTTGGTGGCAAGCATGTAACTCTTCCGTTAGTATTTTGAACTGCGATCTTTCCAATGATGGCTCCCCGGTAATGTCGTGGAATTCTACGTCAACCCTATTTTGCTCATTCAAGGTTTTGGGTGAATTTTTGCGTGTTTATACAGAATCCCGCATAGCGAAGAATCTATGTCTTCGCAAGCTGCAACTTCAGACGCAATTCTCGTGTCTCCGTATTCTATTTGATGCTGCGTCACAAATTGCAAATTCTTAATAATACAGTTGTCGTTGTGAGGCCATGCAATAACTGTAGCCCGTGTGTAAATATCAAACGAGTCTCGAATTAGTTGCTCAAGCCGCTCATACGGAATCTTTCCGCGCGGCTGAATCATCCTGTCAATGTTGTCCCGCTTGCATGCGTTGCTCAAAACTAGGGCCGCATACGATACGAAAACTATAAGAAGTTTTAAATGAGAGTTGCTCACGGCCAAGTTGGTGAATGGATTTCCTTGCTCCATTATAAGCTTGCAAGATGATACTATGCACTGGATGAGATCATCTTTCGCAAATGGCTTTGGTCTTGGTCCAAAATATATTCCGGGGACAACGTATATGGTAATAGGTGTGACTACAAATATCATCACTGCTATCGAAATCCAGATGTGGGACCATCCAAATGCTTCCAAAATGTGGGACAGGTTGGATATAATTGCAGCTGCCGTCTACTAGAAGTTTATTATATTTTGTAATGAAAAACTTACACTTTGATGATCGATCCCACTGTATCTGTCCTATATTAGATATCATGAAACAATCGGGAAATTAACATTTTCTAGCATTGACTGTAATTGAAATCTCAAGATGCTTTCAATTTATCGTCAAATGGGTTTGATAGATTTTATGGAAACTTGACTAAAATTCAAATGAGTTGCAACATTCACATCTCTCATTGTAGTTTTACTGGTCGGATATGATTGTTATCTATAGGTTTGCAGGGTTGTACCTAATGAGCTGTAAATATTGTATTAATATTTGCACTCACGCTGTGAATAGATTCAGTCGAGATAACTGAAGGGTTCAGATTGCCAAACGTTTGTCGATCTTCAGACGTGTTAGCAGATTTTCCTGATTGTAATCACCGTCGATCCTTCAACGTTAATTATTGTGATTGCACTCCCATGATTATGTAAACAACTTTTAATTCTCCACATTTTGGATATTTTACATGAGAACAACAAGGCGGAGACCATGACATTTAAAATATTTCAGGTACTTTTGGTGGTAATTTCCTGCCAATTCAATTAGGGTAATATTGGATCAAAAATGACCAAAATGTTGTAATGCTAACGTATTTGATTATCCATAAAAATACCATCACTCTGTATCTTAGTTGCCAGTCAAAACTGTTGGCAATTGGCAGCGATTAGAATGGCCTACGAGTTACTAGTATGTAAGCATACTATACGGGAACCACATTCATTAAACTATAATGTATCAAAATGGCAGTGTTTTCAAATAAATATAGTTCATCTTTGGTGACATAAAATTATTTTTCGCTACTTTAGTAATCATAGACCATTACAAGGTACACCGAGGCGGGACTACTTCTCTCCGACATACCTGTGCTGCCTATTAATTTCAATTACATAAATTCAATATCAAAACTGAAATCGATGATCGTCTAGGAGTTTGCAGACCGTAAGCCCATAGCACTGGTGTGGCGTTTCAGTTGTCGATGATATACATAATTCTGTGATACAAAAACAATTAAAATATCAACAATGGCGTCAAAACTGTTTTCTATTCCTTTGATCGTTCTAATACCATCCATACTCGTGACGGAATCAAGTATTTCAAAATTATTCACCAGTCAGCTGTTAATCGGGAACTTGAATGAGAAACTAAAGTTATTCTCTGGCTGCCTTGTTCATATAGTCAACTTTGATGGATTGGAATTCAGTCCTTTTGAATCGCCGATCGTGTTGTCACGGTACAAGGTTTACCGAATGTTTTTACAAAATAATTGCAAACCTTCAAAATTGAAAGTGTTGCCGGCTGATAAGATGGATAACAGACCAATCGTTCGTAAAATTCTCCGTCATCTCCACATAATCAAATTTGAGAAGACACCCAAACAGGATAATTATTCATTGAGTGTATGCGATCATTGAAACTTACCAACCAACAGAGTAGATTTCAACGATCATATAGTACGTCGACTGATAACTTCATGGTGTCGGATTTTTTCACAAAATCAAAGCCTTGGCCATGTGAATATCACATATTTTTAAAGCCACCATCTCCGAGCGATCCGAAATTCAGAGACTACTTCATTTACTAGAAAAATCTACTGTATCCTTCATTAATAACACCGCTAAGCTATGTAGAATTCTGGAAGGCACCAGCCGCAATAAATGCAGGCGACGTCGCAAAAACTCTAAGTTACGTTACGTTGATGCCTACGTCCAGTACTCCGACATTTACCGTGATGTTGATAAATGTTAATGAAAATAAGACATCTGCCGTCACACTACCTTGGTAGAAAAGGATTCTGGCTCAGAAAGCAACCACCAACGACGCGCTTCTATTAATGACTATCATGGAAAAGGTGATACAGAGATTATCGACAAAACATATCTCCTGTCCCTAGATAAATTCACAAGTAAAAGCTGTTCCATTATGGGACCATACACAAAAGATTTGTTAAATAGCTTGAATGGAATGAAGATCTCAGAGATAGTTAAGACGAATTCAGTGACAGAGGGCGCCACATTGAGAATCGTGGCTCATTTAGATTTGTTCCGGATTTTGAAGAAGGTAGGACGCCTAGGCGCAATAAACGAGTATCGCGAGCAAGTTTTTAATCCGTCTATGATATGTGATCCAGTTCAAACGTCCCAAATGTTACAATTAGGCGTGCTTGGATCAATGTTTGGAAACATTTCGTTCCAACTGAAATATGTGATGATGGACTCTGATGAAATCAACAGTGATGACGATCTTTGCCAGCTGATAAACCAGGATAGGCCAATTGATTGTGACTGTAACTTTGATACGGGGACATTCCCCACTCTTGTTTCATGCACGGAAGTTGCATTGGACGTGCACTCGTATATCCAGCACCTGTTCTACGACCTCAGGTATCGATTTGTTGTATGCGTGCCAACTTCAGGAAGCATGGATTTGCCATTTATGGAATTGGTTACTTCCTTTGACACAATCTCATGGATTGTAATCACATTCACCTTCGGCTCAGTATTCACATTATTTGTCGCCATTCGACTGTTTCACAAGCACAGCCTTAAACAAAGCGACTATATTAAATGGAGATACTTAATATTCATTTAAATTGGGCCTTTAATAGAACAAGCTGTTCCATACGACGCGCATCTCGCCAAACACCGGGCCTGTCGTTGGATACTTTGCTCCTACCTGATTTCCTGGGTATTTCTTGCAAATTTCTACAAGGGAGACAATATAGTCACACTAACCAGCCCGATTCCTCCAACTCCAATTCACAGTTTCTACCCGCTTATCGAGAATAATATCACCACGCTGACGGGAGAAATATCGCTGAAGAAATGGTTACCCATGGTGGAGCATGATGAGCCGAGTACTTTCTCGAAAATGCCATATCAACAGCATGTCAATTGGCCGGACGAAGTCTCCCAGCTGCTATATTATTTTTTACAAGCGCAAAATGTACAAGTGGAAATCCCGGTTCCAGCAAATATAAACGAAGATTTGACGGAACGACAACAACTGATTCTAAGTCATTCTCAAATTATAAAGGATCCGTCATGGAAACTAATGAACCTTACGCAATTTTTAACTGTGTATGAAAAATGGTGCAGTACAGAGCATTCGGCAGTGGCCCTAGATGAGGTGACTGCATACATTCTGTGGTATGGACTTAAAATGCACGGGATTCCAAGATCGTATATTGGCAAGGATGTGCTTCTTAATATCGCCCAAGGATACAGAATGTTTAATCGCGTCAATTTTAAATTTATGCAAAGGCTAAGTTCTCTTCTATCTTCGGGCATTGTTGGATGGTTGAACAAAATTGCTTCCGATTTCTTAATCAATCACCACGGATATTCTAGGATAAGCGAGAATATCGGAAACGAGGAGGATACAAGCGGAGAAAATTCCACAATGAGCGGAGCAATACTTGTCATATTTTCAATACTGCCGGCGGGTGTGGTGATCGCACTAATTGCATTTTCTTTCGAAAAATGTTTCAAAGTATACGTCAATAGGACAGTCAAAACTAAAACGGTGCCCATTGGCAAAGATGAATGCGATGGGCGCCACAAAACAAGCTTAAGAAGGTTCAACACGAACCTGGACCCTGAATATGAAAGCATTGTCCGAATTAACCTACCATATCGCTTTTTGCACCTGATAGTTTATTCAATGCACAAAGGTAATCATGGGTAAATTTGGAAGTTTCTAATCAATTGGGAGCTGAGCGAATGGACATTTATCATTTTGTGTAAAACCAGTTTAGTTATTAATTCTGACCACCTATGCGCAAAATTTGACATTCCCAACTCATAACTCCCCGTTTTGTGACCCATCATCTGGCGGCGGATATCAAATGTATATGTAGTATAAAAACTTATACGCATATCGGCAAATCTGAGTTCATCGAATCTGAGTGCTTTAATTTTAATTTTGAATGCAATTTATCATGCAATGCTTTAACCTCGATTATAGTGTTTCCCTAGAATAAATACAATGGTTAAATAGCAACCGCTTATTTGCTAAGGGGCCCATTAGAATAACAGCTTTTGGAAAAAAACAGAAGCCGTAATTTTTACACAATATTTGTAATCGCATTAATGCCATTTGCTTCGACAGATTTGAAGCGAAGACAATTTTTGAACAAGGAGGTTATATAATTCGTTTCATCAAATTATGTAATGATAGTTAAAATTGAATATAAACTCGACATCATTTCTTCGTCAAGTATCTTCCAAAATATATCACCAGTGCAAAAGTTGTTAGGCAGTGGTGAAGTACAACATGAGGATCTTAAAGTGACACTGATTTACATTACTCGTTATACTTAACACGGTTTGAAGTAGCACACGTGTCCTCTTTAGACATATTTTCAATATATAGCCTGATTGTACACATGTAACCTTCAGATGTTTTATTTTTTAACATGGAGACAAAAATCTCACTAGTAGACAACGCGGCTGATTATTGGTAGGTTTTGATATTGGTAGCTAAGCTTCCTCACGCTGTAAATGCAACAGAAACATGATTCATTTACCAGTATTTGCAGTTTTCTTTCCTAATCTGCTCTTCACGACTTGCGCCCCCAATTTTCCGGCAACTGACCGGCAGCTTTCAGAAAATTTTATTTTACAGACGTCCTGGTTCCTCCGCCGCTTGTCCTGCACCGCCCATTATCCCAGAGATGCTTTGCTTAAAGAAAATTCGTCTTTTGATTCAGTGAATCTAGAGCTGCTTTTTAAATCCTCCGATAGCGTAGCTATTCATAGTGAGCCCCCAGCTTCACTACAGCTTACGCTTTGGCAGTATTACTTCAAGATATTTGGTCCCATAAAACTTGGAGCGTCATGTACTGTACACGTTTCCACTAGATCTTTGGAAAGCACAATTGAATCAAGGCGTAAAGAATTATACAAACGCGTTTACATTTCCCAGTCCAAACTTTCAGAGTATGTGGACTTGACAGCTCGCATATTTTCTCCCATTTGGTTTTCAATCCCAGAGTACCTGATGGATAGACGGATTGGACCAGATTTCTTGTTATCGTTTGCGATGCAGTCAACGGAATCGCCAAGAAATGTTCGGTACTATGCTCAGGTTCCATGGATCATGTCGCATTCTAAATTTATTACACTTGTTCTCACAACGCAACGGGAAAATGTTTCCACACATGATTGGTTCCTTGGATGTTTTACATGTGAAAAAGACAGATTGCTTTTATCATTCACTTGGTCTCCATTGGACTACCCTTACGAACATATCTTTAAAATAATCTCTAAGATAATGGTGCTAATCGCAATACGCAACATGGATCAGATATTGAAGAAAGGCGACACCTCGAGTTTTATTAAAACCGGAAGGCTTAACAATTTCGGATACCGCCTGGAAGTACCCAGAAATAATTGGGATGCGAAGCCGTATGTTACACCAAAATATCCAACAATAGCACCATACGTTCGAGAAATGTTTGCTAATTTCGAGAATAGCAGCCGCAGTATCAATTGGGATTACATAACTGCAAGCATGACCAAAACTACGGAAAATTACGGTCCGGAGGATATATATACCGCCATTCCGTTTGGTGCTCAATTCAATGGCTATCGATTTTCGGTGGTTCTGGGCCTGGACGAAAAGTTTGGACTCGGTGCTGGATTAATGAAAACAGACGTTGCGGAAATATTGGTGAGTCCATTTGATGCGCAGTCGTGGTCGTTCTGCGTTGCTATTTTTATTATGATTTCAGTGCTACTTTATGTAATCTCATGTTTGAAGAAACAAAAAGCAAATCAATGGGTTTACTGGTTGACATCAGTTCTGCTTGAACAAGGAGATGGGGACTTGAGAGGAAGCGTAAATTATCAAAACGTAGCCTTGCTGTCGATGTGGTTGACGACAACTGTCATCTTAAGAAACTTTTATACATCTTCAATGTATTCATACATAACAAAAATCGCGGTGCCAAGAGACGTGCCACTAAACAAAGAGCAGCTTTTCGCTATGCCTGACAAATATTCTCTCGAAATTATCACCGATATGGCAACGGCCACAAACCTCTACACAACATGGAAAATTCTTACTGGACCAAACCAATATGGGAGTGAAGAAGCAGCTGAAAAACTTACGAGAAACATTACGACCAGATCGAAATTTATTTCAACTTATTCAACATCACTCACTTTCTTGGAGGATATTGCGCAAATTTTGGCTAATTCGTCCGTAGGAGGATTTGTGAACTGCAAGTCCGAATATATTGCAAGTGAGAGCATTAGGGAATTTTACCATTTACCTCTCAGGAAATGTTATACCGAAAAGAGATTTGCGTTGCTTAGGAATACTTTCAGTGATCATCCTTCTAATGATATGTTTAGGTTTCTGAATCCTCTACTGAAAATGTTTGCAGGTAGGCACATTATGGAGGACGTTGTCCAGCCTACATTTCTCACCACCTTGCATTACTGGAGGCTGACGCGTAATTGTATAGTCAATAGTAATTTCCAAAATTTTGTTGCCTCTCTGGCTGAGAGTGGTATTTACGATAAGCTAATATTCAGCCTCAACTTGAGGGAACAAATGAAATTGATGGCTCATGTAAACAAAAAGGGAAACTTTCTTAGCACCTGGAATCAATACACATACAGCATACAGGCTATTAGCGGAAGTGTATCCGAGAGTAATTCTAATTTCGATCCTTATGAGTCAGTTACGTTTGAGCACTTTTCTGTGATTGTAGTACTATTCGGCTATTTAAATGTACTATGCATCATTGCGCTAACATGCGAATGTGCTATCTGGTTTTATGCATGTCGACCTTTCATATGTATACTATGAATGACATGGGATTACTCATTTAGTTTTCCAAGTTTACACGCGTGGAAATGATGCACCGCCATAAAGTTGTTATGTAGGTATTCTAAAAGACAGTTCGTAAATTTTGTCGACTGGGAAGACGAGTTATATAATTACAACTATCTTTCAAATGGTCAAAACGACATTGTAAAATTATAACTGCTACTGAATGGTAAAAAATTTAACACATCATTTGTAAGTACATGCATGACATGCAAGGAAATGCGTACTGACTTAATAAATTATTTGTGTCAAAATGGCTTATGTATATGTTAATGTCTGCTTTTTTAAACTAATATCTCCGCAACTTTGAAACTTACAAATGTCAGCAAAGTAGTGGGAATTAATGCTTAATGGTAATAGTTTCCTTGCATTCGTGAAACAGGTTGACAAAATTTAAGCTCGTGTGTTGAGGAACATTCGTTGGGATGCACTAGTGCATTGATGCAATACCGCTGCAAATGTACAGATCAAGAATGCCCGTGTTACACGGGAATTTTTCAGAGAGCTTCTAGATTGCAGCCTCTTTCTTACAGGATGTAATTTAGTGCTATATTACCTTGTTCTCAGATTTTTAAAGCCAGTTCTCAAAAGTATAATGCAAATGGTTCAGTACAAAAATATCTGGTGCACAATTTCGTTGAATGCTTTATGATTAAAATGCTCATTGCCAACCTCGCATGGACATTCATCCTAGGTCACGATTCGAAACTTCTCGTTGTTTATAGTCTCTAAGATATAAAAAATGTGTTCGGACTATGTTGACCAGAAAACAATACGGACAGCAGCAGCCAATATTGTGCCGTCATCCTATTTGATGAGACATGTTTATTGTATTTGATCTAAACGTTAGATATTGTAGAACTTAATATCTACATTTATGCAGCAAGGTACGAAATGTGAAATATATGCAATGTATACACCATTTCGAGAATGCCGGCATTGTAATATATGTGCAAACTTAAAATGTGTTTTAATTCGATTTTTATAGTCATACTTCAGCAAAATGTATAAGAATTCCTCATTCAAGCCTTTAATTATCTTACGTGTGGCAACACTGCCATTCTATATATTTTTCAGTTCTGCGTCATGTAATACCTGTTTGTAATCATGCACCTGGGTTTGTATTTGTGTAGCAATAAATAGTGTTAATAATCTTGGATAATTTCACACTAAACTATCGAATATAATGTCACTAAATGGATCAAGTGTGAGAATTTTTTAAAGCGTATTACCATCGTTCCATCTACAGAGCCATTGTGAGAATTACAAATACATATTTTGACGTATTTGTGGGGCTCCAAAACTCCCTACACCAAACACCCTTCAATTTTCATGTTGATTACAATTTAGATTTCCCAAATTGTTCACTTGGAATGGTACCACGAAAAAACTCTATGTTTGGTGATTTATTTTTCCCAAATGATCGCGAATACAGCCGTTAAGCTAATGGAACTGTCGTATTTCAAATTCATGTTTTCCTTTACCATCCATTGCTTCTACATCTGCCTAAAATATTCCACCATCCAAATGGTTACTGTTCATTTCCCTCTAAGCTTAGATTGACAAAATGTTTTATTGGAATTTTCTGAATTTTGAAATTAATACCAAGGAATTCATTCATCACCTCATCATATCTAAATATGCTTTTCCTGAGTTTCAAATCAAGACGATGATCATGATATTTCGTAATAATTAAACTTAACAGGTACCTACACCATGCATCTCAGGACGTTTGCGATCTTTGGTAACATGATCCCGTGCTATTCATAAGTATATGATAAGTCTGCGTCGAATGACGACAAGTATATTTCATACTGCAATGCACTTGCTAACCCCAATGAAATCACCACAGTGCGAATATGTGGCCATCGCAACTACAGCTACTTTAAATGCGCATACAGGACTTGATATTCTTCTAGAAATGGAGTCCGTTTGTTTGTAGTACAGCAATAGAATATGTTGACTGCGAGCAAATACATACACAAATTGGCTTGCAATTCGTCGATGGCTCACTGGATATATGAAAAGAATCATCAAACCCGTGATTAAATTGGTAGCATTACCTAAAAACATCAAGAATATATATTTATTCCGACGATACTTATGCACAAACTCACTCGTCCGCAATTATTAAAAGTACACACATAACACTAAACTTACTCTGTTCGTTGCGTGCTTTCATTAACAAAAATCGGCTCAGAAATTTTCTCCACGAATCTTCGGTAGCACCAGGATTTACTGTAAAATAGTTGTTGCTTAGTTTTAGTTCGTCGGCTGAGTTGGAAAAACACTGGACGTCACTATTTATTTCACCCCTCATAGCAAAACAAGATTCACCACTCAGCGAAATTTCACACAACGTTTAGTGATAATAATAAAAATATTAACTAACTTTAAGTGTATGTGCGTCTCTGTACGCTCCTGAAAGTATCGTGTCATACCTTTACTGATACGCGAGCTGTCCTCATTCCCTTGATGGCTATTTAGGTAACTATTTTTTAGTTTGGCGTCCGCGGCAAATGCCAGGATTTAGCGTTCCCCAAAAACTCAACACAACACAAGAAACTGATTCCAGCATGACTATGAGCTTAATTTGCATATTATCATAAAATATCAATCCCACCACATGCAACAATGGCTCAATGCACGTACCTGTGCATACACGTACGTGTAGTGTAATCTTTTACACCAGCATTCTGACTCGCACACAAAAAATATGAGGTGGAGTTGACTGCTTTAATGGACTTTTGAACTCTATCACATAGCCCCATTAACAGATCCAACTCGCCAACAATTAATTTAATATTAAATACATCATGGGTGAGTTGGAAAACCTGTAATTTCTCACATCGTCCCTTGAAAGATGCACAGTTTGTTGAGTAATGAAATATAAAAAATAATAATAAACAGTAAATATTATAAGTGAAGCGATTTATAGTGATTACCTGATTCAATTGGTAGTAATGAATAGAAATACACAAATAAACTCGCCATTTTGTTACAAATTATCACTCGCCCGGAAAAAATTAACGTAATAAATTATTCCGCGCGAGTGACTAGGAAATTTAGTTGCTGCAAAACTAACGCAGGATCGCGCCCAAGAGCCCATGAGCTGCTACGATCTAGGAGTAAAAGTAGGCATTTATGCTTTTCAGTGTAAGACATTTAGTACAAATAATTTGCCCACAAATTATTTCTTTAATTTTATTAGAGCAAGACGTGTCCGGTGCGAGTTAGGTATTTCTAAAATTAAATATTCGGCAAAAATGACATTCAAGTATTATACTAAATTGTCATTGATTAATATAATTAATATACATATTGTCATCATTGCTGCAACCTCCTCCCCGCCGTGCGCTCTACCGCGTGACTTGAGGGTACCCTAAAATGCATTTAGGCCACGCCTCCAAATAATTTATACACAGAAAGGTATCGCCTGCCAAAACACGAGGATCTTGTACCAATCACAATACATGGCTATAAATTAATAGTTTATCAACAACAATATTATAATGGAGTAAAAAATTATTCTAACAGTGAATAATATTAAATAACATTTTCTTATCCCCTCTGCGCGAAACAAAAGTACTTTTAGAGTAAAGAAATATATTGGTGTACTTATGGGACCAACTCAAAGTTGCAGGAGAAAAAGACAAGAAGGGACAAGTCTCTTCAAACAACGTCTCAGATAGGTTTTTAGTGAAAATGATCATTCGATTCCAGTGCTGTAATTCAGTAGTGCTCTTTCTTGACTGCTACGTGTTGCATGAAAATCCCATCAGTCACATCAATGCTTGTTATCTGGTTTCAAACAATCACACTGGTTTCTGTAACAAAAATGATATCTGTCAGTATGTAAGTCGCTGAAACAATTATTACGAATGATTACGAATCAGTGATTTCCAGATAACGGATAAAAATCGCATCTACAATCATTTTGAATTAAAATCTTACAAAGACGACCACACGTGTATAACTTCCACGTGAAGAAAATGAGATCTCGTTCCTAACATGCCAAACATTTTTTAGAATGTCTAGAATTACTGAATTTTCATGTCCAATAACGTTTTTCAGTACGTTACAGTAGATAATGAGTTCTGACTAAAGTAATATTATCTACATGAACTTCCATTAACAAACTCGATACTATGTTGATCAATTTTAAAAAGCATCTACATTTTATTTTTTGTCAATAAAATTCAGAAGCTCCGGCATATAGAATGCACTTGAATGTTCACTCATATTCAGATTGCATAGTTTTACAAAATTAGTTTCTGTGTTTAGCCAAGTGACTACGGCGATCGTATACGTAGCAAATGGTGCATTTTAATTTATTGGTCAATTTAAGTAGTGCGGCAGGTAAAATTGACACATGCGTGAAACAATGAAAACATAATCTTTTGTAATCAGACTGTACGCTATTCATGAATTTACACTTATGCATTCATGATCTAAATCATAAAGTGGTAGATGTTTTCCTTCACCACTGCTGCACACTTACGTTTAGTTACAGGTATGCCTTGTCGATTCTGATTGTTATAAATACGTCCAACATATGCTTGTCATTAGTTCAAAGGTATGTGTCTATTCATGCGTCACCGATCAATGAAGCTTAATTAAAACTCTTATTAACACCTTCAGAGTCAATCCGCTTATTTATAATAAGACAAAGAGGATTACGGTCTTAAAGTAGGATTTTGTAAAACCAATCCTTTATTCAGGTATTACACTGGATTGGGGTTTTCCCACTTAGGTAGATTACCTGTGGTACACATCTACTTTCTCCAGGGTATAAATACCACACGGCCAGACCACCTCGGGGGGGCAGTCGTGATTCAGGAGAGGGAAATAAACCATCCTCAATCTATACAAGAAATTAGCTCACCTTACTTTCACTCTTTTAACCTTTGAATGAAATTCTCTCTTTCTTATTACTAATATTCCTTTGGCCTTGCGTTACTCATTTACCTGCATAATACCAGTTTGCCCCGCTCCGCATCCTCTCGTTCTTCATAAGACCGTTTTAAGACGGAATACCATACATGACAATGTTGGCAGCGCTTCAAGATGATACCAACGTTCCCCGAGAATGGTAGTAACAGGTATTTATATTAATTTTAATTAATGAAAGGCACTCAGAATGCCGCATGGTAATTCTTACCATCCCGCAAAGCAAAGCCCAGCACATAGTAATACACATATGCGTATGCAAGACGTGATACGTATAATCAATCTACATTACTACCGCAAGCAGAATCAGCAACATGCTTCTCGTCGTATTCACACGAAAGTACGATTTGAACAGTAGTTTTTCGTAAAAAAATAGCCTTCAGAGGTTTGATTCTTAAAATGTGGTAGTAACAGTATCACATTCCCCTGATTCTCAACAACTAATAATACTCCATAGGTTTGTTTTCGATATACCATTCTTCAAACCACGGGTTTGATATGACAGGATATGACCAGCAATAATTGGTTTTTAAAAGAGTCAGCCTTCAGAGGTTTGATTCCTAATTACCGTTGAAAAATATACCCTTGGTTTTCAAACCATCAATCAACCTACATTGGTTTGATTGTTAATATGCTATTATTCATAGTTTGAATATATGACATTATAGGTATTCAAACTCAATAATCATCCTGCACAGGATTAATTTAGTATCACCATTCTACAAAGAAAGGGTCGGCAGATCTCCGTTTTAATAAAAAAGGACCTGGACCTGTTGTAAAAAATATAAACAATAACGACAGACAGCAGTTTTATTGAATTTTTATTGCAATCCTAAGCTTACAGTAGTAGCGAAAACAATCAATCACAACTTTACTACTGAACTTATTTTCCTTTTACGTAAACAAGTGGTTACACTTACCCACTCTCATATTATTGAGAGAGAGGCCCATAGGGCTTCATTTATCTCAAACGTAAATATATATCATTAAAAATCAAAAATACAAACTCTTCAGACTGCCTGGTAGCCGTTGGAGGAATAACGGCAGCAGTTTTTTACAGTAATCCCCTCCTGTGCGACCGTTGTTCCGTGGAATAAAGCTTCCTCCAAAATTGCTGATGTGCTCCAATGGAGGTGGCGGGAAGATAATTAAATTAATTGCGTTCTCCTTGGGATAGACGAAATGTCTTCGTTCGTCCAAAATGGCTGCGTTCGCGTGCAATCTGGTAAGAGCGTAATTCCCGAATCGGACCTCAGGCGTGGCAGGCAGAAACTGGAGACGTGGATTACTACCGTTGAAAAAAGTTGGACATCCTGCAAAGAAATAATAATTTTAATGTCCAGCAGTTACAAATCATGATTAAGAAAACAGAATTAGTTAAGTTTACAGAATGTGGAAGGTGGTCAAGTTACCTGCATTATCTCTCCAGCTTCCTGCGGCGTTATCTGTGCAGAAGTGTAAAGGTACGGGTACTCCGAAGACGACCCGTCCGATGACGACTTCAAATTCATCATTTTCGATTGTGTTCCGCTCATTGATACTCCCTCCTTCTTGTTGTCTTAGCTAGTTTTGATCACCTCCTGCGATCCTTTGAGTTTTGAGACCCTGCGTTTGATTTCGTGTCTGGAGATTTTCCTTCAGGCGTGGCAATTAGTTCAGTTGCATTTGAAACTGGTCTTCTGTTCAGAGGATCTGGCATAGTTTTTACTTGATTGATGTCTGTTAACATCCCTTCATATTGCTTCGCTGTTTGCTTGTTTTGGCGGTGTCTTTTCTTTATCTCCTGTTCACGAAATTGGTTTAACTTCGATTGTTTTTGCTTCCCTTTTTTAGTAGTTGCTGCAATTTGCACTTTAGCTAGCTCTTTTGTGGCATAGATTTTCTGTTGTGATTTTCAATTGATAGCTGCATTTCCCGTATTTCATTGGAAACAGTGTAATAAAAACACTTCGTAAAGGGCTCAACACGACGATTTGATCAATCTGTCTTCACAATGCTAGGTGGAAGGTTGATTTTAAGAAATATATGGGAAATGAGAAACAAGCTCTGTTTTATTGATAGAGAATAAAACCATCCATTTCTATCCAAGCAGAATATATCTACTTTGTGTCGTGTGGTAATAGGATTCAGTGTAATAATGTAGGATAGTACTTAGCTACCACTTCTTGTTTCAGTTTGGACATTCACTTCATGTCAGTCAGTACTTTAGTGAAAAAGAGATTTTCTCTATCCAATTTGCGAAAGTATTTCAATAATTTGTAATTTAAAAGTAATGCGTTGGGCTGATTAGTTAGCCAAAGAAGTGCGACATCATCATCTGTCAATATTATTGTCGCCCTTTCAAATCTACAGGATTCCCCATTCATGATCACTTTTTAACGATACTCATCCAACAGAAAGAAAATTTCTACCTCGATTTGAACATTCAGGAGGGATTATCTGTTCCGGAACAAATAGTAAACCACATGCAAGCGAGCAAGCAAACCACCAAGCTTGCGGTTTCTCACCACTTGAATTGAAACAGTTTTTTGCGCCTCGGTTATTTCAATTTCACCCAAGATAATCTACATCATTCATTATATAGTGAAAATAGTGAATCCACGTCACCACTTAAAAGTTCATGTACAACACGGAAATAAAATATTATGCATACTTTGCAAATGACATTTAAAAGAGTATTAATGAATGGATGATAAATAGTATTCTTTAATTTATTTTCACTCCAATGCGCAGCCAATCTTTCTCGTTTTCGTCGCCCTCTTCCTTCTTTAATTCTTGGAGTTCACTGAACTGACAACGTTCTCTTACGGTTACATATTCGTTGTGGTGTTCAGGGGTGACAACGACTGCATTAAATGCCAGAAGATTGTAGTGTGATACGGTTTATTCGTCTCGTACTTGGTATCTGCCTCAATTTTCTTGTCCTCATCCTTCAGCAACAATTTCTGGATGTCTTCCTTGTGAAAGAGCCAGACGTTGGTTCGCAAAGAATTGTACGGAGTCAGATTTCGGTCCGATCCGTCAAAGCGAATATGGAGCAGATACCTGTTATCGACAAAGTTCTCAATATCGGCACTGGTTATGTAACAAATCACCATTTTGTAGAGAGGTGGGGATGTGTGCAACGCTTATCTGCTTCTCCAGAATTAAGTACGTTGCAATGGCGTATCGGGTTGCGATACATTTTAAATGATGATGGGTAGAGTTGTGAGCGGTTCTTATGGCTGCCGTATTATCCACATAAATATATGGGGACTTCTGTTTTTGGAACTCCAGTTGGTCCATGATAGGTCGCAAATGGATCACTTCTTACAAGCTTCACTTCAGATATTGACTTTCTATGCGACTTGTCTGCACCGTTGCCACTACTGCAGTAACTACTTTAATCAGACCAAATTTCGACGTGAGTATATTGTTGACATTCAAGTTGTAATTAACTTCTTTATGGACGCTGACTTATTTTGTGGAACGCATTGCTTAGCTCGTGACTTACGATTTTCAATGTGTTGGCGTCCGTAAAATTAGTGACTGACATTTTTGCAGTTCTAAAGAGCACAGGTATGTATCGACGGGAGAAATTCCTTAGAAACTTACATGCGTCATACTTTTCACATGAAATCTTTCTTTGAATGGAAATGACGCTGAAGAGGAAAGCACTAAATTGGCCAAATTTCAAAATGCAACATAATGTTGTTTTACTCCAGCACAGACTTCAAACAAGCTTTTCTCTTGCCTCGGAAACTGCTTTGTAGCACATATATTAAATCAATTTTTGTTTTAGTTAGTTACTTGTTCTAGTTCAAACCAACTAGTTGATACCGTAATAAATACAATCATAATGTGAATCTGCATTTATGATTCCGTGTTAATCGTTCGTAATATTCCAAGTTAGCAAAAGTATAATTGAAGGTATTCAATTATTCGTTTCGTATTCGTTTTATTTAGTAACAAAAGATCAATATTGTAAGAAATATTTAGTTGCATAGTTAAAATATTTCTAAACAACTGTTGCGCATTCCAGGACAAAGTGTTTGATACCGTGGCACCCAGTTGTGCCGTATAGTTTTTTTTAATTCTGTATAATTGTTAATGTTCTCAAGCATAATTCAGTCGAAATAACGACTACGGCAATTACAAATGTTTTCAAACGTCAAAAACCCAATGATATATAAGGCTAGGCGAAAATCTACGCAGTTTTGATTATGCGAACATCCACTGTAGTTAATGGAATTGCAGCTTCAACTGTAGTCCCTAGGATTTCCGGAGCATCATAACGAGTATAAACTTCGTGCTATTTCAGCACCAGTGTCTCTCCACAAGGTGATATGTCTCAAACACGATTGAAAATACAACATGAATTGCAACGCTTGAAAAGTTTATTACTTTAATATTTGTGTAAAAGTTAATAAAAATGTTTGAGAATTTCAATTAGTTTACGTGAGAAAACAAATCGTCCTGCTTACGCCGAAGCTCATATTGCCGAATAATAAAGGCTGAATACTATTAAATTTCTAGAATATCTAGAACGTCCTATTATTTGACAAAACCATTTGCACATTTTGAATAAATACACGATATAGCGGTATAGCGATATAGCGCTCGACCAATAAATCTACTGGCACGTGCCGTGCTAAGATTTGGTATGTGTTTTGAGCCATTGTCAACATTTCCGCATCTGCATATTTTAAAACGGGTTGTATGCCGGCGCCGATTCTGAACGAAATCATTCGAGGAAACCGTCATGTGTCCATACTAGTTGACAACGGTCCCTATATTGATGACTACGATCCCAATGACGCCAGAGGAAATATATTCACGATCCCGTTTCCAAATTTGAAACAGATGGATGTTAAGATCAGGGGAGTGGTGGACTTTGCCATTCTTGAAAATTCCGTCCTCAGGTGGCCCAATTTGGTGAAGTTGTGTCTTACGATTTACTGTGAGGTTGACATTGAATGGGCTCGGATTTTTAATCTTCTCCACCAAAAATGAGGTGAAACCCTTTCCGATCTGGTTCTTGATTTACCAGTGGTCTCGACGGACAATCATATGAGTCGGCTAACTACTCTAAAAATTGGACTCTGGAAGCACATATCCGTTGATTTTCTACTTGCCTGCAAAGCACGCTTGAGCATCTCCAGATAACCGTGCGCAGCGACATCGCAAATACGGACAGGATGAAGGAGATCGTGGCCGTGGAGGCTGAGACCACGGTAATGTTCTTCAAGTGCTTTGGAAATCTATACCAATCCAATATTTGGACCCTATTTCCTAAATTGAAAAGTGTCAGTTGGGAGGAAATTATGTCGCATCCGTATCAGTGTGTGGTCGGAGTCGGAGTACGTTGACCCGAAAACAATACGAGCAGCATCAGCAAAAAATTATGGGAAAAGGGAATGGGGAGACTGATTTTCATTGTATTTGATCTATAGGTGAGATGATGCATATATTAATTTTTACAGTTATGCAGAAAATGTATTAAAAATAAAAAAATAACATCATGCATGTTAATTTTTAAACATCCATCAAACCCTTTAATTATATCACGTATGACAAAACTATCATTCAATCCATTTTGCAGTTTTGATATGCAATAATTGCATTAAATGATGTGTCTGTTTGTATTTGTATAGTAATATATAGTGTTAATAATTCCATCTAAATAGCCATTGTGAGAATTACAAATACATTCAAGTTTCGCAGAGAGGCCCAATAACATATTTGTGCGGCTCCAAATCACCGCAGTTTTGATTCTGCCAGCAACCGCCCGAGCTCATGGCATGACAATTCCAGCCGCGGTCCGCTGATATAGGATGCCCAGAGCACCATGGTGCGTAGGTAATTATTGGCCCTACAATATTCCAGCGCCATTCACCTTCCACAAGATGATCCGTTCCGCTCATGTAGAAGTGGCTAATTTCTTATCGCAAACCATCAAAATATTACATATGTAGCAACAAATTTTAAAACGTTTCTACTCATCTCAAAATAATAGGTATTTCATACTTGTCAGAATCCCCGATTGTAGATAATTGCTCAAGAGATTCCTTTGCGCCACCGATGTCACGGATGCCAGCTTCATGCCGTTTGAATGACAAAAATCCAAACACTGGGCCCATCCTAGCTGCAAAGAATACATCATGTATATTATTACTTTTAAGGAATTAGATGGATTCCCATGCAGCTTACCCGAACGTCCTTGGTAAAAAATGACTTTCCTTCCACAGTGCCGATAAACATGAGTGGTGGGAATGCTGGTGGCACTGTATCTAAATGGAAGAATTATCAGCTAAATGGCTCTGTATTAAATGAATAACAGTGGATTGTTTAATTACTAACCGTTCCTGGGTCCCGAGCCCATTTGTGGTTTTGAGGCTGCAAATCCCACCATTGCCAACGTTAATAAGAAGGCTGCCTTCATGATCGTGATTATGTGTTGTTGCAAGGTGTAAGTGTGGCTTGAAAATGTGAGGTGAATTGGAACGTTGGCTAGATTTTTATACTTGTCAGTTTTATGCGAAAATGGATTATAATGACATGGATTTTCCATAAATTCTACGGACAATGGTTATCAATCATTTTACGTGGAAACTCTGATGACCGTCGAGTGGGAAGTGGATGTATTTGTGGAACGTTGGAGATTTATGGATTTCTCAGTAAGTTTCACATACGTATTCACATAAATCTGTACGGATGTAAGCGTCTATACGCGGTAATTAAGCTTATCGCATTGACAGCTTTGACACATTTTGTTATAATGTGTCGTAAAAATCTTGCAAAAATTGAATGAAATTATTATTTTTTTCTCAGATATCCATGATACTGCTTGAATTCACTAGAAAATGGATCTTAACTGTGACCACTCATTAAATGAATTACCACGTAAAGTTCAATCACTCCTGAGCATTCATTAAAATATATATAAAAATCATGTATTGGCGTGCATGACGAAAAATAACCTCTGATGTCCCGTCGTTGCTGACTACACAGTAAGTGCGCTTCCATAATGAGTACAGCATAATTAAATTTAATACTACTTGCAAAATACATCGTCTTATCTTTATGACAGTCTTGCTTTCCTTTCATGTCCCAAGCACATATTCCCCATTTGCTAGTGCGAAATTTTTTTTCTTGTTTCACAATTAAACGTGTACATTTTTATTTCAGAATTCAGGTCACGCCACTTCACAGCACAAATTATTGCTTTCATATACATAGGCGAAAAAGGGTTTTGAAATTGAAACGTGCCAGCTGAAAGGAAATTGGATCCCCTCAGAAAAACATTGCGGCTCAGTTGTTGTACATGAGAATGCAATGCAAGCAATATAAGTTCAATATTAGTGGTGGGACATTCGGATGAGTTTGGAAATCCAGGCATATATTTCATATTTTAGTGTAAAACCGGTTTGTAGGAACAGACTGTTTGAGTTGCATGTGCTTTGACCACGGAAGCTAATAACTTGAGATTTTTTCCGCATTGCTAGCTAATTAATTCAGTAATCAAGCAGGTAAATTAAGGAAGACCAGGAAGCAGCCAAAGACTACATTGCATGTTGTCTCGCCCAAACTATACTTCAACAAGGAAGCGGAACAGTCAGCTCTCCTTCGGTTTGATATTCGTCGCCAGTTTTCATGCAAGAAAAGTGTCATTTACAAAACACCGCCATAGTTCAGGAATTATGCATTTGAGAAGCAAAATGATTTTTAGTTTAATTCTCATAAATATATATTCCCTTTCTCAGTTTCCACTCAATTTTGTACTCGCCAATTCGACAAAAAATAACAATCCTTGCATCGCAGATGAATATCATCCAAAGGATCCGAAAATAATTTATGCGGTCCTACAAAAGTTTATTGTCCCAGATAACCCTCCCTTGTTAATCCATTTCTTTAACCCACATCGATGCGACCTGTCATTTGATCTTCAGTGGATGACAGCAGTTGTATTCTCGCCACGACCAACAGAGGCATCAGAGTTGCTTCCCATGCATACGTACTGGAACATTTTGAATCAGCGAGTCAGCAAAATATACAAAAGTGGCGCACGTCCTCAAGTACAAACGAGATGGTATGCAATTCTACACGTCTACGTGTTTCCTTTCAATCGAGACACGAGGAATCTCGGAAATATTTGGTGGACGGATTACACGCTCGCAATCCTAACTAGGTACCTATTGAACCAGTGGTTGGGGCTGCAGCTTTTCGTTGATTTTCTGAATCAGCTGGAATTTACAAATGCAATATGTGACGGATATAGTCGACCATATGACATGCATATTTTGTGCTAGCAAATATGCAGAATGTAGACGAGAAGAAAATTGTTTTTGGTCTGTCTCAAGAATTAACCCAGGGCATCGATCATGGAAACCAATTGAAGCAAATGTTTCCACACAAAATCCTCGTCACCATTCCTACGAGGAATTCAAATTACTTTGGCAAAGCAAATATGTATGCATTTTGTCAGTATTGTAACCACCGGATAAACTGGAAGCAAATTGGTTCAAAGACAATTAAACATATAATCACACGTGGTTACTCCAGTCTTGACAAAATATTGAATACAAAAGTTCACTTGTTGGAATACGATCATGCAGTAGGATCTGCAGCACATATGTATACACACGACACCAATTCACTTCACCTTGAAATATTTTGGGCAGCGGCTCCCAAAAATAATTCTCACCCGATTGAAATTGCCGGAGGCGAGATTCATTTGCTCTCCATACCAGCTATATATATATTAACTGGGCATCTAGCGTAATTACTGGCACGGTTTCTATTCAATTCATTACTTGTGACGGTGGCCACATTGAAAAGGGCATCTCTTTTCAGGGATACATTTCTGCATTCGACGTGCCAACCTGGTTTCTAGTGGCTGGTCTCTTCGCTCTAATGGTATTTGTGTATCATCAAGATCGGCCAAAAACAGAAAGGAAGTCAAGCATCTGGGGCCGCTTATCCAAATATTTGGAATCCACCTTATCGATCGTACGGATGTTCTTATTTCAAGGGTCGGAGCGGGAATGTAGTCGACTCAAACTTTGCGTACAGCTATGGACAGTATGCGTGTTCATAATTGGATACTTCTACCTCGGCGACAATATCGGAGACTTGACTGCACCCAAGAAGACGAAACTTTACAAAAAGTTCAATGAGATCTTGGATATGAACTACACGTTGATTTTGGGGTACTCAATAGTTTCTGAAGTGAATGCACAGTTCACATTAAAGAAACATAGAATACAGCAATTTGAGGAGGACCCCCAACCGATAAATCTGACTACAATTTTAGTTTTTGACTACCCATCCAACCCGTCAACAAATACTTTTATCGCTAATGGTACACAGGAGGATACTTTTCTCCGCAGAATTGCGCAATCAAAGTATGAGGTGAACATCCAGTTTGCAGCAGATTGGGTACATTCGGCAGTCATGAAGCACGAGTGTCGAAAAACTGCTTTGCTTGCGTGGTCTGATCAACTGAACGAGTGGGAGCATGAGTTCCGGCGGGAGATATTAAAAAAGAAGCATTCGACGAATTCAAAACCAATTTTCTCAAAGAGTGACCAGAATCTGTTATCATTTAACCGAGCAATCGCATTTGCTTCGTGGGGGGATCCTTGGATCTTGGGTAGGTTCAAGGCAATCTGGTCCTCTGGAATAAACAACTATTTAGATGGTTTGGAGAGAGGGCTTAAAAACTTTTGCTTGCAAGCCGAAGAAAGAATGCTGACAAGAGAGGATGAGAGTGCAGATTCCGAATCTAGCATAACCTTGAGCGCAAATACGATTGTGATATTTATAGTCGGGGCAATCGGGCTCTTATTGGCAGCAATTTTGTTTTTCATGGAAATATCTCAACGCATTTCATTCAGCTTTAAAACAGTTTCCGCAAGCGTCAATCAAATGGTATGCAATCGGTGTAAAACTCCGCCTTGGAGGCTTGGGTTTTTCCAGACGCGACAGAAAAATATAATTAAGGATCTGATTAAACAAAACGATTCATAATATTACTTATGAATACACACAAGATGTCAAATAATATATTGCACTACCAACACCAAAATTAGCTTAAAATGGTTAGTATTAATATTAGTTCAAATATTCATAGTCAAGTTAAACGGATGGAATGATATAATATGTAATGTCCCGTACGTAACCACTTGATATATGCATTTTTTCCTGATTCAATAAAATTATAATACAAATTGTAATGGGCTGCCAAGAGTGACGCATATTTTGGCATAAGAACAAATTTTAATTCAATTTCAAACGTCCGCCTCTGATATCTCCCGTATCGACATGGAATGTAATCCTTTCTTGATTGTTGAAATGCTTGTCAACTTTTTCCGTAAAGAAAACTACAAGGATTTCACCGACTTTCTCCGCAACAGCGGCTCCCAACTCGTCGAGTTGGACATTTGTGTTCCGTTCAATTGTGGCTCATTTCCCTGCCTTTTTCCAAGGTCACTGAAATTCCCCAACTTGAAGAAGCTAACCATCCATCTCACCAATTCCATTCTGCGCCTTGCGGAGTATGGTGAGCTCAATCTTGTTGACAGCATCAACACGACTCATCTGATTCAAACATTTGTGGAGAGCAGAAAAAAACTTGGTTGAGTTTGTTGTCCATGACAGGGATTTCAGCGCACTCCCATCCGGCTTTGAGCTCCTGTCACTACCTACAACCATACGACGATTGTATTTGGCCTGCTGGTTGAAGGACATACATCTTGAGCAACTTGCTGCAAGCAATCTTCCAAATCTGACCAACCTCAAGATTGTTTTGCCGCCTGGTAGTCGTGGAGAAGAAAACGTAAACAAAATGTTCAACCGATATCGAGGAACACTCAAGTCATTGGAAATGATTGGATCCGTTTATAACATGTCTATCCCATATCCGAAGCAAATACCATTTCCTCTCATGGAGAACTTGAAATTGCTTTGTGTCAGTTCCTTATGTTTCGACCTGCAACCTGAGCTGAATACTTTGGCGGCGCATGTTCCGAACGTCTCGAATGTGGTATTCCATCACTTTACTCTTGCGATGCTATTCAGACTGACTGAAAACTCGACATTTCTAAATGTCAAAACTTTGTACATTCGACTTGTGGACGAGCGCATTCTACACGACAGCCAAAGAAAGCACGTGGTCGACATCACCCAGGAAATTATGCAGAGGATTCATCTTTCCTTTCCGAATGTCGAAGGACTCACAATTTCACTTTCATCAAAGTGCAGCCATGGACTGGAATACGTGTTTAGGGAGATGCGGCGATTACGGAGCTTGGTAATCATGGTGACTGATGGGGATGATCGACAAGCATGTTGCCGGGAGTATTGGGACGCTGTGTTAATAGGGACTACAGTTGGAAAAGCTCCGCTCCGCTCAATCCTCAACCGATGGATGATATTTGGCGAAGAAAATTTTGACAGTCCTTCACTCAGAATATTAAATGGTAGGAAGTAAATAAATTAAATTAAAAACTACATAATATATATTTTTCAATCAGGCCTCTGGCCAGGTAGCTCGTGTATGGAATAAAGAGGGAAGGACTCTTGTTTACACCCCACCAAATTAGAGGCGTCAGAGAACCATCTCGAAATCCTCAGTGCTTGATTTCTATCTTTCTATTTATTTATTTACAACGCCTGCAAATTTACATTATTAAAATTTTTATCTGATCAAATTGATGTTACTATAAATTAGTTAAATTAGCATTAGTTGACATTAATTTGTAATAAATTATTTTCTATCTAAAGCATATGTAATGATAAGTACATTTTCTCAAAACAGTATCAAGTGTACTGAGAGATTAACTAGTAGCAGCAACATTAAAATGTCCTTCGAAAGATTGCTTTCAATCCTATGCACACAACGGCAATGAAACTTGTCACAATTACCAAATATGGTCGCAGCTGCTCAAGAACCCAGTGTGCTGTTCGCCTCATTTCCCTTTTCAATGGATATACAATGTATATAATTAAATCGTACACTTCAGACAAGACCTTGTGTCTTCTCTCCATTACGAATACGAGGATGGCTACCGCTATTCCAGCCGACCACAATGAAAATATGACAAGCACATTTCCACTCATACTTGGAGCAACTGGCTCGTTGTTGCGATTCGGGGTATACGTTTCAGCGCTTATTAAATCGGTCCACCAATTAGGAATGCCAGAAGCATGCATGCCGCCAACTCGTCTCATCAGAAATGGTGGAATATATCCCCTCAAGTTGACAAGATATGTTACGTTCGAATAAGTGTCGCGGCCAATGTCAAGAGTCAGGTTATTGTTTGACCTCGAAATGTTACGGGCAAAATTGGAGCACTGGTAATTTGGCACAATAAATGCTGACCTATTGCAGATGCTCAGTTGTCTCCTGGTCTCTCTTTCCTGCCATTTGTATAACATAGTGTTCCACGATTCCGCATAATCCAGGGCGACGTTATAGTCTTTTTGGAAACGTGGATCTTTAGAGCCCAAAACAACAATTCGTCTCAACTCCGCTAGATAATCCATCAGCTTTGGAATCAACTTGGTAATTTCTGAGATTTTATTGATTTTTGCGGAACTATTTACCATATTTTGATTGAGCATTCCTTTGCCAACATATGTAGCGGCAACAAGCATACTTCCAAACAAATTCTCAGAACATGAACGTAGGCAAGCTGAAGTATCACGTGGGCCTTGAGTTCCCTTTCGGATTTCCCAGTTGAGGGAATAGTGACTTGTTGACGTATACGGGTTCTCACAGAACGACAAGTATTCGTAGAAGCTGTTGGCGTTACTTTCATTCAATGCATATGTTTACCAGATCAGCATATCGGTCGGACCTAAAACGGATTCCTCAAATATTTTGCTTGCATTAGCGGCCCGCCAATTTGCAATGTTTCGCTGGCGGCTTTCATACGAATCGCGGAAATGATGCGGGACTACTACTACACTCTGCCTACTACGAAATCAGGCTCCTGCCGGATTAAATTTGACTTTTGCGGAATGGAACGCCCTTGGGCTAACACACATCTGATTGTAGGCTTGAACCGTGTACGGGTTCCGAATAGTTGTGCAGGGCTTTACAAAATTCCAGGTCGTTTTGCGACTTTCCATCGGAATGACAATCATTAAATGAGGCATTTCAGATGCTAGATTTGGATGCGGTCCCGAGCTTTGCCGGAAGATGTCAACGAATAGTGAATCGAATCCCTCGTAAAACATTTTTGTCATTTCGACAAACACCTCCAAACTAATGTGGCAAGTCCATGGACGCGTAACGGCAGTGAAGTTGTTGGGATCTAATCTAATGAAACATTCCGCCGAGTGCGCTTCTTTGTCCAACCACGACGATGTGTACAGTGTACTTGAACAAGCTGCCATTTGTTTTAACGTGTCGGTATTTGCGACACGTGGCCATTGGCATTCTGATTCGAATAATCCAGGCATATTTCGGTTCCATTAGGTCAACTTGGCGATAATTATTTAATTCGAGGATGCAATTTTCCTCAAGGAATGGACTCAGGAGATGGTTTAGATTTTGTATTGCCAAAAGATTCGTCGAGGTATCCATGATGACACTTTTTAATATATCCCAAGTCCAATCGACAGCATTTGCTCTACGGAATATGGTGAATAGAGCAAGATTGAAGGCAATCATATTTTTTGGTTGCAGTTCCATAATTTTAAGTCAATGTAGTGTAGAAAACAAAACATCCTCTTTATTCAAAACGTTCGTCTTGAACGGTTTTCTTTATTATGTCAAGCTTAATACAGTTCAGTTGTGATCAACCAAGTTCCAGGTCGAAAAATTATATTTCACCGTGCTGCTATAAATTGTGACAAAATTTGAAGATTTTTAACTGACAATACGTTAAGTAGTACAAACAAATATATTCAAGTTCCAAATGCACAGGGAATATAGTAATGACCAATAAAATATTTGATATAGTTTGAACATTCTGTCGGAGAACTAATAAATTATTTTGTAGCTACTAAAAAATGTATACGCTAAAAACTCGATGAATTCAAACATCCATCCAACTTGGTCATGTACAATTTTCATGTAAAAGTGGTACAAAAATGTTAGCTTTATATCATTGTAAATGACAGCAGGGTTGTACTTTTTCTTTGTTTCGCATGGCAGCGTATCTGCTACCTAAAGGAATCATTGTCAGTATAGCCAAATATTAAGTGTCTTATTAAACACTTATATAAAGGCACTTTACCGTTGTTCCTAGTATCACATACTATTCCATGCACGCCTATGATTATACAACAAAAAGTATTACTACTTAATGTTATAAGTGTTGGAATTTCATGCATACGATAACATGTTATACCAACATAATTTTTCTGCCTGAAGTAAAAAATCGATTGATTTAGAAGTTGAGCAACCAAGAAATAAAATATACAGTCTGTAAAATTATGCTTTAAAATTCGACCGTATTCAACATGTTTAGATGCGATTAACAAAGACAATAAGAAATTGTGAATACAGTTTATCAGTAAATTAGTTTGACTTATGCAGGATAATTCTGTTATAAAACTGCTTGATACAATTGACAATTCAATCCATTATCGCATAGAATTGCGGAAGTGTAACTATTATTTCAAAACCAGTTCACTATTGAGTTCGTACCAAATTATGATATATTTGACGCATAGTCAGACAAGTTAGTAGCGATGGCTTGGACGAGTCAGGTTCAAAAGATCAAAATGGTGATAACATCGGATCATGTTTTGGTCGTGTTACAAACGAAGAAACGAACGAAACGAAGGTCGTGTTTCGTGATAACAAATCTGTTTTACAAATGCACTATGTTCTTATCAGGACCTCCAGTGATAATATCCGTTACAATGTGGATAACAGATAAGTAGCTTGTTTGCTTCATCCTATAAATAAAGCACATATTCATATCTACGCACATCACAGCACATTCCGCATCAACAGAACTCGTCCACGTATTACGCATTACAGTATCAATTTGACCGAAGCCCTGTCTCCGATAACATGTCAGAAATATTTTGACGAGATCGACATGGCATGCAATGGGCCTAGTCAATTCGGAATGATTTACAGATAAACCGCATTAACGAATAGTTCTGAGAAATTCATCTTTCAAGGTCATCACCATTTCAAGGTTCCATGGGCTTATAACTAAACACTTTTCTGTGAAGCGTTTTTATGGTTGGTTTGGATAAGCTGATCCTGTTTCAAAACTGCAAACTATATTGTTGTAGATGACACAAAGCCAGTAGCACGTAAATTATATAGCCTGCTGACAACTTCTTCGATATGGAAGAGCAGAACTCCGTACATGGGTGCACAAGTATTTCGTACGTTTCACATGAAACGATAATCAAATTTTCATCTCACGAGATCAAGAATTGTGCCAAGCGGATTCAGGGTGCGTTCCTGCATGTGTGCACTGAATTACTTCAAATATTACTGGGACGATTACTTCCATAATTAATGAGAGCGATATATGATGTTGCATAGTCCTAAGTTCGTGACCAGCTACTTTTTCTTATAACTTTCAATTTAAAAACAACGTTGCGCATAATGGGCAATGTTTTGCACAAAAGAGTCAACATATGCAGTATCCATTCTCAATGGAATCACCTTTTAATTTTGCAACAATTGGGCCGGGTTACAATGTAATAGTGGTCGTCAAGGGTCGAGTTTTCCACATCTCATGCCGTCCATATATATCAATATTACAATAAATGCAATTTAAATATATCATGTACGATCCAGCATTGATTTGCTGATATATGCATGGTATATACCTATATGGTTTGGAATGGCATGGTATGCCTAAAATTATCACTTCCAAAATATGCAGTTCAATTTCAAAGGGCAAAATACAAGTACATAGTTTAGTTTTTTTCAAGACCTTGAAAATATTAACTTCAAACGGAGCATGTTTTAAGGGTAACAAGTCGCGCACATCGATTTGATGAATAATGGACTTTTGAACTAATTTGTCAATGCAGTTGTTGAATATGATGCAAATGAGTGACAGCTGATGATTTAATAGATTTTAGAAAATGGGTATGTCAAATTAATGTGGAAAGAATTCACAAGCTACCGGATAATGTTATTAGCGAATCGATTTCAGAATTGGCTCAACGGCAGTAGTACCGAAAATTCCACTAGCACCTGAAGACCCGCTTCCGCCTGAGGACCCGCCTCCGCCAGAGGACCCGCTTCCACTTGAAGCCCCGCTGCTACCTGAACTCCCACTAGGACTTGGAGTCACTTTGGGAAGATCAACACATATTGTGGCTGTAACTACAATACTATCCTCTCTAACTACCTCTGATTCAGTACAAATCTGAGATGGTGTAGACGGCTCGGCCACCGGAGGAGTCCCCTGAGGAAGTGCTTCTCGACGCACACGGGTAACTACCACCACCCTGCGGTCATTGAGAAGTAAATCAGCCATATTTCCAACAATCCAACGACCCATCATTAGCCAAGCAGGCATTTCCTTAAACAAAAAACCATCTGATTACACAATGCATATTACTGATTACAGTTGAAATAATGACAATCTTTCGGATTACCTGTTCCTCCAAATCTTGCTCCGTTAGTAAAGATGAATCTAAATTAAATTGGACATTTACGGTTATTAATTATATTTGGTTAATTGGATGTTTCAGAGTACGCATTCCTAACGTTATACCCAGAGGTAACTCCTTTGTGAGTATTTCCACCCAGTCGGCTTCATTATGTTCCACGTTATTGTCCTCCAAAGACGGCTGTGTTCATACCAAAAATAAACAGGTATAAACATTTTAATTACAATTTTAGTAACAAATCAAAAGTGCTGATGGAAACCTCTAGATCGACCAATACTCCCAAATCTTCTGATTCTCCAAGTGCGCCGTATTCCTGATCCGAGTGGAGAATTATTGCAAACACAATACTGCCAAAAATAAATAATACTACAGAAATGGTTTTCATGGCAATTGTTGCCTCGGATTTAGATTATTTTGCTCTGCAGCCCTCACTGCGAATAAATAGGAAGAATGAAAATGAAATTGGTTAATTGATATAAGTGGAGTTTCACTTGGTGTGTTGACTGTTATTCAAATTTCTTTCTAAATGTTGCTTTTTCCTTAGTTCTTTATTAGCTATGTGGATGCTGCATTTATTAGTTGCAATAAATTTTACCACACAATTCCCAATAGCCCGTGTCGGAGTAAAATCCAAATCCATCACCGCGCGTGTATGCAGTTGCATGTATCATAGGTATGGCGCTTAAAGTGATGCATTTACCATTTTATAGCAAATCGTAATTTTATAGCATTTAAAGTACAGGAAAACGCCAACTTTTTAAATCTTGCACTCGTTTCATCATCATTAATCAACTCAATTTTTTAAGCACGGGATATTAAGTACATCACATAAAACAAGGAATACATTATGAAATGTTCTCGTTGAAATAATAAATGCACTGAGTGTAGTGCAATGAACTCCATTTAATCACTCGACATTTTTGAAGATGATGATGTGTTCCCTTTTTATCACACATATTATAATATGCAATATCGTATTGAATTTGACCTGGATTGGTATTCTTTTTAAGCAGCATCGGAACCAAACAGTTGTACAACATGCAGAACGCTCTGTGATTATCACCATGGTATTACCGGCTAATATTCATTCAGCGCATTTTGAGATATTCATTATGTAACAATATTAAACCAGCTTAATATTTTTGTAGAGAGTGGCTTCTATATTAAGATATATGTCGCGTCTGTAAGAATCTATTATCAATTACTATTGTGTGTGCTCTCGCCAATTTATAAAGTGGTGCTGTTTGCAGATACATTTGATTTCTTGCTAATATTTGTCATTGTGTTGAAGAGGAAGCAATGGCAGAGCATATGATTGTACAGCGAAGGCATGAACGTCTAATGGTGAGTTATGCTAGTGATCTCTGTAGCACGGCAGGGCTGAGTAAGCAATACGAAGGGAAAAACCTTGCAGAGATCATGGTACAAAAGTAATCTGGCCAAGTTCCAATATGGAATATTCACTGCCATTTGCATGTACGAAACGATGCAGAGTGTCTGGAGGACACCGAATGCGTTCCAAGAAAACTCGTTTTCTTCACGGGTCAAGGTCACCACACTTTTTCAAAGTTAACGGGGTCATGGTTTGTGACACAAATGTAAATATTCATTCCGCGGAAAAGTAGTAGCAATAGACAAGTTTCTCATGCATCGAATTCTAATTATGTTCTTACGTTTGTTATCCTCTCTCAGAGAAGAAAAAGGAAGGATTACTTAACCGAATGGCCAGGATTACCTGCTCTGGAGAGCTGTTTCTTTAACTTAGCCTGGAGACGACGAGTTTCAGGCACTCCCTTAAGTGTCTTGTTCTTTACTACAAAAAAACTCGTCGATACAAATAATATGTTTGCACCCGCGTCAACTATCCTATTATTATTTTGCGATTTACATTATCTCATACTTCACTGTCATTTAATTAATAACCGTGTAATGTAAATAAATAAATTTTAAACGTCATTAATTGGTGCGAAGCATGGTTTAATGACGGTGCGGTGTTTAAGCTCTCTCCTCCAAGCCCAATCAGATTTCGGAAACACTGCATTGAATTTGGATAAGAGAATGGTTGACTGCTTGTTTGGGTGAATAACGTTTAACTTTCCAGAGTTACTCATTGATGTGTTTACCATTTCACAACTATAAGCGTAAACTGACAAACCGTTTCAGTAAATAAAAACTCCATTTATCAGATTTCGGAATTAGTTGGAAAGGTTCTTAGATAAAGTTAATTTCGCCAGACTTCCAGACGAAGCGGCTCAGATGAGACGCGTTACCTTGCATCTTCAGATCAGAGAAGTTGCCTGTGAGACACCATTTATTAAACCGAGACTCCCCGTGAACAACTTTTATTTTGACTTTTATAAGGTACCGTCTGTGTGCGTTGAAACTTACTCTCGACTTGACAAACCAAGAATACATGTAATAGAAATCGATCTACAGCGGATATAAATTTATGAAGTCGACGTCAGACTGACTGACTAACTGGAGGTCTTCATGATGAACAACCAGAGGATAACCGAAAACCAATAACTTGGCAATCAATAAAATGATTCTGCATTTTTTAAAAGTAACTTTGAATGCTGTATATGTAGCTGTATATGTATATGATTCAGATCTCTTATCGTTTACATCATGGTCAAGACCGCATAACTGTTAGAATTTGTTATTAAATAACAAACCGCTTTAATTATCTGCTTAAGTATTGCATATGTATAGTCCGTTTTTCCGTTGTCGTCGCAAATCGTGCCCTCCCAGAAGACCCTCGTACTTGAGTTTAATTGCGGTTAACTTGTTGACTCTCCGAACTGTTTAGGTGGCATATTATTTGTCGAAACAGCCTCTGGAGACTTTTGTCTGGTTTTTGCGACATTCCGCAACGTCTCATCACATTTTACGTTTAAATTTGAAAATGCGAATCCGCTAATTTCCTTTCAGCTGGAGAAATTAAAACAAACGCATAGAGGACACAAAGTGGTTGAACTTTCGAAATTATTATTCCCTTCATTCATGTTGCATTGAATGTCATGTTACATATTTTAACAAGTTTTGGGGTAAGATCCAATGCAAGACGATTGGCTTCAGCGTCGAAGCCTGCCACGCGTCATCTGGAAGCTCTGGTGTGCTTGTGCGCGAAAAATAATACATATTTCAATTATAATATGACTCTACTCCATATAGCTTTAAAAATAATATACAGTACTTATGAACTTAATATTGAGCAGGTAACTTTCCACTGGCCTTATTTTTATCTTTTTTAGCGAACGACGTTCCCTATTTGGTGCCGATTTTTCCCTGTCCCATCCCTCTTTTTATCTGCAACTGCACATTGCTGGTACCCAGTCGGAGATCGTCCGCGTCGGCACTCGAAACGCCACCCTGTACACGTTCGACAGGCTGTTCACTAGTTTCTGATTATATATTTTCGCTGCTGGCCACCTCTTTTGCACTTCAGCGACGATCAGTGACGACACTTGTAAATGTGTTTTTATAAAGGAATTAAAGTAATTAAATTATAGTCCATCCTGACAATCAACTCTTATGATATTACTATGCTGTTGGCGTAAGTGACGAGTGCACGACAAAACAAATTTCAAATTCCCTCTATAGCAGACTGGCATGGAGTGGTAGTCGCTAGATGCCCCCCAAAGCACTCACGCAGGTAAAGCAACAAATCCATTGCGTGTCATCGCATCACCCCCACCGCCGCCGCCAATCCTTCCGCCCCGCAAATGGGATGAAAATTAACATTGATTTACCTATTGACCTATTGACGAATATAGTAGAGTGGTACCGGCGAACTAAACCGAAAATTTGTATTACGTACATTATTCGTTTAAATGAACCATCGATCATCGACAGTGAAACGTGAAGTGTGATAAAGGAAACAAGGTTGATGATGAGCATACTTCCTACTTTGCCCCCCACCAAAGAAAAACGGACAACGGAAAACTTTTGAAGAAAGTAATGAAGAATATCAATATCCATTTTGATATTAGGTGAACGCATGGTGAATTCACTAAACTCTGAAATTCAATATCAATTCGAGGTAAATACTATATTAAATTTTTCGTTAGTTTCCTTCTCAGTACTCCAGACAGCTTCCTCTATTTCCACCAACAAGTAAACAACGTTTGGTGTTAAAAGTGGCAATGTTATTTGTCGCTACTTGGGTGTGCACAAATTGTGCTGATACCGCCGAAAACTATAGATCTAAAGTGTAACCCGTTTTGTTAATAATTAGTGGCACACAGTAACATTAGCACCATAATGGCAATTAAAATCTGCATATTTCTACATCCAAAGTGAAGAACCTACATGAAGAACTAAATATTTATGCTGCTCAATGTCTGACTTATCGTTTCATTTACACCATACCATGATAAAAATTGCATACTAAATGAAAACCATTCATTGACGATGGTTCAAATCCAAAAAACCTGCGCACACCTAACTACTAATAGCATTGCTGGAAAAATACCTCACCAACCGAGATTTATGAAGGACGTACTCTGAATTCCCAGCGGTCATTTGTCAACACTGTATTATTGCATAAACCTTTTGGTTGTTACATGATTTTTAAGGGTACTTCAAAGACCTTGTTTAAATACGTCAATCCTTTAGCCGATAAATTATGCATTCAAAAGTAAGTTAGCTAATCAATCAATGTGAATTGACTTAATGTTGTCACAAATATTTTGTATACATTACTGCATGCAATTGAAAATTCTCAAACAACTAAAATTGTAAGTACCGTACGGTAAGCTTTTAGTCAAATTATATTTGTTTGTTTCTGTAAACACAACCTTCTCTATTTCAACAGCATAATAGCCAAATTGAATGTGTTCAATATTTTTTCTATGCATCAACATATTTTACGTAAACAATATTATTCAAGCTGCGTCTCATATTTCTATCCTATTTTCAGATTCATAGTATAAAACAAATATAACTTACATCTAATAAACCATCAAAGATAGGGTTTATGCCGGGGAGTGCAATCTGGTGAAGTTTTATATTCCGAGTAGTTGCTTAAACAGTTTTTGTAATAACGATAATGTTAACTCGTTTGCTGACCACGTTTATGCTATTGGACTACACTCATTTAGAAAGTACGTCAAGTCGGGGCAATTGAATTTTAATGGAATAAACAATCAATTATCAATATATCAGACGATCTTGAGTCAGGTAAATTTAATAAGTTTGTCTGTTATGTGTCAAGCTCACAAGTTGTGAGTCATGAGATGTCTCCAGTAGCGTATCGCTAGCTTATCATACAACGCAAAAATACTTTCACCAACATAGATGCGTTTATATATCGTTTTATCTGCACGAGCTCATGTCATGATATTTTTAAACTCATACATAGGCGGATATATTATCATTAAAATGAACGAATCTGGAAAACATAATACACGTGTGCATACTCTTTCATGGCATGCGCACGGTCCTTGAAATTGTCTAATGAGTTTATTTCGTTCTATCCTGATTGAAATCCTAATAACTAACATCAACTCATTGCGTTTTCCAGCTGGAAACTGGTACATATTTAATGCCATGATACATTGACCCATGCTCTGGCCGTGATTTGATGTCAGATTTATGCGGAGCAGCTCAACATGATGTAAACTGTTGATGATAAAACCCACGAGGTTAAAACATGAACAAATGGTTCTGCTAATTTATTTGTCAAGGTCATAGACAGTTCATGGTTCAATTCAATTACATTACGAAACCTTCCTAGGAGATGCTCAGAAGTTTTTTGCAATGAAGACAGCGTTATTGTTGTCCATTGGAAAATGTAAGTGCATACAGAGAACATGCCGCTTTCATTACATTCCTAGCATGTAAAAGAAGAAAGCTTGGACATTTAACTAAACATTGTGCCGTACGTTCCACTCCGCGTAGCATCCAAAGCAAAGCTTAAATTTCGTCCCACAAACACATGAAATGTTTGTCTACATCAGTGTCTTGTTTTTTGTACATATCTACAACATCACTAATCCCATTATTAGTGACATTTGCAGTCGAAAACAATTTTCAATATCGCCGGTGTGTGCTGCAATACATAGTGAAGGCCTTCTAGCGATATGTTATAGAATTCACGGATTTTTAAATCGGCCCAGCATCGTTGAGAAACGAAGGAGGTGCGGTACCCATCATTACAACCAATCTGAAACCTGCCGTGAACTTTCTGAATCTTGGTCCGACCCGGACCATATTTTGGAGGAGATACATGCCAATGAAACTTCATAAATGCACCAAGTGCGCTACAAATCTGTTTGCGGTACAAAAGTTGTGACTGACATTCGCGGTGATGCGGGTTCTTGTAATCGGACAGATTTCCCAAATAATGCTGACTGGAATCAACGACTGGCTAGCCTTGACGGCAGGGCGAATGACACGAAAGGGCTCATTCTGCCAAGTCAACTGTGTGGACCGTTAGCATGGTATAATATCGTGCCTCAATCTAACACAGATGCGTATGAACGTTTAACGGCATTGGGAGAATTGTGGTACGCAAATTATTTCCGAAGTTGGGTGCAACATGAATGTGGGGCCGTAGGTGTGAACGTTTATTTGGATTACGAAAACGAGGAGTCTAAAAGGCCTAAAGGATTCAGGATATGTTCCAGCATGGGAGCCGCAAATTACTTTACCTATTATTGGGATGATTATTTCTATAACATTTGAGCGCAATATCAAATACTATTGTAGTCCAACATTTGTAGCGAAAAAAAAATTTCTCATAATTTTCGATTTTAATTTGTAATATAATGCTCAATATTAAAAATGGAGCAGGTTTGATAGGAACACATAAACACTCAATTTTTTATACTATATAAGCATTGTCCACGGAAGAGTCTCCCGAGGAAGTACATTCTCCAAGCACGGCTTACCATGTTCTAATAAATTTATGTTATAATATTAATTATTCAGCTAATAATCGAACTGCATTCTGCATATATTCATTTACAGCTACATTAAAGCTAAGATATTAGTCTCAAATTTAAAATTCTAGATTTCAATATTTATCTCCACCATGAAACGCTAAACATATTTATGAATTCAAGCTACCCTAACGAAGTACAGAGCAGTAATATTGTATAGTGTTTTAGTGAATACAATTTTCAAGTAAATATTCTATTTATGACGACCTTAATATTTAATATTTCCATAACGTAGTCATAAGACCTATGAAATGGAGGAATGTATAAAGTGCTTACACGCTGAAACAGTCAAGTTAATTTTTAGCAATTCCATTACATTGATACCACACAAAGTCGTATTTACCATTTGATCACACTTCATTTGAAATCCAAGGCAAGAATGACATCAAAAATTCGATCGACGATTAACGAAAAGTAATCGGCCAAAAACTTCCCATCCAAAATCCAGTGCGGTCCATACCTCATCATCAGTGGACTAATAGCCCTAACACGCAAAAGGAGCAGTTTGTTCAGAATCGAGTTTCTTCTGGCGTTAGCCACCTCCGTCCGATGCCGATGCAAGCGAACAACTTGCGTGCTCATTTCCGTTTCAGAGCAAACCAATGGGATAATGGTGACATGAAAAGTGAACAAGAGAACTATCATACCAACAAAGAAAAGGTACACGGGACGCGTGTTGGCATTAATCACGCATTTGACTATAACCCAGCAGCTTATAACTAAACTCCAGAAAGTTATCAACATTCCTAGATATATGACACGATTTAGAAAATTGTCCAATCGTTTGAATAACAAAATGATGTACGTGTAGTATACACAAAAGTCTAGTGACTCGGCTTCCCTTTTCTGAAGAATTTGAAACAACTCCTGAGACCTAGAAACAAAGAGCAAAATTACAAATAAGCAAGCCAGGCCCGATCGGCTCAACTCTGCGCCCGTGCAATAAACAACAACAAATCTCGTAGTTTTTGCAAACAAATCGAGCCCATGGCTTCGGTGCTCCGGTTCAGGAAGTATCCACTCAAAAACCCGATACAAGCTGTCAAAGTTGGAGTGTAAAGACGATACCGCTAATATAGCACCCAACGCTAATCCCGCTTGGATGATGACAACGATGAGAGCGCTTAGGACATCCATTTTCTTCCGTAGTCTCGACATGCTACGATTCGTGTTGTATTCTGTAAGTTTAGTGGTCATTTATTTATACGCACAAGATAACAACGTAGTTTGGTTAAAAAATATGTCCGCAATTTTAAACTTACGTTCGTCCAATTCGTCCGCCAGTTCTATTAGCTCGTTCAGTGCCGACAGGAAATCACTCGGTGCCTGTATGATGGGATATACAATCAGTCCAATCGCACAGTATAGTGCCCATGTTGGGAGATGAATTGCCTGGTTTAGTAGGTTGAAGCCCTCACGCGGGTGGAAGTAACCATCAGATATGGTTATGTAGAGGCAGAGCCAACTGTACATCCAAGTAAAGCATACAATGAAGACGTATTGGATGCACTTTACTTTCGGCTTGATCAGTTGGAATTTGGAATGGGCGTAGTCCACTTTTACTGGAAATGGCCAGATGTAAAAATACAGCGCTGATATGAGGCGCACTGCATATACCTCGAACTTCCGAAGGACCATTTTATCAAATTCCGTGCAGCTGGATAAGATTTTGTCGAATATATTGAGAATAGTGCCGGATGAAATTTACAATATGTGTTGAGTGATTCTGTAAGTAACTTTAAAGCGACAGAGACAACGTTACTTCTCAAGTGCAGATATACGGTCCGAATGAGCATTATAATGTCGATCAGGTTTTAACACAAGCTTTTGGAACTGGAAGGCAAACCTTGACAAATATTTTTTTTTCTTTCCAAAAAATTGGTTACATGATGTCGTATAATTTTTATTAACTACACTTGGACTTATATATTTTCACATCAGTCAGTTTTTTGAATGCCTATGTAAATTAAACATACCATTTGTTAATGCGAATTTGAGAAGTTTCCAATTTTATGGCGGCGATGACAACTATGACAAAAAAATATTCTGAGAAAGTTATTGAAAGCTTACCCTGAAATGGGTTAAAAAACTCAGTTTTAACGTAAAACTCTAACTCTACTTAAGAAATAGCGATATGTGCTTAGTTTTTTTAAGTGGTTAGCAAAAATTCAAAATACGTTAATTTTTTAAGAGTCACTTTGTTCATGATATTCATATTTTTAATAAGTATGTGCGTGGGTTTATCTGATATAAGTAATATCATGTTCTAGCATGATCCATAGAGCCAGCAAATGGTTTCTTAGAAAATAATAATTTCATGCGAAATAGTTTTTTTAAGTAGAATTTTCCCTTCTGCTTAACATATTCAGAAAATATTTATTACACGAGTACATTTAAAAGGTTTTTAAAAATTCCGTTTTTCTAATATAACGCAAACCTAACGTTTTCATATTATTCGCAAATCATGATTGATTTCTTTACCACGCTGAGCAAGTATTCGTAACATATTTTTATTGGAAGTATTATTTTACAAAGGTACGCAGTTCTATCTGACAAATGAAAAAACAGGGGAATTCCATTTTAATTGTAGATTGCGAGCCTCCTTGGAAAAATATTTTATTAACTACCGGAAGCATGAAATGCTTATATAGGTAGTTATTGCGATTGATCTGTTTGTCTGTCTGTGTGTCTGTGTGTCTGTGTGTCCGTAAGTCTGTAAACACTATAACTTTTGTTAACATTGACCGATTTGGTTCAAACTTGGCATAGTGGTACCCCAGGTCATGAGAAAATTCGGTATTGATTTTGGGCCTCCGGGGGTCAACCCCACGGGTATGGTGGGGGATGAGGTCACAATGCATCCTTATGGCAAAAAAATGTTATATGCTTATCTGATAGAGAATTTTATGCTGATCATTTTTTCTCACGGCACTATTGGTCAATTCGGCCAACTTTGACCATTGACCCTAGGGTCAACAAAGGGTCAAAATATATTATTTTAGAAATTGATAGAAAAATTCAAGATTAGTGTTTGGAAAGTTGAACTAAATGTCACATTTCTCAATTTCACATAAATCGCGCTTCCGGTAGTTTTTTATTTCGGGTTTACACCCGTCCTAGTTAAATCTGAGTTCTAATGTATTGCGAAATTAGGCATGCCTGCGGTACAGGATATCAAGGCTGGAAAATTAAAATAAAATACATGTCGTTTCCTCCTTGTGTGTATGTATACTGGGACGGAATGTTATAGCTAACTATCCAATCCTCCATACTAGTAAGGTTTGAAAAGTTTGAATGCTCTAAATTATTTAGAACTCTACCCGGAAAAAAGCATGTTTCTCAAACATTAAGTATTCCATATTCCGTGGAAACTAAGGATTTAATGTAAGAAAAAAAGAATCCTAAGAAAATAGTTTCTGATAAAATGGATACTGCGCTCCATGTAATTTATTTCGTGATGACAACGGTAGATCCGATAATGGACAGTAACAAAAATTAATTGGCTACAAGCAAAACACAATATACTAGCCCATTCATTCATTTAATTAAATATAACCGCATCAACGTATGAGTGGCGACAAGACGGGATATTTTACAGCTCGCGCAAATTGTGCAATTCGGCAGACTAACATGATATAATTGTATATATGTATGACTTTTGAATCCAGTTTTTGATGTGATTATATGTCAAATGAATGCTGACAAAATGATCATGATATACATGGGTTGTCTACCATAAAGTGGAAATGATAGCAAACCCTGGACCAAGCCGTTTTGAGAAGTTCAGTCATCAAGGTCATCTATTGTATGGATCAAAGGCTTTACGTCTGGTCACTTTTTCAGGATGGTTTATCTAGTTGATACGAGTAGCCGACAGACCCGGGTCCCATAAAGTAGTTGTAGTAAAAGGCAACCAACTCATACGTAATTAAACCTGCAATTAATTAACGCTCACCTCATCAACATAATCATAAAAACAGCATAACACTTTAGAGTGAATATATAAGTTTCATTTTCTACACATCTCATCGCAAAATTCTGAGACTATGGAGGCATATAATAATACGCAACAAACAACAAGATTACTAGACACATCATCCTATGACACCAATCTAGAGATTCAACATAAACGGCCCATAGTGTCGCTGCACCAGTTTAACATGAATCAGTACAATATCCGCCGCAGTAACAGGAACCGGAGCAGTTTGATCCGCTGCCGTCATACCATTCCATACATGTAGCATGAAATTAGTACTGTAGTTGTACAGCCGTAGGTTTTTTATTCTCGCAATTTCAAAAAGATCAAGATACAATGCTTGTATGCAACCATGCTCTTAAAATAAATCAATGGAACAATGCAATCAGTTTAATCAGTATTCTGAAATAAGATTGCAGTTTGTATTGACCGAGAGCAGTTTTATGATTAACACAATTATCATATTTTAATATTCAATTCAGTGTGTTTTGAATACCCTGCTTGACAGAAGTGCTTTTACAAAGAATTTCTTTATTTTTCAATATATATATTAGCTTGTTAAAAACTATGAAGCAATATTAACTTCAGCCAAATATATCAAAGATTCTGGCAGGGTTCCAGAAGCGGCCCCTGCCTTGAATCCTGCTCCTTCCTCTTGGAGTGCCAACTCCGTGTCCCCAATCGTTCCCAGCGTTTATCCACGGGCGACTTGGATCCAATCTTCTTGGTGTTCCCCATCCTTCTCCCCACCGGTTTCCTGCATTTAGCCATGGGCGACTAGGGTCAATCCTTCGTCCGGTTACCCATCCTTCTCCCCACCGGTTTCCTGCTGTTAACCATGGGCGACTGGGGTCAATCCGTCGTGGCGTACCCCATCCGCCCCAGCCGTGTCCCCATCCCTGTCCCCAGTTGTTTTCCGGCCTGAGCCACGGACGGGTGGGGTCGATCCTGCGTGGTGTGCCCCATCCCTCTCCCCAGCGGTTTCCAGCGGTTAGCCACGGGCGGCTAGGATCGATCCTGCGTGGTGTGCCCCAGCCCTGTCCCCAGTTGTCCTCTGGTCGCAGCCAAGGTTGGCTTGGGTCCAAACGGGGCATTCCGTAGCCTAAATGTAATTACAAATATAGTATTATTCAACTTGTTTATAATTTGTGCTAAAAGCAATTTGTATATTATAAACCTGTATGCACTCCGATCAGACAAATGAAGATTGTGATTAGATTGATACGGTCCATTTCGTCTACTTCAAATGATAGGCTTCGCTTCACATCCACAGGTTCCACAGGAGTACTATCAGCAACTGATCAATTGTACCAATGGAATGGTATGTATAATTTTCGTCAAGCTATAATTATGGCCAACGCATACGTGACCACGAACGTTCACGCCCATCTTAATGAAGCATCTTAATGTCGCTTTGTTTAAAGACCAGACAAGTTAATTGGTATAGTTTTGTTGTAATAAAGTTTAATGGTATTATATAAGAAGTTAATTATATTCTATGACTATCATACCATGTTATGATCACCACAACTGATTTGTGAGGGCGGTGTTAATGGCAATCACCAGTAATAACTACGTAGATCGCAAGACATTTACATCAAATATGTCAAGTATGCATTCATAGCTGTGGAGATATTGTTGTCTTTTGATACTACTCCTGTCAATGCATGGTGGAATGCAGGTGTGGTTGCGAAGACGCCGGAAATGTCTTCTGAATCCTCACCATTTCAGTAACAATGGAGAATGGCCGGATGGAACGAATGACGATAATTCAATTATGGCAATAAGGTGATGTTTTTGTTTGCTGTTCAACAACATGTGCTAGTAATACGTAGTTAGCCGGGAAACGCCCGATCCAATTAAATCAAACAGTTGTGTAATCAACCCGGATGTCAACCTTAATTTTAGCACAATTGTTCAGATAATTTTCCAAGAGAAGCTCCGTGTCGACTCTACCTCCAGCATCCTTTTTTATCAATTTGTGGACCATTATGTAAACTTCAATATATAAAATGTAATGTTTTATTACGGAGGCCGTTCTACTCTTGCCATCTTTGCTGGCAGCAAAATATTAAAACTTAAAAATGTCATAAGTATTTTGTTCAAGCAACATGTCGAGTAGATATGTAATTCGTTTGCTTCAGTATTGTAATAATGCACTTATGCAGGATAAAAGATTGACACTAAAATCTTCTCCAGTTAAATGGTTTTGTCTCTCTGTGGCGATATTATTTGAGCATTTATAACCTAGGACAAATTTTACAGGATAACATGGATGTAGCTAAATATAAACGGCGATTGAGAATGGAAATTGTTCCTTTTATGGAGACGGTCGTATTCAATTTAGTAACAACTTTCTAAAAATTGTAACCGAATTAAAATGCAGTACTGCTACGTTGCTCAGACGAAGCCGAAATGTCAATAAATTCAAATTCAAGTTGAATAAGGAAGTATTATTTACCAAGTACGTATCAGATATAAAGTTTAGTTGAGCGGTGGAGCGAGACACTTGAATTTTTTGCGGATGCAGGTTGGGAAATGGGATGCCCTACTTGAGGCATTTCAACTGCAGCTGGCGCACGAATGGGAAATGATTTTACTCACGGGCCCCAAATGGACCGTGAAGGAATAAAAAACCAGACCGTGACCGCACGTGGCTGGCATTTCAGAATGCATCCATACTACTCACATGAAAGTGGCTTAATATTGCTGTTTTGTTTGCGCTTCACTAGATTCACATAAATGTCACACGAATTCTACATGAGTGACTGTTCAAAGATGCGTCTGACAAGGAATAAAAATGTGCCAATTTTTCAGAAATGTCAACAAATAACATTTTCGACTCTATCGGAAATCAAATTTTATTTTAGCATTTAATGTAGCAATAATCTTAGATACTATTTTAAGTTCACTTCCAAATTAAAAACTAATAGGTGGCCAAATTAAAAAAAATTAAATATGCCAAATTAACCACAAAAATCCGCAGGAGGATACTTTTTTTGGCCTTAACAAGACAGTAATTAGCGAGTTGTTTCAACGAATTGCACAAAGCCGCTAGGACTTCGACCCCCAGTTCTACTTGGACGTGGCATTGGATTCCCACTTGGTGGCGGATTGCCACTAGATTGAGCAGCGCAAATCGTGGCTGTTACTGTTATTCTATCAGTTCCCACCACCAGTGATGAAGAACAAATCTGAGATGGTGTTGGTATCACGGGCCCAGGAGCAGTCCCCTGAGGAAGTGCTTCTCGGCGTATGCGGGTAACTACCACCACATTTTGATCGTTGAGAAGTAAATCAGCCATGTTTCCAAGAAGCCAACGACCCATCATAAGCCAGCCGGGCATTTCCTGAAATGATAATGTCACTTGATTACACATTGCATATTACTGATTAGAGTTGAAATCTTTACAATACTTCTAATTACATGTTCGTCAAAATCTTGCATTGTTAACAAGGATGAATCTAAATTAAAATGGAAATTTAAATTTAAATTAATAATTGTGTTTGGTTGATGGGAACGATTTGAAAGTACGCATTGCTCTATCGATCTACCCAGAGGCAACTCTTTTGTGAGTATTTCTACCAAGACGGCTTCATTATGATCCACGTCATTGTCGTCCTCTAAAGACGGCTGTAATCGTCAAAAAAGTAAACTGGTATAAATATTTTAATTTCCATTTTGGGAACAATTTAATAGTGTTGATGGAAACCTCCAGATCGGTCGATACTCCCAAATTCTCTGATTCTCCGAGTGCGCCGTAGTCCTGGCCGGAGTGCAGAAGTATTGCAAAGACGATACTCCCGAAAATGAATAATACTGCAGAAATTGTTTTCATGGTAAATTGTGTCCTCGATGAAATGTATTGCTCTCTCTATCTCTCTCTCTCTCTCTCTTGGGATCAAATGAAAGGAATACTGCTACGACGTGTCAATCATTACAAGTTGTATTATTGACAGTTACCAAGTGCATTTAGTTGTTTCAATAAATTGTGCCCCTCGATTCCAAATGGACCGTGTCGGACTAGAATCAAACACTGTGACCACACGTGTCTGCAATTGCATGTCGCATAACTCAGGTGGCACATTTTCCATCCCAACTTTATAGCATCTGAAGTGCAGTATAAACACCAACTTTCTTAATCTCGCACCACTCATCAGCTCGTTTTGTTCAGGCATAGCATTGAGTACTACATTTAAGACAATGTATACAAGATGAACTGTTGCTAGAATAATTGCAGTTCATGCAGTATAGTGAACTATATTAAATAATTTGATATCGTGTAAAGATAATGTAGTTTCATTTCAACTTTCCATCATACAATGTCGTTGTAGGTTAATGTTATGCAATATCATCTGGTGGATTGGTATTATTTTTAGGTAGCAATCCTGTACTCCACTCGATAATTATCACCACGGTTTTACTTGGCTAATATTCAGTCGGTCCTTCTTGAGATATTCTTTGAGCACCGTTATAAAACTAGCGTAATACTATTTATAGGTTGCTGCTGCTATACTAAACTTATATGTCATGTCTGAAAATATCAATGCTGAATTTCCATTAAGTGTGCTCTTTCCAATTTATAGAGTGGCGTAATTTGCACATATTTGATACATTTGGCTTGTTGCCATTTTTTTGTCATTGTATTGATGACGGAACAATGGAAGAATATATGATTGTAATATGGCGTACGGCGCACGTTGAATGCATACTTAATTCTGTGGAATATTAACCGCTTATTTTACTGACACATTTCTTCTGATTAAATTGCTTTTTATTAACTTTTGATTCCAGTTTGAAATGCAGCATCTTCAGGTAAGATTAAGGTATCTAATCAGTTCTACTGCACAAAGATCGCTGTGTGAGTTCCGATGGGCACTGAACCTGGTTGAACTCCATGGTTGGGTTGTCAGCATTTTGGAACCACTGGAAGCGCCACAGGCACCTGGAATACCAAAATATGCGAAAAATAGAAACATGTTTCAAGCTGCAGCGAAATTGTTTTCATATGATAGCAATTTTGAGCGAGGTTACCCTTGACGAATTTGTTCAGGAAGCTGATAGCATTCTCCTTCGTTTCTCACTCCACCATACTGGTCGCCCCAACCTTGATCTGGTGCTCCCCACTGAGGCTTGCATCCATTGAACAAGCCAACTCCGCCACCAGGAATTTGAAGGTCAAAGTGATTCTCGCCAAGGTCACCTCCAGTGTTGGTCACCTGAACAATCATGCGCTTACCGTTGACCGGTCCAGAAGTGAATCTGAGCTCGTAGCAGGCACAGCACCAGTTCCATTCTCCTTGGCCGGAAATGTGGGCGGCGGCAAAGCCGTAGGACAGATTGTCGTTGACGGCCCATGGCTGATTATTGTTGCAGGTAAATGCAGCTATAACCAAGAAATGAACTTGGTTAATAAATGCATTATTAAAATGGTAAGTAAGTAATTTTGTTAGAAAACTTACGGCCGCCGTTACAGCCGCTCTGATCATCTACTCCCAAGCCGGTGAAACCATCTTTGGCACAGGTCTGCACTGGACGAGTAACTGGGCCCTTTCCGTTCCAAGCGCAGCTTGGCTAGAAAAAAAATTGTTTGAAATTTTCGATTTTCAAAATTTTACGGGAATTAAGCTATTTACCTTGCAGCAATCCCAATATCTGGTCGTCTTTCCTGTCAGCGCATGGCTCAAAGCTGCTGCGCCCAACAACAGAACAACAATGGAATATTTGGCCATTTTTTCTGGGAATTTGTCGAAACTGAACTAGAGAATTAGTTTGCTTGACTGAAGTTAGGATTGCATCTGCTCCTTAAATACGGCTGGAGATGACTCAAGTATTGAACAAACATTTAGGTATTTACTTTCCATTAGATTACAAACGTGGTTTTGCAACTAATTTGGGATTCATGTGAAGGCGTGTCTGTCATATGGTTCGATATTTTGATGAATCGAAAAAAAAATTAACGCTTTATGTTCATTATGTATTCATTGAAAAACATGTCTTTTATAGCACAAGAAAACATTCAAACTGACTGACATGTTTATGACATATAACATGGCAAGCTGTTGTCAACAATACATTATTTAATCGCAATTGAACAGTCGCTGCGTGTGTAGTCGTTATAAATTATTCACAACATCAATTCGATCGTCAATAGTCAAAACTTTGTGGGTTTTCCACACGTGCTTATTAAAATGCATGAAGCACGTATAGATTGACTACAATATTTTATTTAACTGTTTGACAGCTTGTTATTCCTATGGATATTTTTTCTTCGTTTTCCATTAATTCTTGATAAATGTTACGCAACATGTTTGCCTTCTTTGACATTGCTATTGCCATAGCTAAACAGCATAACGATATGGGGACAGACAATACTAACAAGGGAAGGTTCAGTTCGAAGACGCCCATTTCGGCTTCTAACTATGCCTATTTTGTAGAGTTTTTTTCGCTCTTTCCGATACAACTTTGCTTTTTCCCGAATGCGCAAAGTAGTTGGCACAGCAGATCGTTTCTACTTGTCAAAATGATCTTCACAGTATATGTCGTTCTTGTAATGCTTCAAAATGACTCTTTCTTACGTAGCAATTAAATGTAAAGCCTGTTACATGTATGTTTTTAAATGTTTTCATTTTTAAAGCCTCGATGGTCATTTTAAAAATAATATACGATTTTACCATTAGAAAAAAACCAGTAGACAGAACTCAATTAAAACGATGGTTCCGTTCTAGCAAGCAATTTCGCGCATATCGTGATTTATTGAATTTTGCCTCATGTTTTTATAATGGTAAAAACGTATATTATTTTTAAAATGGCCATCGAGGCTTTAAAAAAAGAAAACATTTAAAAACATGCATGTAACAGGCTATAAATTCAATGGCTACCTAAGTGTCCTTTTGAAGCATTACAAGAACGACATATACTGTGAAGATCATTTTGACAAGTAGAATCGATCTGCTGTACCAACTACTTTGCGCATTCGGGAAAAAGCAAAGTTGTATCTGAAAGAGCGAAAAAAACTCTACAAAATAGGCATAGTTAGAAGCCGAAATGGGCGTCATCGATCTGAGCCTTCCCTTGTAAGTTAATGGAGAAACATTTATGATACAATGTCACCTTGAAATCGAGACGAGGAATATTTCAATTTTGTGTCTGGATTATGATTTTATACGACATAATATAGTTTAGTACGGCATTGTGTACGTGGCGGTATGAGCTAATTCAGACTACTTCAATAGTTGGCAAACAAATGATTCATTGTAACATATTTTTGGTGGCGCACCAAGTTTTGTAACCGCATACCCCATAACCCACTTTGTCCATACATAAATTCTCGTTAACTAATATTATTAATAATTATGAATTATCGTTATGGATTTTGGATGAAAGAAACCGTGTGCATTCCGCAGGGGACAAGGGGTAAATATCATTGAGTCTATGTGATTCAGAGCCTAGCCGGTTGTACGTAGCATCATGATGCATCGAGGCACTTGAATATTATACAAGTTATTTTGTGTAAATTGCCAATTTCAAGAGAATCGTATAAATGACACACGGTCAAGTAATAATTGAGTACTTACACATTCCACACGTTACTGTAGGATGACCTAGCTTAATTGGTATCCCAATAATCGGTAAATACAGTAATCAATTGGATAGTTTTCTTGGGTTGAAAAAGCAGGCATGAAACATTCGAATGTATGGTATGCTGTCAGATTTTGTGAATAATGTTCACCTGAACTCACAAGCGCATGGATAAATTTTTTATTGCAATTGTTTTTGTAGAAAGGAGAATTGTTTACGGATTTCTTACTTTTTTCTTATTTTCCATCTACAAATCACTGCCAATTGTTTTGAAGATGCACACTTCATACGTCACATCACATCAAAGTCTCATATGGCAAATTTTTAATTATCACTAAAATTTTGACAAGTAATATTTAGCACACGAACACATCTTTTGCATTGCTCGCGGAAAAATATATTTCCACTTTCACTTCCGTTTCTGAACAAGAGCCGATCTCTTTTCATCTGCTTCACTTTACTTTATTCCATTTTATTATTCTTTAATCTAACTGTGGACATGCTTCTTGTTAGGGGTTATATTGTTCTTCATATCGTAAAAATGGCTACTATAATCATGTTACATGTTGTATCATAATTGGAATGACATATTAACTTTAGTGTTAAATATCAAAAATATCAGCATCAAATGATTATACAAAAAGGCATGTGATTGTAATGAAAATTTGGACCTCGATATCCAATCTCGCAATATTACTTGGTATTTATTAACTACCGGAAGCATGAAATGCTTGAAAGGTAGTTATAGCGATTGATATGTTTGTCTGTCGGTCCGTCTGTCTGTCTGTCGGTCCGTCTGTCTGTCTGTCTGTCTGTCCGTCAACACTCTAGCATCCCTCCACGTTGACCGATGTGGCTCAAATTTGACATAGAGGTATCTTGGCCCAAGGCACGTTCCCTATTGATTTTCAGCCATGTACCTATTCATTGACCGGAAGTAGGGGCGTCGGCGTCTTTGAGGTGGTGGAGGTCAAAAAATCGTCAAAAAAGTTTATTGTAGAAATGAATGGAGGTGTTCAAGACTATCGTTTTTTGTCAAATCACAATGGATCAAATCACTCCCCTGTCGCCAGGGTGGAGCTTGGATATGGGAGGGATCTCCGTCCTCAAAAATTGTTATTGTGTAAATTCAATAGGAAGTTCAATTTGGGCTTACAAGACATATTGCAATTGGTCAAATGAGTATATTGGTTGTTAGTTGGGCATACATCGCACTTCCGGTAGTTATGTATTAAAGGTTTACACCTTAGTAGTTAATTTGGATAATGATGATGGACCGTCTACATTCATAATTTAATTTTGAAATTAAAATTGTTCGCTTTATTTAACCAACGAGGATGACTATTAAAACCTTTCTATCTGCGAATGTTGCCATTTTTATATTGCTGCAATATTCCTTTGGCAGTATTTCAATTTTTGATGCACATCTCATTTATCCTTAAAACTTTAGGGAACTATAATAGCCTTTACCAAATGACGCGAAAACGTTGGATGGCAAAGATGACCTTGCGAGATCGGTTCCTGGTCTGCTACATAATCCCTTGAAGGCTTTCGGAATTGTTCCGCATCCAAACGCTTTACGATTCAAAGGAAGAACCGCGGCTATTATTTATGCAAGATGGACGTTCCGACGTGGTCACCCAAGCATTATCCTACAAGCATCTTGGAGCGTTAAGCTTTCAAACATATGTAAAAACAATACATTTACGCAGCACAGTCATAAACATATACACACACACTGCAATAATAGTTCAACTAGTAAGATGTAACCTTTAATACATAACTAGCGGAAGAGTGATGAATGCGGAAACAACAAATTTGGATGCATATTTGAGCATGATACTGCCGTTTTGAGGATCAAATTGATCATCCCCATCCATTTATGCCATAAAAAAATGTTGACGACTGGGCATCCCCAGACAATCGAAGGCCCACACCACCGCCAGCTGACCGATTTGACCTATGGTGCCTTGGCAAAAAATGATTATCTTGAACTCCTCTATCGATGTATACAACAAATTGTTACACCATCGTCACCCCCACCACCACAAAAACGTCGATCCCGGTATTTCTTGTCTGTGACGAGGTGTATTGCTGAAAATCAATACGGAACGTGGAGTTGTGCCAGGGTACCTCTATACCAAATTTGAGCCAAATCGGTCGACGTGGAGGGAAGCTAGAATGTTGATGGACACACAGACAGACAGACAAACAGCTCAATCTCAAATCCGCTTTATCACAACCCATTTGTTATAAATAACTTATGATTATTGCAATTTGTTTCGAAATCACATTCCAGTTGAACAAATATTCTGGTGGAACATGTACATTTGCCACCTGCACGAGACAGAACTACGACATGAGTACGATAGGGAAATCCTAGTCAACAAGAGCAACAGGCTGACCAACCACCACGGAACATTTGTAGTCGCCAATCATTTGATGTAAATGCTACTGATAAGCCTGTGAATATGACATCAATCCCATTTCTGAGCTTCTGAGTTGAATGCGAGGTAAACTAAATATACATTTTATGCGTAGTTTTCCTTATCCCATCCCCTATTTTGTTCTTATCTGGTTAACGGGAGTTCATTTACACGCACCTTATCTATTTTCGCTTTTCACAACGACTGACACGGAATATCCACTGATAAACTCTGCCTATTGATAAAGGCAAATAATTTTGAATTACAGATTCCTGCTCCACGTACACTATTACAGTATATCGTTCAATTTATCATTTTATAAGTTTCGACACACACGAACAGTATTGTATAATTTCAAGCACACACTAACAATTGAATTTTATAATAAAATTAGAGCCCTAACATTAGTGTGAAAAAATGGCGTCATATTCACAAGAGGAGTACTACCATAAGCTGGACAGCATGATGCTCAGCGCCTGCCAACATGTCCGAAACGTTTTCAAAATACGGTTCAAAGACGAAACAGGTCAAGAGTGGGTTGAGGGCAATGGAACAAGACTTAAACTTATACAGGGTATCGGGAAAGGAATCTACAAAGGAGCACCAACATTTCAAAAGTCTGCACTGAAAAGCATAACTGTCGAGGAGTGGGATCTAGCTCTGTTGTCGTTTGTGATTCTGAATTTTGGAATCCAAAGCAAGTATGAACAGGAAAACAGTGCGGTTGGGAAGCTGAAGAAATTAAGAAACAAGCTGGTTCATCATAGCAGCAAGAAGATATCGTAGGATGATGGATGATTCGAAGAGCATTCCAATGTGTTCAAAAGCTGTTTAATGTCTCTCGGGATGAAAGTGGAAGATGTTGAGGTGCTAGTTGAAAGAGCTGGAGTGACGTCATCGCTTCAAGGGATGGATCTAATGACCGAGCTACACGAACGAGCTGAAAACCATTTGATGGAAGGAGAAGTTGAGAAGGCATTGGAATGCTACACAAACGCAATAGAAATTCCCAGTTTGGATCCAATTAACCTCGCAACTGCCTATGAGAAGCGAGCTCACTGTTTCTTGCTCCAAGTCCAAAATCCGCTAACCGACCTTCAAAAATGCAATCAGGCATTAATGGACGCCAAAAAAGCTCTTGAACTAAATGAGTCTTCTTGGATGGCTCATTATCTTGCCGCTCAATGCTACCGGTGGAAAAATGAACTTCCTCAAGCCATTCACCACTATGAACGTTCTCGCGCCATTTCCCCAGGACAAGCACAAGTGAAGCGTAACTTTGAATCCTGTAAACTCCAATTCGCTGACTATTCCCGCGGCAACTGTTTCAGTACATCTGACTTATACAAGAGCCTGGAAGAATGCATCCAGGATCTGGAGGACCAAACTGGACAAAAAATGACGGAACAAGAATTCTTTAACAATAAAGAGGTTGACGCTTTCTTTATAAAAGGACATGCGGATGCGTTCCGTGGACACAGATACTTTTACGGTTTTAAGGCGCCACAAAACTTTGCGGACGCTTTCAAGCATTATTCCAAATCTGCCCAAGTCAAAAACACGGAGGGGATGTACAACGTAGCTCGGTGCTACAACTTTGGCTTTGGGGTAGAGCAAAACTTTGAGAAAGCGTTTCAAATTTGCAGCGAGTTGGCGGAAAGGAAGAGGACTTATCCTGGCCCCATTACGCCTTACAAATGTAATCATTGGATTGCCACGGCGCAACACGCGCTAGGTATAATGTACCATACCGGAACTGGGGTGGACCGCTTTCTTCGTATGGAGAATCCCACACTAGTAAAATTAATGACATTTATGGAAAGGGGCATGCATGGACACTGTGGTCAACCAGAAAGTTGGGGTGGGAAATTGCAGAGAATGGACTCAAGCATTATGTGCGTAATTGCGCACAGAGCGGCCCGGGGATCCAAGACAGCGTCCATTGCATTATTTTGATGAGTTGCAGAGTATACTCTCATGTGCCATGGAAAATAAAGTGAAGATTCTGAATTTGTTCTATAAATGCGCCACATTGGGACACAATCTGCTGTGCATTCCAAAGGATGTGACCCGGAAACTTAGGGCCACTATAACCAAATTGTTTGAAGGAGAAGGCGAGCATGATATGAAAGCTAGACTCTGTTTTGTGGTGCTTCACTTTGGCGAATCCGAAATTTGCGAGGATATGTTTTTGGTGGAATTACTAAAGGAAGGTGTTGCCAGATATCCCAACAATGTGTACTACTTTCATTTCCTGACTTGGATTTTAGAGGGCAAAGGAAAACGTCAAGACGCCAGACGTTACGCAGAAGATGGGCTGAATCACTTTCCCAACAATCCTGACCTGCTGTACGCACGAGCCAGCAACAAGTGGGCAGCCACCAATGACGCCAGAGCCTACATTTCACTCGACACGAAACAGTTCCTGGATTCTGTCGGACTTCACCAGGGCCGATTTGCATTTCGTCAAGGAAAGGACATCATTGATGATGCACAAGGAATTAATTTGTCCTCGAAGGCAGATGAAATCGATGGTCTTATAGAAATGCACAAAGATTATCTAAAAGCTTCTCCTACCGATCACCGAAAATATCCAGAAGGCTACTATGGAATAAGTAGCTTGTACATAACGCAGCACATGTACAGAGGATATTCTGAAGGACCCGAACTGGACCTTGCAAAGGTCTACTTCAGACGTGGCGTTGATTCTGAAGGGATCCAGCTACCTTGTTACCTGCCTTATGGGAAATCGGCAATTAAGGACTTTGTTGAAACATTTTTGGATTCAAGGGAATTGCTAACAAACCCAAGCTTAAAACCAGAGGACCGAAAAGAGACGGGCATTCTTGAACGTAAGGTGTACTTGAAGAGCCCTACAAGAAAAAGCATATGTAAACGCCCATATTGTTCCCGGGAATGTCAGGAGTTGGACTGGAACGAGTTTAGGCACAAGCTCATATGCCCGTACACATTTTAGAATTTACTGTTGTTTCATGAATCCGAGAATGCAATTACGTTAGTTGTATGCATTGAGTTAATACTACTAATTAGGCTAGAAAAATGCACTTATAGAATTGATACATAATTTATCTTTTAATATCCTTAGAAATAAATCTGTTTTAAAATGTAAGCTTCAATATTATTGCCTAACCTTCCGATTGAAAAATATTGACAATGTTTAGTTAATTACAATATTTACTTACATATACAATGCAATTATATTCCATAAATCAGACAATGTGTTTTTGACTTTGGGTGTGGGTTTATATGTGTTGCATGAGCGAAATAAATGATAATGTACTGCCTTCTACTTATATTTGCACTTCAGTCACAATATTATTCACATATTAAAGTTCTTCTCTTGTCGCCAATATGGCGATTTCTATCCTGTTCCACCCAATCCGGAAGTCCACTGCCGTTCATATATAAGCCCACTGGGTACAGTTGGTTATCCTTATAGGGTAAAACCCACGTATTTTAGTCCAACCATGCCGCTTGGGACGTGTCGGACTGTCACGTCTTAAAGACATGAGGACTGGCCCAGGGCATCAGTTTCCATGCCACAGGTTGCTTAGTGCACGGATGAATAGAATTGGCATTTCTGATATGCCACGTCCGACTAGTTTCATGGTAGATGTTTGTGCGACTAGAGCTGGCGGTACGGAGAAGTGTATCTTGCGTTGTAAATCCTTGACCGTATGGATTCTTCTTTGAACCGATGGAAGCTTAAAAGTTAAATGAGTAATTATTAGATGTCAGTTAACCTCATGAGGATTTGATTTGTAATTATTTGTTACCATACCAAATAAAGCCGCAACATCTGATACCACAAAGCTGCTTTTATTTCCGTCAATTTTGGGACCCAGCCGTAATGAAAAGAAATGCTGATGATATGGCGCAATAATTTGAGGACTAGCAGCATTTCCATATCTGCTCGCTGAAGAGTTCATGGCCAACAGATGAACACTCAGAATTCCGGTAAGTTGCACATTGAACTCAATTTACCCGTCTTGGTACTAGTGCCACGAGAAAATGTAGTCATAATTTCCAACAACAGCCACAAATGTCAGTGTTAATCTCTGGGATCGCGTCGAAGTAGACCTTCCAGTTCTAAAGTCTGTATGCTTGCAGAGAATTCCAGCGTCCTCTTCGTGTACGCATTAAGATTACCAAGTTTAAATTATATTTTTACTGGTTGGTTCTCGTTCATTAATATCTGAATTACGTAAGGGAGTTATTACCACGCCGTGTCATGAGTACTGCTCATTAGCTTGTATAAACTTTTCAGACTGTCAGGTCTAATTATTTCTTGCTCAATACGTGACTCATGCTCGCTAGGCTCTGTTGATAATACATAAAATTAGGGATATGCTATGCTTGACAGATTGAAAGCATTAATTATACTTTGCTGCATAAAACTCAAATCAACGCATTATACAAGAAGAAGATACTATCATTTTGAAACGCAAAGCAAACAGTTTGAGTTACAAGGTGGACATGGGAAAACACGGTAAATCATTTTCTACTTGACCATGTTTGCAAACGGCTTCGTTGATATCAGTCATGATAATTAATGTTGGACACTCAACGAAGGCACTAGTGTTGTAATATATTACTATTTGGATGCACTTTTTGAAATGCACGGACCAGGAATCGTCACCGCGACCTTTTATACTTTTTTTGAGGTAGTGGACTCAATGCCTAATTTTGTCTGTGGCAAATGAATGGAGCTGGCAACTAACCAAAAGTAGAACACATAATGGAACGGACTGGCCCGATTCCTGTGATCAACAAAAGTATATTTTTGAGACTAGGCGATAATAATACGGGCAGCGTCCTCAGAATCGAGCAAAGCAAAGCAGACAACAGTTTTTTTTGACGAGCTGGTAATATTATTCTGCTGGTTTGCCAGAGTGGAACTGCTTTCTTAGCCATACGTTTAATGTTAGATATACTCACAAAACAAAATTTACCACCAGAATATAATGAAATACGATGGCGATAAATGCCGAGCGGAAATGAATATTATGAATATTTTGATTATTAAATGATCATTATATTTTAATTGAACTCGTTAAAAATGAAGAAATATTTTTTTATGAATTACATCCAATAATGTACTTACTTGAACTACAGGTTGGTTGGATGAAAAGTTGCAATTATCAGTACATGTCGGCAGCCTATTACATTTATTAATTCATTTTAATTTTATCCTTAATATGGTATGCACTCAGAGTTCATCAATCATCATAACCTTCATATTTTGCATTAGTCAACACGACAGTGGAAAAACGTGATCCATGCATACATATTTGTACTTACGATTAGAAGTGCAAATGCGATTACGATTAGAGCTTTTTGTAGGACTGTTGCATAAATTATTCACGGCAGAATCAATTCGATCACAAAATACAAGAAATGTAGGTTCCATGATGGGCCAATTAGAAATACTTTCTAGAAAAATAAAAACTAACATCCAAGCCACAGTTTGTTGAAGATAAAATGAACCAGGAGAATGCACTGCGAAATTACTTTTTACATCGTTCTCGGTTGAATTAGCTGATAACTATGATGGGTGTAAACCCGACGTAAAGAACTACCGGAAACGTGTTGCGTGTGAAACTGAGGCCTTGGACACTCAGTTCACCTTCACAAACAATAATCTTGAATTTTCGGATGAATTTCCGATTTCGAATATCCGCATCCCAGTTTATTTTAAATTTTTACCATTTACGTTAAACGTTTATGTGACTTATTATTTACCACAGCAAAAGCTGCATTGAGTAGTCCTGAGCCTTCTCACAAGGTCATCGATTTGCGTTTTTTGGTACGCATTAATCAAGTGGATAATCACAAAACCGAATCCTGAAAAGTAAAGTCCTGACTTCCTGTGGTGACACAATATATTATAACATTTGCATATTTACTAAATTTCTAATCATTTCTCAAAAAGCAGTTTATTACATGCAGTAGTGTTGCCAAGTCTTTGCCAAAACCAGATGTTGCTTGTTTCTATCCCAGTCGTAATACGTCCCTAATCCTAGCTTCATCAACTTTACTCGGATTCCGAAGTATTTGTAGAATCTTTTCGGTATCATAGTCTCCTTTTAATGGTTATCCAAAAAAATACCTTATGCTTTCTAGGAAAAATTAAAAACATAACTGAAAGTAAGCGGACCGAAATCAACAAGAAATAATGGTGAACTAATTCTACAATTTTGTTTGAGCTACAGAAATTACCATGCAATATTACAAAATATTTTTGATTGCTGCTGCTTGAAAACTATTACCTGAATTAAAATAATTTAGGCTTCAATATCTCAATTTAGTCTTCAGAGGCACCAAATGTAACCAAGTGAAAGCATTTTCCGAACAAGAGTCAAATAATTTCTCCTCGCCATTTTTAACCGTTATCATAAAGTTGATGTTAAAAGTTGTCATGCTTTCTTAATGTGTTGTACAGGTGGTTTGTGATGTAAGTGTAGTGAAATTGTTCCCAAAACATGGTTTATGCAATTTCCGGTAACATGAAATAGTACACATTTTTTTCAAACTACATACCTCTAACGCAGGAGATAATTCCGTCGGCCTACGTAGCTTTATTTATATTTCGTACAAAATTATTTAAAGTGTTCCTATTACAATCCAATTGCAGCAGGTAACTTCAATCGTTTTTTCATTCCAACCATTTATCATCGTCGATAAACACATCCTTCACCAGTTCAAATATAAGACGCACAAGTACTGCGCAGATGACTTGTGACTGGATTTTAAATTGGCATGAATTTGCCAGTTCATTAGGTCAACACGTAATTTTGTTAGACACAATTACATGTTTGTGTTTAAACGATTGCTGATGGTTGGTATGCAAGTATATACGAAAGGAAAATTCGGTTGTGAACGAATAAGATACTTTTCGAATGGATTCGAAAGGGATATATTTAGTGGAAGTATCCTAGCTGTTTTATTTGTGGAAGCGAATTGATGTGGAGCAAACACTGACGTAGTGTATATGAGAACACAAAAATTAATGATTTCGTACGACACGGTTAAGCGAATAAGACTCACTGACATGCAACAAGATATTCAAACCCAAATATGTACTTGTGTTTGCAATCATTTTAGCTGCATCTGAAAAAGTACAAAAAATACATTGGTATCTACATGATAGTGATATCCATGACAATGTGCAGCATGACTCACCTATATCCGATTTTCTGGAAAATGGGGAATATGATTTTATGTAAGAGTTGACTGCATATACGGTGCTAGCTAGTACTAGCACACGGCTTGGCATATCAAAGCTCAACTTAATTTTACAGTAAAGTTGTAAAATGACAACAGTGGACGCATGAAGGTAGTCTTTATTTGACCAAGTATGTTCCTCGTATTCTAATTGTTGAGTTGTGCAAGTAATAAGCACATTCAGAAAATATTTGTAGTCGCGAAAGCCTATAAACAAGGTAATTGTTGGTTTAATATAGAATGCAATCAAATTTTGCAAACTTTTATCACAAGTAAAATACCCATTCCTCTATCACATTTATAATTAATTAGGCAACGTGTCTGTCTGCTGGCGTCACGTATACCTAACATTACGCAAAAGGAAGGATGGAATAAATGCAAATTCAGGGCCAAAAGATTGAGCGTAGCTTATTAAGATTCTTGTAGATACAATAATGCCTCTATTCTTTTAAGCATTTACATGGAAATATAATTGCTGCGGAGGCTCAGTTTTTACGAAAACAAACCACACAGCTATTCAAGTTTAAGAAATGTGGTGATTGGAAAACAGATTAGTATGTTCATGCAGGCCGAGCTACTTGAATTTATATTAGACGTTTTACAATTATAAACCGCATAAACTAATCCTAAGAATATTCAATATGTCAGATTGTCGTCGAGAATTTTCACAACGTTGACTTCCATCCACCATATATCGGCACAGTTCAAAAGAGACCTCAGAGAACCATGTTAGACATAACAAATTTTGAAATTGAGCAAAATTGTTACTTTCCAATCTGGGTTCCCACGGATACAAAGTTGAAAATGGCAGCACAATTGCTGGAAATGATGTAAGCGAAGCTGCCAAAAACATAAAGTTGCGCAACCTGAAGTTGGTTTGTACAATTTTCGTTAGACGCAATTACCGATTTGCTTTTAACCCATTAGTGATGGTTGGTATCAATGTCGTCACTAAATGATGATTTGTTCGTGAGTCAATACTTTTCGAATGGTTAAGCGAATAGGACGCACGGACTTGAGACTTGACCTTAAACCCAACTATGTATTTATCTTTGCAATTATTTGTAGCTGCATCTGAGAAAGTAGAAAATGACGTTGACTTTCAACTATGAACTTTACGGCCAAAATTATGACAATGATGGCCATGACGATATTCCCCAGGATTCACATAGGTATATCTTTTTTTCTGGACGATGGCGAATTTAATTGTATGTAAGATTGCACTAAATAGCGTGTGCCAGCGATTATGCGGCTTTGCCTAGCAAATCTCACCGAATTGTTACGGTAAAGTTGCAAAATGGCAATAATGCTCGCATGAAGGTAGTACTTAGTTGCCCGGGTATGTTTTGTACCAAATTAAATATATGTTGATGGTATTTCGATATTTCGATATTTTCGGTGTTCATATGCTTTCGTCACGAAAGCATATGAACCAGTTATTTGCTGCTTACCTCACATTATGATTGCAGAATACCATTAAATTAAAAGAAATTATCAGAAGTGAAATCACGTTTAGCCATTCCTGTATCACATTTGTAATTATTTAGCCTTGTTAAATACTTGAACTTGAGACTGTAATCGACAGGCATATTTGGCTACGAGCGTCACTAATCATGCTGAGGTAGGAGACTATTACTGCAACTTCATTGCCAATATTTTCAACGTAGTTTTTTAAAAATATTCTTGAAGAATAAATGCACGATTACATCGCCTTGAAACATTTTCACTCGCGTTTATCCGCTACTGAGGCTTTTTTGACGCTGACCAGAGATATTCCATTTGAATTTGAGTATTGTCGTACATAGACATCTACACTTAAAATGTGCGGATTTGCATATGGAGTGTCAATTCTGGTGTGCCAATTTCTGGTGTTCAGTTGCCCCATGAACAGCGAAAGTTACAAGTACATAACAAGATATGCCATAACACCATTAGAAGACTTCGATACAAGTCGATTTATCCAAACCTCAGACAAAATGCTATTCGGCCAAATTAAAAAGGAAATTGAAGACCAGGGTTCAATGACGTCCATCAACGCAGGCGTCTCAAGCATTTTAGAACAATTTGAACTCTCAAAATGTCACATCGTCGTCGACAATTATCACAATGCTGATTTCCACTCATCATATACCAGCACAGTTCATAGAAGACCTCAAGCTGCAGTATTAGATGTTATTGATTTTGAGGAGGAGCAAAATCGTTACTTTCCAATTTGGACGCACTTCGGTTTCAAAGTAAGAAATAGCAGCGCAATTGCTGGAATGGAAAGCAGGCAAAAGTGCGCAGTTCATAAGCTTTTGTCAGGCTATTTGTACTTGGACCAAGGAAAAATATTAGCAAGCAAGGATATGTGTATTCGCCTTAACTTGACTGAATATGCAGCTAAATCGCGGCCATGGAGTTGTCAGGTCCACATTTCAATTCAGATGTCAAATTTGGTGCTACAGGAATGGAAATATCCACCAGCGTTCTACTTCGACTGGGGTGACATCAGTAATCAACAGGTCAGCATGGTAGGACCATCAACTGTACCAAAAGTGCATCTATTCATCAATCACGAACTAAAGCCGCTCGGCGATAAAAGTTTCCTCAGTGCCATCAGATATTTACGGGCTCTACAAATAAATAGGCCATGTGAGTCCAGCAGTTCTACCCAGATAGTAACGGTAATAATCCGTACACGAGACAGAGAGCCAATTTCACGAGTCGTACGATTGTCTCAAAATCTGGATGACGGTAACGTGTACATTCATTCTCATTACATTCAACCGTCAAATATATCTTATCATCTGGAAGCCACTACACTAAAACAAGATGATCAACACTGGAGCTTTAATTATCCCGGAGGCTTGGACGATTACTTTTTTAAATTCATTGAGGATATGCAAGATTGCAAGAGCAGCGCATCAAGAAAACACGGCGAGAAGAGGTCATCACGCCAAAGCAAGTTTGAACCTAACGTCAGATTTGCGAACGCAGTCGCCTCGCTGTTGCACAGTATTCTAGCCAACGTTACAGTCGGTGGACAAGATACGTTTTACATGGTCGTATGTCGAGTAGATCCACTCGGCATAGGAAAGGGATGAACCGACATAATTTAAAATCGTAATTCATTGGTGTCAGCTTATTCTCCATCAAAAATTAGTACGGAATTCCTATTTACTGATTTTTGCCAATTAATATATCAAATTAACAAATCATCCAAAAATTGACACGACCTTTGACCTCCATTCACTGCCATATATTAATTGGAAAAAATCTGTAAACAAGAATTCCCTACTTATTTTCGATGGCGAATCAGCTGATGCAAATGAATTACGATTTTAAATTATGTTCGGTCTACCCTTTCGTATGCCGAGTGGATCTACTCGACATACGACCATGTAAAACGTATCTTGTCCACCGACTGTACTATTGCAATAGGCAATACAGTTTGCAGAGGTGGGAAAAGGAGACAGCGGCCAACAAAGTTTGAAATTGAAAACAGAATGCGCGCATTTTTTCTTAGCCAGTACACCGCCGATGCGTTGCGTTTGTCGTATAAAGAAACAATTAACAATTTGGTTTTTGTCAGCTGCGGCGGGGAGAAAGGAAAGCAATCCATTTCAATGCACGAATTATTCAAGGTTTACGAGCCGAAAGCTTGGGGCTGCATTTTGATGGCCACAATAGTCTTGGCAGTGACCCATCAACAAATTTGCAGGTATAACTCGAGAAACTCTGATCTATTCGCGCATTTTTTATTTGTGGCAAAGCTTTTTCTAGAGCAAGACGAACCGTTTCCTACATATTTCTCTAAAAACCGGCAGCTACGAATTACTGTGCTTTCTGCTTGTTTGGCTGCTATCGTTCTCACGGACGGATTCAAAAGTAGCAATATCGAACGAATGATTTCACCAAAGAAGTTGCTCCCGTACACGGCGTTTACCGAACTGGTTGATGAACATTTCACTATTTACGTTAGACCCCTACACATGAATAACGTACGGCATCGTTGGAGCTTCAACTCGGCTGAGGCCTTTACAAACTGGACCTCGAAAATACGTAAAAGCGCAAATCATACTATTCATAGCCCAGATTTGTTGTATTTTGTTCTATCCGAACTGAAGGTTTGGACACAACTTCAACATCAACACGGAATGGGAACATGGAATACTTCAATTTTGAAAAAATACACTTCGCTTCATCCAAATGGTGTGGATGTTCTTCGACGCGATTTTCAAGACCGAAGGCACGAATGGTTCAATTTGAGTACAGATTTATTCGCTGCAAAGGAGAGGAAAATTTATGGGCACCTTCTCAACTCTCAAGAAGGTATTTTGTGGCAACACCTTGTTTCATGCAAAAAATCTGCGCTGCTAATGCCAACATACAAGGCGAATCAATACGCCATGCGGCTTTATAAAGCTCATCCGGATTTTAGGATAAACGTTGGGAAGGAGAAATATTTCAGCATTTCCATTGGATTCCAAGTTGCTGGTGCAATTCAGCCAGATATTTTAAAGAGGATGCATGCAGTGGTCACTTGCGGTATATGGAACTGGTGGCCCAAAATTATCCACGAGACCATTGAGTTTAATCCGATTCTCAAGGATACGACGCTAAAGCAGTCCAACATGAAGGGAAACATCTCAATGGTATTTTTAATTTTGCTTTAAGGAATGTTAGTGGGATTTGTGGGTTTTGTAATTGAACTCCACGTACGTGCTACAATGTTTCATTTTGTAAAGCTGGTGTGCAATATCCTATTACCTAACATTGACGTGCACTCCCCTACTCGATGGAATCGAGTAAAGCGTCGGTCAAGTGAAATGGATGAAGAAGAAATACACACCGTAGGAGACTGAAACATTCAGACATTAGTTCGTCGTTACGTGAAGGAGAGAAATTCCATTCTCCGTCGAACCATTATCCATTTTTGCCATTACTAATATGATGTGAGTGGCATTTAATCAGCCATCTGCAGATGTTTAGGAGACAAACTCTTTTACTTGTAGTGGCAGTAATGCTTATTGAGGAATATTTCAATTTTGTGTCTGGATTATGATTTTATACGACATTATATAGTTTAGTACGGCATTGTGTACGTGCCGATATGAGCTAATTCATACTACTTCAATAGTTGCCAAACAAATGATTCATTGTAACATAATTTTGGTCAGATCTCAACACAACAACAATTCCAAATCCTTAGGCTGCCAGAAAATAAAAATTTTTATGAGATTTTTTTTAATTCTTGAGTTATTTTGCACTAAAGTATCCACGTTTATTATATATTTTACCATTTATGTCAACAGTTTTTCCGAATTTTTATTCACCACAGCAAAAGCTGCATTGAGTAGTCCTGGGCCTTTTCACAAAACATTGCAAATGTTTCCTTATGAACCGAATAAAACGGATATGCTACCTCTATTTGAAAAATCGTGCAGCTTTGGCAAAACTTTCGTAGCATATATCTTCCAGGAATCAACTTTCTTCCTGCAAAACGGAAATTTTTCGAAATATCTACCACAGCACCAGCCATTTTTGTTTGACTATATATCAAAATCAATGGTGTCACCATACAGGACAGTACAATCAGGTAGGCGATAATGCCATACTCTGCTAACACAGGCTCATATTTTATCATAAACACGAGTAATACAACAAAAGCAGCTAGGATTCCCACATGATGAAAAGAGATCAAAACTGTCTTGAAGAATGCGTTCAGCAAACCGTTCAGAATCTGCTGAATTCTGTACAAATGTATGACCTCGCTATCAGATAATTTTCCAAAACCGGCAGTCACAACGTTACAGCGACCTGGTCCTAGTCTGCTTGTGTACTCCACTTTCACCGGCGTTAGTGCTTCGGTGCAAATCGTTGCCGTCATGAAATACAAAGTAATTAGCAATGCCATGAGATTAATCGTAGTTGCAACGTCGTATGATGCAATCGTTAGGACTGCAATCACCGACGCAAATTTGATACCGAATCTGAAATCAATTTCTAGCCATTCTCGTATGAGCCTATTTGTCGGTTCAATTTCGGAAAACATGCACATTGCAATGGCAAACGGTAAGAACATGGACAGAAATATGGTGACAAGGATTAGCCACTCTGACATAATGACGACATGCTTTTGGCGAGCTGATAATACAAGCTTTCCCCTTTCGGTCATTTCTGCAAGACAAATGTCAACATAATTTTAAATGCTGCAAACTGGATAACTTGGTGGATATATAATAATATACTCACTTGTAAGCGTCTTGTTGTAATTCAGCAGTTGGTTGAAAAGGTACATAAAAATATCCATCCGCCTGAGGAACGTAAGGGTCAGAAAGTTGATGCATGTAACACATAGTATTTCGCCGCCTGCGATCATAGACGTTGCGAACTCTCGTAAATCTGACAACTCTTTCCCTTTTGGCTGGCCTTGCTCAGGCAAGTCATCGGTTTGCGTTTTTTGATACGCATAAATCAAATGGATAATTACAAACCCGAATCCTGAAGTGTACAATCCTGTCTTCCTGTGTTAACGCAAGTAATAATAACTGTTTGAAATATGGTACATTTATAATCATTTGTCAAAATCCAATTTTATTACATGCAGTTATGTTGCCACGTATCTGCCAAAACCAAGAGTTCCTTGTCTTTGTCCCAGTCATAATACGTCCCTAGTCCTAGTTTCATTAACTTTACTCGGATTCCGAAGTATTTGTAAAATCTTTTCGGTAGCATGATCTCCTTTTCAAGGTAATCCAATAAATATTTACACTGTCTGGGGCGAGTGGAAAACATGACTGAAAGTCAGTGGACCAATATAAGACAGTTCAAGTAAAAACTTTCATTATAAAAGCCAATTCGTCAGAATTATAGTGGATACACTTAAATAATGATGGACTCATCAACTGTTATTTTTTGAGCTGCAGAAATTGACATGGGCTATTACAAAAATATTTCTGATTGCTGCTGTTGAAAACTATTACATGTGAGTTAAAACAATGTCGGTTTCATGGGCTCATAAATGCTGCCTTGTGAAAGCAATTTGCGAGCGATATACCAATAATTTTTCCTCGCCATGTTAATCTGTATCATAAAGTTCTTGTTGACAACCAATGGACAAGCCAATCTTTGTGATATAGCACATTTTACACGTGTCCTTCCTCGGATGTAACGTCAATTGTCATTATAATTTGCCGCTTAATTTACTCGAAACGACGCAGTTATTTGAACAAATATAATTTGAATTACTGGATATATTCCATTTTCATTAGTTATAAATGATTGTTCTTTCTCTTGTGATGTAAGTGTAGTGGAAATTGTTCCAAAAATTTGGCCTGTGCACTTTTCAGACACATGAAATAACACAAAATTGTTTTACAAAAGTACATACTGTTGACGCAAGGTACAATGTCGTATGCATAGGTATGTTTGCATTGCGTTCAGAGTTTGTTAAAAAGTTTCTATTACTATCGAATTCCAGCAAGTAATTTCATTCATTTTTCCATCCAATCATTTATAAACGCTCTGGAAATACATCCTTCATCGGCTCAACCTTAATAGGCATTTGTTCCACGGAAATGACTTTTGATTGGATTTTCAGTTGAGTTACAAGCTCTATAAATCAACCCGTAATTTTTTAGACGCTATTACAGACTTGGAATTAAGCGATTAACGACATTTGGATCCGTAGTGAATCTATTAGAATTTGTCGATTTGACACGCAACGATTTATTTAGCGAAAGATTCTCGATTGTTCTCTATGTTGCTATTTCATATGTGGTTAACAAACGTCATAAGTATACCGACACAAAAATTCAAATTCCAATACAGTACACTCTTGCCAAAAAGATTTACTGTTTACTACCAACTCAAGCATGTGCTTTTGCTTGCAATTTATGTTTGCTACATTAGCTTTTATTTTAAAAAAATATTATCTAAAATATTGACATTATCTATCAAGTCGGAACTTTGCGACGCAGAGGATGGCAATGCTGTCCATGACGATGCGCAGCATGATTCACCTGTTTCTGGTTTTCTGGATCATGACGAATATATCTTTGCACAGGTTAGTACTACATGGCATGTAGCAGTAGCATGGCATGGCATGGCATTGCCTCTCAAACTTCGTCGTAATATTACGCAAAGTTGTAGAATGGCAATAATACTCGAATAAAGGTAGTATTTATTTGATCAAGTATGTTTTGGGCATGCGAATTGCTGAAACGTTACACAAGCGTTAGGTATTTCTGATCACAAAACCGTATGAACCTGTTATTATAGATTGCATGACGTGTATATAATATACCATCAAATTTTCAATATTTTTATCGGAATTAACATCGCGTTTAGCCATTCCTCCATCACACTTATAATTACTTAGACAACGTGTCCATACTTGAACTTGAAGCTGTAATCGTCAGGCACATTTGTCTGCCAGCTTCAGAACCAGCTAAGGTAGGAGGCCATTAAGGCAATTTGCAGCCATTATTTTGAAAGTAGTTTTTTTAATATTCATGTTGATTGCATGAATGCTTGCAATGTCTTGAAACATTTTCATTCCCATTTATGTGCTGCTTAAGACTTGCTTTTAGACACTAACTAGCAGCGGTATTGCATTTGAATTCGAGTATCTTGGTCCAGAGATATATCTACATAAAATGTGCATATTTGTATATGGAGTGTCAGTTGTTGTGTGCGAATTTCTGGTGGTCGGTTTCCCCGTGTACTGCGAGGGTAGCAAATATATAACAAGATATGCCATAACACCATTAGAAGACTTTGATACTAATCAATTTATCCAAACCTCAGACCGAATACTATTCGCCCATGTTAACGAGGAAATAATAGACCAGAGTTCAATCTCGAACATGAACGCAGATATTTCAAGCATTTTAGAAAAATTTCAATTCTCAAAGTGCCACATCGTCGTCGATAATTTTGATAATGTTGATTTACATTCATCGTATACCACCACAGTCCAAAGAAGACCGCAAGCTGCAGTATTAGAAGTTATCGATTTTGAGAAAGAACAAAATCGTTACTTTCCTATTTGGACGCACTTTGGCTTCAAAGTTAAAAATGGTAGCGCAATTGCTGAAATGGAAAGCAGACAAAAGTGCCCAGTACACCAGCTTTTGTCAGGCTATTTGTACTTGGATCAAGGAAAAATATTAGTAAGCAAGGATGTATGTGTTCGCATAAACTTGACTGAATATACTGCTAAATCGCGGCCGTGGAATTGTCAGGTGCATATTTCAATTCAATTGTCAAATTTGGTGCTTCTGAAATTGCAATACCCGCAAGCGTTCCACTTTGATTGGGGTAGCATCAGTAATCAACAGGGTACTATGGTTGGACCATCTACTGCACCCAAATTGCATATGTTTGTCAACCACAAACTACAACCACTCAGTGATAGAAGTTTCCTCAGTGCCATTAGATATTTACGGGCGCAGCAAATAAATAGACCATTTGAGTCCAGCAGTATAACCCACACAGCATCGATAATAATCCGTACACGAAACAGAGAACCACTTGTACGAGTCGTACGATTGTCTCAACATCTTGATGACGGTATAATATACCTACATTCTCATTACATTCAACCGTCGCATATACGTCACCTCCTCGAAGCCAACACATTAAAGGAAGACGATACACATTGGAGCATTAATTATCCAGGAGGCCTGCACGATTACTTCTTTAAATTCGTTGCGAAAATGCAGGATTGCAAAAGCAGCATAGACGGCACATACAGTGGAAAAATGGCATCATCGCGAAGCAAATTAGAACCTAACGTTAGATTTGCAAATGCAATCTCCTCGATACTTCAAAGTATTCTCGGAAACGCCACCGTTGAAATTGGTGACGTAATCTGCATGAACGGTTATCGACGGCCTGCACCAAAAAGGTTCAAAGTTGACAGTATAATGCATTCATTTTTTATCAATCAGCGAAACGCAGATGCTTTGCGTCTTTCGTATAAAGAAACTGTTAACAATTTGGCTTTTGTCAGCTGCGGCGGAGAGAAAGGAAAGCAATCGATTTCAATGCAGGAATTATTTAAGGTTTACGAGTCAAAAGTTTGGGCGTGCATTTTGATGGCAGCGCTTGCTTTGGCGACGGCACATCACCAAATATGCAGGTATAACTCGAAAAACTCTGATATATTAACTCAATTTTTATATATCTTGAAACTACTTTTGGAGCAGGACGAGCCCTTTCCATCTTTTTTCGGTAAGAACATTCATCTCCGAATAACTGCTCTAACAGCGTGTTTAGCAGCCATCGTTCTGACAGACGGATTCAAAAGTAGCAACATCGAACGAGTGATATCACCAAAAAAGTTGCTTCCTTACACAATGTTTAGCGAGCTGGTGGATGAAAACTTTACCGTCCATGTCCGACCATTCCACATTTATATTTTTAAGAGTCGTTGGAAGTTTTTCTCAGTCGAAGCTCTTGAAAATTGGGTAAAGACTATACACCACATGTCAAGACACGGTTTTCTTAGCACCGATCGCAGGTTTCTTGTTCAATCTTAGTTTCAAACGAGCTCACAACTTGAGCACATCAATGGAGGTAAAACATTTACTGAAGCATTATTGGAGAATTACACTTCGTTCCATCCAAATAGTGTAAATATTTTCGGGAGAGATATTCGAAATCGCATGCACGACTGGTATAATTTGAGTGCGGATGCATTAGTTGTGAAACAATGGGAAATTTATGGTTACCTACTCAAATCGCAAGAAAGCATTTTGTGGGAGCATCTCAAGTCATGCAAAAAATCTGCGTTGATATTACCAACGTACATGGCCAATCAATACGCCATGCGACTTTATAAAGCTCACCCGGATTTTAGGATAAACGTTGGGAAGGAGAAATATTTCAACATTTCGATTGGATTTCAGGTTGCTGGCGCCGTTCACCCAAATATTTTAAAAAGGATGCATGCAGTGGTCACTTCCGGTATATGGAACTGGTGGCCAAGGATAATCCATGAGACAATAGAGTTTAATCCCATTCTCAAAGATAATACGCTAAAGAAGCCAAACATGAAGGGAAACATCTCAATGATCTTTTTAATTTTACTCTATGGAATGCTATTGGGATTTGTCGTTTTCGTCATTGAACTCCAAATACGTGCTATATTGTTCCATTTTGTGAAGCTGTTGTACAATGCTCTATTACCTAAAATTAACATACAATCCTTAAATCGAAGAAATCGAGTAATGCGTCGGCCAAATTCAACGGATGAGGAAGAAATACAAACCGTTACAGACTCTTACCCTTAGACCTAAATTCAACGTTGGCAAACGCGATTAATGGATTGTTCAATGTTTGAATGCGTGGCTTCGATGTAGAAATTTAATTACTTTCAATTTACAGCATAATAAAACAAACTATGAATTTTTAAAAGGATATTTCTGGGTGGTAGCAAGCTATATGGAAATACTATGACTATTACGTATACAAACTGGACTTCAGTGTAGCTACCCGAAGTAATACATTGTGTCAGCATAATACCAATTAATAAATATTAAATGTGAATAAATCCAACTGTAGTTTTGCTTTAGTCCTATAGAACGAGATAATATTGATTAACATAACTAGAGCGAGCTAGACCAACTGTCTTGATGTTTGGAAGCTTTGAACTCGGAATCACGAGAAATTTTCAAGTCATACAAAAATCACGTGGCCGACAGCTATCGTTAACCAAAATTTGTCGCCTTAGTGATTGTTTTGCAATGTTAGTATCAATTATTTTACTTGTTTGCATCATACACTGTGTCGTTGCGGAAGCAGTTATTGATGATAAAAAATTTATTCCATTTCCAAATCCATATGAAGTCAAACCATCAAAGGACCTGCTTGATCTAGGAAGCTTCATTAACCTGATTAATGACTTGTGTCACGTTCATATAATGTCGGAGGACGTAACCTATTTCGAAGAACCGGATCACCTATTGCTTAAACCAGTGTCCATTCGAAAGTTTGTATCGAGAGAAACCATTGCGAGTAATATCCCACTAAATATATCAGTGAGCTGGCATTTCAAGCAATGGCTTCATGAAAACTTGACCTCGTTTGGACTGCAAGACTTTTCGCAACTGCCAATCAGTGTAGCCAACAATCGGCTTCCATCCTGCCATTACAGCGTACTAATATTTGCATATCCGGAGCAACAATTTTCTCACCAGTGGACTGATCAAACTTGGGAAATAGTTCGATACAGCCCAGTGTATCAAGCTCTACTTGAAATTCATAACCAATTTCAACTGAGCCTATCGGAAATGGAAACGTACAAATTGCAACGATCGGAATTTACAAAAATTGTGCAAATTTCGTTGTACAAAATAACAGATCGTGAAGTAGGTACACTGTTTAACGGCCACTTTATGACGAAACAAGACATAAACATATTTCACGGTATAATTGAATGTCCGGACTCCGTGCAAGGTGCTCGTTTTGCGGATTGCATTAGCACGCACTACTTTTGCTTTTACTGTCCGAGCAACAAGTTGCATACAATTCCTAGAGCGGCCCTCCTCAACCCTGAACAATTTGAACGAACAGCAAGTCGCATCGGCCATCCAATTGCGTGGATATTCGATGAATACTTTTCCGAAAGCAATCAACTTGAAGCTGCCCAAGATCAGCATTTCCAGTTTCAAACATCCATCACCAACATTCTCAGCACACATTGCAATGTTTCGTTTCAGTTCGAAAGAAATGAATTGCTGAATTGGGAAGGCTCGCAAGATCCAAAACTACACATGTCAATGTTGTATCTTCCCCGCCTCAAAGTGGAAGCAAGAATTGGTTATGCAATTCTAAAACAATACTACAGACGATATGGGTTTATACTGAGAGTAGTTGCGCGTACAAATCCGTACCACATTTATCCTGTCGATTCAGAAGGCTACAAGTACATAACTTGCTATTCGAAAGAACGATTTGGATTCGCCTTTTATCTGAACCCATTCCAGGGCACACTTTGGTTTGCGCTCCTCTTGTTTTTACTTGGGCTGGCCATTCTCTTTCACATTGCGTTTCTGTTGGGTCTAATAAGAGGAAAGTGGAACTTCAATCCGTACTTGTTCGTTTACTCTACCCTGCTGGAGTATCCGTATCACATTCCGCTATACTTGTCCAAGTATCAGCCATTCCGAATAATTGGCGGGTTGTGGTTACTGTCATCGCTGATATTCTCGAACGGATACAAAGGAATTGCGATTACTGACGTGACGTCTCCAATTGGGTTAACGACACCATTTAAGACATTCAGCGATTTGATTGAAAAAAGCTCTGAATTTAGAAAAACTCACATTTTTTCTCCAATCGAAAGGGACTGGTATCAGAGGTGGTATGATAACGTCTCGTTTTTGTATGGATATGATATAATGGGGAGAAGTACAGTCAACATCTCCCCCGACAACTCGATCAGAGTTTTTATTGGTGCTTCGTTTCAGTCGGAAGTAGATACAGCGATTATGTCGAACAATTTGTTACATAGTGACCAATTTGGAACTGTCAAGGCTCCAGTCGGAATCATGAATCCGATATTTGAGAATCTAATGAACGAAAGTTTGGTTGAGCATCATATTCCAATTCCGAACCGTATAGGAGATTTCAGATCATCGTACGATATAGCAATTGAAAAACAAATATTGAGATGTAGAGATCCGGTCGTTTACGCCGATTATGAGAGTAGAATTGGCAAAGATTTTGAATACCTTTCCAAAGCGTATCCAAAAGTAAAGTGGTTTCAATCTAAAGAGTCGATTATGGTGGACTTTTTGGGATGGACGTTTTCTTATTCGAAAGGAACATTTTTACCAGAGCTATTCGCCACGTTGGTGCAGAGCGGTATATACGGCAACTTCAGGAAAGCGTATTTGCTGAACCGGCATCGCGGAGCACGGCTAAATTTTACGCGTCATAACAGCGTCTTATTTGGGCAGTTAATAGCGGTGCCGTTAAGTATAAGGTCGAATATTCAGACAATATTTCTCATATTTGCTCTAGGTGCGGCAGCGTCACTTACTTTGCTCTCTGCTGAAGGTTTTTGTAAGCTTTGTATTGACTATGCAAAGTATATCCGGGCAACAAAACTGATCACATGGAGACGTAATGTGCGATGTTGTGCTCGGTTACGGTTTATGAAAATTAAACTGAAGAAGGCGTATTCGTACTATCGAAGTTTTGGTAGCTGCGTTGGCATTGCTCGTGCATTAGTTATGAGATGGAGAAAGAAAGTGATTATAAAATTATGTACATGCTTGACATATTTTTCCTCGAAGCGAATATGTAATATATTTAAGTAGCAATTACATATACTTGTTCATTCATTTTAAATGACTAGTTATGTTTCTATTAGAGACATTAGCAACGATGTATCATGACATGATTTATGTGGGTGCTTGCCATTTTCTAACAACATATTAATCGGAATTAGCTGCTAATATTTTCTCTGTAATATGTATGTAAGTATTGTAGTCAAGCACTCCAAAAGCGATTTTGGATACATATATCATTTAGAATCTTACCTCATCTTTATATGCTGTCCAGCCAGTTCCACACTCAGCCCATGCTCCTAAAACAATTGTTTGTATTTAGTCGACAATAACGTACTTCATTGTTATAGCAGTTAGGTTAGTTTATTCAAAACTACATACCTGATGTTCCCAAGATCGCGAGACTTAAAACCAGAAGAATCAGACTTTTCTTCATGTTGCTGGCCTAAGCATTTACAGTTTTAACCATTGAATTGAAGGATTCTCTCGATGCGGTTTTGGTAATGCGTATTGTATCTACTGGCTAACCTAATGAAACCGGGCTCCTTTTATATATATCCGCTAAGTTCTTAAATTTATATCTGCTTTGGCTGTAATATATAATAAACTTATGGTCCCTGCCGATTATAAACAATCATGAACCAAAATATAAATGAGTTTCTAAGAAACCAGTTTCAATAAAAACGAAACTTGTTTTTTAATAGTTTCCGTTTATCACAAATGGAAATTGCTATAGAGATTGGTTACTCAATTAGTGCATAATCCTAGCGTGAACATCACTCTGTTGACCAACTGGCACAAATCCATTTATTTTTTACTGATCCTGCGTTCATCAATAATAATTATTTTCAAATTTTCAGCAGGAAATATAATATTTTATTGTATTTTGTTCACATGAATTGGTTGTCTCGTCGTTCCACCGCTGTAATATATTTAACGAATTGAATGCTTTTTAACTTAATCTCTTCCGCCATTATTAATTTTTATTACATGATTTCCTTCTCTAGCAAATGTTCGGTATTTAGTACTTCAACAGCTGAAGATTTTAATAGGGCTTAAAATTCATGAGCTGAGTAATTTGGGCAAAGTAATTAATGTTTAGACAAAAACAATTATGTATGTACGTATGAGCAATTTGCTAAATATGGTAGTGCTCCAAACACTTGTTCGATATTTATGTCCACCTCGGCAACATTTTAATAACTTAATAGCCGACTGTAATTTATGATCCCTTCTGTCAAGTAATTATACGTTGATTGATAAGGACTGTTTAGAAAGGTAAGGATATTTTTTGAAATCTCGGTAATTCCTAACACTGTCAATCGATTTGTCCAGAATTTTCACCAAACATTAAGCAACTTTAGGAGATAATACCTGCTGGGTTTCGCGGATCTGACTCCACAATCACGTGTGTAATGGTCGAACAAAAAGGATGGACGATTTTGAGGTGTTCAGAAACCTAAGGATTGCGTTATTACAGGTGGCTGGAAAAACGCAAAATTGACCACATATTAGTTTAATTGGTATTTTATGCTTAATTTAGCCATTTTTCACCAATATATTATGATTTTGTAGAAATTGAGCAAAATTTGAAAATCGTCATTTACGTGGGAAATTTGGGTTATCGGACATCTTTGGTCATACCATCCGCACGGTACATCCGATTTCTGCGATATATAGCTTAAAATGACGAGCAGGGTTCACCAATACTATACACTTTAATATTTAGAAGTTTGCATGTACACAATGCGAGGATACGAGAGAGCAAACATTAAGCAAGCTAATCCTGTGACGTTTACAGCTTAATTTGGGGGGATTGGTACTGCAAAAAATTCAATTCGGAATATTTTATGTCAGTGTTCCCGGAAACTGAACCCAGTCATAATATGTACTAACAATAAGCCCTTCTCTTCCTTTTAAGCTATATAACTCAGAAATCGGATGTGCCGTGTGGATGGTATGGCCAAAGATGCCTGATAACCCAAATTTCCCACGTAAATGACGATTTTCAAATTTTGCTCAATTTCTACAAAATCATAATATATTGGTGAAAAATGACTAAATTAAACATAAAATACCAATTAAACTAATATGTGGTCAATTTTGCGTTTGATAGTTGGTTATTGTTTGGTGAAAATTCTGGACAAATCGATTGACAGTGTTAGGAATTATCGAGATTTCAAAAAATATCCTTACCTTTCTGAACACACCTTACATCGCCAAACAACTGGAACGACATTTAACCATTTATGGATTAACTTGGGTGATTTTTATTTTTCGATGTAGTTCAGATGAAGTTCATTGAAATGCGCACTTTCAGTGGAATAAGCATCAAACTACAGTTTTAATGATGCTCAAACAAAATTCGCCTTTATTCACGTACCTGTGACGTATTGAACACTGTATGTCATAAAAAAGTATGTTAATAGCATGCCGATTTGTGTTTTGCATTGAGCGTGAGTAACCAGAGTCCCCGTAAAGGTTACTAAGGTGACTAATAGTGAGTGTTGAAGAATAAATACGAGGGAATGATAAGGACGCATTTCATGCAATTGCTGGCTTGGTTCTGGAACAGAGTGTCTTTATTGATAACAACATGATTGTGAATGGAATCAAGAAATTGCGCTTGCTCAAACATTATCTCTTAAGCTCTGGATGTCATGGCACACAACTTAAATTTATTTGTAGCCAATTAAAACTTCACAGAGATGAAAATTAAATAAAATGCAAAATAAAATTAAAAGGCGGATTGGGAATATTTGAGGCAGAATCCGGTATTAAGTACATCCGGGTTCAGTGAGCCTATCGGATTTCCAGGGCACGCGAAAGGCGGCGGCGGATCAATACAATCCTGAGAAGCAGGTAACTCGAATTCGTTAAAGTGCACTTGCAACATAAAGGGCTGAGCAGTAGCTGCAAATACATAGAAAATATAACAAACGGTTTTCTGATTAAACATTTTTTTATTTATTTATTTTTATTTATTGACTTTACTGCAGACACAATATCGTATAGTAGACTTTACTCTAATTAGGCATTACCCCAGGTTCCTAGAGATCGACTTACACATACGCGAGGTCCATATCTCTAAACTACTCACTTAACTATGGGTTTCCCCGCGACAGTCTGAGAAAAATTTATACCGTGTCATGCGAAAACTTACAGGAGACGCTATCCGGGAACTGACTGCCGCAAAATTTGTTGTGTCCAAGTACCATGACCCAATCCAGATTGCAATCTTCTCCGCTGAGCTGAGTTCCCTTCGACTTTCCTCCAGAGAGATTAAGGGATGGCGGACCTCCGGAAATTACGAAATCGGTAGTTGTGGACGGGTCAGTTCGGCATGGCTTCCAAGTAATTTTGCGCATTCCCAGCTGCGCCATGACACAAATCTTGTAGTCCTGATTGTTAAGCTGGGCCGCGTTGTTGTAGTTGAAGCTCTTGACCGTTCCCGTTTGTGTTCTGAAGTACTGTAGACATCCCTTTGGGGCGCGGTCAATAGTGTCGCAGCGGATGTTGGTCACGGATATGTCCCACTTTTGGGACGTGGGGGACTGTAGGTAGATGTCCAACATGATTTTGTTTCCAGTTCCATAATCCAGGTACACTTGAAGCAAGAAATATATGTATGCTCAACAGAATTGTAAGTAAATTTTAGAAAACAGGAATCATAATTATATTTCCTTACTATGGTGACCCGTAAGGTCGCCGCACAATGGACCCACTATCCCGTTGGAAGCTCCACTAATTGTGAACGTGTCGGCCGCACAATCTCCAAATACGGACGCATCCTCTCCTTGGTTGATGCTAAACTCGTTGAAATCAAGGCGAACCTGACAGACGCCATCCTGGCGTGGGATTTCGAATCTGCAGATTTGTGCAGAACTGGGCGGCTGGCTCAAATGGGTCCAGTTGAAAGTAATTGCGTCAACATTTCCGTAACCCGAACATGCGTTAATGACTGGAAAATAAAATAAAAACATATGTAAGGAACCATCATGTTAACAAATTATGACACGGATGAACTGCTTCTAATTTAATTTTTTGTCTTAGTTTGTTTGCTGGACTTCGTCAATTTTAGTTTGAATGTACATACTTGGACGGTCAAATATTGCAGGTAGTGACTGGACTGATTGCGCCAAGACTATGAGACTTGACAGCAGTAAAGGCAAAATTGGTTTCATCTTTGGTTCCTCTGTTGTCCTGATTCAATTTAAATATATCAATATGATACAATGAGTTGAAGATCTGTGGATATCATTGGGCACCAACTTTAGATTGACTTCACCTTCTTCACTCTTGGTCCGTTTTATAGGTTGCTGATGTGAACCAATTAAATAAATTCTGCACGTGTTCTGCGTCACTCCCAAGCGGCCGAAAAAAACATGTAATACGTGCAGTTATCGGTTTTACTCGCATTATTTATGGACATGAGGCTAACACGATATCGCACCATTATAGTTTCCGACATTTTTTTATATAATGTTAATACCAACACCGCGTTTCGGTCCACTTCAATGAGTTTAACGACTGAAGATATGGTTATACCGTTTCGTAACACAGAGGTAATCCCACAACTGACGACAATTTTACTTGAGCTCGTTTTTTATCCCTGAGGAGTATTTCATATGCCATGTTGTCATAAAAATCGACAATATATTTTATTAATGCTCCACACCCAATATTTATGAGACTCCGGTATTTGTTAATTTTAATCCCTAAAAATCTACCAAATTCCGGTGGGAATGCGGAATTCTTGAAACATGTCCTTGTGCAACCACCTTTTACTGGTACGACCGGTTGATCAAACCATTTATCACTTTTAAATATCGTAATAACACTAGCAACACGGGTCGCCCTGAATGTCTAAAAATAATAAATCTCGCATGTTGCAAAAATTATTGCACCATCATCTTCTAATCACGCTTGTAGGCTAACAGTTGAATATGAGTGTTTAAAATATCGCAGCAGTAATTTCACTTGCAGAAGTACATAAATGTACTACTTGGCACTACTAACTCGTAAAATATTCCAAATATATGCGCCGCGAAATATAGTCATCAATTTTATGCAAAAAGAATTACATGGAAATCTCAAGTTGAATCTTAACAGTTATTGCGCGTCCAAATGCATCAATATTAGTAAAAACTTTACTAAATAATTTAGAAGTTATTATTACATATCATTGAAATGGATCATCACAAGTACACCATGAAATGATATGCAATAATATGTAATGTCATCATATATCGCATTGCCAATTGCAACTACATTTACAGATACCACTAATAATATGTAAGTCAGATATTTGATGGGAGAAGGGGACAATACGATGATGACACTTACAAAAAATTAAAACATGATCAAAAAGATTCACATAACATTCGCGCTCACATTTTCTGGGTGTTCCTCACAAATACCAGAGCGGTCACAGTGCATCTAATATGCAAGTTGTTTATTCAGGTTCACTCTTGACGGCCGAACTGTATGCACCCGAGTAATAAAATGCCTTATATGAATATGAAGAAAAAATTACATGACCTTTGTGAAAAGTATGTTCAATTAACTGCATCTTTAACCTTTTATTTTTGTTACAAATTGGTTTACTTATTATGTCAAACATGTTGAACACTATCAAACAAAAATGACGAATTTCGTATCATTTCACAAACCGCATACTATTTCCCTTACCACGGAGTTGCTTGAAACGTTGTGCAAACATCTTTCTGGCACCACACGTTACGTTTCTTATTTTGGCAAAATAAAGTGTTTCACTACAAACGCTAAATGTCTTGAGGTTTACTGCTTTCTATTTATTGCATTGATTTGACCTGGTGTGCGACCGGTTTCTGTTGTGTCTTCATCAGGCAAACTTTCATGTTAAAGTTAAACTTCCATGTTGTTGGGCCAAGTTCTGGTGATTGACTAGAGTTGGTGCCATCAGGCTTGGGTGATATGATGCTATCGTGCTCATTGAAATAAACAGTTTACAAATTCGTTCTATAAAATTAGTCATTGAATAAAATGATTCAATCAACATCATTAAAAAAATATATTGCATATTATTATCCCTGGCCTGATTTTAAGTAAGATTAACGGGCATTATTCATACAGCTTGCATTGATTTTACACATATATTGTTTCATAAGCTAGCACAAAATTATTGACAGAAAAAATTCACGTATTAATACGTATTCATTAATACAATGGTCAACCAACCCAAGCAATGTAATAACTAAAAAATGGGTGGTGGATGGTAATTACATTCATAATTAGCATTGAAAGTTGCTACATTAAATATCAGTAGTCACATAATGAGTCAAATAACCTATTTATGACAAATATCGAAATGTTGAATAATGGGGTTTGAAATTTGAAAGTTTGTCCACTTATGAGGTCGCATGTCGAGGATATCGATAAAATATCGTAAATTCCCAAACTCACGAAAAAGTTGTTCAACTTTGCACGCAATTTCAATGATTTCGTTTCTTATCGTAAAGTATCCTGTTGTGTTTACGAATCCCCTTTTACCGGTAACGGGGATCTAAGAACCAATAATGAATATTGCATAGGAACGTATTAATATATTAATAATGATAATAATATCGTACGAGAATAGGTTATACATTATCATATCATTTTTACATTGTGCAATTTTGCATCCGCCCCCACCAATTTAGTAAGTACTGGATTCTTTGATTCAACCGGTGGGCTGACCTGTCAAATAATTTTTGAGGTTAGGCCAAATCATATTGCATAAGTATTCCTTGAACTTTACATTAGATTAACTTACCAGAGTATGTAGGGATGAAAAATTTTGCGTCTTGTCTAGTGATAGTGTAATTGTTGGTAAAATAAATGTGTATGTATTTTTCATGATTAAATGTTTAATGATGAATTGTTAAGGTCGTTTTGGCATCTCGAGGGTAATTTTATATGGGATGAAGGTCATTTACACGGGTTATATGCCCATACCCATGCCCATGATCTCGTAAATGGCAACAGGTAAGCAAAGGCAATTAGACTCTTTTCATCCCATCAAAACAGGAAAGCCAGCAATTGTACTAGCCCAACAACAACAACACCCGCGCCCATCAAGCATCCGTATCCACCTTCAGCAATTCATCAACACAGTCAGCACCATACTATTCCGTTCAACGACTCGCCAGGCGCAAGCCAAGCAAACAAGCCGGACGTAAAGGAGCAAAAAAACTTAAGCATTTCTTAGATTACTCAGCGTCAACAAGACCATCCGAATTGAAGTTTACAATTACCAGAATGGGACAGACGGAAACAAATAAACAAACGGGTCTCTATACAAATCATTCCCATGTCACTAATTATTACGACAAGACTACAGTAAAGCCATATTTGATTTCGTAACGCCTGCACAAACTACCCATTATTACCGGTGTGAAGAACAGTAGTACGCTCTAGGAAGATCTTTCGACATGTATAAGTATGGTATGTATTAGTATCTGTATCATTCACGGGCAGTATGTATATAAGTCTGTATGTGTACGTGCGCGTGCGTATGCATAAGTTCATAAACATACATTTTCATTTTGTATTCCGTTACAGTCCTTTACATCCTTTACATTTAATTCCAATGAAATTGGTTGCTGTTGCAAATTATCAGTCTTAAATGTATGGATTAGATTGCTGAAGCTAGTGGAATCCATGTGAAAAATGATCAGGTGTGTTTACAATGACGCTGGTTTTTAGTGATGTTGCAGCGGAACGACGCAATCAGCTACCTTACGCTGCTACTCTTGAGGATGATAGTATTGTCATTGAATTAGACTATTGCGGCGTCAGAAGCAATGGTTATCGTGTCATCCGAAAAATGATATTTTATTATTACGCATTAAGTTCTGCAATAATAGCTTCTAATGTTTCTCTTTTGCTATAAGGTGTTATACCAGCTTTGTATATATATAAGCCGACTATATGCTTCTGTAATTAATGAAAGCACTAAGTAATCTATAATTATATATGCTTTTATTCATTTTTATTCCTAAGATTACCTTGCCCATGACACATGCCTCCTTGGCATCAGTTTCAACTGCGTCTACTCAGAAATAGGTATCGTAGCTTTGTGTATGTCTATCTAGTGTTGCCGAATGGAAATATATTCGGTAGTTTTGAAAAAAATGCTTTGTTTTTGCTAATACATGCGATGTAACTAAGTTTATGCATTTTAATAGATTTACAGTTCGAATTAAACCAGCGGGGTTTTGTCATCCTGAACCCAAGCGGAGAATTACTAGCACTCCAAGCATCAGACCACCTTCAACACACCAACCCTCAACACATTCAGCTGCGACATTACCTCTTGCAAGTTCAACTTAAACATCCTCGAGCACACAACCTCCAACAACTACGCCAACATCCAAGGTCAACTACAACTAGTTCGCCTTATTGATCTAAAAGTTTCAACCACTCGGTCTTCCATGTTTACAAATGTAATATAATTAAACCGGCGCTACGTACACGTTTGTTTTCGTCAAAGTTTATTTCGTATTTAAACGCGCCTAAAGATTACTGTGAGTGGCTTTGATGGAGCCGAGTGACATTTGATTTCAGCTTTGCATGTCTTAACATGCGTTTAACACCTTGCGGATACATAATAGTTTTACTGAAGTCGTATGTTATCTACCTTTGCTGAGTCGTGTCAGAATCCATTACTAAACTTAATACTGCTCAGTCTGAAATGTTTAGACTCGAATGGATTTGTGGTATGACTAATTGTAGTATAGATAGGTCTTTTTTAAATCTAAAATGGCTAATTTTAAACCATTGGCTTCCTACTATACTTGGTCAAATCAACGGTATTGATTTTAGTATTCCACTAATTTGTGCTCTACCGACAGTGGACGCGTATTTAATATTAGTATACTAAGTATCATGTGAGTAGTTCTGTATTAAAGCTGTAGTTGTAACCCATTTAATTGTTTTCGTCATATCGGAAATGCAGACCGAGAATGTGGACATCTGCGGATCATCGGAAATGCCGAAAGAAAAGTGTGAAAAACTGAATGTTCCATTCCCGATAAGATTTATCTGGTAAAGAGGAGACCTAACCATATCACCAAATATCTTATTGAGAATGCATAGAATAACACAATTGTCTGTGGAGGTCGCTTTGACATTTAGCAGTCCCTACCGATTACAGCGGCGAACGGGGTGGGGTAGATAAGGATCTACAATTAACGTTTCGACTGCTGTTAAAGATTAATATTACAGGGAGTTTAAATATGCATTGATTCGCAAGATCATTTAATAGAGCTGATTACAACTTTCTGTGAACATCTTTATTTTTGTGCTCTTCTACAGCATAGCACTACACATAATGTAAACCGTGTGATCATGAAAGAAGCTTATTATTTAAGTTGTTTTGTTGTATTTAATTTGTATTCAGTTTTTATTTGTTAATTTTGTCGCGTTGGTCGTAAATTAAAATTGTTTTCTTACTTATGTTTTTTACTTATTAACCTTAGTTAATGCTATACCTTGGTCTACTGGCCATTTTAGGGACGGTAATGAATGACACATGGAAGTAATTTGGCATGCAGCAGGCCCTGTAGTCTGTGATAAATGGGGCGGCGTTAGTAGGCTTCAGACAGAGGAGGAGGTCTCGTCCTTGTTGTTTCAATCTAAATTATTACAATTTAATATGTTTACTTTCTAGTTACAATCAACGCAGAAGCCTGACCCTGACAATGCGGTATCTCATCGATAAGCCAAATCGATACGCCGGTGCGGTGCATGTTCCCCTTTCTTTAAAAATCGACAAATCGACAAATATCAACAAATGATTGATACATGCTTCTGGCTGAAATACAAACACAACGAATGGGAGAAGTGCATATTCAATTAGTGTCCTAATGCATCAAAACCAAAATTGAAATATTGTCAAAAATTTACGGCAATAGAATATATAAAACATATATTGTTCACAGAGAACGCTTAAGTAAACCAACACCGGTACACCTGTTTGTTCAATCATTTCACAAAAAGTATTTGGAGATCTTATGGACAAGCATTATAGTATATATAATTTGCTTTATTTCAAGTATTTCGCAGCTCTCGTCTTCCTTGTTCATATTCTACTTAACAAACGGAAAACTGCTGTAGGAAAATCTATAAACAAAGCATGCAATTCGATTATTTATATAAAATATTTCTTAAATATAGCATTTCTGCATTGAATAGTACAAAATATGTGACCATTTACAAAATGTAGGAGCTACAAATATCATCCAAGAATCTGTACCAGGAATACCGCATCAGTTTTCAAGAAAGCCAAGGAAGCATATACTCCAATGTCTACTATGGCATTTCCATATTCCATTCCAAGGTGAGTTTCGACCGCATGGAAATTTGCGTCTGCATAAAAATTTCACCGTATTCGCTCAAGTGGAAGTTGTGGAAAGCTGGAGCGACGCATTTGACGATGCGTCGCGCTATACGAGAATGCTTGGCTTGCCGCCTATCACAAGCGCAGAGGAAGCGATGTTCTACAATGGTTGGCTAAATAAGGCGAAACTCTGTAAAGTAAGCACATGAGTGACAAAGGTTTGTACGCCCAAATGGCAAAACAAGTTCACAGATTCACAAATGGAGAAATGCAAAATCAAGTTATGAAAGAGAGGATTCACGGAGGATATCTAACTTAAATTAAACGGTGTGATAGGTCGGCTTTTGTGGCATGGTCTGACATCATTGAAGAGAGTGTACCAATTCTAAGGCGCCATGTTTATCCGAATATGCAGAATCAAAGCTAAAATCAAGCGGAAATCCTGGATTGTTGACGAAGTCAAAATTCCTGGTGATTGGCTATTTAAAAGACTTTGCGGTGTCGTGGAGTCAGCAATTGCACGACAGTGGAGTAATTGGGAGAAAAGAGTGAACATGTACGCTGATCTTGTGGCCGCGGAGACAAATAATTTGAAAGGAGCACGGGCTCTTAGGGTGAACGAAAATATAGTAGTTGTATTTTACACACATTTTGTTTTACTTTACCTCACCGTCGTCTTATTTGTAGCCGAGATACATAATTCAGCATTAACTTTTCTCACCAATTATTCTATTTTGTTGGCTAAAGGTGTACTTGAAAATGTAGTAAAATTAACTGCGCAGATACGGGGTATTGTAAATAGATTCAAAAGGATAAAAAACTATATTGCAACGAAAATAATAATTATGTTCACGTTGCATTAGCAAAGGCATGGACATTTGTAGTTAGTCACATACTCTGAAATTACATGTACGTTCCATTTGTCCAAAGCGTCTCATTAAGGAAGCAAATAACTACATGCGGATAAAGACGGACAGAATAACGCATTCGTGACAAAGTTGATTTGATTGGAAAATGTCAGGAATCCCGGCAGTGTAAAATAACGGAACCGTAATGAACCCCTAACCACATGCGAACGCTGAGAAATGTCTGAGTTCATTCATTGGTGTATAATCCCTAGATACGACGTAAGTAATTTGTGTTATCAAGAAAAAAGTGAAACCATTTCTGCATTCATTCTTATTTAAGCTATATGAGCAGGCTCTAAATTGTATAGTATGTATTCAGTATGTGCAATGCAAGCAGAGATGTGTGTCAGAGAAAACGTTAAGTGACGAACATTCTCTGCTCATGTGCTTCGTCAGCAAAATAGTAGGTGAAACAGCACAACGCATATTCACCTCCCCGGCAGAGAGACATCTCGATCACAGTGTATATAAGAAACAAGTTGAGCAACATGTGATTTCGTCTGCTTACACACAAACAGCAAACAAGGACATATCAGCATAAAACAATTAGCACTGCCAAAAATTGGAATACATTAGCGATAAAAGTGCATGTGAATTTTAGACGGGATACGAAGCGTTCGAAGAGTCACAATCCACGAAAGAGTTGTCACCAACAAATGTGCCTTAGAAACTATGGAGAAGTACGTCAAAGATGACCGCCGAAAAATTGAAGGGATTTTTCCTCCTGAGGTAAGAAATTAATTTCTGTAGCAACTTTTCAGCTTTTCATTATTTCATTCGGATACATTTCAGTTACACTCGTGTCGTTACTTCCAGATTTGGGAGAAAGTGTATGAAAATTTGGCTCAAGGTCGCGACTTCCGATCACTGTGTTCAGCGAGTCAATACTGGACCGGTGTATTGGAGCCCAGAATTTCTTGTTATCTGTTTGGAGAGGTAGATTTCTAATTAATCTCGCATTATTTTATTCGTAAAAACTAGACGAAAGGACAGTTTCATTTTTGCATTATGAAATATATGTCATTTTTTGCAAATGTATACAGATTTTACCTATTCTTTCAATCTACGTGGACTCGAATGACTTGCTAAGTTTTCGCGCAGTTTGTAAAATGTGGAGACGTGATACGGATTTGTTTCTGGAACATTTCTGTCTTCTGGATTACGTGACCGCAAAGGAAAGTAACCATACCTTGAACGTTCCAGGCCATGACACATCGTACCGTGGATACATCTTTTTTGAAAGAATGCTTGGTCAGAAATCCAAGGCACGGGATAATATTTCAAAACTGGAAGGAAATAGAGTAGTGGTCACTAGTCGTAACAATATTGAACAGCTAAAGCATACAATAAGAGACAATGACGGAAATCCCTTCTTAACACGCCACCTGAACTTTTTCGGTGGCGGACTCCAGGTGGGAGACGCGGAGGTAGGCTACTGGGAAGAAGTTGTTGAGATTTTAAAGCTTGTTGGCCATAAGCTGTGGACAGTCGACTTAACTTTCAATCCAGACGTATTCAACTTCTTTGGTGCCTTAAGTATTCTAAGGAACTGCTTGTGTCACCTACTTAATTTGAAGCGACTTTCACTCAGATTGAGCAACGCTAATTTTCCCGTGAACTCTTTAAGTGAGGAAGTTATTTCGGAAGGGAAACAGCAACTCGAAGATCATTCATTTCCAACACTATGTAATTTGGAACAGATTGAGATTAAGGGTGGATTTTTCCGGGATTACGAGTTATGGGGGAGTCCCACCACATTTCCAAATTTCTACTACGGTCAAATTTCAAAGCTGGACTTAACTTACATTGGATTCTTGAAATACGTAAACTTGGAGCAAGACTCTTTTCCAAATCTGAGACATCTAAAAATCAGCCTTGAATCACCTGAAGAATTAAGTATCCTCGCTCAATTGGATTTGCCATTGCTAAAGCGGGTAAAGATTTGCGTTTCCTGCGCGAAATTGAGCTGGATCGATTTGTTTACGTCACTTGAAAGATTTGGAAAGACTTTGTTAGTTTTAGAGTTGATGACGAGCGGTCAGCAGTTTCGGGATGAAATGGAATTTCAGAATAAGGAGCACTTACCCAATTTCTCTTTTCCGGAGTTGAGTGTGATAAAAATGGATTCCGGCGGCGATCCTCTAAATTTCCTACCGTTAATTGGTCACTCGCTTCCTTCCTTTTATATTCACCTGCACGGAAGCAGATATGGATTTCCAGTGGATCCGTATTTTGCGTTAAGGGTCGACGACCTTGTGGAAATTCACGGTTTTGTAAAATGCATGTATACGTCAGGCATTTGGAATATGTTTTCAAACTTGAAACGGTTCCGCTTCTCGCACGACTGGAGCCCAGAGAAGGTCAACAACTTTTATTACACTCGAGAGGGATTCAATCAGTTTCGGAGTTATCAACTTAAATTGTTATAGACTGGTAATTACAGGCATTTTCCAGCTTTTTGTTTTAATTTTCTATGAATACTCAAATCTTGATGCTAGTTTTGACCATATGATTAGTGTTACCATTTTTGCACAAACTCGACATATGGTAGTAGGATTTCATGAAAATAAAGTTTGTAACAATGTAGTAGGATGTAATTATATATAAATAACTATATAATAGGAGTGAATTATAAAAATAACCATGTTGACCGGAGCAGATAATTATGTAAATTGAGTATGAAAATAAAAACTAATGACGGTTTTTGAAATATATTTTTAATTTGTTTTACTGTCAGCTCATGAACTGGGAATATGCTAGCGGTGCTATTCGGAAAATATATTATTATATATGAAATGCTCGTGTTTACAGAATCTTAATCAATTTTGAAGAAAATTGATGTGCACAATTAAGTGAGCACAGTTAATGTAAATAATTAATGCCGTTTCACAATTAAAAATGACTTGCATATTTGAAATTACTTATTCCGGACAGAGCTTTAAAGAGTTTCATAAAAAAACCTGTAGATTCTTAAAATGCCTATTTTTTCCTTGCGCCCTCGTATTCGTAATTTCAGTTTGAAAGTTGTCGATCATGTTGACCAAATTACATTTAAATGTTACCAATGGGAGCCACATTTTTCATCACGCTACAAAAATTATTGCTAATGGTGACAGTTCTCATTTTTGTTTACATAGAAATTAACCCTTAATATTATTAGTAGTGTTTGTTACCAGAACACTAGGTAATGTTTTACTTGTCGGAACAAGTGCAATTTTGTTGTCGCCGTGCGTCCACCTAGCATATGTCCCGGTACACGGACTGCAAACCACAGTAGAAGAGGATGAGAGGGTATCCATCGTCCGGGAACTATCCTCCAACTTTGACACTAACCATATGATCCACCATCAACTAGTCTTGTCATAGAGACATTCAATGACAATTTTTCTTTCGTATAAAAATGATTACTTGTAACCCTTCTTTTTTATTTCTGGTATTCATTTTAACAAAAATCAAACTTTCTGATTTCGTCTTCTATGCAATCCGAACCGGCAGAATATTAGGGAAATTCCATTTTTCTATACCATCTCTTTCATAGCAGTCCATAATCTTCCCCGTAATCGGGAGAAGAAGAAATGAAACACATTTAATGGATTTTTCTCGTCCCGCAACTCAACATTGTTTGCTCACAACGGATACAGCTTAATACGCTATACATCTCTCTACCTCTCTTTGAAGAACAGAAACAACATTTTCCTACACGTATTCAGTAGGATTTCGACTATGCGTATAGTTATGTGCTTATACATACATGCTACGTGCATGTGAATGTCTACGAAGAGACCTGCGTCTACACATTTTTAATAGTTTCATCACAATTTATAGAAATAACGCCGATTACGTATGCAACGGAATAATTTTCTAATAGCCTACATTGTCATGGATTTCGCTTTCACTTTGCACACAACTCAAGAGGATCTAAACGGTTCCAGCACAATCTCTCTTAAACTAATATAAACCATAGACATTTTCTCAACAACTTTCGTAATGATCGAACTGCGTACAGAATTATTTACGAACATTCGAGTGGGCAACTTTTAACTTTATATTGTTTTTTTCCCATAGCTACATCTCTTGTTGGGAAAAGCACCTGTATACTCCAACTAGAAACCTTAATAGGTTTTGATAATTTCGTTTCAACTACCGTCCCAGAGTCCACGAGACGGAATTTCACATCACATTCATTTGGAAATTATTTCGGTACTAACTGAAAAGTCACAAGTCAAATGAATCATCAGCTCTGAAACCATTTCAAAATGGTTACAACGACGTCGCTGAATATACATGGCTTACATTTTCGACTACACTAAAAGTACGCTTCCTAAGAGCTCCGAACACGTTGTGACGGGTCGCTTGCATAAAATGGGAACCTATAGATGAAATGCACAAGTTTTATGACGTCATAACTGGATTGTGTTTTGAGATTGATGATGATGACTTAAATTTAAAGTGGTTTTATTCATTGATACTCACGTTAATTTATTCCATTAGGCGGAACATCTAAGAGAATCTCGCACAGCTTTCTCGGAAAATAAATCTCGCCCCAGAACGTAAATCGCAGCCATGTGGAATTGAGCTGGACCATTTCGCACATTAATGCACCAAAGGAGACTGCAGCAACGTTGAACTCTACCAGAAAGCCTATAGGAGAGCAATGGACAAAATTAGTCAATTTCACTTTGGTCATTTGATTATCATAATATCAGGGCTACACTGTTCCATAAGAGTTACTAAGTTTGCAATTAGTGCCAATTACCTGTCAGGTTATCCAGGTCCTTCCGTTGCGTATTTGAACAGCGTTCCCAATTTCGTGCGGTTAGCAATGAATATTATTTTATTAACATGGGCTTTTCCCAAATACTCAATCCATTTGGTATCGCCAATTCAGGCCAATTAACTGATTTTGCAATTTGTTTGCAATTCGGAAATAATAAATCCACCTAAATCTACTACGTTTGGAGTTAGTTTGTGCCAAGTGTTTCCTTGAGCAACTTCAGCTTGTCTCAAAAGTTTAGAAAGTTGGATTTCAGACTCTTACTTCAACCTGTCGGACATCTTATAACTTAGGAAAGTTTTATTTTAAGCTTATAACTCTGGTGTAACTTGCACGTTTGCTGTTTAGCAATGCGCATACTCTGGTACGTTGTTTGTGGTATGGTTAATGCCATCTCGAATAAGACGCCATCATGTTGCGCGACGGCGTTATGTCATGTCAAGTGATTCGAGCAATACATTTGTATGCGTTAATGTATTATATGGTATTATTCAATGCTGCGGCTGAACGACAGGAGAGACATAAAATGTGTTTAAGATATTATTCAGTTCTCAAGATGTTTTATTTGAGCTAGATTCTGACGAGAGAGATAGGAATAGGGCTCCTCGAAGTTTGGAATTAACCTTGAACGAGTTTTGCTCTGACGTATGCTTATGATAAACCAAACACACATTTGCAGATGTTGTCGTTCATTTTAGTTACAGAAAGCTCCCGGATGTCAAATATTGAATGGTGGAAAATATAATCATTTGAAATTGCGTATTAAATAGAGCTGGAGATGAATGACTGACAATGCTGACCGTAGCAATTATAAATTATGGTTCAAATTATAGCCATTATTGCTGAATCTAATTCAAGCAAGCGGTCTCAATAAATCTACTTGCGATTACAAAAGCTCGCAAATAATTCAAAAGGATAATCATCATTCCACTCCAGATGTCAATTAAGAGATATGCCAATAAATAATTATTTTATGCCTAGGACGTTTGTTAAAAATTTATATTTTTATTTTTTTCGTCGTCATTGTTCGAATTTGGCAATATGTTAACTTATTGTTTGAATGAATGGTCGACCTTCTTGGCTATAACACAGACTTACCGTACTTAACCGCAGACATCAATATATTGAAACCTTCAAACATAATGGAATTATGTGAAGCTTAACGATTACGTGTGTTAAGTTATACGTAGATGGTGGATAGAAAGGTTCTCTTAAAGATGGTATAAAAGTTGCTCACAAACTTTAAAACGGCATCAATCGCTTTCAGTTTTCAAAAACTTGTCCTGAAGCAGTCCACTTTCGCAACCAAATGATGAGGGTTTACGTTTTCGTCGCCTTTTTGCTAGTTGCCGTCGGCGCACTGGCTTTGACAGAACCTCAGGTATCTTACTAAAATTTAAAAATGGAAATTTGCTAATTTCTAAACATTATTTCCATGTGTATACAATATACTTTCACAAAACGATGCATTCCGTAGGGAGTTCACCACCCGTCGGGACGTACATCAGGACGTCACATAAGGTATGCTCCATCAATCTTAATACCTTCGTTCGGTGTATTGCAAACTTGAATCAAAGTAATACGATTTTTTACCCCACAGCTTTTCAGGTATTCCCGGAAGAAATACTAAACCCGTTAAAGGTGTTGTTGGTGGTCCACCATCAGTTATCAATGGTCCCATCTCAGTACTAGGTGGGCCGTCCTCAGTCGCCGGTAGTCCCCCGTCAGTGGCTGGTGGTCCTCCATCAGTGGCTGGTGGTCCTTCATCAGTGACTGGTGGTCCACCATCAGTTATCAATGGTCCCATCTCAGTACTAGGTGGGCCGCCCTCAGTCGCCGGTGGTCCCCCGTCAGTGGCTGGTGGTCCTTCATCAGTGGCTGGTGGTCCTTCATCAGTGGCTGGTGGTCCACCATCAGTTATCAATGGTCCCATCTCAGTACTAGGTGGGCCGCCCTCAGTCGCCGGTGGTCTCCCGTCAGTGGCTGGTGGTCCACCATCAGTGGCTGGTGGTCCACCATCAGTTATCAATGGTCCCATCTCAGTACTAGGTGGGCCGCCCTCAGCCGCCGGTGGTCCCCCGTCAGTGGCTGGTGGTCCTTCATCAGTGGCTGGTGGTCCACCATCAGTGGCTGGTGGTCCACCATCAGTTATCAATGGTCCCATCTCAGTACTAGGTGGGCCGCCCTCAGTCGCCGGTGGTCCACCATCAGTGGCTGGTGGTCCTCCGTCAGTTGTCAATGGTCCCCTGTCAGTACTCGGAGGATCCCCATCCGTGGTTGGTGGTCCCCCAGGAGTAGTCGTGGCCTGAAGAACATTTCTTGTCCCGCCGAACGGAAAGTAAGACGAAAAATCAGCATTCCAATATACTATGGACGACAATGTTTTTTAAATATTAAATTCAAATTGACATAAAATATATATGATTGTGAACAAATAAATTGCTTTAATTCACTGTGAAAGTTTATGAATTTGCGCTGTTCATTGGAAAGTTATTTATACAATGCACATAAAAAGAATATTTCCATTAAATTGGAAAAATGCAGGATAGTCGCGATTGTAATATGTCGAGAAGTTGGGTAGTCATTAGATATAATTAACATATTTGGAGCATAATAGAAGGCGTTGGTCTTACGTTTTGGTTGGCCATAAAATACAAAGAATTTCCCGAAGCAGGATTAGCTGAAATTTCCTTTCTGCTTCCTGCGTTAATATTTACGTGCAAATGATAATGTGCACTGACCAAACACAAGTGTCTCTCACTGTATATTCAGTAAAAATAATTTGATATATGAAAATTATATTATTGAGATGATTGTTCACCGTTGGGTTGATGTTAATGATTACCTATTTCGTAATAACTAAGCAAGAAGTTAGTTTAATTCTGCGCTATCGAGACAATCATGTGATAAACAATGTTTTCAAGCAATTATTTCATACTGGTGACGCCAACATTTCGTAGTAGAGGGGAAACATAATATGTTAACGTTCTCGTTTCTTACTTAGAACTGATATGTTGGATTAACAGTGCTCAGTTTGTTAATGCTGATGCGAATTTTTATCTAATGCAATGACAGGGAATGTGAATTCAGGTATATGACATTCGTGCAGACTAACTGATGACTAATTCCAGTCACAAATCAGTGGTAGAAGCTAGAGTTTGCTCTTCATACTAGAGTATCCGCGTCATTTGTATTTACGTTTCTCGAATAATGTCTAAACACTATAAAACTGATTTGATTGAATGGACAAGAAGATCATTAACTGGTTTTGTAGTACTACGTAGCACACTGACTGAGGGCACTATTAACCAGGATATGGAGAAGCTCTAGAAGAGTCCCGGTGGGCTAATAATGATATATGTGGGTGAAGAATATTTTAGTTCCGTCATTAAACTAGAACATTACATTAGAACTTACACATTCACATAATCCCGTTAACTTGTATCCATCAACCAATTTATGACGCAGGTGAGCAATGACATTAACAAATATATGAACAATTGAATTTAACTTGAAAATGCGACGTTGATGTCAAGCTATGAATCGCTTCGCCTTCTGTATGTGTAAACCATGATAGAGAATTCATTAATATCAACAAAACCGTTAGCCGAGATGTTACCCATTGTGTCCAAAAGTCTACTTGACATATTAAATCCCGCTAAACTATTTTTAGACTATATAAACTTTCTTAATGACAGAATGGCCATTTTGTTCCGTCTTCAATCAGTAAATTTGTAAGCCACAATTCATTGAACTTCGTTAACAAATTGTAATTTATGTGCCCAGACATAGTTCCTGTTTCGGTTTCAAGCAACTTTGTGGTATACTTATTTGACAATTTTATCTAACCTAATTCGTCGTAATTAGCAGTCAGCTTGCGCCGGAAGGGTTTACCTTAATTTTTTGAAACTTTTCCGATCAAATGATAACCTGTTTAATTACGGGTAATTTTTATCTTGAAGTAGTGGTCACGTTTAATTACAACATATCTGGTGCATTTTAGGTAGTTTAGCCAAATATGATAAAGTAATAAAAGCAGGATTAACTCCGATGACAGTTTGATTTTGATATTGTATGTTGAAATGAGAATATTACAAAATTTACATCTATAGCAGTAGAAATAATATCTGAAATGTTTAGTTTCGAAATGCTATCTTTACAATGTATAACAGTACTATAATAATGATCAGTTATAAGGCTAAATACAATTTCATTTTCTACACCCTGGGAAATCAGTAAAATGTTTAAATTATAACAATCACCAAATGCTTTTTGTAACATTTATTTGTTATTATCGCAAATGTTATTGTAACTGTCAGCTGGTAACTAAATGATTCTTCTGCATGTCGTTTCTTTTGGCCACTTTTGCAATCCATTTCTGGAACTGTTGCTTGGCATCTTATTGTCGTCGTTTTTCTGGAATGTTCGCGCGGTTTTCACGAATGGCTCGCGGATTGGAGTTCCGGGAAAATACCGGCTGTGTAGTAGCTTCTGCCGTCTGCTAACATGTATGTGGAAAACAAAAAAGGAAACTTTGACTCTAACTTTGACTTTAACGAAATATTTCACTGCCATTATCATGCAATTATGAATAACAATAACAATATATTTTTGGTAGTAGTAACAAATCACCTTCAATGCAAGTTTCATTTCGGTTACCTTATATTTCTTACTCCCAGCGCACTGTTCATCTGCAGAAACGATAGTTTTCCTTTTACTCGACTTGCAAATGCTTCTTGAACTCCTGTTTAAAGCGTTTACTGAGAACTGTTCTTCAAGAGTTGAGACGGCCGAACACGGCGCCACAGAAAAAGAATGGCTAGCTGTTTCCGTCGATTTCTCGTCAACTTCTTCGCTACCGCCGGCTCTGGAACACCAGCTCGCATATGCTGAAACTTTTCATACTGCGCTAAGAAATTTGAAAGAATGGGTTGGCTTCCCATTTGGTCCCTCTGCTCATTGGCTATTCGTTTCAGTAAATCCCAAGCAGCATTTAGCTTGGATTGTAGGTCGGCATTTGAAGCCATCAATGTAGCCGCAATAAGTTCCAAAAGCAGACATTTGAAGCGATTTATTATTGCCCACGTTTCGTGCTCGTCCATTTTGGCTTCTAAATATTCGTTGCATTTAGTTATCATTTGAATTTCTTGCTCCTTCATCGCTATGGTTTCTTCAAGGCTTTTGATTTTGGTTTTTAGTTCGTCATTTACATTCAACGGGACAGCATATAGACTTTTACATCTGGAGATTTTGTACTCAGAATCTCCACACTTATCCAGTAATTTAGAATTTTTGGCGAACGACCCTTGCAGCTTTTGATTTTCCTCGGCAATCTGATTCATTGAATCTGGATGCATTTCAGCTGCCTTTGCTTCCAATTCTGTTTGTTCGTCATCGGACGACGTTTCATCTTCTTTTGACTTAACACCGCAATTTTCTAATTCACGTCTGTGATTTTGAAAATCTATATCATAGCTTTCGCTGTCACTTGAATAGTGATCGAAGGCAGCAAGTTCGAATTGAGGACTGTCTTCATGACTTCCAGTCTCTCCGTCTCTGTTTACTTCAAAAGTACTACCCATTTTCCTGAGACCAATTAGTCTATGAGCAGACCTAAAAATAAATACAGATCACATAACACACGTAAGTGGCCAACGAGTGTCTACTCTTTTCTGGACTTGAGGAATATAAGCACCACTCTATTCTTCCCCCGTCATTTGAGAGAATACTCCACAAAATAAACGTCAGCCAGAAACATAAACTGTTGGTCTCTTCGAACACATATTTCGAACAGAGATGTCGTGTATTAAAGGCCAGGGTGCATGCTAAAGAGTCGTAAATCATGTATTGTTTTCGACAATGAGTTAATATACATACCAGTTTCCTCGTGCATCAGTTTATCACTACTTTAAAGGGAATCCGAATGCCGTGATGATTTGTTTTGATTTAATTATTAAATATCTACCACAAACTTGGTGCGGTCAGTATTTATGCTATCCCTTATGCTAATTTTGCTTTGATTTTACATTTCCTGATAAACAAAGATATTTATACATATCTAATGTTATAATATCACTATAGTGGTGGGACGACAGCTACAAATCATACATACTTCTTCCAGTAAGTCGGTACTACTACCAATGGACAGTATTGTGGTGATTTGAACAGAAACAATTGAGAATCTTCCGACGCAATCATACAGTGTCACGGTTGCTAAATATGTGCAAATATGAATTGATTAAGGTTAGTCGTTATTATAATTGAGGCTACAGGTAAAACTTCACAAGTGAATTGTTTTTTTGAAAAAAATAATGCCATGGCTAGTAACAGTGCAAAAATCATTATCGAATTTATATAAAATTGAATTGAATTAATTTTTTTAATTGATGGAAGTAATTTTTTGAAAATTCGCAAGTTGCCATTTTCAATTTAAAGTAACATACCTGAGGTTCTGTAAAAACCCAGTGTGTCGACGCCAAATTGGCAAGGAGGCGAAGATAGCCTTAGTGCTTCCGACAAGCTCTTGAAAATTGACAGAGACTGATGTCGTGTTCAAGTTTATTAGCAACGTTTTATACGATTTATTTGGTAGAACGCTCCACCATAATTGTACGACTTAATCACATTTAACAAATAAACTTCCCATAATTCAACTATACGGTTTGACGAGAGAAATATGTTTGTGGTAAGATATTGTAGATCTGCGTCATCGTCATGAACAATAGCAGTAGAAACTATCATTAGAACTATGAGTTCCAAACACGGCATTAACCATGAAGAGAAAGAAAGTCATAAATTTCAACGCATCAATAACCGACCTTCGGAATATTTATTTGCTTACGCTGCTCTAGATTGTAAATTTAGAGCTGAATAGAAAGTTTTTGTGAGCATTTCATTGGTTGTGGCAACGTTATTAATTGTTACTACTACCTTGTAGTAAATTCGTCAATAAAAACTATTTGTTCCGCATACAATAACTGCAACGATTAGCGAGTTGAGTTATTTATTTCCAGCACAATATACAACAGAAGAATATGATCATACAATCGGCGGCTCAATGTATGACGTTCTTGAGATTTATGTTGCTCAAATGATTACCGACATGTTGTTATAATATGTACACAGGTCCTTGGGATATCTGATGTAATTTACAAAGCCTAGATATTTCAAAGTTATACAGTTGAAGTCCAAGAAAAGGTACTCCGACTGTTTTTCATCACAACTGATTCGAAAAAGCTATCTTAAAATGGCGAATACAATATTAAATGCATCTTATTTCCCTCGTGACCTTGCACCTCAGCAATGAATAATAGCACGTAATATATTATGTATGACAATGTACTGTTCGAAAGCATTTGACATGACTGGGTCGCTAAGGAGGAGGATGGCGTCTTAATGGCCATGGCTTTAGCTGCATCACAAACGTCTCACAGTCTCAACATTACTGAACAACAAAATTTCCAAGTTCATTACACCAAGTTATTAGGCATACGATAGTCATATATGTAGGTGCGTGTGAAATGATCTCACCCCGAATGGCTCACATGAACCGATGTCATTATTCTCTTACAGGAAATATGCACTTGAATCTCAATTCGGCTTACTGGTAGGATACTTGCTCCATAAATAATATTTATGACTGTACCGTTCATGCAATATAGCGTTCTCCACACAGTTATTTGTACGCTAATATTCACACTGTAAGGAATATCTACTAATCTTGCTTCGCGAAAATCTTCACATTTTCGGCTACCTGAGAACACTACCGGGAGTAAAGTCCAACAAGTAAAAATTAATTTCTTCAATACACATCAATTGATGCGGTCCTCAATATAAATTGCTAATAAATCTAGAGACAATGGCGGTCGTGAACGTACTTTCCTAAATGAAGTATTATTTTTTCGGAAGTGTCGCATCCATTTTGTCTTACCCTTTGTTATTTAAATAATTTGTAATAGTTAAACTTATCCGAAATAGTGAGTTGCTTGGCTTAATGTTTCATTTTGCTCCATCTTCGATTATGAATAAGTTACTGAGATGGCCAACACGCTAACCAAGAACACGCTCCAAAGTTCCAATGAAAGTTAATTGAACATAGGATGATAAAATGAACATATAAAAATATGGTGATAAGACCAAAACGTCAAAACCATTTGGCGCTATGTTGCGAATTTTTCCACGGATTTTCCATTGATTTAAAAAAATATTTTATCATGATTTGAGGAATCCAAGTTTGCCCCAAGTACATTGTGCTGACATTGAAAAACCTAGTATAAGATTAGCATGTATAATAGATCTCGTAATATGGAGAGGCGATTTATTATTTCGTGTTATTTAGTTTTATACGTTTACATATATTAATCACAAAAATATTTGTTCTTGTTCTTGGCATGCACACCATCAGACACAGTAAAACATAAACATCCATATATTACATCAAATAAGCGACAATCGCTCCTCAACAATGTATTCCAAATATGAACGCTACAACTTTGACCCACTGATTGCTTGAATACATTTTTAATCAATTCATACTCACATGACTGTACATTTTGATTTCGGAACTCTTTACACTTATGAGAGAATAAAGCGGGTGATTATTATGAAATTTGAGGTCCAAAAAAATATTCGAATACCGCGATACTGAAAAACAGTGATTGTTAGAAAAATCAGTGCGAGTATATAACATATAAAAAGAATATTTAGGTTTGTGTGGTTGAACTATTTTAAAATTAAAACGGGCAAACTCTTGCAGCCAGCGTGGTAGCAGCACTTTTTCATATTATTTGGTTAATTCATACTTAAAATAAAAGAAAGCAGGAATGCATGTGACAAAACAGCAGTAAAGGGAAAAAGTATTTAACCATGTCTTGGCCGTTTCAACAGCAGATATTATATCCACGACCTCGTGCCAAAACTGTTTTCAAGCAAGATGTGGGCGCTTTCTGTTTGCAAAAGTCACAGCGGTGTTTCTTTCATTGTCAAGCTACAACGTCAACACTTTGGCGTGGTTTGTTGCCGGATTGCATTTCTACATCTGAGTAGCAGAAATGTGATGACGATAGTCCACCAAATCCGGAAATGCGTTCAATGAGCAAGCCTTCACTGAGGCCTCGGAGTGCAAACAGAGATACGCGCTGCATTGAATGGCATTTTCACCAACAGATCTGGAAGCATCAATATACTTGCCAGTTCTCGTAGGACAATTGTCCAAATTTTGGATCCAAATCTTCCACAATTATCGGAAGGTGTCGTGTTGGCACGATGTACTTGGCGACGGGGTCATATACTAAACTAGGTTCTTGTAAAAACATAAAAAGGGAGCACTTCAGCAAACACCTTTGTTTAAAAGTTAGAGCTCAAAAACGAAAAAGTGTCAAACCGTCATTACCGTTAAACGGTGACCTTTGACCCCAAAATGACCTCAGGACTATGTGCTACATTCAAGGACGAGTCGACTGATATGTCACTTGATATTTGACCTCGTAACGGTTTCTAACCGTTGCCGTTGGCATATGGGGTTGGCAAGCATAGAGGGGTCCGAAATTCTTGGCCGCTTAAGCAGGAGAGCATAAAAAAATTTAAAATCGCCGTTACCGTTAAACGATAACCTTTGACCTCAAAATGACCTCATATCTATGCGTTATGTTCATAGACGAGTCGAATGATATGCCACTTGCCATATGTTCCCATTTAAAAAAATTGACCTCATAATGGTTTCTAACGGTTGCCCTTGACCTAGACGGCTGAAAATCAATGGAGCCCGTCGCTATGGGCTTAGGAACTCATTGCAAAAAACAGAATTCAAAAATTCAGTTCCGTTCGGAAGATATCGCGCGCACGGACGGACGGACGGACCGGACACACAGAACGAAATCATAAGGTAGCACAAGTGCTCCCTAATAAGTGAATAAATACACAGGTTAGGAAACCGGAAATGAATCCAAGGTAAAAATGAATTGAGTTTTACTCGGATAGAATGTAAAGCATTGATACTTACGTTCAATCTCCCGTTTTCAGGGTAGAGCACATGGAGTATCCAGTGTTCGCCGCCGATGTTTAATGGTAGTAAAATTCTGTGCATTTCCTTCCAATCGGAGCAGTTTTCTGAGAACAGGGTTGATGAATTTTTACCACTCAAAATTTAACTTGCTCCGTTCGGAGATACCGGCAAAGTTGCTGCTCGTTTAACATCGGCAATCATCATGAAGAACCCAGATATGACAGCGTCAGCCTTCAAAATTTCCGCCCCAACACTTTGTCAATGGCAATGCCTTCTTTATCGCGAACAAAGGAACGTTGCACGGTGACGGAAAGCTACAGACAAGCGAGAATATGCATCTGAATCAGCGCTTTCTGCAGATTCAGAATATATAATGATTCTTCTGTGGAAATGAATTTTTGGAGGTTTTACGGGGTACATTTATCATTGAAAGACAAACTTCAAAGGATAGCATAACGGTATGCTAAAAGGAACTCCAGACAAAAATCAAATTATAAATATCAATACTTGCAAAATTCACAATTGCAATTGTTAGCTCGATCTCATGTCGGCACATGTGACGTTAAACTGCTACATGGTAAATATCGTACAAAACAAAGTGGTATCACATGTGGATAAAACCTAAATAGTGAAAGGAAGTGATCACGCATACGACATGACACTTTACTACGTAGGGAAGGAAGTTGCTTTAGCAGCAGGAGACAATACTGATGCAATTAATTTTAGAAAGTTTTAATTCATTTCGTGTTTAATTCCAATAAAAAATGTACAGGTAATGTACACCAACATGTCCATTCAAACACAGTGTACTATTTTCAGCATATTTATGTCCTCAACCCAGAAGCAGGTATATTTACCTCCAAAGTAATGCCCCCAAATGAGGTGAAAAACTCGCTTTTGTGGTGACATATAATGATGTATATAAACTGGACAACTAGAATATAAACAGCAATTATGATGAAGCTATTCTAACCACTGCAGATAAATATCATCTAAGTACATATTCTTTAACTGGGAAAAGTAGGGTTAATTTTCATATCCATTTGTATCATGATATCCTGAAGTGCACTACGTTAAGACTTCTCTTGCCATTCCATGATATATGGGTCCCCGAAAAATCTCCAGAAATTCATTTCGAGATAGACGAATCTTTATATATTCTCAATCAACAAAAAAAGCTGGTCCCGATGCATATCTTCACTTGTTGGCAGCTTTCCTTCACCTCGCAACGATCCTTTGCAAGTGTATATTAAATGGTTTACATTTCATCACTCGAGATATTTCCATAACACGGACTCAAGCAAGTTTTTCTGCAGTTGCTTGACGGCAGTGTTAAGACAGTTGGATCACACAACAGAACAACGACACTGTTATCCGCCGACAAATTTTCTGTTATAGAACCACAATAATCAATTGGATACAACATGCGTCCTTAGCAATAAATTATTATGATTTCCGTTATATTTAATCAACGTACCAACATTGACCGAATCCGTGCTAAGTGTTGTCGGGTGTACAGTTGGGAACTCCACAAACAGTTTTTGTTTCACTTGCTAACTGCTTTTGATTATCTAGGATATAGTAAATTAAAAAGATAAACAAGCTGACTTGTCGCACCATTCCAATAAATGGATAATACAATACATTACTGTTCTTGGAGACTTACGGTCTTTATTAACAGCAATTAGTTTAAGTTTTTTATCCCTTGGTCATTTTTCGAGCCCGAAGTCATGTTCTGTTTCCCTGCACACTTTTCCAATACTGGACGAGCGCGTTTAAGTGGTTCCTTTTTCGCGGCTTCAGTTGCCATCGGTGCCGCAATGAAGTGCTCACAGGTTCCTCGTCACAGGCAGGTGCACCGTTTCTCATTTAGGTCCACCTACATACAGCGTTTAAAGTATTATTACATAATCGTATTTTTATGTCATGAACGTTAAAATAATTTTGCGGTAAATGATCGTTCTATGAATTTACGCCCATTATCCAATTGACGACTAATACAGCATCTTTCTGTGCCCAACGAATGCGATCGTTCTCATTTTCATAATCATTTTGACTAGTCCTCGTTACGGAGTCAAGCTTATTAAAGACGACGTGTCATACTTACTGAAGGTCATAGGTTTGCAGTCATAGTTGCGTCACGCACTATAGAATCTATTATTTTTGTATTGACTACATCTCCGTAGTTGTTGGGCCCATGCGCCTCAGGTTGTACAGGCTGATTGGGTTCAAAATCACGGTAATTTTTCAGTCCGCGATGGATATCAAAAATGCTATTCACCTGGTTGAGATACCACAAGCTGATCGTTTCAAAGTAATGTAGAACTTCTGGAGCCATTTGGAAGAAGCGTTCATGGATTTTGCTTATACCAGAAATCATATTGTAAATTCCCAGTACCTCCAGAATAGGTGTTGCAGATGCTTTTACGCTTCCCTCGAGGTTAACATCATATTTTTTTGAAATGTATTACTCCAGTCAAACTTGAAGTTTGTCAGCATTTCCCGGTGCTCGTCGCCGCTATTGGCTTGGAGTAACTGGGACACTTGTTTTTATAGCCACCAGCTTCAAGAGAGGAAATATGTTTAGTGACCCAGCCTCCAACATTCTGTTAACTGTGATTAGTTTATTTTAATTTACAAAAGCGCACATATCTTTCAAACTGCATATCGTTATTTACATTTATCGTAATAACCTGTTATCAACGATCGATGAGTTACCCTGCTTAAATGCTTCAAAAAGTACACATTTTTGGCGTGAAATATACTAAACTGGATGGCATTGGCAATCCCGTTGTCTCTGTCAGTTAGAAAATTGTAGTAATCAGGTTTAGTTTGACCAATAATATAACTGTTTGGAAGAACATTTTATGGGAGTCCTAATCCGTAGCCTCATGGAACATGAGCGCAAACGAAATCGTCCACTCTGATTTGAAAGCCGGGTGCCAGACCGAAAGAATGGATGCAAAGAATATTTCAACATTGAAAGTAGTGTTGTAGTGGAATTCTAAAGCCTACACTATCTGGCAAACTGAATTAACATGTTCATTCATTGCATCATACCAAGAATAATGTTTGGAATTAAATCCATCTTCACCACAATATTTACATATGCATACCACAAAGAGATATACTTCGTATATGTCATCATGCTCTTGCTTCATTCGGTAGATAATAAGCTTGTTTCCGGTCTCGTGGAGTAAATGACTAATCACCCCCATCAGAAAGCCCCACATTAAGAACATTGAATATTCAAATTGTGTCAAACATTTTTACACCTCGTGACGGCTTAAATTTGAGACCAACCATGTTTTGAATATGATAATTCTATTTTACGAATTTTGGTCCACTCCAATAACAGCTGTAACGACCATCCTAAATGCAAAATTTAACCGTAGTTTTCCTTTCAAGTGCGCAATTTTATAAATAACTTTCCTAACAACAATGAAGGTTGTTGATTTTCATGCTGAATTGAACCAATATATTGGTTCACAAAATGAATTTATTTAGTTCCAATTTGCAGTTATTACTAAAGATATTGACATCGATAATATATTGGTATGCTCAGGTTGTAGTCTTACATTGGTTTCGTAGGGACATGAGTGCACCTTCAAACAACCACAAGAGGTAGGAGACTTCCGACAACTGATGGGGGACCTCCGACAACTGACGGGGGACCTCCGACAACTGATGGGGGACCTGCGGCAACTGATGGGCGACCTGCGGCAACTGATGGGCGACCTGCGGCAACTGATCGGCGACCTCCGACAACTGATGGGGGACCTCCGACAACTGATGGGGGACCTCCGACAACTGATGGGGGACCTCCGACAACTGATGGGGGACCTCCGACAACTGATGGGGGACCACCGACCACTGGCGGTGGACCTCCGACAACTGATGGGGGACCTCCGACAACTGATGGGTGACCTCCGACAACTGATGGGTGACCTCCGACAACTGATGGGTGACCTCCGACAACTGATGGGGGACCTCCGACAACTGATGGGGGACCACCGACCACTGGCGGTGGACCTCCGACAACTGATGGGGGACCTCCGACAACTGATGGGTGACCTCCGACAACTGATGGGGGACCTCCGACAACTGATGGTGGACCTCCGACAACTGATGGGTGACCTCCGACAACTGATGGGGGACCTCCGACAACTGATGGGGGACCTCCGACAACTGATGGGGGACCACCGACCACTGGCGGGGGACCTCCGACAACTGATGGGTGACCTCCGACAACTGATGGGTGACCTCCGACAACTGATGGGTGACCTCCGACAACTGATGGGGGACCTCCGACAACAGATGGCGTACCACCGACAACAGATGGGGGACCACCGACCACTGGCGGTGGACCTCCGGCAACTGATGGGGGACCTCCGACAACTGATGGGGGACCTCCGACAACTGATGGGGGACCTCCGACAACTGATGGAGGACCTCCGACAACTGATGGGGGACCTCCGACAACTGATGGGGGACCTCCGACAACTGATGGGGGACCTCCGACAACTGATGGGGGACCTCCGACAACTGATGGGGGACCTCCGACAACTGATGGGGGACCTCCGACAACTGATGGGGGACCTCCGACAACTGATGGGGGACCTCCGACAACTGATGGGGGACCTCCGACAACTGATGGGGGACCACCGACCACTGGCGGTGGACCTCCGACAACTGATGGGGGACCTCCGACAACTGATGGGGGAACTCCGACGACTGATGGGGGAGCACCGACCACTGATGGAGCACCACGCACAACTGATTGAGGGACACCAACTAACGATGGTGGGCGACCTACAACTGAGGGAGGACCACCGGCCACTGATGGAGGACCACCTACCACTGATGGAGGACCACCTACCACTGATGGAGGACCACCTACCACTGATGGAGGACCACCTACCACTGATGGAGGACCACCGGCCACTGAGGGGCGACCACCGACCACTGATGGGTGACCTCCGACAACTGATGGGTGACCTCCGACAACTGATGGGTGACCTCCGACAACTGATGGGGGACCACCGACCACTGGCGGTGGACCTCCGACAACTGATGGGGGACCTCCGACAACTGATGGGTGACCTCCGACAACTGATGGGGGACCTCCGACAACTGATGGGGGACCTCCGACAACTGATGGGGGACCTCCGACAACTGATGGGGGACCTCCGACAACAGATGGCGTACCACCGACAACAGATGGGGGACCACCGACCACTGGCGGTGGACCTCCGGCAACTGATGGGGGACCTCCGACAACTGATGGGGGACCTCCGACAACTGATGGGGGACCTCCGACAACTGATGGAGGACCTCCGACAACTGATGGGGGACCTCCGACAACTGATGGGGGACCTCCGACAACTGATGGGGGACCTCCGACAACTGATGGGGGACCTCCGACAACTGATGGGGGACCTCCGACAACTGATGGGGGACCTCCGACAACTGATGGGGGACCTCCGACAACTGATGGGGGACCTCCGACAACTGATGGGGGACCTCCGACAACTGATGGGGGACCTCCGACAACTGATGGGGGACCTCCGACAACTGATGGGGGACCTCCGACAACTGATGGGGGACCACCGACCACTGGCGGTGGACCTCCGACAACTGATGGGGGACCTCCGACAACTGATGGGGGAACTCCGACGACTGATGGGGGAGCACCGACCACTGATGGAGCACCACGCACAACTGATTGAGGGACACCAACTAACGATGGTGGGCGACCTACAACTGAGGGAGGACCACCGGCCACTGATGGAGGACCACCTACCACTGATGGAGGACCACCTACCACTGATGGAGGACCACCTACCACTGATGGAGGACCACCTACCACTGATGGAGGACCACCGGCCACTGAGGGGCGACCACCGACCACTGAGGGGGGACCTCCGACAACTGATGGGGGACCACCGACCACTGGAGGGGGACCTCCGACAACTGATGGGTGACCTCCGACAACTGATGGGTGACCTCCGACAACTGATGGGTGACCTCCGACAACTGATGGGTGACCTCCGACAACTGATGGGGGACCACCGACCACTGGCGGTGGACCTCCGACAACTGATGGGGGACCTCCGACAACTGATGGGTGACCTCCGACAACTGATGGGGGACCTCCGACAACTGATGGGGGACCTCCGACAACTGATGGGGGACCTCCGACAACTGATGGGGGACCTCCGACAACTGTTGGGGGACCTCCGACAACTGATGGGGGACCACCGACCACTGGCGGTGGACTCCGACAACTGATGGGGGACCTCCGACAACTGATGGGGAACTCCGACGACTGATGGGGGAGCACCGACCACTGATGGAGCACCACGCACAACTGATTGAGGGACACCAACTAACGATGGTGGGCGACCTACAACTGAGGGAGGACCACCGGCCACTGATGGAGGACCACCTACCACTGATGGAGGACCACCTACCACTGATGGAGGACCACCTACCACTGATGGAGGACCACCGGCTACTGAGGGGCGACCACCGACCACTGAGGGGGGACCACCGACCACTGATGGAGGATCACTAACAACACCCGGAACGAGTTTTGTGTTTCTTCTTCGAATACCTAATATACTGTCGAGTTAAAAATAAATTTATACAAGTTTGCAAAACACCGATTTTTCGGACGTTTCGGACAACGTTATAAAAGTGGATGAACCTACCCTGCGTGACGGTAAGACGGCCGGGCACCTTCCTATAGAATTCATAATTTTGTTAGAATATGTTTTGAACTTCTGGGAATATTGTTTGGAAATTGGCAAATTTACATTTTCAAAATAAATAAGATACCTGGGGTTCTGCCAACGCCAGTGCACTGATGGCAGCTAGCAGGAGGGCGACGAAAACGTTAAGCCTCATGTCTTGATTTTGATGGTGGAGATTTTTAGGGTTTCGGACAAACTATTGAAAACTGAAAGCGATTGATGCCGTTTTTCAAATTTATGAGCAACTTTTATACGATTTTGAACACATACTTTATATCTGCGTTTCTAACATAATTGTCTGGCTTAGTGTGGTTAGTCAATAAGCTTAACAAAACTCCATTATGTTGTCTAAAGTGCGAAATATATTGATGTTGGGTTATTAAGTACGGTACGTCTGAGTTATTGTGATGAAGGACCATCTGTCGTACATACATTGAGCTAATATATTGTTGAAAATCCCACAAAGATTATGAAACAGAAAGATTTTTTATGTATCAGCAAACGTCCTTGGTAATAATAACTTATTGACATATCACATTATTGAAAAGCTGGATGAAAATAATATTTTTGGTTTAAAATATTTTTGCGCATGTACTTGGGACAGGTTAATTTATTGAATATTTATTTATGTTCATCAATACGCGCTACCAAGTTTATAATTGGTACGGATAGCAGTAGAGGTATTTAGCTCCAGCTATGTTAAATGACAATAGAATGTGGTTACATTTGAGGCCATTCAATATTTGACGACCCGGATCTTTATTTTACTCAAATGATTAATGACTGGCTATTAAGATATCTGCACAAATGTTCTTGGCACATTTGAAGTAAACTTCATACCGTAGCTATTTCCAAGTTATTTTTAAACTCAGAGGAAAACGACTATGATCATGTTCGTCAGAATGTCCTTTAGAGAAACTATCGTAAAATATTGTTTAAGACCTCCAGTGTATTTAATTACGGTGACCTTGCACCATGCAAAAATGCCAGGTGATACATTTTGCATAACTGCTTGTACGGTAATATTCACGCTGTAAGGAGAAGAGGAGCGTCTGGTTGAGAAAATTATTCGTAATTTTGGTTAGACAAAAATTGTGTCAGTAATAGGATCGAACAGGTAAAGACAAAGTTTCTTCAGTACCAATGAATTGATTTTCTTCTGGATACAAAAACGTTAAATAAATAGAGGGGCAATGGCAATGTTATGTGTACATCCACAAATGTGAATCTTTTCTAAAGCATCTCATACATTATTTCCAAGCTCGTTTTTGACATAATCTGTCAATGTCAAATTTGTCGGAAATTGTGAGTTGTGGATAATGCTACATTGGTCTGCTTTCCCCAGGTATAATAAAACAATGTAGTGCACGTTATCCCAAAAATGCTTTTAAGTTACATAATTTTAGCCTGGTTTACTCATATATTTTTATTAGGTATATACGCTTAACCAATTAGTAGCTAGAAATGGTGATGGCAATTAATGATGGAATTACCACAAATCGCATACTTTCATTTGAAAAGGAAATTATTAAAAGTCCTTAGAATTACTTTAAATCCACGTATAACGCTGTGATTCGAATAAAAATTACATTTTGTTTGTGAAGTTTGTTTTATGCAATGGGTTCCTAAGCACATAGCGACAGTCTCCATTGATTTTCAGGTCTCTTGGTCAACGGCTGCCGTTAGAAGCCGTTACGAGGTCAATTCTTTTCATGGGAAACATATGGCAAGTGGAATATGATTCGACTCCTCAATGAACATAACGCATAGATCTGATTGTGAGATCATTTTGATGTCAAAGGTTATCGTTTAACGGTAACGGCGATTTTAAACATGCGTTTTATGCGTAAGGGGCCAAGAATTTCGGACCTCTGTTTTCGGCAAATGACGCCACAGAATTAGGGCATTGCTTGACATGCTGGCCAACCCCATATGCCACCGGAAACGGTTAGAAACCGTTACGAGGCCAAATAGCAAGTGACATATCATTCGACCCGTCCACGGATGTAGCACATAGACCTGACGTCGTTATGGTGTCAAATGTCACCGTTTAACGGCAACGACGTTTTGACGCATTTTTGTTTTTGCGCTCTAATTTTTAAACAAATGTGTTTGCTCAAGTGTTCGCTTTTACGTTTTACAAGAACCTAGTTGAATTATCCTTCAGAGGCAGAATACCTTGAATTTTCCACGAATACCAGAATGGTTTTTGTAAAAAAATTAAATAGCTTGAGCAAAAATATTTAAAACGCCGTAATCAGTTATATTAATTGATGAATCATACCCAGCGAAACTTGTGAAAATAAAGGTTCCTGAAATTAAAAAAGTGCGGTGATGGCTGATGGAGCAACAAACGATAATAGCGCAGAACCTCATGATATGGTCCCGAGAGTTGAGATATTAAGTGTATCGGTCTAGCTATTGATGCCGTTGGAAATTTTAATACGATTTATGTCGCAAGAGCCATCCGTCAACGTTTCCACCATGGAAATATATATTGCCATATTAATCATTTAAATTCATAAAATTCCTTATTGCTGTCCAAAGTTGGTAATATAATGATGTTTGCAGTACCATACGGTTTCTGCGTTATAATCATGAACGACGACGATTGGTACGAAAAAATGTGCAGTTAAAAATCACACATACATTTACGGTTACTGCATTTATTCTAAAGTATTTGATGGAATTATTTCTATAGATCTATAACCGATCACTGCAATAGTGATTGCGATTCATTATTAACAATAATAACAATTCTCCTAATGATGTAACGTAAGACGTAGCGTAATTCTCGTTGCGTCAAAATTGGTCCTCCAGGAAAATTTGAAAAGCTGTGGTGTAAAACATTAAATATTGCTATAATATATTGGTAAAACACGGATAGTAGTTATAGAAATTGCTGAAACATACTCAGGGTTGTAACCAGAGGTACGTGCTGACGGGCGGCAATGTTCCTAAGTCATTCATAATTTTGTTACATTATTTTTTAACTGATAAAAATAAGTTCCCATGTTCAAATTAAAGTAAGATACCTGAAGGTCTGCCAAAGCCGATGCAATGATGGCAAATTTCAAGATGACGACGACACCGCTAAACCTCATGATGTAGTAGCTACAGTGAAGATATTTAGTGTTTCGGACAAGGTATTGAACGCCGAATGCGAATGATGTCGCTTCCAAGTTGTTGATCAATTTTTATACGATTTGCACAACTCTCCACCAAGATGGTATAGTGTTAAACCTCCCATACTCATCCATTACGCCTCACACAATACCATTATGTCGTTTGCATTGGTTTGGTAAATGTATGGATGTTTGCGGTTAAATACGGTATGTCTGCGTTTTAGTCATGACATACGATGATTAATGTGAACAATTGAGCAATGTATTAAATGTAATGTATTACATGTATTAAACTTTAATATTTGTTCAAAATCCCACAATGATAATGAACGAAAAGGAACTATAAAGTTAGAATGTATCTATTCACGTCGTTGGACTACATGCATGACTTATTAAGGTAACCCTTATTTTAAATCTACAGTGAATTGGGAGTTTCTGTGTCGAAATACTTGCGCGTTTGATTGATTGCGCCAAGTTGATTTATTGAGGCCGCTTGTAGGAACTAAATTTACCAACAAACAATTTTATTTGAACCACAATTTATAATTGTTGCTAATATCGTTTTGAGGCATTTAGCTCCAGCTACATTTATTACGCAATATAATATGGTTGTATTTTTGACCGTTCAATACTTGATGTTCTTGAGCTTCTGCCTATTCCATCAAATCATTAGTGACAGGTTATCGTTTGGGTTATAATGTGCTTCAAATAAACAACTTAGAAACATTAAATAATATCTCAGATAATTTCTCTCTCGTGATCTTGTTTAACAGTATTGAATAATACCACGCAATACATTATACATAACGATATACCGTTGAATACACCTGGCATGATATTGCGTAGTTTTGGATCAGCATGCATGGCGCTTTGCTGCGCTTGGCATTTTTTATATCATAAACTATGAATGCAATAAACATTATATCTGAGTCCGCTACCGTACCATCTCACAGTACTGGAACGCTGTTAATCGATCCCATGCTGCTTGGAAAATCCAGATAACCTGTGCATTTGCATTGCACAGGTAAACAACAACATATGTCTGTCTTGAAAATGCGCCCTTTGTAAAAATCATTAAAATGAGCAGTGATGGAACGAAGATGCTTATCATTTGGGTGGACCGAAATGACAGTATAGCTGTTCCAAGTCCCTGTATCGGTAAATAATCATTTTCAGTATTGACTTGATAATTCGTGATCTTCTAGAATTTTCAATTGTGCTCACAGCTCACTGGTTACAACTAACAATTACTTAGCATTGTTGCTATTAATTTTCAGATTTGTACAGGATAACGGTTGACGCTGGGGTCTTCACTCTGGAGACAGTACCTTCAAAGACAGTCAATTCGAACACTCAGCCAAAAAATTGAATCCAGAAAAGCAATTGTTAGTTTATAGTTTAATTACTTAATTAGTTATAATGTGGAGAGAGTGAAATATTTTAATTCATGTAAAGACAGGACAATCAATTGTTTCAGTGTTTGATGGTGACCCCCCTCTATTTATTGGACATACTTATTTACAAATTTTAATGTGGTAAACGTTAACGATTCGCATGTGAATGTGAAACGGTAACTGTATTGAGAATGCTAAATTTATTGCGGATTACTTTTGCTCCTTTATAATTTCGTTCTGTGTCCGGTCCGTCCGTCCGGCCGACCGCCCTTGAACGCGTTATCTTCCTAACTGAATTTTTGAATTCTCTATTATGCCATGGGTTCCTAAGCCCATAGGAACGGTCTCCACCGATTTTCAGCCCTCTAGGTGAACGGCAACCCTTAGAAACCGTTACGAGGTCATTTTTCTCAATGAGAACTTTTGTCAAGTGACATATCATTCGAATCGTCTATGAATATAACGCATATGTCTTAGGTTATTTTGAGGTCAAACGGTTATCATTGAACGGTAACGAAGATTTCAAATATATTTTTTTTCTTTTTCGCTCTTTCCATAAATGATTACGAAATTTTCGGCAAACGGATTATCATCACAGTGTTATGTACTTGACATGCTCGCCGGCCTTAGAGGTCAACGGCAACCGTTAGAAACCGTTACGAGGTCAAATATTTTAAATGATAACAAAAAGCAAGTCACATATATTTCGACTCGTCTATGAATGTCACACATGCAAATGAATGAATATTGATATTATGTTATGACACTAATGATATCTATATTTAATTTTAGCCAGTTCTCGTGCCTTCCAGCTTAACTTTGGTGTTGCGACGGATGCGTTGTAAAAATTTTGAGCGATTTTTGTGTAAGCTGAGGGGGAAGGCGGACTAAGAGGGTGTTGCAAGTCACTACCATTCCCAAATGTATTTCGCTCTTTAAAAGTCTGCGATGTCACTAACCAGAATATAATAGTAATAATAATAAGATTAATGATGATATTTGAAACAATGTTTGATGTGACTAAAACCCGTAAGTACAATTAGTTGATTTGTCGTTAATATGCTACATTTTTTTTTAATTTCCAGGTTCACTACTCTCACTCGTACATGGGTGGGCAAATGATGAAAAGGATGGTTTTGCATCCATGTGACTGCCCTGATGAAGGGAATAAATGCTGATGCATATTACATTTACTTTAGTTCAAATACGTGTGTTCAAGTACGTAGTTTGTGTATTGTGAAAACCAAAGTCATCACCTATATACATATTTTTTAGTACGCACAGGATTCGAAGGACCGCTCCGTTCCCATGCCAGGGAAGAAAGGTCACCGTTGAGGATAAGATTATTAACTGCTCATATCACCAGCAATAATAGTAGGTCGTTATTCAAAACTAAAAACGGATTTAAGCTCGTTCGGTATTAATTAATTATCCGTCACCCTCTTTTTCCTCTTCATTAATTTTTCAGGATTGAGGCCATAACATGCAGGAGATGTGGAGCTGGGGATTGTCACTGACTGGAATGGAAGTGGATAATCACATAATCTTCCTGCTACTTCTAAATGCATTTTGCATGCTCGTCACTATGCTGGTCTACTTTAAAAATTACTAATTAATTACTAGTTTTGACTAATTGATTACAAATGACACAATTTTCAGGCAGCAACAGAGAGACAGTTTACTTTTGGTATCAGCACTCCAGACGGCCCCCAACGATAGCCCTCTTCAAGCTCCGATGAGAGTTTATGGCGCTTCCATAAACTTAATTGTTATTTGGCAATTATGCGTGATATCAGTATAAATTTGTTAGAATTTTCAACAGACTCTAGACAAATTAGAAACATCAGGACACTTCATTAGTTAACTTCACGAGATTTCAATCAATCAGCCACAGTAATTCATCATATTTATGTTTCTGATGACCCATAATGTCAACAGTCAAATGTCATGCATTTGATAGCTCAGACCAATCAGTTGATTATACAATATTCAAAATAGTAAAATGCCAAATACAGCCAATCAAAATAACATTAACAATTAACATTGACAGTAAATACATTAACATCGAACAATTTGAAGAAGATTTTAAAAATACTGAATGGAGTTTTCTAAACAAAGACACAGCAATTAATGCCATCTATAATTTTTGAAAAAGTAATTATGTCACTTGTAGGAGACCACGCCTCATTTAAGCATAAGATAGTGAAGGGTAGAAATGCCCCTGTGCCTTGTCTGTTGTAAAACCCCTGCTCTTAGATAAATATCGAAAAGCAAAAACTGTTGTTTATAAAATGATTAGAGAGACGCAATTTAAGAATTCTGGTAACGTGTGGGCAACAGTCGATACTATGATAAAATTTAGAGAAAAGGTAGGCCAAAAGTTATTAAACTTATTTGAAATACGTATTTGAAAATGGTAATGTCATAGACGACGATGCCGATATTTGCAAAAGTTTTGACATAAATGAACCCAAAGTAGTTTTTAAAAAGGATTTTCAAAAATCAAAGCAACTTCGTTATTGTTCCGTTTTTCGTGTACATTTTTATCGGGGAATGATTCCTGACAATTTTAAATTTTCACACGCTACACACCTTAATAAAGGGAATGGCAGATTCACCCAGTCCTCATCGTATCGAGCGATATTTAACTGTCCATTTATAGTGAAAGTCTTTGAAACACTAATGTTTTGTAGGCCGGTGAAATGCAAAACCCAAACTAGCATGGTTTTAGGGTCGGATAATCTTGTGAAGCAACAATTAGCTTTATGACACAACAATTATATGAATGTTTAGTTTGGCTATGAAAAATCAGTCAAAGCTGTAGCGCTATTTATAGATTTTCCTGCAGCATTTGGGAGTGTACATCAGACCAATTTGTTATTAAAACTCATGCCACAATATTATTATAAGATTATTGTTATTATTATTATAAATTATTTTCAGAATATGCTTACAATTAGATCTAGCGTTCCATCCACTATAGTGATTGACTTTAGTTAAAAATTATTGACATTATTTCGGTTTCCATAAATACGCTTAAAGTTCGTGCATCATGTGTTTGCAGAATGAAGGAAAATATTTGTATTTATGATTTTGTTATTTATGATACCAAAACATCGAGGGGTGGCCGATGATGACTGAACGTGACGATAGGATTATCCACTACTCATCTCGGCATGATTAGATATTGTTTGTTGAACTTACAAAATACATTTAAACCCTTGTTTGTCTTGTTCAGTATTAAAACATAAGCAAATATTGACTAATATTAGTTTTTTTTTCAATCCTTCTTCATGTTGTCAGTCAAAACATTTTGGAGGGGATGTGGAGATAAGGCTTATCACTGGCAGGCGTTAAGCTGGTTTTTGCTTCCTACGGGTTGCATTTCGAATGGAGGGAAGTATATCGTATGTATGGGCTCCCGTTCCGATGGTAATGGCTATTGAATGGAATGGAGGAATAAACTGCTCATGTGGCCATGATTTCCAATAAGTAAGCGAATTTTAACAAATCCTTTTTTACCTTGTACGTATCGTTTTACTAAATAAAAGCAGCCCGGTATACTCACAAAAACTACATCATCCAACACATTTTCGTATAACGCAGAACATATGTTCCAGTTAAACGTTTGTGTCGTACCTTAAGTGATTCTAAAGATATTCAGCCTGAATCGTTAATGCAATTAAGGACATCCGTGTCTACCTGTCTCCTATTTCATTGTGAAAATTGTAATGGATGCATCGGTCTGTTGGATTTTTTGTCAATTCTGCAATGGGTAGAGAGGGAGTAGTTTGTTAGAGGAAATTATTACTCGTTCTTAACCGCTACGTCTTGCATGCTGCCTAGTCCTATCACTTGTTCCAATGATTGTTCTTCAAGGGTTCTAACAACAATTACGTTTCTATTTAAATTCAGTAGAATTTAAATCGCTGAAACAACGTATTATCAGGCAATGACTTCCAGATGAACATTGTGTCCGATATAGTCAGTGATTATTTGCTCTGTACGCCAGCATAGCTTTTCCCATGCCTGCAGTGGTGTTTGGTTATACGCTTTGAACAGTTGTTGTGAATGTATCGACATTTTTGCATACGGCTGCCTTGAGGACGTCTGTCTAGCAGCGTCGACAGAGCCACGAGAGCAAATCCGTCGCAACGGCACTTTAATGAAGAGTCGATAGATTCAAGGATACGCTAGATCTTATCCCATCCTTAGTATTTCGTTTGGAGGATCCGGCAACTATATTGTGCCAATGTCACCATTGGTCACACAGCAATTTGTCGCAGAAAATAATATCAGTTTGTTGCTAATGGAGAGATTTGAAAATGTGCTTGCTTGCAGGTAATTGAATCAGAGCAGGGGCTGTAGACGGCGCGTCATAAGTTTGTAAGGAAGCTACTACTTTAAGTAATATGTTGCCTTACAGGCGACGGCAAACAATTTAACAATGATATCGTCCGATAGTGATTAAAATTACTAGTATCTGGATAAAACCTTTCGAGTAGACATTAGTTTAATTAACTATTTTAATTACATCAGCCCTTAAATAGATTTAGAAAATGGAAATATCCCGATTCTGTAAAGAAATCTTCCTCGCAAGTTAAATTTATCTGTATGCCGTGTGTGATGATTTATGACTTTGTGCTTGCTTGCAATTAACGTTTGCTTTCACATTAGAGCGGAAGAAAAGACTAGATTGTAACAAAAATTCAACATTTGTCATCTAGTTAACCTACATTTAATGATGTGGTATATTATTTCTCAAATCGGCACAAATACGCTTGTTCCAGGCGGAAATTTATAAGTTATTTCTAAACGTAGGATACAACATGGCCGACCACATCATGTAAAAATTTCTACCTGAAGCTAAACCTATTTATGTAAATGCGAAAATAGATGTTTTATATTGGTCAGCTCGAGGCGCTGTATTACTTTCATACTACCTTATCACCAAATTTGATTTAGTAACATGTAGCGAAAAATCGATGGCGAATATTTGCGAAAGGAATGAAACTTCAAACCGACATATGTACTTTTCAGTTCACAATATTATTGCAATGATTGAGGAGCTGTAAGTTTCATTATGCCGAAAAATTCACCAAATTTTAACTTACAATTATTACTTTAGGATCATTATATAGGATACATGTACTCCCAGTTACTAGTCACAAACCATGAAGAATCCAATTCACAGCAACATTAAAACTTTGTGTTGAGAAAATAACAGAGCGTGAGCAGGATCGGCTCAATGTAAAACTCCCTCTGCGATAAAATCAAAGTCTATCACGCCATTTTTGAGCGTCATAAACTAAGTACAAATTAAACTGTAGCAGGCATACAAATTTAAATATCTACTCTATTTCTTTTTGCTCTCTTCAAACAAATGTTATCCTTGCCCTGAATGCTTGTGTTGAAAAATTGCTTGCCTGAGCAATACATAGGAAGCATTGACAAACCTCGATACTGGAAAACCGAGTGGAAAAATACCGCAGCTCCAAAGCAAATAATTTCCAACGACTTCATGGTGTGGGAATATAGTTCATATATTCTTTAATTTCAAGGCACAGTTGTTGACATATTAGCTACAATGGAAAATTCAAGTGAATTGAAGGAATATTGCTAATCTACAGTGTTAACGTTGCCATCTAAATATATGAATTAAATTTCCCAAGCAGTATGAGTACCCTCGGTCGAATCATTAACATTCTTACCCTGTCCGCACTGTTACATGGGATATGTGCTGTAGATTGGACTTGGGATATATTCAAAAAATTCTTCGTGGATACACCAACGACTGTTCTGGGAGTAGAAAATTTAAACGATCTACTGAGTCCATTTAGTCACGAAAAATGTCTCTTCGAAATCAACAATTACCGCAAAGTTGACTTGGTGGCAGCCGAGCAACCCTGGATAGTTAGAAACAGAATGCCAATGGACACGTGCCGCAAATTCCTAAACGCTAAAGGAAACCGCGGCTTGTTCAAGTATACCTCCTCGTGGATGGATGCATCTGAAACGCGCACGCCGGAATGTTTCATGAGATTAGATCCCAACAACTTCACAGCCGTTACGCGTCCGTGGAAATGTCATATAAGCTTGGAATTATTTCCATCGCTGACGGAAATGGTTTACGAGCCATTTGATGAAATATTCGTTGACGCCTTCTCTTGACGCTCGGCTGCGTATCCTCCTGCAGCTTCCGAAATGCCTCACTTGAAAATTGTTGTTCCGATGGAAAATCGTAAGACGACCTGGAATTTGGTACAGGATTGTACAATGAAACAAAACCGGGACACGATTCATGCGTACAATCAAATGTGTGTGTTAGCAATTGGACGTTCCATTCCGCAAAAGTCACACGTACTCCGGCATGAACCTGATTTTGTAATAGACAGTATAGTAGCAGTCCCGCACTATTTCAACAATTCCTTCGGAAGCCGTAAGCGCAGCATTGAAGATTGGCGGACCACTAGTGCAAAGAAAATATTCATGGATTCTGGTTCAAGACCCAATGATATGCTCATCTGGAGAACGAGTCAAATGAACGAAAGCAATGCTAATAAATTCTACGAATACCTGTCTCTGTGCGAGATACCATATTCGTCAAAAAGTCACTATTTCCTAAGCTGGGAGATCCGGAAGGAACTAAAGGCCCACGTGATACTTCAGCTTGCATACGTCCACCTTTTGAGAACTATCATGGGAAACTTTAGTAGCAACTGGCACGTCACTCGCCGTGACACAAACTTTTGCCGTAAGGATGTAAGTGGGTTTCAAATGGATCATTTGCATCGTCAATTTCAACAACAGTACGACGATGAAGGGGGCTGGCTGGTGGATGTCTACTATGGAGAGGATCCGAGTTCGAAATATATGTTTTCATTGAGCAATAAGCAGGAGTCGCTTCGTTTTATAAGTTGCGGAGAGAAGGGCATCTCCCCGTTTCCGTTTATGGAATTTTATGGTGTGTTTGACCAATACGTTTGGCTTTGCATAGCGACTGTGGTTCTGCTTCTCCCGATTTTTTTGAGCAGGAACCAAAACGCGTGCGGCCCTCAATCCAAAAGCAGCTCTTCGTTAATCATGTCGTTATATAAAGCTCTCGTTGAGCAAGGAGATCCCTTTTCTGAACTCATATGTAGAGTTGATTCATTGAGATTGACGATCTCGGCTTATTTGCTAGCTGCAATTGTGCTTAGCAACGCTTACAAACATACCAACATGTCCAAGGTAATGCTGCCAAGAAGCGTTACGCCCTATGAGCATTTCGATGAGCTTCTAAATGACAGCTTCCGAATTTACACTACACTCGACAGAGTAGATGCGGTTCTTCTCACGGCTTTATGGCCAGATAATGATTCCTATTTTACGCTAGGATACGTCTACATACATCACAATATTTTTGGGAAAATGCTTATCGCCGCATCACATGTTGGCAAAGCAATACTTAACCATGACGATGCAAGTAGTTCTGACAATATCTATAAAATATCTGATAGCACAAAGCTGATCCCAGAGCTGATGGATTTTCTAGCAGAGTTGAGACGAATCGTTACTTTTGGCGCTAAAGATCTGCGTAGCCAACGGGATCGTAATGTTGCCCTGGACTATGTGGAATCGTGGAACGCTATGCTACCTGCGTGGCAGGAGAGAGAGACCAAGAGACATTTGAGCACCTGCAAAAAATCCGCATTTATTCTGCCAAGTTATCTATGTACCAGTTATGCTCGTAGCATTTCGTCGTCGAACAATACGCTGAATGTGGACATTGGCCGCGACACATATTCGAATGTAACATATCTTGTCAACTTGAGAGGGTATATTCCGCCATATCTGATGAGAAGAGTTGGTGGCATGCATGCTTCTGGTATACCCAATTGGTGGACCAATTTCCTAAGCGTTGAAGAGTATAGCCCAAACCGAAATTCGGAGCCAGTTACCCCGAGCATGAGTGGAAACGTTCTCGTTATATTCTTATTGTGGGTGGCTGGAATTGTGGTAGCGATCCCTGTTTTCGTAATGGAGAGAAAGAAAAGAGTCCTGTCTGAAGTATGTGATTTATTGAAATACGTTTTATGTGCATTCAAACGGGAGATAAGGCGAACTATCCATTGGATTTTTGAGCAGCTGCAAACACATTCTCTATTGGTGAAAATTATTCTGACAATGACATTGGGTTCGTTGGAGTAGAAACATCTTTCCAACAAAATTTAACTGTTGCAACCCTTGCTCAAAATTGTGCACCCGAAGATGCTTAGGCGATACCTTTAAGATGATTCCATATACGTAAATGTTGTGCTTAACCACGAATTTCAGCACCCGTCAATTTAATGGCAAGCTAATTTAATAGAACTTACCGAACCACTACAGCAATGGGGTTGGGGATCTACTTGCAATTTTAACCTACACGGACATTTGTAGGTATGTATTTACAGAGTAATCAAATTACATTTTGTGAGCGTGGTGATATTTGGAGGCCTGCTACAACGCATTATAGCTGTTATGTGCAATCAAGACTGGACATGCATATCTATATAAACCGGTGGCATATGTGGACCATATCACTTTATAATCTAGTAAAATACAGGTTGATGCTTTATTAGAACATAACGTTGTTTTACAAGAAATATTGGATTGTCTATTATAGAACGCATAATCGTTGCGTGAGCTAAAATTTAATTTGTGTAGTTCAAAGTTTTTTTTTGCCTATAATTAATAATTTATGCAACCCTTATTATAGCGAAGCATAATAAATTACTAAGTGAATATACGGTTTCTATCTACGCTACGTACATTCCTGTTCAACACCAGATACGTGAGCGTAACTATACTATGGGCTCACACCATAACGTAATGAATCGGCATTTGAGGTGGTACCCGGCATAGCAAAATTACGACACATTACGGAGCTGTTTCTGAACGACGATAGGGTATTCATTTTAAACCATCGCCTTTTATAATTTTGTTGTTCATATTTCTCTACAGATTTCTATAAACATTAATCGTTGGAATTATTTAAAACAGACAAGTCCTGATTCGCATGCTACTGGGAATATTATTTCAGTAATGAAAGAATTTAATTAGTTTAATTAGGGGTATTTCGGACACGACGAGAAACTTGATCGTTGACACTTGAACTCGCTGGTCACCTGGGATTGTTACCCAGCTAATCACAATGGTTTATATTTATTGCGTACGTCCAAAATCGAATTTATTTTTGTGCAGTTCAGGTAGACGTTACCCAACCAATCAGTACATAATAACTTATACAATTCTTCTGGTTGAAATGTTCAACGTATTATATAAAAGATGGAAGCCTCTTACCTAAGTGGATAGGTATATAAGGAAATGCTTATTTTATATATTAAAAGTATTTTTAAATGCTTGAGCAAAATCGACTTCCAGCCTATCCTGCTACTGGACACTCTGGAAAATATACGTGAAGGACTACGCCGTTTAATTGGGTTTATTTACTACCGGAAGCATGTAATGCTTGAAAGGTAGTTAATGCGATTAGGTTGTTTGTCTGTGTGTCTGTGTGTCCGTTTGTCAGTTAACACGATTAGTCCTCTCCACGTTGACCGATTTGGTCCAAATTTTGAATGGACGTACCTTAGGGCAAAAGTAAGCTCGACACTGATTTTGGGCTCCCAGGCCCCACCCCCACGGGAATGGTGGGGGGTAAGGCCCCCCATATTTCCTTGTGAGCAAAAAATTTTATTCGCTTATCTGATAAAGAATTTTACGCTGATCATTTTTCGTCACCGCACCATGGGTCAATTCGATGAGCTGTCGGAGTGGTGGCTGTATCACCCTCGGGGTCACGAAAAGGTCAAAATATATTATTTCGGAAATTCATCGAAAAATTCAAGATTAGTGTTTGGGAAGGTAAAGTGAGTGTCAAATGTCTCAAATTCACCAAAATACCAAAATGAGTCTGCAAGAGTTCGTATTACGAACTTTGTAATAAAGTGTATCGGATGAAAACGCAAAAAAAAATCCGATCTTGCCTTTGGCAGCTTTCTCAATGTGTCAGGACTGCTTGGCAAGGAAGAGATTTCACTTTGATGGTTTGTCAAACCAGATATGATGAAGCACACTTGCCATGAATTTATTACAAAACTGTAGCTCTGTCAGAGTCTCTCAACAAACATGTAATCACAATCAATAAAACAGTTCCAAATTTGTACGGTTTGATGCAATCTCATCTTATGCAATCTCATCTACTGCCTTTTTGCGATTACCTCAAACGAAACAATGAAAACGCAAGCTAGGAAAATGAAGTACAAAATTGGAAACGTGCTTTCGGTTTATGATTACCAAACGGTGTTTCAGGGCCAGCAAAATCAAATGCGAATACTTGCCGTGGATAACTGAATTATTGGTGTATTCTGTCTGCACTTGAAAGATAATATCAGATGCCTTGCCATTGTTAGCCGAAAGCTGACAGGTTGAAATGAAAGCTGAGAAATATGTTTTTTCTCTACGTTTTCATTTCTACATAGCAGCGGAATGGCTTGAGACTTTATACTTGCGTGCATACCTTATAGCTATTTTGGTACGCTGTACGCAACGAATAATTAATTAATAAGTACGTGTGTGTTTATGCTCCATTTCGTCAAAATATAATGCTAAAAAGATTGTTGGAAAATGCAACGTATGCCCAACCTATGATTCATTCCGGTTAGTTCCAGGATTGTCTTTAGAGACATGCCGAAATCGAAAATGGTATGTTGACTACAAGAAGACTACATCGATGTGATGCCAATCAAATGTAATGTACATTATCGGCAGCACAAGCACAGTAATGATTTTTGTTTATAAATACATTCCCAATTTATACAGTTTGGTTATCATAGGTAAAGGAATTGTACATCAATTTTCAGCTGATCATAATCTACTAAAAATACTAAAACTGATTTCTCATTGCAAAATAAAATCTTTTGAACCAATTTATTATGTTCACAAAATCCTGTAAATATTTTCAGAGTGTTGTCGGAGTCAACGCGATGCTTGATGATGATATTAGCATGCGAAACTCATATTACGAACTGAAAAGCGTAGCGCATGCAGTAGAAAAAAAAAGATATTTCTCTGCACGGTAAAGAAAGCAATATTTATTGACGGTCGCTAATACAGAGCTTTCCCAATGTTTGACTCGCTGATCAATGTTTACATATTCAGCCTGTTTCTGTTATGCAGTTTGGGCCAGGCACACATCACCGAAGCAAACAGGGACACGAGGGCACGGCAAGACAATATTGACAAATGTGCTAGCATAGTATGCATCCTCTGCTCTGCTTGCAGAGCAACGTACAAGCTTAAAACGTAGCTCACTACGTTGTTTCAGCATTGCGTAGTTTTTCCTGATGATTTTGGGTATCCCTACTCGCTCTTATGTTGTAATGCTGCTGAACGTATCTGCACAAAACCATCTGATCACATTGATAACAAAATAAACCGAAACATACTTTTGTTGTGACAAGTCATTTATCTCTTCCAGCAAATAATTAGACAACATTTCGGATGATCACTGAAATACGTTGTGCAGGGGTCAAACTACTTAGCTATTAAATCGGTTAGTAAATCATCCAAGATGAGCAACACGGGATTCCAAGAGGAGAGGGAAAGGTTACTGCAAATATTTCCGGTTGAGGTATGTAGAAATATATATTGAATAATCATTTTATATTTGCTAACAATTAGAATAGCTATGTGGCGAATCACAAGTTATCACCTAGACGGTATGATGATAATTGGGCGCATTACTTTTATTTTTATGACAGATCTGGCAGCTGGTTTTTGACAGGATTGAAAATCCAAATGATTTCTCTAACTGCAGCAGGGCGTCGTCCTTCCTCAGACATTTGTTGGAACCACAAAGAACATTTTACCTGTTACCTCAGGTGACGAATTCTACTGGTTCATTATACAACTTACAATACAATTTACAGATGTTACTATTGTTACTACTACAATGCGCTTGATCACATATTTTGTAGGTGCTTCGAGTTCTCGATGACCACGAATATCTGGATGCCAATGACGCCCCAGACATTCTAAATTTGCGGGGCGTGTCCTGCCGATGGAAATGCGCCGTTCACAAATTCTTGGAAAGCCAGCCCTATCAGTTAAAGCCAAAAGAGTACTCACCTTCAGACCGATTTCAAAGTCCATATGATATAGCCCATGGAACACATTTCCATCTTTACGACTTCACAATCAGGGAACTGGAGAATGAACTCCTACCCGAATTAAGTTCCCCTTTCTATCAAAAGCACAATCCATTTCCCAGTCGACATCTGCAAATCAGTGAAGGCCGCTTACCATGGAATGGGATACCCCATCAGGAAGCCATCCGATTATATAGAACACACACGGATAAATTCCTGGAGAAAGTTGGCCATCATTTCTGGCATGCAGAGATAGACATCAGTGTCGGCCAACTTGAATTTTATAGAATGATTCGAAAATATGCTGGGCTTATGAAAAATTTGAGAAGTCTGCATATATCCTCTCCAGAGTTTTTTGGAAGTGGTTATCTTGTGCTGAGTCAGTACTTATCACCAAGTGAAGCTAAATTTCCAGAATTAAAACATTTAGAATTTCTCAGTACTGACCGATTAGTGGGACCGGCACTTAATGAAATTCTTAAAACTAATAATCACATAAACTGTATCAAAATATGGAGAAAGTATCAAGACTGCTTTGATGTTACCCGAATTGGAACATTTCCACAAAAGTTATCTATCTCCTTTGCGACTGCTGACGAGTTTTTAAGTTTACCTGAAAGTGAAAATTTGGAAACGCTACATTTGTATTTGTGCAATGTGCCTACAAAAACTCTCAACTTGTCCCACATATTTGAAAAGCTTGAGCGCTATGGTCAATCGTTGGAAGAACTCCATTTGGAACCTCCCATCAAACAAGTGCTACCACTGCACAGTCAGCAACAATTTAATCGGTCGCTAAAACCACTGAAATTGCCTAAACTGAAGAGACTGGATATTAAGCTAAGCTGCAATTGTTCCATCGACTTTCTCCTTGGCTTGACGTCATTACATAATTTATGTTTAAGATTGGACTACACAGATAGGAAATTAGTTAAGCATGAGTGCATTGAGTTTAGGGAGGAAGTTATAAATTTTTATAACGGCTTTACTGATAGGATGTTAGAGTGCAACATTTGGGATTTGATGCCGAGTCTGAGAGAAGTTGTGTTGGTGGTAACAAATTCCACAAGGGGAACGTACCAAAGGGGTCAGCGTGTTGCGCCCAGAAACACATAATTAAATAGTTTAGACTTGACACTACATTTTTATTGTCGCAAAGTCAACTCCTGCAACTTATTGTTAATTGGTGTGATATTTGTATAGTTATTTAATTGTTTTACGGCGACAAATATTTTGTGACTACGTGATTATTCTAAATACGTTGTACCTTTGAATTTGCTTTAATGTTCTTTTTAATATTTTGCTGTATAAGTTTGATTCGTATTTTATGGATGACAATGGAATGCACAATAGTATATCCGTGCTTCCTAAATGGTGTATGGGCAGTACTGAAATGATGCCGGTGAAAGTTGTTAGTGCTCAGCCACGAAATGAGAAACAATGTACCTAAATGTGTCAAAATAATTTTTTATATTAAATTTTGTTCTTGTATTTTTTAATTAAAAACAAATCCATACTACTAAATATTAATTAATAATGCAAGCCCATATCAATATGTACTTAAGGTATTAGGGTTTGAGACACAACCAAAAAGGATTATATGTACTCGCCTTACGTGCTTTTGGTCATGGCATACCACCATTGCAGAAATTTTTGATGATAAGTACCTGTTCTCTGGAGCATGGCATAGTAATTATTGGTGCACATATTTAATTACGTGTTTATGTGTAACTATCAAACAAGGTTAATCCGAATTGGTCCTAACATATGAAAAGTGGAATGAATTGCAACGGAGGCTTGACACTGCTCAGCCCCATTTGTACGCACGCTTTCATTTATGCAGAGAAATGATATTTAAATTTAGTACTCAGAATCGTAAAAAAAACAATCAGTATACCAATACAATGTAATTATGAAATTGGTTCCGAGCACTGCAATATTTGTTGCGATTGTCGCGGCTCTCATACCAGTATTTACAATTAACCCACAATTTATAGTTGTTCAAATGTACATAACTTCATTATAACACATTTACTTTAAACTTCATGCAATTAAATTAGTTATTCATATGTTCAATTTTAATTTACTGAATGAAATGTATAAATCGTGTTACATAACCTAACACAAATACTCATGGAATGTTAGTTAAAGCTTTGACATTGCATATGTTGAGAGAGTATTTTTTATGTTTGGTGTGACTGGGCTTTGCTACGCTGTGCTCCAATGCGGTACTCGTAGATGCAGACCCAAATGCAGATATGTCCTCTTGCAATAAATTGTTGGCAATGCTTTGCCGGGATAATGTACTTTGCGGAAATCTTCCCAGTTTGTTCCTCTCTCACGTTGCTAGTGCGCACGTAAAGTGATATTCTGGCTGGAGCAGCGGAACATCAAACACCCACAGCATGAATCATGAATGATTGATAAATTTTTTAATTAAATTTAAAGTAATCAACATAATTGATTCCATGCATTGTAAACGAACTAGCATATCATTTCAGAACGGAGAAAATCAAAAACAAGTTACATTAAATTTTTCAAGTAAGATAGGAATAACGCAAAACAAAGATCATACATATATCCGGTTTTAACGTCGAATGGACTTAAATACTTCAAAGCATCCTAAATCAACAAAACGATTCTCCGAATTTCGGGTTTTCCGTTGAAAAATTAAAAACTATTTTGCTATGCATATATTATTTTCAAATTGCTTTCAAATGTTCGTCCTGCATTTCTCAACTTTCGTTGCCAGTTTGTATTCTGATGTACGTTCACTACCAATTTTCTGCATCATGTTACACGGGCCGATTCCTATTTTATGTAATTATATTGAATGTTATATATTATGCTTGAATAAGTCAAAGTATTTAGTGTTTTATTGCAACTCATATTAGCGTCAAGACCTAAGCGTCATATTATTATAAGCAGCTTCAAGTGCCGAAAGTACCGGTACAAATAAAATGTGCATACTTAATATTGCACATCCCACTGCGAGAAAGAGACAATATCAATAGTTTGTTCGTGGACTATTTCTCGTAGAGGATTTATAGATAACTAATTGCAATTTTATGCAATATATCGGTGCCCTAACTAGCAGGGAGAAAATACTAACTGGACTCAAAATGCAACGAATTAGTATTTATTAGTGATAATTCAATGTTTGCATTATAGGTATTGCATCCACATTACTTTTACCTATTTCACAGATCAATTGAAAACCCATAAGCAAAATATTTGTTATTGGTGCAACTACCACGTATATTAATAACGATATAAAATTTAGCTTGGAAGTTTCAGTTTTGCGGACTCGAGAAAAAAATGTAACAACAATTCCAATTATACAGAGTGGGTTTGAAAATGAGGAAACTGTAACATCAGGCCCATTCCTATTTGATCGTTTTGGTTAAGGCGCTTGCTTCATTTTTGAAAAAATCTAAGGTTTTCCTTGACCACCAAACCAATCTTGGTTTGGTGGTGTGGTGGTGGTGGTTGGTTATGTAAGCCCATTAAACATTCTGGAGAAATGTCATCACAGTTTGGAGAGTAAAATTTTGAGAATGCTTTTTACGTGTTAACTCGGCAAACGCCGTCCTGCAACGCGATTATGATATACAGAAAATGACATCACTATGGACCAATCTCACCGTTCTTCTCCAAATAAATAAGCGGGATGGTGTGTGATCAAACGGTAATGATATGTAGTTTTGAACGAAATTATAGCAAGAAAATTTCTAAACGTGTCATAGTGGGGTCTCGTCTTGTGGACAGGATGGAAAGGATTACATGTTTCCCTGGGGAGCTCACTCTTCAGCACAATCATGAAGTGGTCCTCAATATTTTTCTCAATGCTTAAGGACTCTCGAGTCCGAGTTTCAACCATTGCCATAGGTGTAGGAGACTGCACTACTGATAGCAGAAGCGTTTTAACTTGGATTATCTCGTCGACCGCAATAAGAACATTAATATAACATCATAATATTTTTATTTCTTCATTCCCTATTGCATTATTACATTTTTCGTGGTACATGAAATACAAGTAAATACATAAATATGTATAAATATATAAATTCTACATATACTGTGACTGCTTACCTCCACATCGTCAACTTTCCCAGTAGTAAACATAATTTTAATTAATTAATGACTTCACAGTCAACAATAAGGAAATATAAAGGCATAACGGAGTATAGTCCGTATTGCATATGGAAACAAATAGTATGTTTGGGGTAATACGCAAGTGTGTATTTTCACATTACGGATGCGAGTGGGTGTCTGACAATTTCAGTTGCAATTTCTTCTGACTCAATATTATATGAGCATGAGCTTTCATTACCTTAATACGATTTATCCTGTTCGCAAAAAACGCTCTCCATTTCTAGATAACCCCTCTTCTTACCATAATGAGTTGTACAATGTATGATGATAAAGTCAGTGAAAGTTTAAACAGAGTTGAATCAGAATGATGTATTATGTGTTTGTATGATACAAAGTACTTATTTGTTCATTCTATGTTTTATGATCATGTGCACGGTCCCGACGAAATAAATAGGATGACGTATAGAGTAACTATTGTGGGACTACAAAATCGTATGCATATTTAATTTGTATGTGAAAATTAAAATTACATGTATTTTAGTTAATATAGGTACATAAGTAAAACTTGTATGTATGTGAGTGCTTTAATTATTTGAATGTCGTCACACTTTTTTTCCTTTCCCTTTCTTGATGTACTCTGACCTGTCGAAGCGTAAACATGTAGGTACGTTCATTCAGCTGTGAATGAACGATGTCCAGCTGGTACATGCATGGTCAAGACCAGTACGACCAGCAATTAGGTTGATCGTCATAAGAATTCATTCATTCATTTTTAATCTAAAATACTTATTTCTTTCAGTGTATGAATGTGTCATTTTAAACACTCAACGTGTTAATGATTGACTAATACTGTCATGTAATAATGTCCAATGAACAGATAAAACATTGTATGCGCTAATTATGTATAAATGAATCCATGAATGATGTAAAAGGTTTATTCTACTACATAGAATGTATAGTACCTACATAAACATATTTACCATCTACTTTCCGTTTATTTCCCCTACAAAAGCCACCTCCCATTCATATGTTCTTCAGGGCATCCGTTACTCCCCACAACAGAAGCATTTCGTCCCCTTCACCGCGCTCAACCCATGCATAGAGTGAGTATCATGATCTCCTCCACCACCCTATAGGGCAGGAGCATGCAATCCCCTTCACCACCACCTCATTTAGCATATTCACTATGAATATGAAAAATTCCAATGGTATGAAATTATGCAAAGTTTTCAATACTGAATAATTCCAAACGGAAATGAATCTTGCACGCAATACTATTCAAACTTCAACTGGAAATCGACTCCGAATAATCCTCAACGATGGAAATGAAGTAATTAATAATGTATACCTATGTAGTTGTTTCACATATTATTCAGATCGCATTGATTTTCATAATAAACTGACGTGGGCCACCGGAAATAGCTTCCGGTAATATAAATATGTATATGCATAAATGATGAACGTGGAAATCGACCCGCACTTAACTTTCAGACCTCATTCTTGTGTTGACTTTCTTCGAAAGAGAATGGCTCCAAACTGATGCTGGTGGTGAAACTTAAGAAACGTTTTCAAAAAAGGTTTTGAGACTTTTTCAAAAAGGACTCGTATTAAACTTTTGTTGAATTTATTTTTATGTACTGTAATAATCTGAGACGTTAGTTTTTTTTTAAATTTCAACTAATTTTCAGGGAATTTTGTGTTGAATTTTTAAAAAGTAAACAACGAAGCCCGGAGAGCTCACTGGTGGACTTCTGGGAAATTGGATAAAGGTAAGCACTTAAAGTACATATTATTAGTTGGCTTGTGGTATAATGGCTCTACCAAGAGGTAATCGGGGTCTAAAGTCTAAACGAAAGGCCCCCGAAATAGAAAAATCTGTTACACCGTCTCGTAGCACGAATGCGAATGTTATCATTGCTACGTATGACACTAATCCTCCTGTAAAAATTAACAAACCTGGGCTTATCCAGGTGGAAAGGTTGGCAGAGTTGTTAATGTCAAAAGACGCATCGATTGTTAGACCTCGTTTCAGAAATGGCAAATATTTTAATTCTATCACTCAAGCTAGAGAATTAGTGTACGCGATCATTCATTTTGTTAATAATGCATCAAATGAGGACTATGACAATTTGTTCGAAGAGACACAAGCGCAGTTTTATGGGAAAGACAAAGAGGTTAAGAACTGGAGGTAAGCTATTGCCAACTGTGAGATTACTAGTGCTGGCTATTTAGGTAAATCTCATTCTTAAAGACAAGCAATGGCGAAAAGTTGGGCACGACGTCTAAGTTTTACGAGAAAAATGACGCGTATCCTTTTGCAATCGCTTTGGCCTACATTTTTAATTTATTCTATGAAGCAAAACATAAAGTCTTTCTGCCTCATTTTAACATCGACAAAAAGGCCTTCGCCAATGTTTATCGATTAATCCGTCATTCAAAAATCAAACATTAGCTATTGACTTTTCGTGTCCCACTATTCACATGCTTGGTGTCAGATCAAAGTCAGCCTTGCCTTCTGCTGCGTCGGCACCCGACGTTGCGGTCATTGCTAGGCAGAATCCTGATGTCAGTGTTTTGACTCATCCAATTGAGACTAGGATGGAAGCAGTTCTGGCAGTAAAGGGTGAAGTTTTGGTGCTATCGGGAGAACAGATTCTCATCAACGTGCAATCGAAGAAACTAAAAAGGTTCTAAGTTCTTTAGACACTAGTTTAGCAAAGGAAGACAAAATCGTATCAGACGGTATAGCATTCATACAAAAAAGCTACAAAGCGGTTGAGGTTGGCGGCGGTGTAAAAGCAGATGCACTAGATGACCCCGTACTTATATGAGTATGAGTATATGAGTATATCAATAGTAAAAGGTATAAAAAGTCAGAAAGCGACATTAACATGTTCTTGGACGATTTAAAAAAGCATCCAGTCATTCAAGTTGTAGATCATGTTTTCCAAAGGCAATTGCAGAACAACTTGAGACACCACCAGTTCCCAATACTTCTCAATCGTTTGCTAGCATGCCTAATTTAAACGTATCTGTACCTTCGGTACCACTCATTGCTCCGGAACCTTCAGAGGCTTGTAATGCTACTGCTCATTCAGAAGCTGTCATCGCAACGTCTCCTCCACCACCAGATAATTCACTGCAAAATTCAATCACTATTCAAGATTCATGTCAACATGTCAGAAAAAAGTGAATCAACAAGCAATTTTAGCTTGTCATCCATTCCAGAGGAATCACTATCTAAACCTGCAGCTTCAACTAGTACCACCGAAACGAAACGCTGGCGAATCATCAACAAATGCCGGCACTGTAATTGAAAATCCTCATGATGAGCTTGATTATGGAGCGGTGGAGGAGGAGGAGACTAATTACGAGAATTGTATGAACTTTGAACCCTTCTTTCTGTAAATATTTTGTCACATCGTTGTTTTAAAGCATAAAATTGAAAAAATGAAATATAAAAGTGTTTAAATATAAAAAGAGCAGTTTTTCAATTATCCGCCAAAAATATAAAAATATCCTCACGAAATCAAAATATTACTTTTTATTGTTCACATGTATTCGTTTTTGATTCGTTTTCTATTTTATTCAGTTCAATTTTAGTTTCATTCATTATATATTAGTAATGCGTTGGTTTTTAATGAATTTATATCGACATATATACACCGGTTTCCAGCTACTCACAAATCTTAATAATAATTTACTTATTCGCTCGTATATCCATCATGCACTAATGCATCATGCTTTATTCATATTAAGGTAGATCCTTAAAGTACACTACATCTCATCTGACACGAATAATACCCAACGGCTATAGACGCCAAATATGATAGCGAAATGTGCAAGTTGGTCATAAGGTGGCACGAAATGCATGGATCTCATAAATTACGGCACAATGAATATATAGGTTTTAGCTTTCTTATGTGCACTGGCTCTCTGCATCTTTATTAATTTGGTTAATTCATGAGGATTTACGATTAACTTTTTTTATATTACAGAAACTAACTAGAAACCAAAAAACAAGTAAAACATATCTAATATCATAAAAATATTAAACAACGTACATTTTTAATATCATGCCGTAATATTCGTTGTAGAAAACTCTGAAACAATTTTACAAAATGCAAGGGTTCAAGTTTGTAATGCATCCATAATTTTCTAGAATCAAACATTGTCAAAGCTTGTCTCCAGCAAGTCCTCATCATAAAATTAAATACAAAATTCTCCATGTATGTAGGTATACCACGAGCCAGTAGTAATATGTATATCATCATAGTAAGTGCTTGTCATTAACCAAGATTATAAAAAGCATTGAATATCTCCAAGCACGGCCAACACAAGAATCAATTTCCTCTTCTCTGCCTTTTTCTTGCTCATTCCAGCATTTAATTCTGTACGATCACCATTTATTTTTAACGTTCAACTTTCATTTTTCAAAAATTAATTAAATAAATAAATTCAATTAAACTAAACTTTTCAAACTAAATTTAAATGTTGTGGCCAATTACGTTAACGAACATACAATAACCATAACCAACATACAATACAATTATCATGCACACTTTGGGGAGCTAGTTGGATCATAAAAACTGTAAGTAACTGCAAACATGGACATCCTGGGAGACACCACTCAGAAGAGAAAAATCCGCATTCATGATAAAGTAACCCTGAAAGTGGTCGATTTAAATGTAGGTATTTTTATTAAAGCTGCCGTTAACTTACCCACCGGTTTCTTATAGTAACACAATTAATAACCACCCACCCCACCGTTCCCTCCAACATAAATAGCTTCACTACCCATTAACTTCACACATTCGGTCCTCAAATTATCTGGAAATGATTGTTTCGGGGTGGGATTATTTCCGCAAAGGGAGGGTACAAGTGGAGGGAACACAGGGAAGTAGGCCCAATAGTTTTGGGTTGGGATTGTATCCCCAAAGGGAGTGTATTTGTGGCGAGGGCACGACGTCCCCCTAGAATGAGCCTCCATTGGGTTCTGGGTGGGATTGCGTCCCCAAAGGGAAATTATTTGTAGAGAGGGCACGAAGATCCCCAATAATGCACCTCCATTGGTTTCGGGGTGGTATTGTGTCCCCAAAGGGAGGCTGCTTTGCGGTGGGGACACAGGGATCCGCTGGAATGCAGCCAATTTCTTTTTGGGTGTCTTTTTATCCCAAAATGGAGGGTATGTGTCTGGTGGATACAGTAAAGAAGCCCCCATTGTGTGCACAATGGTAAGGTTCTTGTGGAGGGGACACGAGTATCCTCAGGAATGTAGGCCCGTTGATTTTGGGGTAGTAATGTGTCCCCATAGAAAGGGTACTTTGTGGAGGTGTCATGAGTTTAAACAAGGAAAAAATTCCATTTGTTATCTAATTGTATTTTGTTCCGAAAAAACATTTATGAAGTAAATAAACATTCAAAATTATTGGTAGTAAAGGATTGCCCTATATTGCGTTTAATCACGTTTACTGTATAAGTTTTTAAGAGTTAAGTTCCATTTTAAGGTAGCATAAATTAAATCATTTATAGTACTTAATTTTTAAAAATTCAGCACTTTGGCAACATTCCACACAATAGGGTTTTCACAGCATTCTTGTAAAACTATTCAACGATGGCTTTGACGGTAGAACCGACACAGCTCTTCAAAAGATGTCACGAATAGAAAAACTGGAATAGAGGAATTGTGACTTCCCCACGTTGCGGCGTCCATAGATCAAGGCAACGTTATTATCCTCAATATCATACAAAGACCTGTTAATTACAGCAAGATCAGTCAATGAATTAAAGCTTCCGTGCAGACTATCAGCACCGTTTTCTCACCTGACGAAATCCCCCCAGTTAGTGTCTTAACGATTCCTAACTGGAAGACAAGGGCTCCGGAACACTGGTTGCAGCGGCAAAGATTTAACCCGGATTGGAAAGGATGTTCTTTATTTTTTTAGCTTCTTCGTAATTAGCTCTGTTACAAGTTATCCATCATTGTGGTATGTATATTATCATCAAAGTATAACTTTTCCACATGGTCACACTTTGGGAGTGCGGCATTATGGAATTCCCATTCCATAAACTGGACATTCATTCCTTTGCAAATTATTATTCATGGACGCTTCCTTATTTCTTTTAAATCTGGAGCTAAATGCTATCCTGAGTACGTAGCTGGAAATTAGTTCGAAAATGTTGAAGATTTAAGCTCATAGGAAGTTAACGTAAAATAACTTGCAAACATCATTAACTAGTTATTTTTAACTTTTGCAAACTGTCAATATTTTTCGTCCCCGCCAAAAATGATGTATGTGAAAAGTGTAAACTGACAGGCTGGTGAGGCTTAGTAGTAATGAGGTTTTCATGCACAAAAAACATGGAAATGACTATATACTACTGATATGCAAATTGTTTGAATTTTTAAATCTTGAAATATTGTGAGCCTTTGTCATGCTTTTTAAAGCTGAACGAAAAGTTTTTACGAATAGAACGAAAAGAAACGAATAGTATTGATTGAGAACAACGTAGTTCCCAACGACAAATGGGATTGTATCGTTTAATTTTTAGGAATATTATAATTACAATACAATATAATGAATATATCCCAAGAAAAACGTTTTTGACACGTTTTCCTCCGACATCACATTACATCACGAACAAAAATACAATGAACCACGTATTAGTATTGTATTTTAACTGGGAATGGCAACTGAGAGTATTGCTTTTTGCTAATTCCTATTTGGTCTTTCACATGCATATGTCAAACCTTTATCTTTTCTATGTAAAATCTATCGTACAGTCCAAATACAGCATTATTTCTGACGTTTTTAAATTTTTAAAGTGGAAATTAAAGAATTGGGCAGCCATTTTCGGGAAGTGACCGTGACCCCGAAACCGCGATGAACCTGAGTCTAAGTATTCCGTTCTTCATTGAAACAAGAAATAATTAATAATCCTTGGTACATTGATAACATTATGTAAAGTGCAATCCGAAGACGAATTGGCCTCACGAGATATATAATGGAAATGCCAAAACAACTCCAGAAGTCATGTAAGTTATGTAGGCTGAGTAATATTGCATCTCTTGGAATATTATCGCGTAATATTGCATCCCTCGGAATATTGTCGAGTAATATTGTAGCATATTCAAATATTATCGAAGAATATTGCATCTCTTGGAATATTACCGAGTAATATTGTACCGTTGTCAAATATTATAGAGTAATATTTCATCTCATGTGATGTGATACGGTGTATAATGGTAGTTAGTCCCATGATACGGTGTATTATGGATTCCAAGTTCCATCTTATGGCGTATTACGGTGTATTAGCGGTTCCAAGATCCTTGATATGGTGTATGAGGGGTTCCAAACTCTACGATATAGTGTATAAGGGTTCCGATGCCAAAATTATAGAGTATCACGGTGTATTAAGGGTTCCAAAGACAAAATTACAGTGTATCATGGGTTCGAAACTCCATATCATGGTGTATCATGGGTTCGAAACTCCATATCATGGTGTATCATGGGTTCGAAACTCCATATCATAGTGTATCATGGGTTCGAAACTCCATATCATGGTGTATCATGGGTTCGAAACTCCATATCATGGTGTATCATGGGTTCGAAACTCCATATCATGGTGCATCATGGGATGGAAAATCAATATCATGGTGTATCATGGGTTCGAAACTCCATATCATGGTGTATCGTGGGTTCGAAACTATATTTCATGGTGCATCATGGGTTGGAAACTCCATATCATGGTCTTCCATGGGTTCTTTGACCAATTTGATGATCAAAGACATCATCATGACATATATCAACATTGCAAAAACGGCATGTCCATGGCTTTACGTATCCGTTTTCTTACCAAATCTATCAGTTCGGGTTTCTCAAAAATACCACAAAGTATTAGGTAAATATTATTATATTGTAGTATTCCAAGTGCATATTCCCGAAGTAGCAGTAAAGAAAATGATAGATGTTCTGAATAGTAGTAAATGCATTCTCGGATTCTAGTTTCGAACATTTATGAGGTGTCTCGATGTAGTATCGAAGGTGACATTATTGACCTGGTATTGCAGGTTTTTATAGTCACTTTTATATTCAACGATAGTAAGAGCCATCGCATTGAAGTTTATAAACAGTTGGGCAGTAGGCACAATATCTTCCAACGCGTAAAAAAGAACATTATACTGATAGTCGTCAACCACGATCTCAGTACCAACATTTGGAAAACAACCGTGGTTGATACAACGAGAAGGAGATCCGTACTCGGATGAGTCAATAACTTGATCCACATCATTTAGATTGAAGTGTTAATTGATCCCAATCTAGTCATTCTCAGCGGCAGTTTCCACGACACCGCAGTAAATGTCAATCGTTTCCCATTTTTTCCCATCAAATTCACTGCAAACATGCCAAATCCTAACCCGTCGATGTTGATGACGCAGACTTTGTTCGCAACGGCAAATTCTTCCTTGATTAGCCTATACAGACAAATGAACATGAGTGGAATAAAATTTTCAAAATTAAATCGTGATATCGTGCTTTCCCCACCTATTTTTGCAACGATTTCCACACAATTCTGAGCAGCAAACTTTCCTCTTCCAATTATTACAGTTATGTCCACCACACCCATATCCACTCATTTTAGATTTCGCACAAGTACACCTGCGCTGAGGGACAACTCGAGATAACCCATAATTCTGGCTAATGGCCTCCTCTTGATCCCATCGCAAATTATCTGGAATTATGTCTGGAGAAATTGAAAGGGCGATTTCATCTTTACAACGAGTTTTACAAATCCACTTAATTGGTGCATAATAAAATAGGAGCTCAAGTTTTACTTTGTGTAATCAACTTGAAGCCAGCAGTCCCTTCAATGACTTTTGGATTCATTACGTGAAAACCGGGATGGGTTTGGGGAACACGGAAAAAAGGCATATTGAAGATGGGTGAAATGATTTTGTGCTTTTTAAAAAATTTAATTGATTGTTAATTGATTAAAAACGATAATTGTTAACTATTTTATCTGCAAACTGAAATATTTAGAAAATTATTCTCTCAATGATGACGTCTTTGAATGTGATAATTTTTCGCTACAAAAAAATTAAGAACGTAAAAAAAGAAAAAGTATCTCCTGGGGGCGAAAATGGGTGAAAATTCAATAATGCAATAAATGCTCTTACTGTTCCGTTACATTAAAAGTTATGATTCTGGTTAATGTAAATATGCAAAAAATATCATATTTTAGGTGTAGATTTCAAATATTAAACCCCATTTTGCATAAAGTTTGTACTTTAAAAGATAGCTGTTCTAACTTTTAAAGTATTCAATGTGCGAAAAAATGATCAACATTTTTTTATTCTACGCATCCGATTTGGTTAAACTTGGTATAATTTAGCTCAAGAACACATGCTTCAAATTCTCATGTACAGACGGACAGACATGCTGCCTTGTATCAAAAGTGAGTTTTACACCAAACGGATTTCAAATTCGGATTCTACGCCAAAAATTGCCCTAAGTTCAGTATTTAGTTTTCGTCAACTCGACTTACACTTCAAAAGTGTACCTAGTTAGAGAGGTAATCTCAGAAAACGTGGCTACGAGATGGGAATGTTAGATGTTGGGTTGATAGTTATAATTAGTAACTGAACTAACTCTGAAGACATATTGATAAATGGGACTTAGTGCGGCTCCCAGTTTGATCTGTAACTTTCAAATTCACCGATGGCTACCATTGTGTATTGAGTAAGTTATCATCTGCAAAACGCGATAAGGTAGATTAATTCGGATAATGCTTTCACATTCAGGGTCCAAGTTCATGTTCAACCTTTTCAAGCTCGTCGTGTGGCGCCCGTCGCATTCACCTTTTCCCATGGGTACCGTTTTAGTTTTCACTGTCCTATTGACGTATAGTTTGAAACATTGTTCGGAAGAAAATGCAATTAGTGCGATCAGGACACCCGCCGGCAGTATTGAAAATATGACAAGTATCGCTCCACTCATTGTGGAATTTTCTAAACTTGTATCCTCCTCGTTTCCGATATTCTCGCTTACCCGAGAATATCCGCTTCGATTAATTACGAGATCGTCAGAAATTTTGCTCCACCATCCAACAATGCCCGACGACATAAGAGAGCTTAGCCTTTGCACAAATTTATAGTTGACGCGATTAAACATTCTGTATCCTTGGGCGATATTAAGAAGCACTTCCTTGCTAATGTACGCTCTCGGTATCCCGTGCATTTTAAGTCCGTACCACAGAATGTATGACGTCACCTCCTCTAGGGCCACAGCAGAATGCTCTGTGCTGCACAATTTTTCATAAACAGATAAAAATTGCAAAACGGTCAGTGGTTTCCATGACGGATCCTTTATAATTTCCGAATGACTAAGAATCATTTGCTGTCGTTTCGTCAAATATTCCATTATATTTGCTGGAACGGGTATTTTCACTGGTACGTTTTGCGCTAGTGAAAAATAGTACAAGACCTGGGAGATTTGGTCCGGCAAATTGACATGCTGTTGATAAGGCATTGTTGAGGACGTATTTGCCAAATCATGTTTCATTCTGATTTGCCATTTTTGCAGCGATTTTTGAAACGCGAGCATGGTAATATTTTTCTCGACAAGCTGGTCGAAACTGTGAATTGGGGTTGGAGGAATTGGGCTGGTTAGTGTGATGATATTGTCTCCCTTGTAGAAATTTGCAAGAAATACCCAGGAAATTAGATAGGAGCAAAGTATCCAACGGCAAGCCCGGTACTTGGCAAGATGAACATCATATGGAACGGCTTGTTCTATTAAAGGTCCAATTAAAATAAATATGAAATATTTCCATTTAATATGATCATCTTGTGGAAGGGTTTCCTTGTAGACCCGGCGAATGGCAACAAATAGTGCAAACACTGAACCAAACGTAAAGATGATTCCAGTCCATGAAATCCAATCAAAAGAAGCAACCAATTCCAAAAATGGCAAATTCAGGCTTCCTGTAGTTGGTCCGCAGACAACAAATCGATACCGAACCTTAGGTTGTAGAACAGGTGCTGGATATCCGAGTGAACGTCCAATGCTATTTCCGTGCCTGAGACAAGAGTGGGGAATGTCCCCGTATCAAAGTTACAGTCACAGTCAATTGGCCTATCCTGGTTTATCAGCTGGCAAAGATCTTCATCACTATCCATTTGGCCATAGCTCATCAGCACATGTTTCAGTTGGAACGAAATGTTTCCGAACACTGATCCAAGCATGCCTAATTGCAACAGTTGGGATGTTTCAACAGAACCTCGCATCTCTGACGGATTAAAGAGTTCCTCGCGATACTCGTTTATTTCGCCAAGGCGTCCTACCTGCTTCAAAATTTTGAAAAATGCTAGCTGAGCCACGATTCTCAATGTGGCGCCTTCTGTCACTGAATCTGACTTAACCAAATCAGAGATCTGCATTTTATTCAAGTTATTTAACAAATGTTTTGAGTAAGGTCCTTCAACGGAACAGCTTTTACTTGTAAATGTGTCTAGTGACAAGAGATATGTTTTGTCGATAATCTCTGTATTGTCTTTCTCCATAATTGTCATTAAAAGGAGCGCGTCGTTGGTGGTTGCCTTCTGTGCCAGAATCCTTTTGTACCAAGGAAGGGTAACGGCAGAAATGTCCCAGTTCTTATCTTCCTTAACATTTATCAACATCACTGTAAATGTTGGAGTAGTTGAGGCGGGCATCAGCGGAACTTGGCGTAACGTTTTTGCGGCATCGTATGCATTTATTGCGGCTGGTGCCTTCCAGAATTCTACAAAGCTTAAAGGTGTTATTAGTGAAGGCTGCAATAGATTTTTCTGGTATATGAAGTAGTCTCTGAATTTTGGATCGCTCGGGGACGGTGGCTTTAAAAATATGTGTGATTCACATGGCCAAGGCTTCGGTTTTGTTGAAAAATCCGCCATCCTGAAGTTATCAGTCGAAGTATTCGATTGTTGAAATGCACCCTGTTCTTGTTTCTTAAGTTTCAATGATCCGCATATACTCAATGAGTAATTATCGTGTTTCGGTTTCCTCTCAAATTTGATGATGTGCAGATGACGAAGAATTTTGCGAACGATGGGTCCGTTATCCATCATGTCAGCTGGCCACACTTTAAATAGTGAAGGTTTACACTTATTTTGTGAAAACTTTCGGTAAACCTTGTACCGTGACAACACGATCGGTGATTCAAACGGAAAGAAATCTAAGCCATTAAAATTGACTATATGGACAAGGCAGCCAGAGAATAACTTTAGTTTTTTATTTAAATTCCCGATAACTAGCTGACTGGTGAATAAGTTTGAAATACGTGAGTCCGTCATGTGTACGGATAGTATTATAATGATCAAAGGAATGCAAAACAGTTTTGGCGTCATATTTGATATTTTTGGATTGCTTTAGTACGATCGGATTATGTATATCATCGACAATAACAACTGAAAAGACACGCCAATGTGATGCACTTACGGTTTGCATATATAGATATATTATAGACTGATTATAGATAACGAAATATATCGCGTGAATAAGTTCGTGGTAATTTTTTAAATAATTTTATAGTAATTGAATTGGATGAAAATCGTTATGAACACTACCTAAAATATGTTATATGTCCTGGTCTCCGCCTCGTTCTTCTCATACGCAATAACAAAAAAGTTTGAACATAACAAATTTGCTTACAAGCTCATGAGAGTGTAATCGCAATAATTAACATTGAAGAATCTACGGAGATTGACAATATTTTGACAATAAAAGCCTTACATTATGTCGACTGAATCTGTTGAATGCGTAAGTGCAAATATTAATAAAATATCTGAATTCGCTGAGAACAACCCAGCACACTAATATCCATAATAACTACTTGCAGTCAACATTGTTACAATTGTCGGCAAGAAATATTCTACTAATGTGTCTATTCGGTTATCTACTGTGTTACATTGTCTTAAAAACAACTAAATTATTCAGCAGAGTTACGATGCTGAATACTTCTTCATGGGTTTAAAGCAAATATACATGTATTAGTATTACGAAGTATACACGTATTGTCGAAGAATATATACCTGTCGTTTCAGGCTTTTGGTAGGCCATTATGCTCTCTTTTTGAATAATGTTATCCGATAAAAATGCTCAACCAAACAAAGTCGACGCAAGAAACGGAAACAGCGGAAGCCTTTTTATATGTACTACATGAGCAGGTCCATTAATAAGCTAAGGCATTGTTTGGGTTACCAGCTAACTACGCACAAAATTATCTATCTGACTCCCAAACGCGTGATAACATAGATAATTAATTCTTTCTCCATTAATGTTCAATGGAACCATTTTCAAGTAGTCCATAAATTAGCGGAATGCAATATCAAAATTAACAGCACGGTAAAATATTGTGAGGAAAAAAGCCAGCATATAATCCATATAATTATATTTCCGTTATGACATACACGGTTCCAGCAACTATCGGACATTTAAGTCTTCACCGGAATGCACACTCCGGCTTTCTCCCAATCTTTGTTCGCTTAATTTTAATAGCTGGAAATATCTTACAGTTATTCTATACCATAAAACTGAAAATGTTATCTAAATGTGAGACGTAGCTTTAATAATATTTTTACGTAATATATATTGATGGTGTATATATTGAGGTTGTATTAAATAACAAAAAGTAATTTTTATAGTTTTTTAATAGCATAGTTAATTACAATTTTAAGGGGTTGTTTAAAAGATTCGTAAAAACAGTGGTTTCTATTATGTATAACTATTCACAATAAAAAACGACATAATTCAATTCACACGGGTTGCTGAATTAGGTATATGATAGTTTTGAAGATCAATTTTTGCGGCAAATAATTTGACGTATTTAAGAGACGTCTTCGAAATACTTTTATAAAACATAATAACAAATAAAGATGTATATCTAAATAACAAGGGACATCCAATCACTTCCAAAATCTACAGCTGCGAGTTATCAGTAGATGCTCTGATGTATTTAGATTGGTGGGGTGCAAACTAGTTTCCTTCCCTCACTATTCCAGAGACGGGCCACCTGGGTCGACGCCTGATTTTAAAAAATGGAATTAAAAAATATATATGTTTAAAAAAAAGTATTACTATTTTTAGTTAATAATGATCACGCTAACCATGAATCTCCCTCGCAAGTGTAGTTCCTTAAGTCTGGGAATTTGGAGGAGCGCAAAGTGAAATGTTATTTCTGAAATTATGGAGACAACGCGGTTAGATGCTTGTGGGGGAGAACAGTTTGCTTCCAGCGATAAATACTCCAGTTCTGGACAAATATCCAAATCACACAAGTGATTATCAGATTAATAATTTTAAGCTGTTAAATAAGTTTAATGATACCAAGGTGTTTTACCATTTAACATTCTGAGCGAGGGACGGTTAAAGTTTTCTTCACCAAATAGCATCCATGAATTCGGAATTGATCGCAGCATGGAAGCCCTTCCAACTGTAGTCCCTGTTAATACAGCTTCCCAATACTCCGGGCTACAGGTTTGTCGATCATCCCCATCCATTACCATGATAACCAAACTCCGTAACCGTTGCATCTCCCTAAACATATATTCCAATCCACGCCTGCTATTTGATGAAACCGAAATTGTGAACTTGTCGACATTCGGAAACGAATGATGAATCCTCTGCATAATTTCCTGGGTGATGTCGACGACGTATTTTCTTTGACAGTCGTGCAGAAAACGCTCGTCCACCAGCCGAATACACAAAGTGTTGACATTTTGAAACGTCGAGTTGTCAGTCAGTCGATGAAGCATCCCAGGAGAAATGTGATGGAATACCAAACGCGACAGATTCGGGAAAAGCGCCGCCAAAGGATTCAGCTCACATTGCAGGTCGAAACAAAGGGAACTGATGCAAAGCATTTTCAAGTTTTCCATGACCGGAAATGGAATTCGTTTGGGATATGGGATCCGCCTGTCATAAACGGAACCAATCATTTCCAATGACTTTAACGTTCCTCCATACCGGGTGATGATTGTGTTTACGGACTCTTGTCCATAGCGACCAGGTGGCAAAACTAACTTGAGGTTGGTCATGTTTGAAAAGCTGCTTTTGGAAAGTTGTTGAAGATGTTCGTCCTTCAAGCGGCATGCCAAGTATAGGCGTTGGATTGTTGAAGGTAGTGACAAGAGCTCGAAGCCGCACGGCATTGAAGTGAAATCCCTGTCATGAACCACAAATTCAACCAGGTTTTCACTTCCGTCCAAAAATGTTTGAATGAGATGAGTTGTGTTAATGCTGTCGACAAACTGGCGTTCACCGTCCGCCGATATGCGTAAAAATGAATTGGTGAGGTGGATGGCTAGCCTCTTCAAGTTTGGAAATTCAAGAGATTTCGGAAAGAGGCATGGAAATGAGCCACAGTTCAACGGAACACACATTTCCAAGTCGACCAGTTGGGGTCCGTGGTTGCGGAGAAAGTCGGTGAAATCCTTGTGGTTTTCTCGACGGAAAAAGTTGGCAAATATTTGCACACTCAAAAATGGGGTGTAATCTTTGTCGATGCGAGACTCGTCCGTAAGGGCCAATTGAAATTGATCCAACATTTTCCCATTTTCCTCAACGTACCGTGCTCCATTCACAGAATTATGTACGTTCAGTTCAATTTTGTAGAGTGGAGCCTTGGCATTCTTTAGTAGTTTGGAAGTCATTAGCAGCCAGTTTTTTCGAACCAGACGTACTGAACAAATGGTATCTCGAGACAGTGAGTTTTGCTTGTCGTCGTTGTGAATAGCATGGTTCAGAATTATCTCAAGTAGCTGTGGATAATTGTGAAACAACTTATTGCTAACTAAAACAGAAATATACCATTAAAGATAAATGAAAATTGTTAATATTTTTGTATTTCTCTCACAATATCCTGGTTAAAAACAATGTCAGACATGATGAACTTGATGTCGAAATAACAGCAATATTGGATACTTAAAATTTTAAAATTATTCCAGTTTTTGTTTGAGCTGCGGAGATTACTTTCAGCTTTAATAGCTACTAAATACACAGGGTACACAAATGTAAATAGAAACAGCAGATGATGTGCTTTTGCTGCTAGTGTAACGTGTTAGCTGGATTTATACTACAACTCGCTGCTACACTCCGCTTCCAAACCGTTCATTTTTCCTGCTGAAACAGCTTACGTTATTACGGTGGTGCTTTGATACAGTCAATATAAAGTAGGATATCATCACATTGCAGCATTGCTTTAGTTTGATTTAGTCATTGAAGCGTATCATGACGCACAAAACATACCGGCTCATGCATATCATATATCGGATAGTACAACGGTCAACGAACACTTTGAGAAGTGATGGCTGTTTTAGTGGCAGTGTTATGTTGTCGGTATGGAATGATATCCTATAGCAATATGGTTTATTTCAATCTTTGTTACATCTCGTTCGCGTTCTCGTACCAATCCATGCAAATAGTTGTCAAATCCACGAATATTCCTTTTTCAATATCTCTCGTCGGATCTCATGTTCCTACTTGTTTAGTTCGTCATACAATGCATCCACAGTCGTTTGTCAACACTCGCGACTTTTTTCTACCGCATTTAACGAATTACTTACGGGCTGGATGGTCACCTGATAATTGGACGGCGCAATTTAATTCACATGCAAAAACAAATCAAAATCAAGATAATGGAAAATGAAGCTGTAAATAAATTGGATAATCACCATCGCAAAACATTGAAACATGTTTGCATTATTACATATTTGCTAAACACGAAGTACAATTTATTATCACTTGCTACCATGGAATCGGCTTTTTTCTAATTCGGTTAAAAATGACAATGTGCGGCTTGCTAATGATAAAAAGAGGATCATTTATGTCACAGAGTTAGCAATATATACTTATAATAATTATTTTACATGATGATTTTCATTCTGGACAATGGATCATGCTGAAAAGTGTGACAAGATGATGCACCAATGGCAACGCTGTCATGCGTCTTACAATATGCCCAAATCTCGTTTTGTAATTTTGTTTCTGAAATGTTTTTTTGGCAGGAAATACTTCGCACAATGCATCATTCCACAATATGATTCAATTAGCTTGTTTGCACGTGCGTTGCATATATTATCTAATATTCAGTATGCTAATGCATACGCGATTGAAGCTTCATACGGGTGGAAAATATTGACATCCACGAACTGGACCGAGTAGGTATGCCCCACGTGACTATGTCAGTACCCGGAATATTTTGCTCCTCTTTATGTTAAGAACAACTAAATTATTCAGTTCAGGTGGGACGGTGATAAAACTATATTTCGCCTCAATTTTGTTCTCCAACACAATCCCTGTAAAGGCGCTAGCAATAATATTTGTTTGTTACATCGCAGCTCTGTCGATTTATTCGCACATATTGAGAATATATTTCGGATAAAATGAATACTAAACCCCTTTTTACATTATTTCTCTTATTGGGCGTTCACAAATGCTACAGCCGGAAAGCGATGGAATACGCCGAATTACATCCAGAATATACAACCCCGGACATACAATACTTACGACCATTCTCCAAATGCCTTGTTCAGATTGCAAATCATCGTCAAGTCCATATTCCGGCGCTATCGTTTCCAATCATAATTCGAAATTTCAACAAACGTGTTTTGATAAGAAACTATCCCAAGTTGTATTTGTTGAGGAAGGTGAGGGCATATCCAAAGTTTTACACCAAGCCTCAAAATACAAACGAAAGCGCATACGTTGATCTAATTGGAAATATATACCACAACAACTCCTTCGCTACTTTTGAGAGCCCGGCTGAACAAAAAGGGTCAATTTTTGGTTGCAACAGCTCGTCACATCTGTACGGTGGGCCCGAGTTAGCGCCAAATAGAAAGCACACACATTTTGTTTATGCAGTGTGCTGCAGGGTGTCTCGTCTTTCGTTCAGTGCACAAAGTAGACCATGGAAGTGTGAAGCCCATTTGGATTTACTACCTACTACAAAAATATACCACGATTTTTGGAGGGTGTACGGATTCTGGAATTATCAGCCCCTAAATAGTAGCTACGGTCCACCGCACGTACGGAACGCCACCGAAACATATTTTGCAGTTACTCAGGCGGCCCAACCAAAGTTTGTAATTTGCGCCATATTCCATCTAATATCTAGGAACGATCTATTACGATATTTGCTCACTCTTCTACAAATTGAGCGCAAGTGGTACTTTGGAGACATGAATGTCATTCTGCACATACAGTTTTCCCCATCGTCTGCCAATGATCTTAGTGTATCCAGTCTAACAGTATTCAAGAGCTACTTTGCTCCAAAACCCACACCAATTCATCCACGTGTAAAATATCTCAATATGGACATTTACGACTTAGCGAGGTGCTATGGGGAAACATTGAATGAAGAGAGCATCAACCTTTCGGAAACTTATTTGCAACCGCATCTTCAAGAACGCATATCGAAATGTGAGCGGAGATCCAAAGGACTGCATTATGCATTGAGTACAGCTTCCTTGGAAGAGTTGACACAGTACCGTTATGACGAGATATGGAGAACAATTTTCAACGATTCATTTTCCAGCATTTATTCGCGAGACGAAAGAGCAGAATTGTATAGATTCAAAACAAAGTTAAAAGCTGTTTCCAATGTGGCCCTGGGAACCAAATTTGCGACAGACGTATTTCGATTCGTCAGCTGTGGCCGGGCTGACGATACAAAATTGCCATTCAAGGAACTCATCTTCAGTTTCCATACGACAGCATGGATCTGGATATTAGTCGTCATGTTTGTAGTCACACCACTCGCCATATATATTGTTCCCAGAATAAATTGTACAAATGGTTCACCAAATGAAAAGAGATTGGGGAATGATGACATCATCAGATGCTTAATGGCGTCTTACAAACTTGTGATGGAGCAATGCAATCCGTTCACGAATTCAACGATGAACAATCGTCATCTTAAAATTCTTTCAATTTTCGTGTCATACGCTGCCCTAGTTTTGAGCAACGCTTACAAGCGAGACAACATTGATCGGATTATCCAGCCACGTGGAAAGATTCCCTATGAGCGGTTTCAGCAATTGGTCCAGAACTCATTCAATGTTTACACACGGGCAACCATTATTACTTGGCCTAGCCAAATGTGCGCAGATGGCAACTGCAGATATAAGAATTTACGATTCGTCACGCCACATAAAATTGAACGTGGAAGGCTGAGAATTGTGTCCGAAGTATCCGCCTGTGACGAATTGGATTCTCAATTTTGCACTGTGCTGCATAAATATACGAAAATTCACCCGAAAACTCTAAACAAGCGGAACGGAGTTGACGTAGAGGTTCATCACATGAGCGGGGAGCCATCACTTGAAACTTCGCAGTACAAAATCTTGACAGATGAGTTGGATGCGTGTCAGCAAAGCTCAGCTTTACTTCCGGAAATTATGGCGATTAAGGTGGCGGCTGCTTTGAAGAGAAAACACGGCAAGGACGAGGTATATGTGGGGAAGGAGGCCCTAATGGAAACAGGCGTTCACATGCACATTTCCGTCAAGAAAGGACATGGGTGGATACCAAGATTATCAGACGCTGTTACGGCTTGCGTCGTATCTTTCTTCAGGCTTTGACCAGCGGCTTCATGGTTTGATTCTTTGGTTTGCAAAAGCGAAGAAGGAACATAAGAGTAACATTGAAAGGGACAAGGCAGGAATTGAAAGCCGCTCTGATGCTGCTGGTGTTAAAAGTGCATCTATCCATGGCAATATTGCTGTCATATTTTTAGTATTTGTTGCCGGCATAGCTGGCTCCTGGTTCGTGTTCATACTTGAATTGCATTCAGCGTTTATGCATTTGCCAATTGCAGTTTACCGTTTCATACAGAAAATATGCGCAAAGAAGACCAAGGTGATGAAGTTCTAGATGTCGTATTCAAGTTCTGTCACATAAAATAGCTTAATATGGATGATAAACACATTGTTAACAATCATCGCATTCACTTTTTCCGCTTTCTTTTCGAATATTGTTATCCGATAAAAATTTTCAACCTAACTAAGTGGACACGAGAAACGGGATCAGCGGAAGCCTTTTTAGATGAACTAGATGAGAATGTCCATTATTACGTAGCTGAAGCGAAGCAGAGCTAGCATTTACTTAGGCATGTTTATGTTTGTACATCTGTCTGTGACCGCTCTACAACCCAGACGCTTTGACCGATTTGAAGCACAATTGGCATGAAGGAAATTTAGGATACGGGACGGAATCCAGTTGATTTTGAGCGACAACTTACAGTGTATTACAAACCCTAATTTAACCATTACAACGTAATAATTTACAAAGTTGTTCTACTCGCCCGCGTGTGAACCGACTTGGCACATTATAATTAGAGAAAAGTATGTCATTGGTAAAGCATGAATGGTTATTATGATCAATGTTTAATGAAGTTGTTCATCATTTAATACATGCGTTATTATAGATTTATGGCTCATATCTTAGCATTGGTATTGCTCTATTTGAATTTATACAGCTACCGAATACCGTTATATTATTAACTGAATAACTAATATTTGAAGGCTCATTTGCAGAAAGAATTCAAAGCTACTTAATATTTTGACAATCTCTGACGTGTAGGAAGTGTTTCTCTGAAATTGTACGAACAAATTCTGATACTAGTGGCAAATCATATTCACACTAGCCAAGCATAAGCATGATTGTGGAAAGTAAGCCGAAGAAGTGCACGTGTATTTCAATAGACCGATAGAATAAAGATATTATTAGTTATAGAACTAGCTTGGGGATTAATATAAAGAGAACTGTCTTGAAGCAATAAAAGTTCCACCCCTGACCTTACAACCCTATTCGCCGGAAACTGATAAACCGCTGGTCAGTCCTGCTTGTTTTAGCAACCTTGGGTATAAAATTCTATCAATTCATCCCAATTGATAAGCTTGTTTGAGTCCTCCTGCTCCCGTTGTCATGTACCCAATCCGCATCAAATGCGTGTATATGTCACATGCTGCTTTCTGCAACTTGGTTAGAAACGGTAAATATCAAGACGGGATGGGATGCCATTATGTGTTGTACGGGTGGGGATTGATGGTAAGATTAATTGATGCGATGCGTACGAAAAATATGTAATGGTAAAGTGATGACGTTTGTATATCAAATAACACAATATTTGGTCGAAACAATTTGGTAGATAACGTCTGAATTATATTAAATACAATACTTGAGTTCATTTTACAGAACACACATCTATTCAGTGACGCGACCCAAAATGATTTATCGCTTACTACAAAATATGTTGCATAAAAATCAGACAAATGGTCCGTTCCTCGGTGTATTTATCATTCCAACTATGGACAGTATCACCAAACCGCTGTAAATAAATATATGCTAGTATTAGGTGTATGTGATGCCGCTTAAGTAAAGCATTATTTTTTTGGCCGGACTTGACTAATCGATATGCGATGAAGCCCCTCAAGGCGACTCACGTCTTAGGAAATGCGTTGGAAAGGAAAAATATTTCAACGTCTCAATTAGATTTCAGTTTGCTGGCGCGGTCCATTGAAATCAAATGTGCATACATTTTGTGGTCTCTTCGGAGACCTTCCTAAAAGGAGACCAACATACAGTTGCACATCTCATTGTCAGTAATATTATTAATTTTACTGCATGGAATGCTATTGGAATTCATTGTCTTTGTCATTGAACTCCAAGTACCGACAAAAAATTTCCATTTTGTCGCCCTTGTGTGCAATATCCCATTGCCTAATATTGACCGACATTCTTCCACTCGGAAGCAAAGGGCATAGCTGATGACGATGAAAACGATAAACTAACCATTGGAGACCGAGGCCGTCAGACCTGAGTTCATCCTTATGTGCTGTCAAGGAATTTATTCTTCGCGGAGCTACTCTTCATTGGTTTTGGCATTGACTTTGAGCAAGAGCTACAAATTGAAAGAAACTACAAAAGAAATTATTTTTCCACATATTGATTGAGTGACGGCGACATTCACAACAATCAGTAACAATCTGAAAATATCTCCTTACATGTGTCCGCGTTGCGGTGAATAATCCCCGAAATGTGCATATTTTATTCACCATTGCTTTTGGCTACTTTTCGGCAAAATGGTACGTTGCGATGTTTTTAGTCATACATTTATTTTATCATTCACCACACCTTCTTATTGTCTTCGGAATGAGCGGACGACATACTATAATAATATGGTTAATTTCATTAACTACCGGAAGCATGAAATGCTTGAAAGGTAGTTATAGGGATTGATCTGTTTGTCTGTCTGTCCGTGAACACTCTAACTCCCCTCCACGTTGACCGAATTGGCTCAAATTTGGCATAGAACTACCATGGTCCAAGGGCACGAACCCTATTGATTTTCAGCCATGGACCCCGTCCGTGACCGGAAGTACGGGGGTCGACGTCTTGGGGGTGCTGTGGGTGACCACATCGTCAAAAAATTTATTCAATAAATGAATAGAGTAGTTCAAGGCAGTCATTTTTTGCCAAGGGTCAAATCGGTCACCTGGCGGTAGGGTGGCCCGTTGAATGTAAGGCGTCCATAGTCGTAAAAAAATTTATGTCATAAATCGATGGGGATGGTCAAATTGAGCTTCATATATGTTGTATAATGGTCAAATGTGGATCCCAATTTGCATTTTTGCATACATCACTCTTCCGATAGTTATGTATTAAAGGTTACACCTTACTAGTTTAATACGTAGGTAGAATTTATTAATTGAACTGGAAAAACTGGTTGTGTCTGCCAACAAGCCGATTATCAGCCAGTAGGTACAACAGTAGTGAATCAAATGGTGTGGGAGATGGAAAGCAGTGAGCCAAACAAGACATACTTGAATTTCACCAAATAGGCTTAGACGAATAGGTCAAATTTAAGAAAAGATAATTTAATGTATAAATTTAGCAGTGAACATCATCCTGTCAACTGCTCCCATTGTGAACATATTCTTGAGAAATATCTGGATGAACATAATGGAGAATATGGATTTCATCTCTCAATCCATCAGCGACGAACGAAAAATACTGATAGCTGAAATATATTTTATTGTTACAGCACGTTTTACTTTCAACTGAAGATACACTTTCAATCTCGTTCGCTGAATCCTGCTCACAAAAAAATCAAGTCAACGTTAATTAATGAATTGCATGCGAGTTGGAAATGGACGGATAATTAAAAAATTCAACAACTCTTCATAATTCAGAATACCTCAATGGACAGGTCAATTATTTCGTTTTGTACATGTCATTAGTTGAAGGAGTTGGCGGATCTTCTTCTTCAGATTGAGCTGATACTGACTATACACATTCATTCTCATTTGCTGAAACCTGCACACAAAAAAAATCAAGTGAACTTTATTTAATAAATTCTTAAAAAATATAACAATTTATAATTATTTTAGATTCATACATGACTTGACTGGATAACTTTTTCATCATCAATGGTTCCAGAAAATTCCGGTTCTTCGTCCGACGATATAATGACCACATCTTCCGCCTGTGTCACTATGTTTTGTTTTCGTGAACGCCCACGGTTGCCTTTCGGTTTTGAAACTTGCTGTTGTGTGATTGTAGGGGCTGAGGTCGCCGCCTGCTTTCCCTTGTTCCGCCTCGATGGCTTGACGTCAACCTGAAATAGATAAATTAAAACGATGAAAATTTATAAATTTCCGGGCGAATAACAAATAATCAAATAATAATTATTATTATTATTTTAAATGTTATTATTGACTATTATTATTATTATTTTAAATGTTATTATTGACTATTATTATTATGATTTTAAATGTTATTATTGATTATTATTATTATTATTTTAAATGTTATTATAGACTATTATTATTATTATTTTAAATGTTATTATTGACTATTATTATTATGATTTTAAATGTTATTATTGATTATTATTATTATTATTTTAAATGTTATTATCGACTATTATTATTATTATTTTAAATGTTATTATTAACTATTATTATTATTATTTTAAATGTTATTATTGACTATTATTATTATTATTTTAAATGTTATTATTGACTATTATTATTATTATTTTAAATGTTATTATCGACTATTATTATTATTATTTTAAATGTTATTATTAACTATTATTATTATTATTTTAAATGTTATTATTGACTATTATTATTATTATTTTAAATGTTATTATTGACTATTATTATTATTATTTTAAATGTTATTATTGACTATTATTATTATTATTTTAAATGTTATTATTGACTATTATTATTATTATTTTAAATGTTATTATTGACTATTATTATTATTATTTTAAATGTTATTATTGACTATTATTATTATATTATTATTATTGCTTGTTAAGTAAATACGTTGGCTTACTTGGAAGAGTTTGGCCGGTTTCGGGGTACGTTGAGACCCCCTGGTGGTGGAAGGTCGGGTAGCAATTTCCAGTGGTTTCTCATGTGCATCTTCATCTTCGACTTCATCTTGGACTTTATCTCCATTTTCATTTTCATATTTCTTCATTTCGTCGTTGCATTTTACATACAGTTCGTGTCTCTCTTCCTTACTCAGCTTTTTCCACATTTTATTAAAATCTGGCAAAGCCGAACAGTTCTTTAAATTAAGCATTGGTTCCAGCGTTGGACAGGGATAATCTACCCGCTTTACACCGTACGTTGTTCCTTTGCCCTTTCCTGGCATTCTCATCAAAATTTCTTCCACCTCATGTTCCTCTTCTTCTTTACTTTTCTCGCCATTCATCCTTGTCGATATACCTAAAATATTTAATTTGTAAATATTAGCTATAATTAAAAGGGAATAAACTACAAAACTAATTTTATTCGTAGACAATTAAATGTATAAGACCTGGTAAATTGGCCTCCTCATCCTCGACCTGGACTTGTACAGCAGGAATGTTACACTTGACATGTGCACGTTCATTAGCTCGGGACTTTATCCACGTAGTAATGTATTCTTATAGTTGCCTTTTTGTTCATAGAAGATGATTATGAGTTTCTGTTCTTATGGCAAGCTACAAAGGACACTATTCTCGTCTTGTTGGATCTTTTCTTTTAGTTGGTTTATTGGTTTATTTGGTTCTTTAGGTAAGTAAAAATTTCCGTGAGAATGAGAAGCCGACCCAATTAGCGACTACCATGTTTTCTACAACTACAATTAACAAGAATAAGTTATTTTTTGTGTTAACGAAACATTAAGTGTGCGTATATACGTTTAAATTATGTAAAATTGCTACATACTGAGTTAATAGGCACGAGTTTACGAATGGCAATTTCTTATAGTTTACCATAAGAAAGATACAATAGTGTACTTTTGTATTCTAGAAGAACAAAATGCTCTTTTCTCTCTGTTTGTGGAGTTTAATCTCATCACCTGGACATATAGCACTCAATCTTCTCATCACTCCGGCAGTTTAATTAATTATTGACAGGCAATTATTTTTTATTTCATGATGGCATCTTGGAAACAAAGTGAAAATGCGGGTGAGGAAAATATTATTCTTAAGTTTGCAGTATAAGCGTAAGCATGTAACATGGTCTGTGTTGTTCATGTGAGTAAATAAATTGTTTGGGATGTTTTTATTTCCGTGCGTGTTGAATTTTAAGTAGGTGGGTCTATGGAGAGTGACGATTGTGGCGGCCAAAGAGTCCAGAATTTCCAATATCAAGACGCTGCAGCTGAGAACGCATTAGTTCAAGGAAATTTTGACAACCGTGCCGAGCACTAGCAAGAGTTTTGCAATACGAGAAGGGTACATTTGCTACGTTCAGTGATTTGCGTGCAAATTTTTTAATACTTTTATTTTCATTGTTCGTCATCCCGTCCACGACCGCTTCCGATTCCTGCACCACCCCAACATACAATTCAGTTGCAGTAAGCGAAATACTTGGAACGCGTATAAAACTTGTAATTGTAAAAAAATTGTAGTCATGTACTGATAAAAAAGTTGTAATTTTATTTTTAGATGGAGTACTTTGCCAAGAAAGAAGTGTCCTGAATCCATATGACAAGACGAATCTAGACAATCGAACTGTATTTGTGTCCAAGTTTGGGACCACTGACGAAGCAATTCTTCAACATTTTGGAGTAATATTACGAGTTTGTATACTTACATACAATGAAAACTACACAGGCCTCGCAGATAAATATAAATGATATAATGATAAGTATAAATGATGCGCTACTGATGGATTCTATTTCATTCGGCCAGAGGCTGGTCAATGTAAATAGTACAATAATTTTTTACAGATGTTATTATTATTTGAAATTATTTGAAAGCAGTGCTTTGACTTCTACACTACACAAAACTTGTTCTACACTATTTGCTGGTCCAGAGACGGCAAAAAAATTACGCAACGACCGCGTCAGTTGTACACAGGGACAAGGCACACATGACTCACCAAACGTTCTTTGTTTGAGTGGTACAATTCTTAACTTAGTTAAATAGCAAATCTTGTAATCATTTTTGGATTTACTTTCTGTCTCTTGTCAACACTTAATGTATATTAATAGTTAAATAAGCTGAAGGATCTCCGCTTGGAAAGCGATGTGAAATTCAACAGCGTAATAATGAAGCACAGCCTTCAGATAAAAGTTTGGTTAGCCTCTGCCAACATTTGTAATTAAATGGATGTGATTTTGTTGTTGTTCGAATGTTTCAGACGAAATGAAAACGAAGTAGAGAATGAGTGGGTGCTCTTCAACCATTCGTTAAGTGGTCATCAGAATTTATCATTATTACGATTACCACCTTCTGAATTGTTTTGAGACGGAATATTATCGCTTTCATTTTTGTACGTGAAAAAAATAACTATGTACACAAGATTGTAAATTAAGTTATTGTAAACACTAGTTGTATGATTATGGTATTTTTTTGAATAAAGTTATCGTCTGATAATAATTATAATACATTGTTTACACGTCCTTTCCAATCACTTTTCTCCAATCGATGATATACATCTTTTAATTGCAGGCGAATTAAAAGTCGATAACTTGTTTAGTATTCTGTGCAAGATTACGAAAATAATAATCCCGTGTGAGTTGGCATTATAAACGTAGCGCTTGCTTTTTAACGCACATTGGGAACCTTTTGCAATATGCAATTAGTATGTAATTGAAATATATAAATAAGTAGCTAAATTTGTAAATTTTAAGGTAAATACTTTCGGTTTCTTAATGTGTCCCAAAGATTAATGCCATCACAGGGAGCCATGACATGTACCATAATATGTATCTTAATAAGAGCACAATGAACTTGAACAATAGCATCTTGTATTCCATTTTACCCAGGTTGGTTCCAGATGTTGGTCTGTAGCGCGACAACAATGAAATTTCATTTTAGTCCCAGGATCATTTCTTATTCCCTTCGCTGCCTAGTACTTCTAATAGTATAATAATATAAAAATGATTTTAATCAAGATCATTGAACGATGTCGGTATTCAAATTGCAGAGTATGTGTTGTTCAGGGACCTGACGGAGAACGTGAAAAAGCCGAGAGTTCCCGTCATAAGTGCATTGTGTGTAATGCCAGGTTTCATTGTTTCGGTGAATTTCTTGCGCACCGCAAAACTCGACATAGGTATGTTATTATTTTAATTATGTATGTATGATTTTTGATGTATCATAATAAAACTACAATATTATGATTATTGCTAATGCTTGTCTATTTATTAACTCCCGGAAGCATGAAATACTTGGAAGCAAGTTATAGCGATTGATCTGTTTGTATGTATGTATGTCTGTCTGTCTGTCAGTGCACACTCTAACTCCCCTCCACGTTTACCGAATTGGCACAAATTTGGCATAGAGGTTTCTTGGCCCAAGGGCACGAACCCTTTATATTTTCAGCCATGGACCTCGTCCGTGACCGGAAGTACGGGGGTCGACGTCTTGGGGGTGCTGTGGGTGACCATATCGTAAAAAACTATTCAATGAACTCAGCAACCTAAAATGTAGCAAAGTGGCGGAGCTGGCAGACACGCAACAATCAACTGACTACTACCACTGATAATAAATCGTCTCTCTAAAACAGATTGAAAATATTTCAATCCGTTTAAAAATTACAACATAAAAACAAAAGTACAGTTACTCGCCTTAAACGGTAACCGTTACGATTAAAATTTTCTCCATCTTCACAGTAATCTAAATGGAGTCGAATGATATGCCACTTGCCGTATGGGACATTTGAAAATTTCGAAATAGTAACGGTTTCAAACGGTTTCCGTTAGCCGTTATCGTTATCAAGCTTGTCCCATGAAGCGATTGTGACAGAAGTTTAAAATTCCAAAGCACAGACGCACGAGAGTATCAAGAGTAAAATTATTTGAAATCGCTGTAACCGTTAAACCGTAACCGTTAACCCCGAAATGATCTTATATCTATGTGTTATGATCATAGACGATTCGAATGATATGCCACATGCCGTATCTGACATTTGAAAATTTTGAAATCGTAACGGTTTCAAAGGGTTGCCGTTGGCCGTTATTGATGTCAAGCTTGTCCTATAAAGCCAGTGTGAAAAGAACTCGTTTGCCGAAAACAGAAGTGAAAAATTCCAAACAACTTAAGCAGGGGAGCATAATGTGTCAAATTATTTGAAATCGCTGTAACCGTTAAACAGTAACCGTCACCCCCGAAATGACCTCATATCTCTGTGTTATGGTCATAGACGAGTTGAATATGTTACTTGCCGTATGTTAGCACGTAAAAAATTTGACCTCGTAACGGTTTCTAACGGTTACAGTTGACCTACATATTTCGAAATCACGCTGGACCCTTCTGAGGTGACCAGTTATCGCTTGCCGAAAACAGTTTCAAAAAAGCCAAACCGTTTTTGAGTTAGAGCGCGCACTGACAGACGGACAGACAGACGGACGGACATATCGATCTCAATAAGCGGCTCCGCCACTTAATAAATGAATAGAGTAGTTCAAGGCAGCCATTTTTTGCCAAGGCACCATGGGTCAAATCGGTCACCTGGCGGTGGGGGCCCGTTTAATGTAAGGGGTCCCCAGTCGTAAAAAAATTTTATGCCATAAATCGATGGGGATGGTCAATTTGAGCTTCATAGATGTTGTATAATGGTCAAATATGGATCCAAATTTGCAGTTTGTTCATACATCACTCTTCCGGTAGTTATATATTAAAGGTTATACCTTACTAGTTGAATACGTCAATGGTAGAATTTGTTAATTGAACTGGAAAAACTGGCTGTGTCTGCCAACAAGCCGATTATCAGCCAGTAGGTACAACAGTAGTGAATCAAATGGTGTGGGAGATGGAAAGTAGCGAGCCATACAAGACATACTTGAAGTTCACTAAATAGGCTTAGCCGAACAGGTCAAATTTAAGAATTACAAATAAGAAATTATTTTTACACATTTTGATTGAGTGAAGGCGACATTCAAAACTGTCAGTAACAATCTGAAAATATTTCTTTTCTGATGACAAATCTCTTGGATGTGTATATTTTATGCGTCATTTATTTCTGCATGTAAGAAATATGGTACGTTACGATGGTTTTAGTCCTAAAGCTTCCTATTGTTTTTCGGAATGATTGTATGATTGACTATGAAAGTAAGCTTAATTTAAGTGAATACGTAATCGGAACATTCAAAATGCATCTGGCAGTTGCAAATACCATGGTAGAATTTATTAATTGAACTGGAAAAACTGGCTCCGACTGCAAACAAGTCGGTTTTGGCAGCGTGTCGATACAAGACTAGTCAATCAAATGGTGTGAGAGATTGAATCGCGTGAGCAATTCAAGAACATATGGAAACTTCACTACATAGGATTAACCGAACAGGTCAAATTTAAGAAATAATAATTTAATGCATAAAGTCAGCATTCAACATCATCCTGTCAACGTCAACTGCTCCCATTGTGAATATATTCTTGAAAATAATTTGGATGAAAATAATGGCCAATATGGATTTCATCTCTCAATCCATCAGTGACGAACGAAAAATACTGACAGCTGAAATATATTTTATTGTTACAGCACGTTTTACTTTTAACCGAATTTTTATAAATACTTATGGAGCAGCCTTGCAAAACTCATCAGTTCCCACCGTACAACCGAGTCCACGTATATACTATTCCGGAACTCTGTATAAGAAAGAAGGAAAGGAAGAAGAAATCAATCGTTGCAATGGCCAACTTCAAATTCATAGTTATCCTCCTATTAGTGTGTCTGTCTATAGCACAGGTACAAAGTGGTGTTGAAGTTTATTAATCCAAGTGCATGAAATCATCGTTTTTTAAAATTCAATTCAGGTTTTGTCATTAACGCGTTGACGTTGGTATAATAATAAATAATCGTGTTTGTTCTTGCAGATGCCTCTCCAATCAGAAGCTGCCTCTGTCTCTGTGTCCGCAGATGGATCTGCAGTTGCGCATGCTATAGCTTTCGGTAGGTCATCATTAAGCTTTCAATTATAATTATAATTGTACTTGTAACCGTGAAAGTATACTCGATATATGTCGTGGTTCTAGCATTCGCGAAAGCTTTCGCGTCATCTGGAGGTTCAAACAATACTGTGCCAATAAACGCCGGCAGACGTCCCATTGAAATAAAAGCCAAACTTTGAATGCGAATTTGCATTAACGTTCAGACCATGCCCACATTCAAAACCAAACAATAATTTTATTTGATTTTAATATTTTCAAAAGAATTGGCTGTACTCTAAATGCTTCATTATAAAATTGCAATAAAATATGGATATCGATAAAATTGTGAACATATGAATTCTAGTCCGACGTTTCAGTTGAATTCACGAATGCTGTATTTCTCATGGTCTAGACTACTTGTACGCATTATTTTCTTCCATCAAAACGGTGATCCCAGGTTTAAAAGAAATGAAATTGTGTGATATGCCGAACCACAAATTCATGTATGTGATGAACCAAATGCATTTCATGTAGTATTAAAATAAGTTTAGTATTCTGTTCATAATTTGCATTTCATGCTCTTGCGTGTGTCCGACAGCGTACAATATACCTACTTTCACTCAACAAAGTGTTTATTGCCATTCCTTTCTGATTCATTCATTCCATTGATGGAAAGTTTTACAAAATTGGATTCTCCTAGGCAGCTAAAACGAGACACAAATTATTTTCTCTGATATGAAGGATAATGCAAATCAATGCCATTTCAAAAGAGGTCAACGTATTTCCAATATCCTGATAGTTAAGTACCAACAGCGACAACTAAATAATATATACCAGATCCCAATAGATTTGCTGAAATTTTGTGTACCTCCTCCAATTTAAGAATTGTATGGAACAGCCCTATAACAATCGTTGCGCAGTTCAGTTCCCTGGCGGCGTAGGAATGCGGATACAAATAGAAAAGAGAGCTTTTTAACTGAAAGTGCATTAAAATCATAGACATACGTGAGGATTGAGATATCAGTGTTTTAATCATTACGGAAAACCAGCTGTTATTTTTATGGTTTAAAAGCGGTGCGTACGCTCGAAAATAGCTATATGTTAGACGAAGTGGAACTGCACAAACTGATTAGATGAATGACCTGATGGTGAGATTGGTCATTTTAATTTATAAATCTAATTCCGGTAGTTTTTCTCTCACTTGCATGTAGAATCAATAACCCTCCCCATGTGTCCCTTTTTGTTGACACGATATTATGGGCGACCTCCCAAGTGAAATCTGTCCTGTTACTGGAATGATAAAACAATTACCTTGGTAGATAGAGACATTAGCATGACCACATCACGTCATTTCGGAGGGGATGGTTTTAATGAGGAATAACTTATTACCTATAGCCTTGATACGCTCGAGAAAATAAGCTCACCTGTGCATTTTGAACAGCGAGGAAAAGTAAAAGCCACCGGGTTCTAAAATGGATTCGCAAAATTATTTTTCGCTTATATCGCCGATATGCTTGAAAGCGACTACAGGCATTTTTTGTTATTTGCAGGGAAATGTCCATTTTCTTCTTCTGGCACGCCATTTTTTTCATTACATGATTTTCTCATGTACATTCCATCATCACTCCCACAAAACTATGGAAATATTTTCCGAATTTTTTGTACATAAATAGTTGGAAACGTTCAATGTCATATTCACTATAAAATTTAAAACGGAATTATGACCAATGCGCCAGCTATCCACAATCAAAGACATTTAGACATGAGACACTCTCATCTTCCTGTATGCAAAAGTAACAACATTCTAAGATAACTATTTTAAAAATAAGTTCGATATTATACGTCGACATTTGAATCGGAATGAACTTTTGTGACCATAAAATATGCTACAAACACAATTCTCATGTCAAAACGGTTTGTTACTCAAAACACTCTGGAGCTCGCGATCAAAGCTGGATCATAGTGGTAAGATACGTTTCAAGCTTATGCGTTGCTCTTGCAAGCTCTGCAGACCAGACATAATATCATCACACATTTGCAAATATTATCTTAGCATGCCCGTGTGTCCTTATTCGCCAAGGCAATGTCTTCCTGGCGCAAAAAGCATGCATATAATCCAGCTGAATGTGTAAACGACGTTCAGCTAGCCAAGCATAATGGAAGCTCAGCATTAGAAGGCGGCTATAAACATTTTTTTCTTTGCTTTGCAGAGAAATACTTTTTCTTCTTATGCTGCTGCGACGCTATTCTGTTAATAACAAGATTTTCTCTGGCTCGTGTCTAGAGATGTCAATCTGATCTTATCATCAGAAAATTTTCTTATATTATCTGATCTGATATGCAGATCAGATCAGATATGGGAAAAATTAGATAAGATAATATATCAGATAAGAATTTTCATATCAGATATGATTCCATGGGGAGATAAGTTATTATATTCTTATCTAACATCCATACCGTACAACACGTATGGTTATGGTCGGTTACATAGAAATTCGATACAACTAGGGATTTTTTGAATACATTAGTCACTTTACACACAAAATGGACTTTGAATTTTGTATGTCGTAGAAAGTATGGACAAATTAACGAAAAATAGACTCCAAACTGTTGATTTTAAAACCAGTGATTAATTGTTATTGCCTGGAACTCCTAACTGTTTGCGTTGTTGCTTACTGTGTAGTTTGGCATCCATCCGCTTTTAATATACAAACTAAAATTAAATTAACTAACCAGTGGGATTCAAAGAAGAGTAGACCCCTGTTGGGAATTGAAAACATAATCAGATCATTCCGACATTGAGGAAAACCAATAAATAACAACTTTCAAAATTAAATTCTGTCACGCTTTCGGGGGCTTTCCATATCTAAGCTAACTTGTGCTTTATTTCAGGGTAACTTCAATACAGTACTAGTATGTAACTGCCCGATTAACTAATACTGGTTGTTATTAACTTTTGTTGCTAACATAATTTGCTTGCATTGGATTATTATTAGATTGCAAAAATTATTACAGATACTGCTAAGTGGAACTTCAAGTGTGATATATCCCATTAGTGCATGTAAAAGCAAACCCTTTAAATAATCTCAGATGACTACAATTATTAAATGGGTCCATGAATTGCTTGTAAATTATAAATTGCATCATCAAACACAAAATATATTATGATTGCCTACTGCAAATATGAGAGAATGAGTGGTTATGTATTTACAAGCCTTCTCACAACAATAATTTGTTTTTATTTTGTCTCTTGTCCTAACATATGGCTGGATAAGAAAATTTCTTATCTGATCTTGTATTATCTTATATTTTCTTATATATCAGATCAGAATGTAATTTCGGATCAGATAATAATATCAGATAAGACAATTTCGAATTGGATCAGATAAGGATAAGAAAAGTTAGATCAGATAAGATAATTGACATCTCTACTCGTGTCATCATATCGTCACGCATCCCGTTAACTCCAACAATATTCTGGATGGTTCTCAAGAAATATTTTAAAAATTTAGGAAACTGCGTTGACGCAAATTTGAATGAAAATCAAACCAGTTAACCGTACGTTGTTAGGTACATCAAAGCATGAAATGTTGTGCTCCATTCGAGCTGGATAAAAAATGAAAACATTCTTAAACTGAAGCCACTTTTTAAAAAGCAGGTATTAAAGTACACGTCGGCATTTGAATTGGAACACAACGGTTCATTCCTTCACTGCACTGCCTTCAGCAGTTACGAAACATGATTCCAAATTTCTAATATAAAAAATTACAACTGTTTTGGTACCCTGTAATAATTTAATATCGGCAATTGTTTTTTACTTTGTAGTCTCTGTGGATTTCCAGTTTTTATCGGAAAGGTCCAGTATTCAAGATATTTCCTTGTTAGTAATATTCCGAATACGTAAAATGTCAGATCCGATTATCCAAGTTTCATGAGAAATTAGCGTTGACTTTGGGCAAGAATTACAAGTAAGAAATTATTTTTTCACATTTTGGTTGAGTGAAGGCGACATTCACAACTATCGGTAAGAATCAGAAAATATTTCCTCTCTTATGTCCACGTGGCTGTGAATAACCTCTGAGATGAGCCTATTTTTTACGAAAATGTTTTCGGCTACTTTTCGGCAAAATGGTTCGTGAGGATGATTGTAGTCGGAAATTTATTTTACCATTCACCACACACCTTCCTATTGTTTTCGGAATGATTGGATGACAGACTATCTATGAAAACAAGATTAATTTAACTGAATACGTCAATGGTAGAATATATTAAGTGAACTGGAAAAACTGGCTCGGTCTGCCAGCAAGGCAGTTTAGCAGTCAGTAGATACAAACGTAGTCAATCAAATGGTGTCTGAAATGGAATTGCGTCAGCCATACAAGAGCATACACGAACCTCACTGAATAGGCTTAGCCGAACAGGTCAAACTTTAGAAAATATAATTTAATGGATAAATGCAGCACTGCGGATCATTCTGTCAGCAGATCCCATTGTGCACATATTCTTGAGAATAATCTGGATGAAAATCATGGACAATATGCATTTTATATCTCCATCCATCAATGGACCATCAAAACCAATCAACGAACAATACTGACAGCTGAATTATATTTTATTTTTACAGCACGTTTTACTTTTTACTGAATTTGTATAAATAGTTATAGAGCAGACTTGCAAAAGTCATCAGTTCTCATTTTACATCTCAGTTGACTAATATAATACTCCGGAACGCTGTATAAGAAGAAGGGAAGGAAGAAAGACAAAAGAAATCAATCGTTACAATGGTCAGCTTTAAATTCATTGTCATCCTACAATTACTGTGTCTGTACTTACAAGGGAAGGTATCGATGTTAGGGCGTCCGGATGGGCTGCCAATTTTGTCACGTATGTAATCGGCGATGCTGAAAACGTTGGAAAAGTTAGATTTTGCGGAATACAAAGTCGTAAGCCTCTACACGCAAATCAATGGAGAAAAGCAGTGTTCTCGGGATTGTTTGATATAACCCAAATGGTTTGACTTGATGTTGGTTTGAATTTGAATGTTACGAAATTATAAAATAATTTACTAGAGTTTTATTTTATATTATCTCTTGAAAAAGTTTCCCAAAAAGAAACAAATTGTCACTACATATGATTAGCCAAGCTTCCAACAAATGCTCAAGGGGTATAGATTCTAATGCTAAACATTTGCATATTTCTTTCAAGTTGTCTACGCACTGCCACGAAATATTTTATATTTAAACTAATTTTCAACAAAATATCATTTCACGTATTGAAGTTTAGCAGAGTCAATGAAAAATTCAGGAACGAGCTTCGCAATACCAATACTTGGATGCTTTCAATCAATCCCGAGAACACTGCTTTTCTCCGTTGACTTGCTTGTAGAATCTTACGACTTTGTATTCCGCAAAATCTAACTTTTCCAACGTTTTCAGCATCGCCGATTACGTACGTGGCATAATTGGCAGCCTATTCGGACGCCCTAACATCGATACCTTCCCTTGTTAGTACAGGTACGTAGTGATATAGAAATTTATTAATCCAAGCGCATAAAATCATGGTTTTTCTAAATTCATTTCTTGTTCTGTCCTTAACGTGTTCACGTTAGTTAAATAATAAATTCTTGTGTTTGTCGTTCTAGATGCCTCTTCAATCTGACGCTGCCTCGGTCTCTGTGTCCGGGGATACTTCTGCAGCTGCGCGAGCTATAGCTATCGGTAGGTCATTATTAAGCTTTAAATTATAATTATAATTGCACTTCTAACCGTGAAATTTTACTCAAATTATGCCATGCGTACAGCATTCACGCATGCTTTCGTGACATCGGGCCTTGCAAGCAATAAGGTACCGACAAACTCCAGCGGACGTCCCATTGAAATAAACGCCAAACTTTGAATGCGAATTTGCATTATCGCTCAGAGTCTGAGCTTCAGACCATGATCACATTTACAACCATACAGTAATAAAATGAAATTTTTCAAAAGAATTGAATGTGCTCTAAATGCTTCGCCATAAAATTGCAATAAAATATGAATATCGATAAAATAGTGAACATGAATTTCATATCTACATTTTTTCTCAAAATGACGAACACTGCATTCTTCATCATCCCGAATATTTGTACACTTTACTCTCTTCCATCAAAATGATTATCCCGAGTATTTAAACAAACGAAATTGCATATCTTCGTGAAAAATATGTAATGCTGTAGCGTAGTAAGCAAAGATTCAACCTTTCACGTTGCTGTTGCAAATCGTAGATATGGTATGATCGCACGTTCATGAATATTGACCGTGCAAGTCGTTCCGTCTTTACTGTGACAATGTCTGCCAGGCACAAAATGCATGATTCTGTTTGGCTGATAACGCAAAAGTTCAACAGATATCCAAGCATACGGTAACCTCTCCGCTTGATACAGTGAACTTCCCTTTACTTTGCAGAGAAGCCTGTTTTCTTCTGCTTCTATGCAATTGTGTCCTTAATTTCATTTGCTGCAGTTGATGTCATTATCACTCCAGCCGATGGCATGGAAAGCTAACCGGAATCTTTGCAAAAATTAGCCATCTTTCAGGTGAACCGCAATGACAAAATGTAAAGGCTTTTCAATTTCGGTTATCTGGCATATGTTAGCATACGCTTGGGAGGAATGGCATGGCAATATCTTTATACCCTATCGCACTGCTCATTATTTTATGACGGTCAAGATGCACTTGACAAAGTTGTGCTCGGCTTCCAGACAAAAGAATACGATGTAGTATGTTTCAGCAATTTTTGGTTTCCGACCATATTTAATTAAATGGCATTGTCCGATTCATTGCCAGTTCATCCTCACAGCTGGAGGAATTGATTTAAATGGCGGGCAGTTTTATTAAACCAAACTATTTGCATTTATCCACGTCTAAAAGTCTAAATTAATGTGACCAATTATCGTTACTACTTGACTAACGTTAACATTACAATTTCAAACAAATGTAGGGAACTAGCATGAATGAATAATATGCAATATAAACAAGTACAAAGAAAGTTAATTTATGAAAGACATATATTTAATTGTTAACCTATGAGCCTGTAAATTAGAAAATGTGATGCTATCTTTCATTCCAACCGACTTTCGGTTGCGGCTACCAATGGGTAATTCCGCTGCCATGGGAGCGGATGTTCGGAGTTGAGTCCCAGCATGAACGAAATGCTTCATGTTGGGTTTTCGTTCTGTCGTGATGACTATCGTGGAAGCAAGCGCAGACGACCCACAATTTTTGTTTTAACATCTGGTCCTAAATTACATAGGCTGAGACTATGTACAATTAATTTTGAAGTGATCAAATGAAGTTTATAAACACCAAAAATTCCTATTGCCGTGTTTTATAACCAGCAGCATAGAGTTTTGCATTTCCGCATATTTTAAGTTAGGTAATACCTTTTCCTGCGTAAGCAAAAGAAGTAAAAATCGGTTTCAAATCAATTACATTGGTGAGTGATATTTCTTGATAAGATTAATAAGATTAGTATAACTGAATACGTAAACGGAACATTCAAAATGCATCTGACAGTAGAAGGATACCGTGTTAGAATTTATTAATTGAACCAGAAAAACTGGCTGTGTCTGCCAACAAGCCGGTTCAGAAGACAGTAGATACAAGACTAGTCAATCAAATGGCGTCAGAGATGGAATGGCATGAACCATTCAAGACCAAATGGAAACTTCACTACATGGGGTTACCCGAACAGGTCAAATTAAAGAAAAAATAATTTCACGTATAAATTCAGCATTGAACATCATCTTGTCAACCGTCCCTATTGTGAACATATTCTTGAGAAAAAATCTGGATGAAAATAATGGACAATATGCATTTAATCTCTCTCCATCCATCAATGACGAACGAACAATACTGACAGCCGAATTATATTTTATTTTTACAGCACGTTTTACTTTTTACCGAATTTGTATAAATACTTATGGAGCAGACTTGCAAAAGTCATCAGTTCTCATTTTACATCTCAGTTCACTAATATAATACTCCGGAACGCTGTATAAGAAGAAAGGAAGGAATCAAGACAACAGAAATCAATCGTTACAATGGCCAACTTTAAATTCATTGTCATCCTGCAATTACTGTGTCTGTGCATAGTACAGGTACGTAGTGGTGTTGAATTTTATTAATTCAAGTGCATAAAATGTTGGTTTTTAAATTCATTTCTCCTATTGTCGGTAACGCGTTTAAGTTGGTTAAATAATAATTTTTCGTGTTTGTTGTTCTAGATGCCTCTCCAATCTGAAGCTGCCTCTGTCTCTGAGTCCGCCGCATCTGCTGCTGCAATTGCGGAGTCTGTGGCTTCTTGTAGGTCATCAGTAAGCCCATAAATATAATTGTACTTTTAACCGTGAAATTATAATTGTATTATTTCGTGGGTTTAGATTTTTTTCAATCCTCGGATTTTTCTGACGCTGTTAAGGTGCCAGTAAACGCCAGCGGACTTTCCATTGAAATAAACGCCAAAGTTTGAATGGTAATTTGAATTATCGTTCAGACTATGCCCACAACCTAAGCCAAACAATAATTATATTTGATTTTAATTTTTTTCAAAACAATTGGCCGTACTCTATAAATGTCTCATTATAAATTGCAATAAATCATGGCATATTGATAAAATTGTAAACCAATGAATTCTGGTCCGACATTTGTTCCGAATTCACTAATGCAGTATTCCTCACTAATACAATATTTGTACACGCTATTTTCTTCCATCAAAACGGTTATCCCGATCAAGCTGCAAGCCTATACGTTGCTGCTACAAACAGCAGATATGCTATGATCGCACGCTCATGAATATGTCTGCCAGGCATAAATTGCATGATTCAGTCTATCTGAAAAAGCAAAAGTCAAACAGATACCCATACAAACGATACGCTCTCCACTTGATATGATGAACTTCTCTTTAATTTACAAAGAAACCCGATTTCTGCTGCTGCTGTGCTTTGTTCATGAATCATGATATTATTTGCTGCTGTCGATGTCATTGCTACGCATGCCGTTGACTAGCACCGCTAATAATTATAAGCATTACCTATGCATTCAGGAGTACATAAGTCAGCACCACAAAAATTGGATTTGGTACCACTTCTGATTCATACGTGGCATGGCAACAGTAATAAGTCGCATTATTTGGTGAACGTAAATATCCACTTGAAAAAGTTGATATAAAAATGGGATGATAAATTGCAGCCAAGCTTACTGGAACTGCTGGCATTGGAAAGACACTATGCGCATTGTTCCTGTGCTTTGCAAAGAAATGTGTTTTCATCTTCGGACACGCTATTCTGTTCGGACAATGATTTTTGCATTTGCATGTTATCTGCCATCCGAGAACACCATGAACATATTTTAAAAAATTGATGTACATAAATAGGTAGAAGGTACAATGACATATTCGCTGTAAAATTCGCTACTTTTTGCAAAATGATACGCTGCCATGCATTTAGTCAAACATTTATTTCATCATTTATATTATCCTTATTTTTTTCCGAATGAGTGGATGACAGACTATGAAAATAAGGGTAATTTAACCAAATGCATAAACGGAACATTAAAAATTCAACTGGGAGTTGCCAAGTTCCATAGTAGAATTTATTAATTGAACTGGAAGAACTGGCTCCGTCTACCAACGCCGGATTAGCGGCCAGTAGATGCAAAGTATCGTCCTGTCAACTGCTCCCATTGAGCACATATTCTTGAAAAAATCTGGATGAAAACAATGGACAATATGCATTTTATCAATCAATACATCAATGACGATCCAACAAGATTGACAGCTGAAATATGTTGTATTGTTGCAGCACGTTTTACTTTTTACCGAACTTGTATAAATGGTGAAGATGCAGCCTTGTAAAACTCATCATTTCTCATTATACATCTGAGTTGACAAATAGAATATTGTGGAACGGTGTATTAGAAAGAAACAAATCAATCAATCGTTGCAATGGCCAACTTTAAATTCATGGTTATCCTCCAGCTATTGTGTATGTCCATGACACAGGTACGAAGTGGTGTTGAAGTTTATTAATCCAAATGGATCAATTCATTTTATCGTTTTTTTCATTAACGCGTTCACGTTGGTTAAATAATAAATTATCTTGTTTGTTGCTGCAGATGCCTCTCAAATCAGAAGCTGCCTCTGTCTCTCTGTCCGCTGCATCTGCATCTGCAATTGCGCAGACTGTGGCTTCGGGTAGGTCATGATTACGCTCATAATTATAATTATAATTGTACTTCTAACCACGAAATTTTACTTGAATTTTGTTGCGGGTCTAGCATTAGGAACACCTTTGAAGTTATCTGGTGGTGCAAGCATTAAAGTGCCGATAAAGGCTGGCGGACGGCCCATTGAAATAAACGCCAAACTTTGAATGCGAATTTGCGTTACCGTTCAGACCATGCCCACATCCAAAACCAAACAATAATTATATTTCATTTCATTTTAATAACTGGCTGTGTTCTACATGTCTCACTATAAAATTGCAATAAATTTTGGAACATGTCGATAAAATTGTATACACTGAACTCTTAGACATTCTGAATTGAACATACACTCACATTTATGTGACAGTGGGAACTGGAGAGATGCCTGCATCTTCCGTTCACGTAGTAAAATGGTAAACTGAATTACCAACAGAGCTTGCCAGCATTCCGCTCAAATAAATAACTTTTTATTGACTGGATTTGCACTTATCAGTTCTCTATTATTTGCAATTATTAAAAAATTAGCTACTTTTGAAATTGAAACTATTTTAATATTTTAATTTTCCTACATAATATATGCAAGATAATCCCAAATTCCTGACGGCCCAATAGGAGAGAAGGAATATTTGAAAATGTGCAATATGTTGCTTTCTTTGTTGACACGATATTATGGGTGACCTCCCATTTGAAAGCGGTCCTGTTGCTGGATTGACGAAACAGTCAGCTTGGTAGATAGAGACATGAGCATGACCACATCAGTCATTTTGTAGTGGACGGTTATTATGAGTAATAACGTCTTATTTGTAGTTTTAAAAAGCTCAAGAAAATAAGCCCTTTTTCCAACAAGTGTCACATTCATTCATCCCAGTTACATCTGCATTCTTCAACATGGATTGATTTCGTCAACAACACAAATGCGCAAAGCTTTCTCTCTGCGTGATAAAAATAAATTTATAACTGTAATCAGGAAAGGGGTCAACGTGCTGGAAAGATTTCTTTTGGTGTTTGTGTCTCTTGCTCCGATACTAACAACTTGTTTGTGCATACACACTAATTCAAACTGGCTATAATGTTGTTCATACATTCATAGCTCATGTCTGCAGTTTCCATACATTTGCTGGTTGTGAGATAAGCTTACTTGTTACCATCAACGCCAGTTTCGAGACAAATCTGTTGGCAGAAAAGCAACAACACATTAGAGATCATGCAGTGACGAGAGACATGAGAGCAAAACGTTGACAAAAATAGAAACAAATACATTTAGTTCTGAATGCTCGCTTCTACATAAAACATCACGGAGTGGCATAGTATCATATATCGCTACCTACTTTTTTCCTATCACCTTCAGTCGCTCGCATGCTATAGTAAAAGAAGCTGCACGACACAACTTTTGTGAAACAATTTTTTATGCTTACAACAAAGCAAATTTTTCTTCGCACAAATTTTGATAGCAAAGGTGCTACAACATTTCCACTCCTAAGCAATCAAACGAGTTATACAAATTGGAGATCTGCTTCATCTGATTATCTAATTCTTATTCAATATGAGCTCGTAAATATAGTTGAAATGTGAATTTTTTCTTACATTGGCGGAAGGAAATGGTTTAGACTAGAAAATCCATGAGAATCGAAAAAATGACTCTCCATGTCTGCCGTTTTAAATTGTGTTAACTGTGCAAGCTGAGCAACTCGTATTTCCAATAGAAAATGTAATTGAGTATCATAAATTATGATTCACTTATTCTCATGATGAGGTGCACTTAGGATACCTCCTGTTTTGAATATGTACATGAGCATGAACGCAGTCATGTGCTACTAATATTAAGAATAGTTACTACCAATTTTCTTCAACAATATCGATTATAACGTAAGGAAAAGTATGATTGGTAATGGTGACCTAGAAAGGTAATTTAGGTCAACATTATCAATAAGTATTAAGCAAACATTTCAGAGACTGTTAGGCTGCATACATATATGTGAACATGTCCAGAGACTGCATGTTTTTTTGCAATGACATTGCCAAATGCTCAGTCCATCACCAATCATTATGCAACATATACCTACTTGATTTGCAGCGTTATCTGAACATCTCTGGCCTGTTTTTAAACGTGTCTGAAATGTATCGAAACAATTAACGTCAATTTCATTGAGTAAAGAATATTTTCGTTCCTATTGTAAAAGTAAGTTATGTCATTTGGGTATCTGTATGAATTATGTAATCTTGACAATAAGCTAACATAAATTTTAAAAGATTTTCGTCCATAGATACACAGCCGTCATTTTTAACTTGTAAAATGTACTGATGTGAAATAATAAATTTCATTGAAGCATGCAAATTTTTAATTCAGGAACGGTTTAATTATTTTATTTATTTATTTTAATGTGTGGTTTTGGTACACATAAGGCACCTCATGTCCTTGATTGTCCTACTTCACATAACAAACTATTTACTCACATTCGTTTCTGATTCATTGATTCAAGTGACGGAAAGCCTCACAAGACTGTGCTTTTCTTGGCAGCAAGTAGGATGCACAATTTTTTTCTCTTTTGCGAGAAGGATTAGGTAATCTGTTTTATTTCATAAGAGGTCAACGTATTCACAACAAAATAGCTAAGTAATAACAGCGATGGCAAAATAATAAGTACATTTACCCATTCGATTTGCTAAAATCCTGTGTACCTCCTTCCATGTAAAAATGTATTGGGCATGCATATGACAAACTTTGCACAGTAACGCTCTCTCTTGCAGCAGCAGCAGCGTACTTACGCGGATAAAAATAGAACACAGAGAATAGTCTCTCAAAGTTCATTGAAATGGCAAAAGTACGTGAGGAGTGAGATATCAGTTGTGTACTTGTTCCCGTTGTCTTCCGTCCCACTTGGCAAGAGAAGCACTACAATTTAATTTGTATAATTTCTACCTGTATTTTAAATGTAGTGATTAAAACAAATGTGCACAATATTCCAATCAATTTCACTTAATGATTGGTGAAATTACTCAACTAAAATTCGTCAGCATGCATTGCCTTATTTTTAAGAGACGATTTGGTATCCAGTGTAGTGCACTAACTTGAACAACTAAACACTGTTTTCTAGGCCACTGCCAAGCAAATCCAAATGATATTATTTAAATACAGTCGATTATTAAATACGGAATTAAGGTGAGCGTACGTTCAGAATGTGAAAGCGCTGTAATACTTTAATGGGGTGCATACATGAGAGACGTGGATGATGTTTATAGGTAATTGTCAGTTCACACAACTTGCTGTTCCTTTTGGATTGAAAACTTTATTTAACATGTTTATATTAGTTTCCTTCATTAAATGTGTCTTCTTATCGCAGATCATTGTCAGCATAGGAGGAACGATAAATCTTTTTAATGGAAAGGAATAGGATGATGAGACAATCGGCTTGGTGGATCACGACATGGCTTTATACATCACGTCATTTCGGAAGGGCTGGATGGTAAAAGTAACAACGTACCGCATCGAGTTCAGAGAGGCTCCATAAAAAATGGCATTTCCTGCGCATTTTGAGTAATGTAATCTCAAAATGTGTATACCTCCTAAACCAATTCATAAGTAGTAGCAGAAACCATTTTATGACCTTTGTCACTTGAGTAATGTCAGTAATGTACACTGATAGGACTTGACTTAAAACTTAAACTTAATTCAAGTTCACCAATATCTGAAATGCAACAATATATTTCTGCCAACTTGTCATATTTTGCACTAACTATAAGCAAAATTTTACAAAGTTGGAAATGTATTGGACATAAAATGAATTCAAAAAATGATAAAAGACGGCATTTAACATTCACATGACGCCTGGGCTCGATATGATGATGTGCGCAAAGTTTTTGCTATGCTGCGCGTTGAAAACCTTTAGACGACGGCAAAGTTTTAATTGTAGTAACAACTAAACCACATCTTGAATTTTATAAATGCATGCTAGTTAGCACTTCTCAATTTGATATTGGTGGCTCACAAATGTAACTTGGGCTTCCAATATTTGCATAAATGTTTATTGATAAATATGCATGTGAGAGTAAAACGTTTATGTGCGGCGTTGTCGGAAATGCGCGTTCTCAAAGTACATTTGGCATCATTGAAGTTGACGCATGGCAACCTTTAGGAAAACATTTAATAATATTATATGTATTAGTAATGTCATGTGTGTATATTTTATTGCTGTCTCAGGTAAATGCTTCAATGTAAATTCGTGCAACATATACAATGTAAGAAATAATTACCTGAGTTATGTTGGAGTACCATATTATAATAGTAATTGTTGACCGCCATTTGTAGAACAGAGGTTTTATATTTTACGTTTATAGAAATGTTACTTATAATTATCAGCATTTAACTATATTGAAAAAAATAAATACATAATAAATTGCGTCAAATGATTTTTTAAGATGAAAATGTGTTTGAACACTTTAGTTGAATTCCGCGAGAGAAATACCGGTTTCTAATTTCATTAATCTGTTTTAACAAAACTGAATGAATTGGGAAAGAATTTGTCAACAGAAACAATTCCCGTGGAGACCCAACTTTGTGTCTCTAATGATTCAAATTTTATTTACTCAGCATCATATCTGCTCAGCCCACTTGCATTCAACATGCCATTTTTGGCTGTTGCGGAACGGAGCAATGCATCAGAAATTTCACCAGTGACGCTGTGCATGTTGCGTAATGCATACCAATATAAGGTATGTATGTAAGTATACAAAATCAAGCCATCCTGCAGCGTAGCAGCAAGGGGAAACGTAGAGGACAGAACATCTTTGCTCAGCTTTCCTATGAGCACCAGATACCGTGGAATGTAAAAGCATCATCAAAGCTGTTTGTGTATTGATCTTCAGATGACCTTGAAAAAGCAGTAGTGGCACAACGCAGTGTAATGAGAAATTCATTCCACAAGTGCTATGGACAAACCCTGGACACATGGTTCCAACAATCCCATTTTTTACATTTAATAACAATTATCGGAACTTTCACTGATTGCGCTCAGTACAAATAGTAAAGCAATAAAATGAGTCCATGGTGCTGGATTAAATATTTTCAACAAAACTCTTGTTAATAAAATAGTATTCATCGTGAACTCCATGAAATTGGACGGAAGGACCTGGAGAAACAGACAGGTAAATTTCAGTGATTGTAAGCTCAGTAACTTTTTCAGCTTGTATATGTGGAACTGTAGCTTCGAGCTGGTGCACTTTAAATTAATATATAAATACATATGAGTTCATTTTAGGTTCCGGGAATTGCAGTCATACCGCAAGTTTAAATACATTAACAAGAATGTGACCCAGACTTGGAGTGTTGTTGGATTAATAGCCGAAATGCTCCAGCACAATGCCATATGACTGAGATTTACGTGCCGGACGAAATTTCTTTTGTGAGAAAGTTGTATATGATTTTTATAGATATTCCGCCTAATGGAATGAATTTAGGTGAGCATCTGTGAATAAACCAACTTTTTAAGGAAAATGTTTTCGAGAAATATTATCATCAAACTCGAATGTCTATCCAGATATGATGCTAACACATTGTGTCTTTCTTCTTGTGTAGGCTGTCATTTTCTACCAACGGCCACTGGCAATATATTCGGAATTCTTGGGAAGGGTATTTTCCGTGCATTCCAGTAATGAAGCCATGAATTTTTTACAACGCCATGGTAACCATTTGGAAGTGGTCTCATACCTGGTGCTTCATTTAACCAATGACTGTTTTTATTCGTACCGAAATGATTTTCAAACAAATATGATGCAACAATCCGTCTTCCCGAGTTTGGGGGGAAGTAGAAACAAAATACTCAAAAAGTAACTATGGTTATCAGGTCGCGTATAAAGTTATTATTCCCAAACAGCGATGTAGCTATGGGAAAAATTCTAAAAAGTTAAGCGTTTCCGACGGCGTAGCTTTCGCAGTTCGAGAATGGCCAAAGCGGTTCAAAAATGGTCATCTTTCCGAAATAAGTTTAAGAGTGATTGTGATGGAACCTTTTAGATCATCTTGAATTGTGAAGAAAGTAATAAAACCCAATCCATGAAAATGTTGGTTATTTGAAAATTACATCGTTGCATGTGTAGTCGGTATTGTTTCCATAAATTGTGAGAAAACTATAAAAGATGCGAAGACGTAGTTTTCTTCGCAGACATGTACATGTACGTAACATGAAAGTAGAGACAAGTAGGTGACTGCACGTGTTGTCGAAATCTTACCAACGATCTGTAAGCAAAAACGATATAAAATCAATTGAAAAAGAAAAAGCAAATTCACGGAAGTTCTGCTTGTAGAGAAATGTAATCACTACAATGCAAATAACATACAATTTGAACCATGCACGGTAATACAAGTTTTCTGCTTGCAGTGGTTATTCTCTCAAGGAAGGTAATTTTGATTAGCAGTGGAATAGAGAAATAACTAGCTAATATAGCACCACGTACAAAATTCATTTCAGATTGTGCCTAACCGTAACCCAGCAGGTGGTTTACTATCGATGCACTTAAGTTAGGGCAGTTAATGTAAGTGCTACGGTTGCGTGAGGCTTGAGTGGAATATGCAGTCCGCTATGTCAATGTCGTAGTATTCCATAATGGATGATTACAATTTATCTTCTTGAACAAACTGATTTTAAATCAGTGAGTTCTGATTCCATGGTTTGTGTTAATACAAATCATACCATAACTAAGAACAATTTTGTTAACTGTCGTGAAAACTGTCACATTTAACAATAATGTAAATAAACAAGTGATTCACAGTGGTGACCTGAAAATGTAATTTAGGTCAACATTATCGACATCTCTCAAGCTACTATTACAAATACGCCGGTACAAACAATAATTTTGGAATTTCATGAATTTGCAAGTCCTCTAATGGTACTCCCTGTAGCGTAATCCAGAATAACTTTTTCGATGATATGTGCCATCATGAAGAATGCATATTTACGTTAATAAAATACTATTCTTTGCAACTTGTGAACTGTGCTGATGTAAATAATAATAAAATAAAATCTACGGAAGCATATCATCTTAAAATTGTTGAACGACAACATTTTTTTACATACGCTTTCCTTAGTTGCTTATGTGCATCAATTTCTTCGAAATAAATTACAACTGTGGGCATTACTGTGAGAGTAACCGACATTCCAATGTTTTCAAAATAACATTAAATTTACATATAAGCAGCGACAATATATATCCAGTTAATCTAAACTCCTGTAACATATAACACATCTATATGCTGAGTCGATCATTCAGCCCAGTGAGTATGGTTCCAATCACCTGTGATGCATCTTGGAGGGTAAATTATCGTATGAATATAACTTAATGACATTTGAACTTGGAAAATATGTATGCGTCGTCATCAAAGATTCATCGACTATGCCCAAAGTAAGTCCAGAACACGGATTATGGCAAAATTCCAACGTGCTCTCTTTCCCAAACTTGTACAAATGTATATTTACAATCATGCCCATTTGAAATGAAATTGTAGCTATCTCGTATAACAGCGTTGAATAGTTTTATCTTTTCGAGTGATTGCAACTTTTACGTGACCAGATCGCGATTATCTTATCATGTGATTATCGAGATTTATTAGTTTCGTCATGCATGGCCATCCAGTGATGAAGCGTAGATGATGATGAGTTACCAAGTGGAAAAACACAGGATGATTTCTCCACAGTTTATTGCAAAATACACCACCATTTTTGTCAGTGACTCATTAGGATGCAGCGTAGATTTGTCTTATAACTAATTCCTTGTTACTATCTGGAATACGTTCATCGGAACTATTGTCGATCGCCGTGCAGCATAATTGTAGCTCTATTTGAAGCAACTAGTTCATCATCGCAGTTAAAATATACAGCCGTTTTGCATAAACATATTTTGTAAAGGACATCCAGTGAATACTCTACACACAAGCACGTTGTTGAGCAATAAAGTCGCTCCGTGAAATTTTACATAATTTGTGACGTTTGTCGTTTTAAATATTCAAAGTTGATCATTTTCTCGGATATATCCTTGGTATTATTACAAGAACTGCACTAATCCAAACGGATAAGCTATTATTGAAGCATCAAGATGGAAGCTCAGGAGAAGGAACTGGTGCGGAAACATCTGACAGATCTCATTACGTTCACAATATGCGACGAGCGATTGCTGTCGTTCATGTTGGAAAATGATATATTCTCCTTCTCGGACGTTGATTCCATAGTAATGCACAGTTATTTTACTAACAATCTTTGCAATGCAATATCATTTATCTAATTGCACGTTTTTCTTCGCATTAGAACTCCATTCCTCAAGTAACTGGCAAGGCAAACAAATTCTACGAAATAATCGTAACCAGAAAAAATGCTTACCGCATTCTCCTTGAGGGCTTACGAAAAACGGCACAGGACGAAATCATTGAGCTCCTGACGACAGGCATTCTACCGGACACAATGAGCATACGAAGAAGAACTGATCAGCTTTTCAATCGGACCAGAAAACCCATTCTTTTCAATATCAACCCTCCAGAGATACTATTTTCAGGCAGAATTAAGGAGCTGGAGTTTCTAGAAAGAAATATTAAGTTAAGTTCCGAGACTCCGACAAAATCACCTGTCATTGTCATAAGTGGACTAGGTGGAATGGGGAAAACGCAGCTCTGCCGGAAATACATTCAGATACACAAGAAATATTTCATGGATACGGTGATATGGCTTAACGCAGAGTCCGAAGTGGCACTGTCCCAGAACTTTACAAAACTGGCCAAGGAACTCAGCATACAGAATAATAACATTGACGGGAAGGAAGTTGAAGTCGAAGCAGTTATCAACGCTGTCTACAATTATCTTGAGCATAAACGTTGTTTAATTATATTTGACAATGCTGAGCATGCCCGCTTCCTTTCAAAATTTCTCCCCATCAACCGTACGTATCCCGAGAACGGGATCATGCCAACCGTTATCATGACTTCGAGAGAAACGGAATGGGACATTAACTTCACAGTTCTAAAATTATCCGAGCTTGAGGAGGCTGACGCCGTGGAACTGGTCCGAAAGGGACTACGCGAGACGGAAAATCAAACCAGTGATATAATAGCCTTAATAAACCGACTGCAACGATTTCCGTTAGCACTGCGTCAAGCAATAGCCTTCATTCGTGAAAAACGACTCTCCATTCGCCACTACGACATTGCCAAGTACATGGAAAATTTTGAGCGCGCAGAAGAGGAAATGCTGTCATTTCATAATTCCTCCGCATGTACGGAATTGACGGCCGACTACTCCTGGTCAACATTTACCACCTGGCACATCACCACACAAAAACTTAGGCCACCAAGAGCACGTTTTGAGCGTTGGTTCAGAAAGCTGGAAGGATATGAACTGTTAGGTGAGGTGGCCATGAAAATCCTTAATTCCATCGCGTATATAAAACCAGACAAAATAAGCCTGCCCATTCTCAAGCTCGTCGCAGGAGAAGATTGTGAGGAGGCAGTGTTTATGGGCGCGTTGCGTCTTCTTCTTAAATATTCCATGATGAGCAGAAACGAAAATGAGGATACGTTTAGTGTTCATCGTCTTGTTCAGCAAGTAACAAGAATCAACTTATCGCTGCAACAGGATGATGTGAACATACAGTCCACTGTTCTGCTAGCATTTGCTTCCAACTTATCGGAGGACAGCTCCGAGCACTCCTTGCAGGTTTGGAGATATTCCGGCAACAAGGTTCACGAAAAGTTTTTGGATCTACCGAAAAGACTAACATTTGAACTGGAACTGTATCAGCGGCACTCTGACAGTTGCCACTTTGCAAAAGCTGCCTTGGCTGATCTACTGGATATTGAAGCAAAACAGTCGTCATTTTGGCAATGGTGGAGTGCTAACAAAGCGGGCGCGGCAGCCATGAATATTCAATTGAGCTTGATTGCCTCGTTACGCCAGCGGGAACATTTTCATGAGGCATTAGATCAATGTCATGATTTGATTGAAAGGTGTCTCAGATTTCGTGGAAAGTGCGACGCCACATTCATCTACAACGTCTACATGGACGCTGGTAGGTGCCTGGATCACATGGGGAGATTGACCGAAGCCATACAGTATTTAGAAAAGGCGAGGGAGGGATTCGCAAAATTGGATCCTTCTTGCTTGCTGGACGCTGATCATTCCTTGGCATTAGTACTGGAGAAAGTTGGCGATGAGCGCGCCATGAAACTGAGCGAACGGCTGATGGAAAATTGCTACAACATACTGCTTGCTTCCAAGGATAAGGAAAGATTACTAATTCAAGTGGCCAACGGCATGGGGAACATTCACATGAGACAAAATAGACTGGCTCAAGCCCGTGATGTTTTTCAGAAAAACATGCAACTTCAGAAACTCCTACGAGATGAATGCCACGCGGCTTGCAGTTCCACTGCGCTTTACTTGGCACGTCTTCTGGAAAAGGAGGGAAAGGGCGATGAAGCTCTAATGGCCTATCAGAACATATATGATGCAAGGAAGAAGGAATACGGAGAATACGAAATCAATACAATGGTTTCCAAGATTGACCTGGGCGCCGCATTTTTCAAGTTGCGGAGGTACGAGGAGGCACTGGAAACATTCCATCAGACCCATGATGCTTATATTAACGTATTTCGTTTTGCGGAGAGCCATTTCAGCGTCGTTAATTGCACGGTCTGGATAGCAAATACACTAGTCCAGTTAAAAGAATATGAGAGAGCGTTGGAGACTTACAGGTTTGCTGTATCAGAACTACGGGCAAATTATGGAGAGGAATTTGACTTCACCAGGCGGGTTGCGATAAAGCTGTCAAATCTTGAGATGGCGATGGAAACGGGAGATTTTTCAAGTACTGCTCCTCCCAGTGTATATAATTACGGTGACGGATAGGTACGTGAACTTAGCAATACACACAGGACACATATTCTGAAGGCCCATATAGATAATCCATTACTTTTATGATAACTGCAATTTAAAAATATGTACATTACAAATTACTATAAAATATTCCGTGGCAGCTTGTATTAATGACTGCAGACAGTTTGGAATTTATATAAAAAATATTTAAACAGTTTCAGTTCCTGACAATTTCATGTAATTTTCGCTCTTCCTTCCTGATGCATGATAATCATGCCATTCATATGCACTTGTAATTTTTCCCATTTGGTAATTTGAGTCCCTATTTTTGTCTGCTTAAAATGGGTTAACTGTACAAGATGCGCAACACGTGTTTCCTCTAGCAATCATAATTGAGCGCGATAAATGGGTATTCATTCATTGTCTAGGTGAGGTACACTTGTAGTTATACTTGACAGCCATTTGCAAAACATGTTTGATATTTTACGTTTATAAAAACGTGATTTATAATTACGAACATGTAACGCCATTGAAAAAATTAATATACAATAAATTTCTTCAAATGATTTTCTTCTGAAGTTAAACATAATCTTTCACCTTTCTTTCACCAGTGACGCTGGGTATGTTGCTTAATGCGTATCAAAGTAGGCTATAATGTATGTACATACCTAGGTAAGTGTAACAACACACACCATCCTGCAACGTAGCAGCAAGCGTTAGCGTAGAGAGCAAAACATCTTTGCTCAGCTTTCTCCTGAGCACACGATACCGAGCAATGTAAGTGCATCATCATAGTTTCCTGTGTATCGATCTTTGGATGTCCTTGAAAAAGCAGGAGTGGCACGATGCAGTATTCTGATAAGTCAATTTATACTTATAAAGAAAGCACAAGTGCTAAGGAAAAAAGCTGGTCAAATGGTTCCAAAAATCCCGTGTTTTACATGTTATTAACGATTATGAGGGGCCAAGTCAAGAAAATTGGATCCATTGTTCAAATTTCCAATCGAAAGAACTGGACAAACTGATAGGTAATCTTCAGTACTTGTAGACTCAGTAACTGTTTCAGGTAATATATGGAAAGTGTACCAACGAAATTGTGTACTTTAAATTATTAGATAATTTTGTGCATTGATATTTTATAGGCTTTCTGGTAGAGGCCAAGGACGCTACATTTTCTTGTGCTGCTTTAATGGGCGAAATGGTCCAGTTCAACACCACATGGCTGCGATTTACGTGCGGTGGGAGAGATTTATTTTGCCAGACAGATGTCCGGAATTCTTCTAAATTCCGCCGAATGGAATAAAATAAGGTGAGCATCTGCGAATAAATATGCATTTAAGAGAAATATATGTGAGAAAAATCGTCATCATCAAACTCAAAGGCCAAATTCGGTTATGATGTTTAAAAAATGTGTTTGTATCTTCTGCAGACTCCCAACTTGTGGACACGGCCACTGATAAATGTGACGTGAAATTCCGTCTCCCATTTTTGGGGGAGTGGAGACGTAATTATCAAAAGTTGGTAGGGTTTCTGGGTATTGTATACAGTTGCATTTCTCAACAAGCGATATAGCTATGGGAGAAAAGCTTTTCTCTGACAATGTGATGGTGATTTCCACTTAATGGGTAAACTAACTTCCCATTCGCAAATATTCAGAGTTAAAATCAGCGATGTTTCTCTAACGTCACATTTGAGCAAATTCACACAAGTTGTGCTTGTAGAGAAATGTGATCTCTACAACGCAAATAATATACAATTTAGCGCAGGCACGGTATTACAAGTTTTCTGTATACAGTCATTACATTTTCAAAGAAGGCAGTTATCCTTTGCAGTGCAATAGCCAACTACGTAGTTAATGCAGCGCCACGTACAAAATACATTTAAAATTTTCCTAAAAGTAACCCAGCAACTGATATATTTGGAGATTCACTTCCGTTTGGCCGGTAAATCAAAGTGTTACGGATGCGCAAGGCTTGAGAGGAACATACAATCGGTTATGTCAATGTCGTAAGACTCCAAAAAGGATAATTACCATGTGTCATCTGGCACATACTGATTGTCAATCAGTGAGTTTGGATTTGAGTTAATACAAATCCTACTGAAATCAAAGACAATTTGACACCGCCGTACGAAGAAGATTCTGGAAGTTGGACTCTACAATGTACGTAGTGCTATCCGACCAGGTTAAGTCGCAGTGTCAACCACTACACGAATATTTAAACACTTGAAAGCAAAATCGGTTATGTACACTGTCGTAAAGAACCACGATTTTAACATTGTGTACATGTCATTTTGATATAAATTCTCGATCAGGGGGCATACCGAGATAACTTTCTTGATGATATGTACTGTCAATAAGATTGTGTATTTACATGTATTTATATTTATAGCTTGCAACTTGTAAAATACACTACTGTAAAAAAATAAAGTAATAAATACTTGAAAGCACTGAATTTTAATATTGTGTAGCAACATTGTTTATTTTAATTAAATTTTTAATTAGCTTCAGCTCCTTTTTTGTGAATTTCATGATGCTACTTTGGTTACTCATTTCTGATTCATGTTAAGAATTTCATGCAGCCTCAATTCTAAATAGGTATACACAAAAATAATGTAAGGAATATTGTAAACATTTTTGCATTGGGAAAACTTGACGAAAGCATGAAGTGAGCGTTTCAGATGAATGGATGCATATATTGAACAAGGTCATATCGAGAGTGAAATCAAGTGCATTAGTGATAAATGGATAGCTAGCCTGAATATGTAGTGAGCACAATTATATTTTCATGAAAATCGTACAGTACCTATATTTATTTCACAATATTTTATTTTATTCGTCACATAACTCAATATTAACACATTGAACAAAATGCACAGATGAAAGGTTAGAATAGCAGTGATACTAATTATCAGTCTATAACAATTGATGCTGGCTGGCGCGAAATTGATTGAATCCCTCTCGCGTGTAGTGAAAACTTGCATTGGCAAAACTGGCATACATGCATTTTACAAAGCCGTGACGTTGATCATAGTAACAATTCGGAAATGTGGTGGGGTTCCCCCATAACTCGTAATCCCGGAAAAAACTAGCCTTAATTTCAAGCTGTTCCAGACTAGGTAGTTGTGGAAAAGGGTTCTCTTCGAAATGCAGCTTCCATCCGGAAGCAACTTCCTCGATTAAAGATTTCTCGGGCAAATTGGCGTTGCTCAGCCTTAATGATAGTCGTTTCAAATTAGGTAGGTAACACAAGCAGACCCTTAGAAAACTTAAAGCCATATAGAAATGGAATATGTCTGGATTGGAGTGAAAGTGGACAGTCCAGAGATGATGACCAACAAGTTTTAAAAATGAAATTACGTCGTCCCAGAAACCAAACGCTGCGTCTTCCGCCTGCAGACCGCCAGCAACAAATTCCATACGACGTGTTAAGAAAGGATTACTTTTCTTGTCTCTTATGACACGCATTAACTGTGCAATGCTATCACGACGAGTCACCACTAGTCGATTTCGTTCCAGTTTTGAAGTATTGTCCAGTACCTTGGCATTCTTTCCAAGCATTCGTTCAACATAAATGAATCCTTGGTATGACGCGTTCCCTTCTGGAACGTTCAATGAATGGCTAATTTGCTTCGGTGTTACCGAACGTTGTCTTAACAAATGCTGCTTGAAATGTACCTACTTACCACACGATGCACAATTTATTTGAGCCTGTCCATATAGCAATGAATTGAATGAAAGCCTTGGCTTACAAATAATGACGCTATCATAAAGCCACAAGTCGATTATGCATGGATGAATGACATAAGCGGAAAAAATGTCACATGAGGCATATTGTTCTTACAAATGACATATTTATTTCGCCACATTGCATCCATAATGCATTCATTTATTTAAAAATGATATGTACATCATTGATAAAAATCAGCACATGTATTTGACTGCTTTTGTAATAACCGTTACGATAAGTATGCTAATGTTGAATCTCACTGTATCTGCACGGCTTCCATTGCCGCCTCCCTCCTCTCCCGGTTTCTTACACGACTTTCTATCAGCGTCGCTGACATACCCTTTCTTGCACACGCACGTGCCACTTTGGAAATTACATACCTGACTTACGTCATCATCTTCATCTCTACATTGTCTGGACTCCTGACATTTTCCATCTAGAGCGACTTTCTCAAGAATGCATTCTTCTGGCCGTCCCGCACTCACCATGTAACCAGAAGGACAGCGACAGACATTTGTTCCCGTTTCACACTCCATCAAGCTGGAACTCGCTTTACAGTGATCGCTTGATATGCATGGCAGACCATGTCCCGTTTTCGGATAGCATGTGTCATTCAATTCCCGGTGTGTATTCCGAGGACAACGGCAGAGATGAACACTTACATTCCGCTCGGTATCAAAATGATCATGCTCACAAGCTAGACTGTCGAGTTCAGGTACAACGGACCCAGTTGCTTTGCACTGCTCTGAAATCATGCAACTCTCTCCACGATGGACATACGGATAGCATTGCTCGTTGTGAAATAGGGCGCCGTCTTTGCATGAGCATCCATGCATCCCACACTGAGCATAGTCCCCCATTCCGGCTGTGCATTGAATATCCTCAGTGCAAGTAGCATTCAATTCCTTGCGCATCTATTGATTTTTGAAAGAATTAAAAAAAATTATTTCATGTTCTACTTTTGTACAAATAAGTTCATCGGTTGAATATTTTGTACCTCAACACAGCTATTTTTATTCTTGGTCGACTCAACAAAACCATTCAAGCATATACATGTACCATTGTACTTGGAATTTCCATCCACCTTCTCAAACACGCACCAGCTCTTGTCCGCTTGGCATTGCACAGACTCGTTACAAGATTTACCCATTTCATTGACCACCTGCAAACATCCTTTCCTGTCTTCCGACGGAACGTACGAGTTATTGATACATTGACAGGTATTTCCGATGGTGTGGTCACACTTTGCATTTGGCAGTGTGCCGCAAACCGCATCGTCTTCTTCGCAAGACTCTCCGATTTGCTTTGCACCCAATATGCACGCGTCTTTCCGATTCGTAGACTCCACACTGCCCGACTCACAAGAGCATTTACCGTTGATGCAGGCGGCGTACGGGATTTTAATACATTCAATACCATTATTCCAATTAAGGCACGGATATCCCAAGTTGGATGCAAACGCAAGGCAATTGAAAGCACCTAGATCCCAGTCCAACTCCAATGTTGCATTAGGAAGACAACGACATCTGCCGTCTGGGCAGTGGCTGTGATTCCCTAGGTCGCCCCTGGAACACTGCATGTCCAAACTACATCTTTGACGTGACGTAATCGTGAAGAATAGGCAGACAGGATTCTCTTCCAGGCTTAACATCTTGCTCACATTCTTCGTTTGTGGAATTGTAAAATAGGAAATCAGATAGGCAGCCGCACGTTCCTTCCGTTGTACAATACGAGTTGTCGGTGGCATTGACACATGTGGCATTGCTGGCGCATGGTTCGCCTATAGACCCCGCCAGTACGGTACCATTACCAAATGTAACGAAAACTAACAAGATGGGTATGCAAATGTGGACAAGAGCCACTATTGACGCCACAATTTGAAATTTCATGTTCTAAGTCTTAACAATGTGTAATGGATGGATAGTGTATCTATTTTGCTTTACTCAGCATGAGAAACTGAAACACAAATGGCTCGTTTGGACAGCATTTGGGTTATCGGCTGTAATCAGAACTTATAATAAAATCGCAATGTAATATCATCTTACGCTGTCAATCGCCAAAATTGGAACCAGATAATCTGAACGTGTCCCTGTAATGTTGACGTGAGCCTTATCTCTATCATGGGAGTAGCAATCGTTTTTAATGACTTGATCATTATGCTGGAAATTTCCATGAATTTATTTTTTATTCAGCAAACACATTTAATTAACTTTTATAGTAGTGCACATAGACGCATATTTCGTGTGACAATCATGTGACATCAATTTTACATTTAATGCCAAAACACTTATATTATCATGACAAGGAATTATGTAAATTGCTCTTGAAACAACATATTTGGCGAAATTAATTACTCCCATCATTCATCAATCTTACATTCATTGCCATCCTTCGTCGGACCATAGCCGTCGTCACACTGACACGTAGTCGTCTGATCTTCAGGATCTCCTACTTTGCAAAGCACTGGGCCCAATATCCACAGGCGGCATTGTATGTCAAAGTCACACGCGTTACCAACTCTAGTGTATCCGTAACACACTCCTTCATGCTCCTTGGGTAAACATTGGCATATATGATTAACGCAAGTTGTCCTCGACGTGAATCCGGTAGCGTCGACGCATTGATTGTAATGCAGGTAACATGGCTCACCTATTTGGACAACGGGAAAGCATTTGTCATATGCTTCATTGAACCCATGCTTACACTGACATGTCATGTTATGGTTGCGGCTGCATTCAGTATTCTTTCCAAGGACGGCGGCGCATTCAATATTTTCATTACATGGATCGCCAAGTTCAACCTTTGCCTGAAAAATAATACTTTTTTCAATTTAGTATATACATAGATGAACATATGTTTTCTCTAGAAGGTACTTACAGTTCAGGTGCTTGGATTTTCCGGAGATTCCGTAAAACCGTCGATGCAACGGCATTGCTTCCGTAGGATGGAAGCATTCCACGCACACTCGCTGCTATCCGGAAGGCATTGTTCATCAATTTCGCAATACATTCTCAGATGCTCCCTCTTCTGAAGACAGGATGTGCTGTTAGGATGGGAAATGTGAGTGTCGTTGTTGCAGACACAAGTTCCGGCCGGACCGCAAAAAGAGCCCTCAACTCCGTCGCATTGTCTTGGATCGTGATCGCACTTGTCCCCTATTTTTAATGTCATTGGAAGGCAAGCGATGTTGACTTGGATGTGGTTCGCATTGCATCGACACCGTGACTTTGAAAAAGGTACAATAACTTCGCAACTAGAATTTGGATCATTACGCGTGCACTCGGAGTTGCAATCACAAACCTCGCCCAATGTTTTTGGAGGACTACAATGCGGTGTTTGCCGGTCGCAATATACTGAGTCGGATGAACACTGGCAGGTACGTGAGTCGTTTCCGGCAGTAGGTTCACATGTGCTTAAGATGCCCAACTTGGTGTGACATTGGGAATGGTGCTCACATTCTCCGCCAATGTTGCCGACCATTGGTAGGCATTTCATTTTAGCGGGATTATCGGCATCTGGAATAGCTATGTAGTTGAAGTCGCAGAGACAAACACCTACGCCGCATTGTAGCCTTACTTGAAAGTCGCAGTAGGAATTTGGGGATGTTGCGGTACATGTGCTATTGTTTTCACAGACACCCAAGGATAAATCGTCCTGAGTGCCGTAACTGGCGCCAGCTCCAATAAGCAGAGCTAGGAATATATGGAAACATTTCTCCATACTTTCCAAGAAGATTTATTCTAACCAAATGACTTTGCGTCTTCGATAGATACAGGAGAAATGGGAGCATTAGGTTTTCTACACTGTAATTTGTCCATATTTTTATCAGAGAGAGAGACAGACCTCGTTATGGAGAATATTTGATATAATCTTTCGGCTGATAATGATTGCATGCAAACAGTGTCAATGGAGTCATCCTAATGCTCACGCTTACATGTTTGTACATATAAAACATTGCCAATCATTCGTATTAGCAGCATTGATGAGTAGTTATCTATGTACTACATGAGTGTTTGTTCATTTTTATGCCACATTTATAAAATGCTCGTATTCATATTGACACGGAAACTGACTGCTAAGTTACATTTCTCGAAATTCATTGCGTATTAAAAGTGGTGACAATATAATTATCCTTTCCACAAGAAAATGAACAATATTTCTAAACCCTGCGTCACTTGTGATTCGTACCTGGCGATGTTACTGTGATTAGACGGGGAACGCAGTCCTACTTTACGCTTGCCAGTCTTCAGTCATGAAGTTGCTATGTCCTGGTCTCGCTCGATACAGTGCTTAATGCAAGGCAAATAGTAAATGAATATATTCTGCAAAACTGCTTACTGTAACTCCATACTTAATAGGAATGGAAATGTCCTTACTTTTAAAAAATTCAAAATGGTTACTATTTTCGTAATCTACATAAAAAACTGGTACGTCGAAGTGGCGGTGAAATTTTTCTAAACTTTCAAATTTCCCGGTACCGGGTAAAAATCGGATTTTACAGTGGGCAGACCGTAGCGCCTGCAGTTTTTAACGGATTGACCTGAAATTTGGCAAGTAGATTCGTTGCCCGGACCCCCTCGAGGGACATTTTAAAAAACACAAAAATATTGAAATCGAAAAGGTCAGGAGGTCAAATTTAAAAAAACTACCCAAAACAATACTTTAAAGCGTGCAGTCATATGTAGAATGCCCAGGCGAGTAACTTTAACAAAGACGCCATTTCGCTAAAAGCAATACTTTTCGAGATACAGTGATTTGAAATTTTCCATTGTTTTTGGTCACCCAGATGACATATACATTCATTGGCATAAACTCAAAGACCTCATCAACAGTAACCCAAACAACAAAACCGCATCACTCAATGTTAAGCACTTTAGGAGAAAAACGCATTTGAAAATTGGAATTTTGAAATTCAATTGGTGCAATGGGCAGCTCTTATCTCATAAAGTATTTGCCGCAGATGCGAAATATTTGGCATGCACGTTCTCTAGTCCTCTTTGAGGGACATGTGAGAAAAGTTCAATCTTGTAGCGTAAAAGAGTCAAAGTGACTCATCCCAATGAGTGACCTTGAAGGACCAAATGTTCCCCCACCGTCACCATGACAATCACATGAAACAATCATTTAGAAACATCAGGCGGCATTTCAAGTAAAAAGCGGCAAGTCCAGAAAATTTCAAATCGCTGTATCTCGAAAAGTATTGATTTTAGCGAAATGGCGTCTTTGTTAAAGTTACTCGCCTGGGCATTCTACATATGACTGCACGCTTTAAAGTATTGTTTTGGGTAGTTTTTTTTTAATTTGACCTCCTGACCTTTTCGATTTCAAAATTTTTGTGTTTTTTTAAAATGTCCCTCGAGGGGGCCCGGGCAACGAATCTACTTGCCAAATTTCAGGTCAATCCGTTAAAAACTGCAGGCGCTACGGTCTGCCCACTGAAAAATCCGATTTTTACCCGGTACCGGGAAATTTGAAAGTTTAGAAAAATTTCACCGCCACTTCGACGTACCAGTTTTTTATGTAGATTACGAAAATAGTAACCATTTTGAATTTTTTAAAAGTAAGGACGTTTCCATTCCTATTAAGTATGGAATAAATATATATTTATTCCCAGTGTTGGAATTGTTTAATTTTTAACAAAATGAATGCAGGAATAGTTTGAGCATGAATAGTTGACTTGATGGAAACCACGCAAAGATAACCTATCCGGCCTGCCAGCGCATTTCCTGTCGTACAAGCAATAGCAACTGTGAAACAATTAGAGAGCTTTGGTCACATTTCTTTGTGGAAATGAGTGACGACGCTGTAGTGGTAATAGCAGAATTTTTTTTGTCCCTGATAATATTCAAATTGTGCTTTTGGTTCATGTTTGTTCGCTCATGTTTGTTGCAACATTCTGCAGAGATGAGTGAGCGGTGGAATTATTATCTAAAAGTTTTCAAATAAAGCACACGAATAGAGAATGTACATTGCTGAAAGTTTTTTTTAAATAACCAATTTGAATTGATGGCCGGATCACGTAATGACTATGTTATGTTAACATATATGGCAATAATGACATGTTTTCATATTTACTTTGCCAGTAAATGTGAATAAGCGTGGAACTGAGCAACGCACGCAAAGACAGCAATTCGCTGTTGCATTGTTGTCATTGCGAGCAGCTCATAATGTGCCAGCAGAGCAGCAGTAATGACAAGACGAAATGGTGAAGAGAAATACGTAGGTAGATTAGTTTGCTTGGCGTGCGTATGAGATATGTCCATGGTCAGGATTATTTTCATTCATTTTAGGCACTAATGTGACTCCGCTCTGTTTGATCAGTGACTCCTCTCGTATGAAATCTGGGGCACGGAAAATTTATAAAAATCCAGAAATCATCCATCAAATTAATATTCATTATAAATTTGCAATTAATAAGACCTGACAATCCACATTTTCCCCATTGTATTATTTACTTATTATTTTTTGGTGAAATATTTATCAACTTGACCAATGTCAAATTACATTAGAAACTTCAAACAAAGTGCATAAAATAGACGGGCTTTAGGATAAAGGATAACTTTACAATCAATTAACGCCATCACCATAAAACAGTATGGTGTGATTACTGCCTTCTCCTCCGCCGTTTCCAGTAAACACGATTTCGTTGGTCCCACTTGGTGACGCACTGCTCTTTTGTTTTTAAATGTTCGTACATCAACCTTGTGTAATGTCTTCTGATTGAACCATAGGCAATTTCCTTCCATTTCAAAGTTTTCAAGTGCTTCAAGCGCATCCACACGTTGGAGTTGTAAAATCGCATAAAAGCATTCTTATCGTTGACATTGTTTCGAAAGATGTATATTTCAAGCATTTCTTTTTTGAGGTCGTTTGGATCTCTGACCGCTGGAGTTTCTGAGAGCTCAATACTTTCCAGGTCAATTAATGAGCACAAAAAGTTGAACGAAAGCAGGCAGCCGCCGGCAACAGTTAAGTGATTCAGTCGGGGCAAATCCAGCCTCAGGTCAGTCCCAATAATGTGAGCGTTTTTGTCGCTATACAATTCCGAGTCTGGCAAGTACAATAGTAAAATTTTTAAGGTACTTTGGAGCTGCTTAAGGGCAAGAAATAGTTGCCATAATGTAGGGATGCATTCCGGTGGTATACGTAGGTTTAGCATTTTTAAAGGGGACTGTTTGCATATTACAAAATGTAGCTGGTAACCAACATCCAAATCCATTTCCAAGTTCGCCAAATCCGGCAGTGCGTTGTCCTTGACAAACTGAATGGGTGTACGAACAAACAAGGCCTTCAGTTGCTTGCCGTATGCCATGCACAGCATTTCGTTTACAAACTGTGAACTTTCGCCAGATGTCTTTGTGGTGATTGTCTCGAGATTTTTTAGAACCGGTAGCGGGCTTTGCTGCAGATGCTCTCTCAGTTCGCTCTCAGTAAATCCCATGTCAGCAGTGCTTAGCAGTGATATGGGGATAGCACCATATCCGCATATTTCAATTGTTTTTATTTCCGGAATAAATTCCTGTATATGTCTGACGCGCTGTATAAATCTGTAAGCGGTGTCTTCGTTAATATAAACCCTCAAGTGCGAAATGTGGTTGCCATAGGAAGACAGGAACGGAAGTATCGGCACCGGATTAATTTCGGTAACAAATTTAACTGTTCGTCCAACAAATGGGCTACTTATCCACTTCTCTTTCTTCTTGAGTTCCATCATTTTTGAATAGGAAAACGGTACGTAGTCCAGTCCCTTCTCCTCCAATATCAAGTGGTAGTTGGGTCGTAGGGAACAGTTTTCGAGGTCAGCCAATGAAGTGGAAGGTCCTCTGAGCTCGATAAAATCATCGACAGTTTTGCACCACCGCTTACATATCTGGCGGCATTTGAGAATGTCGGATTTTGGCAGGAAGCTCCACATTTGAAGAAAAACCTAAACATAATCAAAGCACATGCTGTGTTTATTGAATAGCACATTATGGTAAGTGTAATGAGTAACGTGATAGATTTTGAGCATGTAACTTTACCTGATCGAACGCCCAGAAGAATTCCGATCCTCTAAACAAGCTTGTCTCAAGGAGCGGAAACACTTTGGTACAGTTTACCACATCTTGAGAAAATTCCATGTTGCCCCATATTAGCTCCCATACCTAGAGAAAGTTTCCTCTGCATAAGAAACAAATTTATGTACACATTTATTTATTCGGGAAAAAATTAAAATACCTCCACAGGGAAAGGTGGTCTCGCTGTGTCCACATTGTGACTCGCGGCATCATCATTGCTCTCCCTTTCCGACTCCGTAAGCTTCAGTTCTCCCAGTAAGGGAATCAATACGCCGACTCCGAGGTCTTTGGAGTCGAGCAATAATTTCTTCAATGCAGCTACCTCACTCCTGGAATTTGCTAATTGTGTTTTCAGGTATGCGTTTGTTGCCTTTAGTATTTTATTTTCTCTCTCCAGAGAACGAACACTGTCCTCCCAATTTTGCTCGTGTTTGTTACAGTTCATAGTTGGTTTTGACTTGAGTGAACATGAATGGGCAACAATGAAATTATTTTATTTTATGTTTTTACATTTAGTATTTATTAAAAAAATAGTTGGTATAAATAAACAAGGAGCGACACAGGGTATATCTGTTTGATGGGACTATAGTCGATGCTCTACTGTGTTGGGCACACATCACGGTTCTCGTTTATGATACTCTCATGTTATCATTTTTTGCCAGCTTGTAACATACACGTATATGAATCCTTATTTCTTATCTTTGGAACGTCATCAGACATCAGCTGTGACGCTGGTGCATATTTTCACACAACTTTTCTATTTTTGTACAAGCCAACAGCTTTATACTGCATATAAATGCAGATACAAAAATTTCAAAACGAATGGTTATTTGTGAATGCATCGTCAACAGTTATCTTGTTTATATGCACATTTAATATGAACTTGCATGGAAGGTACACGTTCCGAGTTTCAGAGATGTGCATTTATGTTATCTACTATCCGCTGTACCAAGTCATAGGTATGCACCAACGAGTACAGATCCAAGCATTGCTGAAGCACGCAACAAGGAACAAAATAGTGAAGGAGAAAGTTAGAATCGATTTTCATCTGATGACGAGACGGAATGGAGGGGATCGATATCTTGGACGGTACTTGCTGCATCACCACAAGCAGCACACAGTGTTCCAAGAGATTCCATATGTTCTTCAAAAAAGTAATGACATTTCAGAGAAAGCTGAGTGATAATTTCAGTTTCTCTTCTCAACTTATTTAATCAACTCGTATCGGTTTATGTAATAATATTGTAGCTCTTTAACTTAATTAATACATAGTCAATGTAATAAAGTGAACTGTTGCGGTGTTATTCAAATACAATTGATGTCGTATCCAGGAATCTTGTGCTTGAGTGAAAAAAAATTGGGCCTTTGTCAAAGGTGATTTCCATTTATAACAAACTGCAATTTATTTCGCTTTTGCTGAGGTATAAATGTAACAATTTATGTTTATCCGAATGCGTCGGAAAAAGTTAGATGCCAGAAGACCTTGACACTGCAGATTTAAATGCAATTTGAAAAATGGCACATCCATTTTTTACAACGCAGGGATTCTTGTTCCATCCGGAAAGGAGAAATGTGCGTAAATGAAACTAAATAAAATTACCTTTAAGGGAAATGTAATTCCGAATTAGTTAGTGATTTAGATGGATTAAACAATATTTGCATTAATTTTGCACAGACTTTCTTGCGGCGTTTCCGGATCATTGCCTTCTCAGCTCATGGAAATGTACGGCGTTGGTGTCCCCTCGACATTTCCCAGCTTAATTCACATGACCTTTAGGCCTTCCAGTGGTCTGCCTGGAATGGCTTGGTTAAATTGATAAAAATAGGCATTCTTTATATTTTAGAGAATTGTTTTTAATTGTCGCCCTAAGGTGATGGGCAACAATTTCTCTCTCACCAATCACTTACAGAGTAAGAACACTAAACCGTATGCAATGTAGCCTTAATGGCGGTTCATTGAATATTTTTTATACCGTAACGAAGGCAGCTGAAAAAATAGAAACAACACCAAGCGTATGTTAAACCAGGTATTTAATACAGTAATCATAGTAGAGTAAAAGTCATTGGCTGAGTTTGGTAGCTGGATCGCGTGGCGAAAGAAATGTGACATATTATGAACGGTTACGGACCTAAATATAGTTTTTATAAGACAATCAGCGGCTGGAGCCTAGAGCTAGAATTGGAGCTGGATTAGATTCCTAGATGTTGGATTACCGACTTATGATCTCCTGCAGCAGCTCACCGGCTTAAATAGTCACTACGTGTGTAACAGTTTGACAGACACATTACTAAAGTGCAAAACACGCAATGCGTCGTACAAGAGTAAAAACGCTACATGTAATACTGAATACGATAGAAAGTTGGTTCGGTAATAAGGAAAAGCCAAGACGATGATGATAGGAACATAAATACGTACAGACGTAAATGATGTATACCGTGCTTTCTCTCAGATTGATTAATGATCTGAAAATATGAATGCTACTAATTATTAAAGTAATTAGATGCAGCAAAGGCGTGACAAGCTTATTCACATTTTTATTCCTGGATTTATGGAGGATATGACCAGAAGAAATCATATTCCATGAAAACCTGCTCACGGTATTTTGTCGTTCGTTACATACCAGTAATGTAAACTGATATGGGTTGGCTAAAAAATTGGTTGTAATTTTGATTCTTCATAATCAGCAATGCGGAACGTATTTTCAATTAATAATTTTGTGCTAGATTTGGAAACAAAATATTTGTGGAATGAATACATGATACGTGAACAATGCCGGTTAATCTTACTTAAAAGCAGGCCAGGGATAATGATGTGCGCTAAATTTTTAGAGTGTTGTTGACTCAATCTATTTACACAACGACTTCAATTTTGAACTCCTGCTACCAACTCTAAGGCAAGTTGGTATTTCACAATGAAGTAGTTGACGAAACCGGATTCAGTGCTTCCTCAAACTTGATTTGAAGTCAGAACTATTTATTCAGTGAACAGGAGTAAAGCGTGTCACATAAGTATGCTTTAATTTGGAAGTGAGATCTACAATGTACGCAGTGCTTTCTTCCATGATTTAGTCTGAATTTGAGTTTAAATTATTACGCGTCGTAACGTGTGGCGCAAAAGACATGCTGTTACACCGTTTCAAGCATTTCTTGTGGTGGTGGTAATAGTTGGTGACTTATGAAATTACATATAAAAATTATGAAATAAAATGTACTACGAACAATTGTGTCATTTTGTTCCCCAATGTTTGTAATAATAAATGAAGAAATATGAAACAAAAATAAAATTATAACGCTACCGTTAATTGAACTTGCTTTTCAACAAGGACTCGCATTTTTTTCTTGACCTTCATATACAATTTGGTGATCAGGAGTACATAAGAATAAAACAAATTGTATCTGATATTTACAGCACATTTTCAATGACCCACACAATTGCGTAAATACTAAATCAGTTTAAGAACTAACCGCGAGAGAGGAAAATAATAAAATAGTTAATTAGGTATATTGCAGTACGTAATTAAGTATGAACCAGATAAAAACTGTTTGACTTATTTCAGCTTCATTTTCGCGGTGCTTACATTCACTATGAAACATGAACGTCTTTCCGCTCCCCAAAGCTTTATGTAAATTCCAACCAAAATGATTAATCTTTCTCATCGTGCCCCACTTCCTTGAGAGGATCGTGCAAGCGCTTGTTTGTAATTCTTATGAATGGCTTCTTCATGCTCGGTTACTTAGATTTTCCAATTAAAATTTTCACTGCCAATGAATTATTAATTTTCGTGCTTGAATTGGCTTTGAACATTTTTCCAACGGTAAGGTATTTCTGGGAATTATACCTCATCCAGTCAGAACACCAAGTGGAGAAAAGTCATAACCTGATATGTGTTTACACAAATGCAATAAACATTAGCATTAACGAGAATATTTGCAAGAAGAAAGTGTAAATGTGCAAATTTTTTAAAGCGTAAGATGACGCAAATTTTCATAGGTATACTATTGCCTTAAACGCGCTGAAACATATACATGCCTTTTTAAATTAAATATGCGCACACCTATAGTGAACATGTGAGTACCGAAACAATGTGCTAGAACAAATCAAATCGGAATATGTTCAACAGTAAAACTATGACTGGCATATACTTACTTCTGGAATCGTGCGCCTTTGGTTAGTCATTGTAGAGTACAACGGTTCTCTTTCAATACAAGCTGAGCTGCTTTCAACAGATCTTAAAACAAGACATCGCATTCTCAACAAGAAGCTCAATATGTCGTTTAAATAATAAGGTTTTTATAACCTATTAAAAAGACATTAGATATAAATATCAATAGATATATATATACTTTGAGCGTATACTTAATGCTAACATGATATGATAATCCCAACATCAAAGTATCTGAATCTGATATATGACAGTAATGTAGACCATCCCTTTGTGCAGTTTTACGGCTGCTGGCAACTTAAATTTCAAACCGTAGCTGGACATTGCACAAGCTGTTTTTCACTTGAAGGTTTAGAGTAACCACTTCCACACACAGGCGCATTCATTGACACAAAACTTTCAGTATCAAAAAGCAGGAATTTGACAAAAATGTATTTGCGCTTAGAGGACAATATGACGCAATTTTATACAACAACAGGAGATACGCAAATTCAAGTACATTTCATATTAGCATTAACGTACATGTGGAAGATTGCTTCAAGCATGGATCTGGCTGACCAACACATGTATATTAGAGCAGTGCTGCCAGAACAACGTATGCATGTAATTTTCTACACGATATATCTACATCAATGGTAAGAATATGACTAACTAATTAATGCAGATAGCCAATTTTGTATACGAATATATCCAACAGTAGATATGATGAATCTTGAACTTACTTCTCAAATCCTGACTTTTTCTTACTTCAAAATTTAATTGCTGTCCATCATAATATGCTACTCTCCTTTTTGCTAAACATAACAGGAATAGCGAATCCTACTCTCGTCCCCAAATTATCCTGTTCAACCAAATAGTGTGCATTTCGTAAACTTTAAAAACGATATAAGCTAACCATATATACATACATACGTATATCGTCAAACTTTTACACATATACCTAGAAAGATAATATGAATAAATTAAAAACGAGAGCTTAAATTACATCTCATATTCAACTCTCGTATACTCCATGATCATTTGCGTTCGATTACTTCTGTAGAGAACATTACCTACTATGCTGCACATATATAGGACTGGCACACCCAGTTTCTAGCATGTACCTACGTACTAACTTTTTAGTAGAATTGCGTCTCCGAAACGCAGTAGTTTGAAGCTGTTGTGACAACTTTTTATAAAAATCAATTTGTTTTCAAGTAAACCGTGAACAATTTTTGGAAGAGACAAAGTTGTGTACAATGGCTGATAACTGCCAAAGGAGTAAAATAGTTGGGGTGGAACCCAGATTGCTGCAAATGGAATGGAAACTAGTAAACTGTGCAGACACGGTGTCGCCTCAAAATATTTTTCCTACCGAGGTAACCAATCGTCCATTCTGTGGTTAACTCAACACATCAAATATATGTATGTAGTTCTTCTGTTACCAAATTTATAATCTACAACTTACGCTTATTTTTTCAGGTATGGCACAACGTTTTTGCAAACCTGAATGATCCCAGGGATTTTCAAAATTTGTGCAAGGTCAGTGGTTATTGGAAGGATGTGCTATGTTCATCCAAATCGTTTTGGCTATTTGGCCAGGTATGCCTGCATACTTTACAATTAACATCCCCAAATGTAATTATCCACAATAAATAATACAGTGTAATAACATTATTAATTGAAATTTGTTATGCTTCTAGATTTTTCCATTTGTCTTTCCGTATTTGGATTGCAAGGACGTCATCAAGTGTCGCAAAATTTGCTCTCTGTGGAAAACGTCAGTGGATAGCTTTCTCCAGAACATACGATTTCTTGACGTCATCAAAGAAAGACCCGAGACTTCCTTCGATCTGAGCAAGCCTCAACACATCTCCTTTGAGCAACTCCTGAGCTACCGGGAATACAAAATGCGTATTGATCGTGGAAAGCTTTCCTTTGCGATGGAATACTTGTATCAATTTAGGAATACGTATGAAATCCGATCCTTCCAAACAAGAATGTGCAGTCATACAGACAATCCATTTGTAACTAGGAGCGTTATATTTTTCCCGGATCCTGATCAAATTTCAGTTGAGGACGAGATCACATACTGGGCGGCAGCCATTTCACTTTTAAAATGGTTTGGAAATCATGTTTACTATCTTCGCATGATTATGATGTCCGAGCTGCCTTTTATCCACGTCATGAACATTTTGAAGGGATGTCTTGTGTATGTTCCGAATCTGGTGGGACTTTGTGTCAGTATTTCGTACTCAAATCTTCCAGCAGCCCAAGAAAAAAATACGATCATTTCGGACTGGAAGCGGACAATGGAGCGACGGCCGTTTCCCGACTTGTCGAAGCTGGAATATTTCCAGTTATTAAACCAAGACGAGTATGAATTTCCTTTAATGGAGGACGTTGCCAAATTTCCAAGTCGTTATTACAAGGGACTCCAAACATTATCCGTGTTCAGCTTTCAGTTCATGCAGTCGCTCCGGGATTTGGATCAGCACACATTTCCAAATCCAACCAAAATGACAGTTTGTGTAAAAACTCCGGACTGCCTTGAAAATCTTGCAAGGCTGAAAAGTCCACTGAAACGTATCACTCTAATTGTAAGCTATGGCGCCAAAATTAGTTTCAAGGATTTACTTGCTACTATTAGTAATTTTGGCGAGAGCTTATTGGCCGTCCGCATAATTGGGGGTCGACTTAACAGACGCTTTCATCAGAGTGACTGCTTCTACAACGGCCAAGTAATGTCGTTTGGACGGCTGAGAACCCTTGAAATTTCACCCTTTTATCCCGAGTTGCTCAGTGACATGAAGTTGATTTCGGCGTCACTTCCAAACTTCTTCTTGGACATTAAAGGGAAAGCTAGCGCGTTTGGTGGTGATGGTTACATTTCCGACTTGGAACACTCAATTTGGAAAGAAATGTCTAAATTACGGAAACTACGTTGTCTCGGATGCAGCAGAAGCGGACGTAACAGGGTGGATAGAGTTTATACTCGTGAAGATTACGAGAAAAAAATAAATGCTTAATAATGTGTAGCTAATGGGAATGATGCGTCCAGGTAGTGATTTTTTGACATGTATATAATGAACACTAAAACGTAAGATAGTTAAATATTAACGGAAATGTGCCATTTTCATGCCAGTAATTAAGTAAGTGATTGTAAGTACTAGAATACTTATAACAATATATTTAGTTATTTACATCCTAAGCAACATATAAAGAAGTATCATCAATTTAATATCTGTTTATGTTCCACATTTCGTTCCCAATATTCCAAGTAATCTAACAATAATGTAAACATATTTATTTACACTCCAAATGCAATGGCAGCGATTGTTACTAGAATATGTATTAATTATATGAATTTAATCACATCCATTAATAAATTTGACGATTACATAATAACATATCCTCACTCTGATATACAAACCCATCCGATTAATATTATTTGTGCTCTCAGATTCACTGACGAAACGTAGTGTCCATGAGCCAAGACGAACCAAGTAAAAAATGGATAACTATGACCGTCTACAAAGTTTCATGTGTCTGAGCTCTTAAATATGTGATGCCGGAAATTATAAGGCGCACATTGTTATGCCCATTCCATGGAATGCATGCTAGTTCGGGTTTCATTCATCAGGCGATCACATTCTGCAAGTTTCATAAATTGATATGAAATTATTTCCGGTTCGCACGACCGCGAATTGAAGCTAATCTGGATAGTTAAATTGGCGAGAAAGTTTATTTCATATTTATTCATGTTTATTCTACTAGTTTTGCTTCTGGATCTTAAACATATCTCTCCATCCACTCGCCATAACTTTATCCAAACTCCATTCCAAATCACCAATTTAAAGAGGTACATTTTTATTTGGTTGGTCGTGTTTCCCTGTCTTTCCAGAATTTGCCCATGGTTTCTTTATCTTCGGCAACTTGATGACTGGGATCGTCTTAGTATCCTGCTCCTTTTTAATATCTCGCTATAGCAATCTTCCCAGCCTTTCAGATGTTCCATTTCCACAAAGACTGAGTCCAAGAGTTCCTGGAAGTATCTGTATTTTACAGTTTGCGACACAAGCAGCAAGCAGAAATGTGGGAAAGATATGAAACGTGTAGCACGGCAGTCTCATTATGAACACAGTGAAACGAACTAATCCGTTCTTGTCATCACATCGTAAAATGCACATTCGCTTTTCCCAGGGAGTAGTATACTTTATAACTATGGCTTAAACTAGAGACAAACAAGCAACCAGGAGATGAAGTTACAGTACAGATGAAGCAGCAAACGGAGTTGTATCGGTTTCATTATCCAGCGCAGCATGACTTGTGAAATTACACTTACTTATTATATACATGAGCTGAAAGCAGATCTTAAAACATGACTGTATATTTATCTCAGTGTCTTGCCGAGAATTGTTCAGTCTCCATCTTCCGTTCAGGCCATGCCGCTGCTAAAACAAGTTCTCTGATCGCGCATTAAACCCAAAGTATTTAAACCGTTGGATTGTTTAATCTGGAATATCGTCATTAGAATCGAAATACATTTTTAATTGTTGGTATCGTTAAATAGCGTTTGATAAGAAGTTATACTTTTGGATTGTTACGGACTAATTATTTGTGATATTTTTTAGTTCGTTCCGAAAGTTTCCCGTTACTGATTCAAGAAACAATCCAGTGTAAGTTGCGCATAGTTAGTTGAAGTTGAAGCAAATGTTAGTTAAAATTTTAATGTGAACTGCATTATAATTAAGGGGTGGCCGGTTAATTGGGACACAAATTTTTACTTAGCATAGCTTTCAGGCGTATTATAATATGCATTCTCTATTTCGCTCATCGATACACAAATAGATGCTCTTTCTATCGGTGGGTGAATCATTGCTCTACAATAAACCGTTTCGAAATGACGGCGAGAAATGTCAATCGGTTGAAAATCTCGCATTTAAATGTGTGTATTATAACATTGTATTCCAGTGACAGCACAAGTTCTGTATATCGTACTATTAATTATTCCCAATATGTGGGAGATCGAGCATTCGATTCTGATTCTCTTAGGCATAATCCAAGAATATATTCTCAACTTTATAGTTGCTATTAATCAGTTCGAATGGCGTCAAAGTTTTGGTAGTCCATTTTTGGTGCCCAAACCAAAATCTCAAAACCTTTGACGATTATTGAACCTTTTAATATTAGCGTTACAGTTAACAACATGTAGTGGGATTAGGCGTAAAAGAATCAGAATCAAACGCTCTATCTCCCACAGGTTGGCAAATGTCGATGTTAATGCGTATGTCACTTGTACCGTATTGTGAACAAAATGTTACCCTACGCAACCCTGAAATGTCAGATTTTCAAACTCTTGACATTTCTCGCCGCCATGTCGAAAGGGCTTATCGTAGAGCAATGATTCACCCACCGGAAGAAAGAGTATTGATGGGAGTATAAATGGCACAAGTACCGCACTCGTATTATAGTATCGCTGGAAGCAATGTGAGATCAAAATTTGTGTCCCAATTAACCGGCCACCCTTTACTTTAAATTTAGTGTGCCTGTATGATTCCAAATTCCGCCCACTGCAAGTGAAAGGATTAACTGTTTTTACAAGAAGACTTAAATTTTGGTAAGTTTAAAAATTTGCTATTTCATATCTTCGAAATATATCAGAAATTTCACAACCTGTAAAGCACATAATTATTAGCAAAACCCACTACACGAATACGAGTATAAATTACGAGCACCCGTGTTAGTAGGTATAATCATTTTAAAACGCATTCTTTCGTTTTGTTAAATATACGGTCGCTATCGTCTCTGTGGCTGAAATACATCATGTTTTCGGTACACATCTTTGTCGTTGCATAATCACCAGTTTTATGACAACGCGGCGTATGACAGCTTACTCATTCTTCTGTAGCGTGTTGCATTAATTTTGAAGAAAAATATGCTTCTCACTGTTGTTCTCGTACTTACATAATGGAATAAATATTCCTGCTAATATTATCAGTAGTGGAGCGATTACGTCATGCCAGTAAATGGGGAAGTAAAATGTAAACAAATTTTTTTATTAACCAAAATAACTTTTTCTTATCTCACCCATTCAAGAGTAATGTGTTATAAAAAGGACGGTGGTTTCTTACAAGCTAGTGCATCATGTAAACACATTTAATCTTTTTCGTATTCGATGGCAATTAACACGTTTTTGTGTGACATGAGCTCTTAAGAATGTGAATGTAGTAACTTATGTGACACGCATTTCATTTTTATGCTCAATGAGTATCATTCGGTTTGGATACCATTGATAGGATATTCACGCGGTATGACTTTCTTAGACTTGCATACATTTATGTCTGGATCACACGACCGCAAATAGAAAACATTCTGAATAATGAAATGGACGAGAATTCTTTATTTTTATTTTTGGTTTATGTCGTTAGTTAATATTGTTGTTTCCACTACAGTGGTCACCAGTCCATACATGTGTATGAATTAGGCAATGTATTTGTACCTAACACTTACAATACATATTATTAAGTGGCGGAGCCGCTTTATAAGATCGAGATGTCCGTCCGTCTGTCCGTCTGTCCGTCCGTCCGTCCGTCCGTCCGTCTGTCCGTCTGTGCGCGCTCTAACTCAAAAACGGTTTGACTTTTTTGAAATCTGTTTTCGGCAATCGATAACTGGTCACATGAGAAGGGTCCAGCGTGATTTTGAAATACGTAGGTCAACTGTAACCGTTAGAAACCGTTACGAGGTCAAATATTTTAAAGCCTAACATATGGCAAGTAACATATCATTCGGCTCGTCCATGACCATAGCACATAGATATGAGGTCATTCCGGGGTTGACGGTTACTGTTTAACGGTTACAGCGATTTTAAATAATTTTACATTTTATGCTCTCCTGCTTAAGTGGTTTGGAATATTCCACTTCTGTTTTCGGCAAACGACTTGTCATCACATGGGCTTTACCTGACATGCTCACCAGCTCCAAAGGTTAACGGCAACGGTTAGAAACCGTTAAGAGGTCAACTTAAATGACAACATATGGCAAGTGATATATCATTCGACTCGTCTAACAACATAATATACAGATCTACGGTCATTTTGAAGGTGACGGTTACGGTTTAACGGTTACGACGATTTCAAATGGTCCTGTTTAAATGGTCTTGAAGTTTGGACTTCAGTTTTTGATAAATGGCTTCTCACCACAAGCGTTTTATGTGAAAAGCTTGGCAGGCTTATAACGGCCAACGGTAACCGTTAGAAACCGTTACGATTTCGAAATTTTTAAAAGTCGATTAGGGCAAGTGGCATATCATTCGACTCCCCTGAGTGTTCTTTATGCAAATACGAATGCATTTTAATTGTAACGGTTACCGTTAAACGGCAATACCTGATTTTTGGTTTTTGTGTTCTAACTTGATAATGGATTGGAATATATGCATTCTGTTTTTAACAAACGATTCCTTATAGTGGTACTCAGTTGACCATTTTGAAAGATGCATGTCCCTGCTCCGCCACTTTGCTACATGTTAGCTTGCTGAGTTTATTCAATTCAAAATAGGGTAACATCAATGCAAAATAATTAGATGGATCTGAGTAAACGAAAGGAAATTTGCGCAATCAAACTAAATTCATATTATGGACGCAATTGGTGTCGACTCGTAATTCTCTCCAAATTTATCAAACTGGCACTTCGTCTGCTGATGAGACATGGACGTTATTCTACTCACCATCACCTTCCAGATTTGAAGTAATGGAATGCACCACTGTAGACAATTGATTTCTTCTGCGATACATACCATAGGTGACAACGCATTTCTCTTTAATTCCGTGAAGTTTGGTTGCCTCATAATTTGATACGGTCCCATTTTCTCAGTGAAACTATTCACCAACATTCCTACAAGCGATAAGCATTGGACAATGTAACAAGTAAATGTGGACAAGATTAGAACGTAAAAAGCAGCTGCACTTCAAACACAGAAAAACGAACTAATCCTAGCTTGCCCCATTATTTTAACATGGATATTCGCTTCTCGTAGCGAGCGGTCTGCATTTTAACTATGGCATAAACTAAAGCAGAACCAGAAATCACGAGATGAAGTTACAAAGCTTTAACAACTACCGAGCAGCAGACGGAGTTGACGCTGCTTCCTTTTACAGTACAGCATGACCGCAAGTTTACACTTATTATTATATGCATGATATAAAATCTGATCTTAAGACACCACAATATACACATCTTTGAGTTTAGTCTAGAGTGGTTCAGTCCTCTTGTCTGTCATTCAGGCTATGTCGGTAGACAAGATAAGTTTGTTAGTTCGTGTATACAACCGCATGCATTTTATTTTGTGTTGTTTGTAACTTTAATCCTGCTGCGATAATAATTAATACTTTTGAAGTATTGCGGACTACTAGTTTCCGATATTTTGCAGCTCGCTCTACAGTTAGGATCGAACGATATAGTTCAATCAAATGTAATTTAGCATCTTACTGTGAATTATCATTTTAACTGTTCTATACTGTGGATTCTGCAAAGTTTGTCTGCACGTTTTCAAAGTCCTCTGACTGCAAACGGAAGGATTAACTTTGCATTTACAAGGTGTGTGCAATTTTGTAAGTTTAAAATTTTGCTGGCACTTACATTATTCGAATTCATTTTCGTACCTACTAATATATAAAACTTGCAGAATCTGTAAAGCAAATAATTGTCAGCCAAACACATTACACGAGCAGGAATGCAAATTACGAACATCCATATCTGTAAGCATAAACTAATCAAAAATGTCATAATGCTTAATGTATGCTCGTTATCGTCTCTGAGGCAGAACATGGTTTTTTTTCGGGCATAGTCATCCGTTTTATATCGACGTAGCGTCATTGGTAATTTTACTGTGGCGTGTCGTATTAATTTTGAAGGAAAAATAAAATGTTCTTGTCGTTGTTGCTGTCGTGATTAAAACATCTAATACACATACTCTAGCTAATATTGTCAGTATTGGAGTGATTACGTCAACTCAATAAGTCGAGCAGTAAAATGTAAACGACATTTTTATTTACCAAGAGAATTTTTTCTAAACTCGCCCATTCAATAGTAATGTGTTATAGAAAGATCGGTGGTTTCTTACAATCTAGTGTTTCATATAATCAAGCTTAATCCTGTTCATTCACATCGGCAATCAACATCATAACATGTTTTTGCTTGAGGCGTGAATACGACATGCGTTATATTATACATTATTTGATCCGCATGCCCCTTGTAATAAAGCTTCACATAATCGGTTGTCCGTAACACGCTTTAAGAAATTGTACAACTATTCTCTAGCAGGATATTGTCAGTGATGTCATGGCCATTTTTAAGAACATCTCTTGTGTCGTATACAACTTGCATCTACATACTTCGTATAATATATACAATTTATTATCGGACGAAACCATAATGCCCTCTGGATATATCGGTCAAAAACTGTCAATGTAAAGTATTCATTATGTGAAATGAAACATATGATAGGATATATAAGTGAACCATTATCATTATACACTCGGTACGCACAGACCCCTCCAGAAATGTTTTAATGTTGAGAATTCAATTGAACGGCTTCTTTCCATCTTGCTGCTTAATTTATATTCATTACCACGAACAATGCTAATCACCGTTACAACTTGTGTTGTCCTTACCATAATGTATATTTTACACCAAAACTATGGGGATTGAATGAAGTGGGGGAATTTTGAGGATTATAAATATAAAATTCTACAAATATTTTTCCGTTGCTAATAATTTTGTTCCTGGCACTTTGGACGATTTCAATAGGTTCCAACGTTAACGGAAACACGGTTAGAAATTCAGCATTCACTGTAAAGTAAATCATCAAGCAAATATATTTACTTATATATTTTAACGTGGTTGTGACGATAGAGTTTTGCATATATGGTAGTCATATAGAAATGGGTATATGTATTTGGAAATTTTATCACGACGTTCTGATGAATTATGGAAACATATTATCTAGATACTACATACCCGTTTAAGATTATGTGCACTCTCATATATGCACTCGTTCCAAAAGTTCCAAAAGTGTAAGCACAGTACAGCACAGATGTAGTAGAAATGTTGTAACGACGTCGAGGAAGCATACGAATTTGATACGGCATCTTTCAACAGCACATCATGCACATAATTATTTGCAAAGCTCATTACACGAACAAAAGTGTAAATTACGAGCATCCATGTCAGTAAGCATAAACTAAACAAAAACGTGCTCTTTCATATAGCTTAACTTATACTCGTTATCGTCTCTGATGCCGGAAAGGATTCGTTATTTTTCCAATGCATACCTTTGTCATTGCGTAATCATCAGTTTCGTGAAGACGCAGAGTAGGTCAGCTTACTCATACTCATGTTGCGTTTCGCAACAAAAATTATGATGTTGTTGCTTCCGTGCTTAGGAATGCAATGAATATTCTGGCTAATACCTTGTAAGTACTAGAGTAATTACGTCATGCCAGTAAATGGGGGTGTAAAATGTAAACAACATTTTTTATTGAAAAAAAAATATTCTAATCTCGCCATATCAAAAAATAATATGTTATAAAGATTACGGAGGGCATTCATTTCACTCATTTATGTATGCAAATGTTTGCGATTTCATTCAACATGATGTGAGTTTTTGTCAATGTATTTTGCACAGTTCAGTTGATCGAGTCTATCCATCCGTTGATCAGGAATTGTGGAAGCATAATGGAACCTGAGCAATACAGAGGCGATAGCCGCCATGTGCATTCTTTTATGAGTGACACTGGAACATATTCCCATTCGCAGAATTCCGTGTTGCCAAATCTGCAGCAGCAAGTGCACCATAGTCAGCAAGGTGCACGTTGGGATCAAAGTCACCCTGAGATGGAAAATGTTGGGCTATTCTTTGGTGGGCAACCCGTGGACCAGCCAGGGGCGTACTTGATTCACCAAAATAATTTTATTGGTCGTCTCGGCGGAAGAGCCGTAAGCGCTGGGGGCCCTGCTCAATTCATCTGCAGCGAGTCAGGTCCCCTATTATCGATGGACCAAAAACTGGACCAGATCCAGAATACAATGGCTGACTTGAGACGTGATATGCTGCAGCTAATGATGTTAGTTCAGGCCAACGGGCGTAACTTAGAAAACACCCGTCTTGAAATCAACGGCAGATTGGAGCAACTTGACCACAAAGTAGCCACAGCACTGGAGGAGGACGATGGTGAAAGCCATTTGTCCATATCTGAGGAGACAACAGAAAACAATTTTCAAACTGACGGCGAACAGGATAATTTCGCCGATCATGATGACAATGTTGGGATGTCTGTTGCTTCCAGTGGATTTACGCAGCAGACAAGTTCAACAACAGATGCGACCACTCCGCAGTTCTTGGACGAGGACACGGAGTCATTGGACGGAACTCTGCAAATCAGTAACATTCGGGGTGGAGTTAATCTCCATGGAGATGTGGATATGGTAATGCGATTTTACATATGAATATCACAGATACATTACGTTCCTTTGACAAATTAGCAATAACTTGCTTTTTGTTTTATATATATTTTTAGGAAGATCCGCTGCAAAGTTCCGTGGATGGAAGCACAGTTTCTGGAAAGCGCCAAAAAAGGCAGACGGTTTTTCGAGATGAAACCATAATCTTGTCCTCAAAGACTGTAAGCCTCAACAAGAAACCTGCTTCCGCTCCAATGCAGCAACAGGCGACAAATCCGGTGCCAGGAACATCAAGTGGCATTTCACATCGCCGGCTAAACCGCAGCTCCGTTCCAGTATCTCTCGATACCATACCACGCATTTCCCGCCTGGCCCCAGTTCAAGTAAAAAGGGAACGCGAGGTTCACTACGAGTTTACCGACCCAAAAGCAAAAAGGCACGCATGCGTATGTACTAAACGGTACCGATCACGGGGCGCACTCCTTATCCACGTGAAAAGAAAGGGATCCGAAGAGCCGCGTTGGAAATGTCTGCGCTGCGACAAACGATACGTCTACCCGCATCAGGTGAAGAGTCATCTGCAGATTGCTCACATGGAAGTTGTGCAGCATTTGGGAAGTTGTCCAAAATGTTATAAACTGTTTCCGGAGAACAGAGGAATGAAGTCTCACCGAAATGGAAGGTAATATTTATTTCAGTTCTTAAGATAAACTAAAATTAAACTGCATCTATTAGATTAAAGTTATTGTAACACATTTATTTATACTTGTTTGTTTGAAGGGGCCAGATCTGTAAAGATGCTCCGAAAAGGGCATCCGTGCGGCCTTCAGACCGAGAAGGAGCTGCTTCTGCCACCGCAAATGCAAAACCGTCCATCATCGTCACACTAAACTAATTACATGACATAACCTTGTATTCACATATGCGACTTCAAATTGTTTGGAATTTTTGTAATTGATTGGCTTTGGTAAACAAAACCTGGTATGTAATCTAATATTGGTACACAAGGTTATTGCTTTTTTCATTCAATTATGAAATGGAATTTCAGTGTTATATCCTAAGCATATGTTATAAGTTTCCAACTACTAAACCACATCAATAACTGTTACGATAAGACTCTTTGTAATTATTCATTCTGTTCTGAATCAGCATTTGATATAATTTTCATGCCTCTCGAAAACTAGAATTATTTTACAGTTTCTCAATTATGTATATATCAATAAACTCGAAAAAGTGTTTCGTCATATCCTGTTGATAAGTAAATAATGATCAGAAAACATGTTCTACAATTTAATTAGTTAAGAAAAACAATATTATAACCGATTTTTATATTCCTTATTTGTGCCATGTAAATTGTGTGTTTTCTTAAAATATTTAACTACTTGAATTATTAGCTTGTTTAGCATGTAAACAATATGTTTAAAATTAAACAAAAATTCATATTCATTCCTATTCCAAGTAATATACGTGAATGTACATATATAAATCTATGCGTGCATGAAAAACTTAATCAAACTTTTTAATAAACTCTTGAACACTCTTTAATAAATATGTTTTGAAATTTATGCGTGTACATCTTTGTTTCCTGTATTTCCGTTGAACATAGAGTGTCATTTATTTAACCATTTAATCAATCATCACAGAGCGGATTTTCTTCCACGCCTCTCGGGATACATTTCTCATTTAATTGACAAGTAAGAATCGTAATCTTTTTAACTTTCCACAAGTTTCCCTTAGATGTAGTTTCATTTTCAGCTACCACTTAACATATATACCATGCATTACATCACATGTCGATTTGACTAGGCTAAATGAGACAATCATTGATTCGTCTCACTGGCAAATGAGGGGAACTTTTTCGCGGGAAGCACAAATAAAAAAGGTCGAGAAAAATAAGGTAGGTGTAGAAATGAAGGCCACTAAAAATATTTTAAATAAATTGAAAAAATGTTTTAAATTACAAGATAAATTGCCCACTTATTTATTTTAGTACGTAGAATCTTAATGCATCCATGATTTGAAGTAATTAATTTAATTGTTCACTTAATTAGCATAATTAGTTAATTACAATTAAATTCAAAAGTCGGCCAACTGAGCTGAAAACGGGTACAAATATACATTCAAATACGTAGACTTTTAATACATCAATAATTTGAGTCAATTAATTTAATTATTCACTTAATTAGCATAATTAGTTAATTACAATTAAATTAAAAAGTCGCTCAATTGAGCTGAAAATTGGTACACAGGTACATTCAAATACGTAGACTTTTAATACATCAATAATTTGAGTCAATTAATTTAATTATTCACTTAATTAGCATAATTAGTTAATTACAATTAAATTCAAAAGTCGCTCAATTGAGCTGAAAATTGGTACACAGGTACATTCAAATACGTAGACTTTTAATACATCAATAATTTGAGTCAATCAATTTAATTATTCACTTAATTAGCATAATTAGTTAATTACAATTCAAACTCGCTTGATTAAGCCAAAAATGGGACCACATGTACATTCAAATACGTAGAATTTTAATACATCTATAATTTGAGTCAATTAATTTAATTATTCACTTAATTAGCATAATTAGTTAATTACAATTAAATTCAAAAGTCGGTCAACTGAGCTGAAAACGGGTACACATGTACATTCAAATACGATGCATTTTAATACATCTATAATTTCAGGTAATTAATTAAATTATTGACTTAATAAGCATAATCAGTTAATTACAACTAAATTCAAAACTCGCTCAATTGAGCTGAAAATGGGTACGCGTGTACATTTAAATACGTACGATCTTAATACATTTATTATTTGAGTAGTTCAGTAGCTCAGTTCATGGCTGGGGTAAAATAGTTAACATGTGCATGCATTTGCGGGCTGGATCCTCTAGTAAACTGAACACACATAAGAACAGACATGAGAATGATCGAAATCCATGCAAACGCTTCACCCGCAATGCTGCTGCGTAAGACATTTTCAATGGTTTGCCATGATCAAGGTTATTAATGACCATGCCATTACACATTATAATTTGGCACGGCCATAATAAAAATAAAAATATAATCATTTTCATTGTGAGCAATGATGTTGCTTAATCAATTGCCACCTATCAATCAACGTTGATCCTTGCTTATCGCACTACTTGATACCTCTCCCAATGAAAAATACATGAAGGTGAAGTGGAAGCCGAGTTGAAAATAAATGAGATTTATTCGCGTCGTTCCAGTTGTGAAGTGCAAATATTTGTACAACACATTTCATAATCTACGAACGGTCGTTTCGACATATTCACTTGAGCAAACAGTATAAGAACACTGGAAAAGTTTACAACCCATCAGAAGTAGAATGCGAATGATTATAATATGTGGTGATATTGTGAAGTGGAAATAAAGTGGAAAATAAATGACAAAGATATTTGTGTTTGAATTATTGTGTTATCTTTGAATAGATATTTCACTCACTACAAGTAGTACGTGATTGTGTGCTAGTGATGAGAAGCGAACAGGGTTTTTACACATTTGAAGTGGAAGTTCAATGAAGTGTGGAAGTATAGTGAAAGGCGCAGTCATTATTCTAGAAATCAGAATAAGTTTCACAATTGTTTAATTCATCGCAAAAGGCCAGCTATTAAAATTTAGAGATACGCATTAGCGTCTTATATTCACTAGTTCTAGTTTGATTACACGATTAAAAATGGAGTTAAATTTCATGTCGTGCGTTGTTCTCATTTTCTTCGCCACACACGCTGCGGCTCTCAATCCTTCTGGAAATCAGTCTGCCACAAACCTTATCACTGTAGGTACACAATTTAATTTTTGACGTTCACAAGGAAGTAATGCATATATTTAACACTTTTTTATTGCATTATTTCAGAACCAGATAAGAGAAACGTTAAATCCATGTGCATTGTGTGGGACTAATGAAGATGTGGAAGATGAACAGGAATACGTATTGGGTGGTCGCCCCTGTCGTTGTCGACTGCTTATAAAGTAATTTTTAGTATTTAAGCAATATCCATTAAATGAATCGAAACATTTTGCAAAAATATTGACGCTCGACTGTGATATTTAGTGAAATCAATACAGATTCACCTGTCGCATCTCCATCCTTATATATTGAGCTTATGAGAATATGGACCAGTGTACCGGGACGTCAGCCTTCAAATGTATTGGCGGATCACTTTTTAGTAATCATTCGTGCTTCCACTGCATCCAATCCGCGTCCGGCTATTGTTTTCTATGTGGACCTGTCATTGGAGGAGCTAAAACCTAAAGAGACCGCTGACGTTTTCTTGATAGGGGAACCAGGTCTACCAGGGTTGGAGGAAAGAGGGATTAGCTTGTCGAGTGCTGGAGTGCGAAGCATTTACAAAAACACTGGTTCGGCTCGGTAACCATACATTGGCCTTTGATCTATCAAGCAATCTAAACCACTGAAATTGGTGGATATGTACTTATGTTTATTTGTATTACAGGTTATTACCTAGCGGTGACGAAACGGCGTATTCTATTATTCTTTTATATGCACCCAACGCAAGACGAGATATTATATGGATGAAACTCGACATTAATGCTCAGGGAAAATATCTCGAAAGAACTTTCGAAGACAAAGACATGGCTCGTATCCGGCCCCATATTAACGACATGATTGTTTTCGGAAGGAAGGTGCACGCAAGATCATGTAACCTATTTGATAATTTGTGGCCCAGCGACATACAACTTAAACCAGCAAGACCATACATCCTCCGCGACTGGGATGTACAAGGACGACCAGATTATAGCATTAACCGGTGTGCTTCAAACAACGAACCATTTCAGGTGCAGTCATTTCAGTAAGATAAGCCCAGTCCCGGGTTTTCTAATCCGTGTAGAGGGGTTACAATAGTGATTGAAAACATTATTGATAAAATCGCCCCAATGTCTGAAGCAATGGAAGTTGATATACCAGAGTGCCCTGCTGATGCTCCGGGAGTCACCGCAGGCAGATATGGGGTAGTGGATGCTACTAGATTTGCTGAATTAAAAGAAAAAACGTCCCAAGATCAATGCATGGACTGTGATACTGGGACCACTAACGAAGCTGAGGATGCAATGGAGGTGGCAATAAACCGTGGTACGATAACTGATTTGGGAGGAGGTGTTGTCCCAATTGTGATACCAACTGCAGACGAGTTTGATCCGACTATGATTTCCTTGGCCGAAGATCATTTACCGGATGCAGCAGCATTGTTATACAGAAAAGATATTCAGGATTGGCTTAGAGTTAAAGAAAATAATGATGTAGAGCGACCAATTTCATTTCACTGCGGAGTTTGTTTGCAAAGGGTTGAGACGAATGCAGTAAATATCGCTGGAATTGAAGACATTGTGAAACCAAATGGATATTACAACAGCGATAAATACAAAAATGCGAAAAAAATAAAACACCATGCAAACTCTCAGCCCCATAAAGATGCGGTGGAGCAAGCTTACAGAATGGCCCTAGCAGCAACTCAGGAGGAGCGAGATATCTTAATTCAGGAATATCAACAAAGACACGACCAGAAAATGCTACCAACCGTTCGAATGATTCGTACAGTGTATGCCGAAGCATTAGCCGAGATCCCCTTTATGTATCACCCGGTTATGGTAGACATGCAGGAAGCTAATGGCGTCTACTTAGGATTCCATCAATTCCACGATCGCGCTGCAAAGGACATGACGATGGTAATATCAGCAACCATGCATCGAACTCTTCTTGAGTACCTAGTACTCAAGAATAATCCTTTTTCACTTATTGTGGATGCCACAACTAGCTCGGTTAATATTCCATATTTAATCGTATACTTCCAAACAACTGAGGACGGCTACCCTATTACATATTTCTACAAGAACATCCACCTTTCGGATGGCGAAAGTGCCGACAATTTGCAACAATTTGCTGCCTTTTGGAAGGAGATAGAATCGGACGGGAAAGAAGTAGACGGATTCTTGGAATATGTCAAAACAAAACTGACATTCTTCATCAGCGACAACGCGGCAGTGATGATAGGAACCAAAAATTCCTTCCTCGTCCTTCTGAAAAAACAAATCAACCGAAATATAGCCAACATCGGCTGTATGGCTCACAAGCTGAGCCTCGTCCTAAAGTCTGCCATTCGAGACAGAGAGGAGTTGATGCTGGAATTCATAAAAACATTTGAATCAAAGTTAAACGATTTATACATCTTTTATATATCTCGTGGATCCAAACGCTTGAGCCACCTTGCTGAGACGGCAATTAAGTACGGTATTCAACTAGTAAGATTTCGGAAAAACATTGCGGTTCGTGCTCCATTTTAATACTTCACTGTAAAACATTGGACTTGTAACCTTCACGTGTAAACTAACCAATTCCATTGTCTAATTCCGTAGGTCCGATGGTCTTCGGGAGAGTACGGCGTATTGCATGCCATAATTAAAGATTTGGATGTCGTGCGAATCGATTTATTAGCAATTGGAGAGGATACTGACTTCACGGTGGCCGCAAGGGAGCAAGCAAAGTCTTTGTACACCGTGCTAACCGATAGAACAACTGTCCTACTCTATCATGAATTCCACGACTTTCTGCTAATCAACAAAATTCTTTCCGAGAAGTTCCAAGAGCGTGCTGGTATCTTAGTGGACCACTACGACACGATAATTAATGCGCTGCAACAATTAAACGTTCTTTCAATGATTCCTGGTAACTCCATGGCTACATTCCTGGCTAGTTGTAGATGCGACGAAATTTGTGAATTAGGCCATTGCACATTAAAAGATGTAGAAGTATGCCAGACTTTATTTTGCGGTGGAACGGAATTGCCCTACAATCTGCCAACAAAATTTCCATATACAGAGGTTAGAGATGAAATCTACAGAAGGATTCTGGAGGCTATGGGGAAGTACTTGGAAATCGATCTAATTGGTTCTATGATAATCTTTGATAATCGCGAGTTTTTTACAGAAGTGAATCCAGATATCCAAATGCAGCATTTCATATATGTTTGCGAATTCTTTAAACTTAACAACTGCAACCAGCGTGGACTTTATTACTTTAACCTTGTTGGACAAATAGTTCGAGATGCTACATATTCGCAAAATCTTAACAGCAAACCGAGTTTGTTTTGGCCGATGGTGTTGCAAAACGAACGAAACGAGTTGGACATGCATTCGGATTTAACGGAGTTTCTTCTTCACCTTATGATACTAAGTGACAGTTCCGCAGAGGCAGAACGAGGTAAAAGCGAGTCACTACAATTTTGAAAATAAAAATATTATCACTCAGAAGAAAGCTAACTCTTCATAATTCATTTCAGGTTTCAGTTTCCTAACAAGAATTGACTCTCAGGCACGATCAAGTTTGGACCCTGATACAGTTGATGCTCTTCTGCGTATCAAGTTAAATGGCAACAAACCAGTGAGTAAGATTGATGCGTTCAAGTACGCATCCAAATATGCTGAGGAACATTTTTTAGTGGATGATAAAATTGGTGGAAGGAAAAAAAGAACCGATGACGATGTTTATCAAAAGCGAGTGTCACGATTATTTTGAACAGTAGTGGATTAACTGGACTGCGCTACATTCTGATGATTACCAAAAGCGCTACCCAAGTATGGTAGAGTATAAAAGCCCAATCATGTATTACCAAGGAAAAGGGGAACCCACGCAGACTTACATCTTCGTGCATTCAATCCAATCCAGATTGGGTGCACGCATATGTAAGGCTGCGTGGGTTCCCCTTTTCCTTGGTAATACATGATTGCGCTTTTATACTCTACCATCCTTATCACAACCCATTCGACAAATACCTTCTCTACTTAATCAAGCGAGTTTGAATTGCAATTAACTAATTATGCTAATTAAGTGAATAATTAAATTAATTGACTCAAATTATAGATGTATTAAAATTCTACGTATTTGAATGTACATGTGGTCCCATTTTTGGCTTAATCAAGCGAGTTTGAATTGTAATTAACTAATTATGCTAATTAAGTGAATAATTAAATTGATTGACTCAAGTTATTGATGTATTAAAAGTCTACGTATTTGAATGTACCTGTGTACCAATTTTCAGCTCAATTGAGCGACTTTTGAATTTAATTGTAATTAACTAATTATGCTAATTAAGTGAATAATTAAATTAATTGACTCAAATTATTGATGTATTAAAAGTCTACGTATTTGAATGTACCTGTGTACCAATTTTCAGCTCAATTGAGCGACTTTTTAATTTAATTGTAATTAACTAATTATGCTAATTAAGTGAATAATTAAATTAATTGACTCAAATTATTGATGTATTAAAAGTCTACGTATTTGAATGTATATTTGTACCCGTTTTCAGCTCAGTTGGCCGACTTTTGAATTTAATTGTAATTAACTAATTATGCTAATTAAGTGAACAATTAAATTAATTACTTCAAATCATGGATGCATTAAGATTCTACGTACTAAAATAAATAAGTGGGCAATTTATCTTGTAATTTAAAACATTTTTTCAATTTATTTAAAATATTTTTAGTGGCCTTCATTTCTACACCTACCTTATTTTTCTCGACCTTTTTTATTTGTGCTTCCCGCGAAAAAGTTCCCCTCATTTGCCAGTGAGACGAATCAATGATTGTCTCATTTAGCCTAGTCAAATCGACATGTGGGTATAACGTCATCCAAATATCGAACCGAACCGTTCCATTGCTTTACTGGGTAGCTTATTTGGAAATCCTATACAACGTAATTAGTATGGTGAACATTTGATACGGACCACGTTGAGGGGATAGTTGTATATTAAATAGCATTGGAGCTACCGAGCAAAAATAAGTAATTACTCCATGCCCTATACCCAAACGGCTGCGGCGGATGTGATGGGATGAAATAATCAATAAATTCATGAACTGTTGATCAATAATATATACCAGTCATCTGCTGTGCTAACATGTAGTATCGTTATTATTCTATCCCATCATATCATTTTACTTGTCCCATTCCACGACGTCCTACAGCTCAACACTACCACGACATTGCTGAATTTCTCACGGCCAGCGGTCAGGCAAAGGCGCTTCATATGAACCACTGAACAAGCTGAAGTGGCATTACAGCATCAATTAATTTCACAAAATCATTTGGTTTCCCGAGGCTGTAAAACCGAAATGATGGAACGAATCTGGCTGACTTACTTTAAACTTGCCTACTACACGGGAATGTGTCCATTTCGTTTAAAACTTAAATCAAAACAGTACATTTTGCACAGCTGTTGGCTCCAATCAATAATTTGCGCAGTGCTGACCCTCCTATCCTGTTTATGGATAATATCTGAACCCCGTAAACTGATTACCGACAAAAAGATGCATAAGCATCCTAACCAGTTCTTCATTCTTATGTATAAACTGGCAACAGCCTGGCTCAAGCTGGCTACATGGAAACTGATGTGGTTTGGAGGACAGCCGATCAAAGACATTGTAAACTTTCTTTACTCGTGCAAGTGTACATCTGGACGGGAAACTGGGGAGAGATCCATCAAGCGATTGTTCAAAACGAGTAAATTGTTGATCATATGGACATCCGTTATAGTTCCGGTTGTCTTCACGTTGGTCATCCTACAGAAAGCAGTGAAAGGGAGTGGGTTCGGAGAAAGGCAAAGCTTTTCCAACTGGACCGCGGATTGGTGGTGGACGAGAATGATTGACTCGGGCAGATACATATTTCTGTTCAGCAAAAGAGATGGCAATGGCACACTTGAAACTTTTGACCACATAATTGGCGCGGTGGCTCTTGTTGCGTATATTCCGAGGTAAGTGGCAAAAAATATCCGATCCCGTTTTTCGTTTATAAATGCAAAATGTGATTTTATTGTTCATTCAGGCGACTCATATCTTTCTGTTGCGACTGGCTATTACTTATTTCTGCAACGACCATGTGGACAGTGACCCACTCCTTTATAAGCGGTTTGAATGAAACCATTCGACAAGACTCGACCTTAACCATCGTTTGTCCAGCGGAGATGTCAAGTATACGCTGGAAGAAAATCAAGGCACAATTCTACGAGCTAAAGTATTTGGTCAATCGAATAAACACAGTTCTTGGAACTCAATTTCTCCTCTTCCTGATGGGAAATCTTTTGGAAAAGGGGGCAAAATTTGATTCCTACTTTGTAGAAAAAGGTTCGGACAATGAGTGGAGTAATCAACTGGAGCAAATGTTTTATTTGATCCAAGCCTGCATTGTTATGATAACTGCTGCTGAAATTGGCGAAAAGGTAAACAAGTTTTTTTCAGTATACGTTTCCGTTTGTGATGCTGAGTGAATTGATTAAATATATCTTCCTAGATGAGCTCCTTCACTGAGTGGCTAGTACAGGAGGATAATCGTCGAAACATTCCGGTGGATGATGTATACCTGTTTATATATCAAGTTGACTCAAATTTTGTGTCGATCAAGGGAATGAACATATTTCCAATAACCTACTCAACCCTTGCAAATGTAACTCTGATTATACTTGGAGCAATTAAGCTTGATTTTAGTGTTACTAAATGATACAGAAGTTTTAAAATGAAATTGGGATGGATTTTGTTTGCAGATTCTCGGAACGGCCGTCACATACTTTATTGTTTGTCTGTTGGACTAACGATTACTAATGTGGGGAAATGAATTGAACCATCACAAACCAGGAAATTTGAATCTGGTGCGTTTTTACTCTAAATCCTCTAAAGCTAGAAATATTCCAAATACAATTTCAAAACCTTGCTGCGTGGAGCTCTTGTTACGCATTTGATGAATGGCTTCATGAAAATTGTATCATGACTCCGATAATGGCATAATTAATAAGTGTGTATGTGTGATCACATTACGTATAATTTGATTATGTTGCCATGCGGCTGCTGCAAATAAAACATACCTGAAAACGGAGAAGAATTTATAAAGAAAATAGAGTGAAAAGTAATGCAATTTGCATCGAAAAGAATCACTTTCGAACCTGACATTTAACTTGAATTTTTATTTACTGCATTAATGCGAATCTTTGACATGACTGGTTATCCAAAAACTGCCAAAATAGTTTCGAAAAACATTAGAAGGGACAAATACAACGTATAAGTAACTTAGCTGCAGTGTGTCTTTTATCCTGTTGAATCTATTCACACAATCCCGCACTTGAGCAGTTAATTTAGCTACGTTTTCACGAACAGCTTTTCCGACCAAAATAGAATACTTGGTGAGAAAAGCTAATGCTGGACCATGTATTTCTGCTACAAACAGGACGACCGTGAGGTGAAGTAAAACCAAGTGTGTGTAAAATACAACGACGATATTATCATTTACTCTAAGAGCCCGTGCTCCTTCCAAATGATTTGTCTCAGCGGCCACAAGATCTGTGTACATGTTCACCCTTTTTTCCCAATCACTCCACTGTCGTGCAATTCCGGATTCCACGACAGCGCCAAGTCTTTTAAACAGCCAATCGCCAGGAATTTTGACTTCGTCGACAATCCAGGATGTCCTCTTGATTCCAATCCCTTCCTCTCCAACGGAGACAATTTTATGCATATTTAGTGAGCTTTGGTTCTGCATATTCCGATAAACCTGGCGTTTTAGAATTGGTACGCTCTCTTCAATTATGTCGGACCATCCCACAAAAGCCGACATATCACATTGCTTAATATAACTTAGATATCCTCCGGGAATTCTCTCCTTCATAACTTGATTTTGTATTTCTGCATTTGTGAATCTGTGAATATTTTTTGCCATTTGTGCGTACACATCTTTGTCACCCATGTGCTTACTTAAAAGGGTTTCGTTTTTCGTTTCATTTAACCAATCAGTGTGCAATTGCGCTTCCTCTGTGGTCGTGATAGGCGGCAAGCCAAACATTCCCGTATAAACCGAAAGTTTGTCAAATGCGTCGCTCCAGCTTTCCACATCTTCCACTTGAGTGAATATGGTGAAATTTTTATCCAACAGCTCACGGAAATATTTCACAGGTAGAGGCATGAGTGGCGAGCCAAGATCCGTTATATTTTGGCCGCGGTACGCATTGCTGATGACGACTCCCATCAGAAACCATACAAAGTAAACAAGCCGATGCCCAGATTGGTTTTGATACTTGCAGGCATTAATTCCTTGCTCTAAAAGGACTCTAACCGCAAGAAACTTTCCGCATGTACACGGTTGCCAGGTAGATACATAGCTTAATATAATCTTAGAGATTAGGGATACAACCAGCAGGAATAGCCAGAATGATAAATCGAAAGCACTTAGGTAGCCTACCAATGATAGTCTAGAAACGTCGTCGCCTCCACAAGTAATAAACTGAACTACAAGATCGTCCAAGTATAAATGAATCCCAGATTCGTCTTCAAAGTTTACCGACAAGATGCATCGCGGGTACCTTTCGCAAAAGTACTCTGAGTTTCGGTGGTTATAAATAGTTGTGGGATGAAGCGAAATGTTTTTGAAGACCACTTGTGCCAGCGAAACCGCACTTAGCATTCCTCGTCTAAAGGAACGAAACTTGTCATTGTCCCTCATCTGTTCCAAAATTCGCGCCAAAAGTTTGTCCTTCATTGTAACGTGAGACAAATAAGCAAAATTGTTTGCATTTGTGAAATAACCAGTTCCACCCACTTTCACTACCACTTCTTTTAAGACTTGTTCGTGTGTTCTGAATGACGTCATATCGATTGGTAGGTTGAGCCCATGGTGTGGTACGTAATACAGCGTCCGTCGGTCCACATTATACATAAACCTCAGATGCTTATTTGAAATGAATGGTTGATATGGGGTAGTCAAGTAAAATAAAAGTCGATTTCTTTGGAACCATTTGTGTTGCATATTTTCGTTGATTGTAGCAATAATTTGGTAAGCGTTATACTTTGGAACACGCAGTTTGTCCGCAATGCATAATGCTTCAGGACACATGTCTGTCATAAATTGAGCCTTATAAGAGGACATTGAGTAGGATGTAGATGTACCGTGATTGGGTATAATACGAGGAAATATCACATCCTCATGTGTTTCAAGATAAAGTTGTGGATGGCCGAAAGTTTCAGCAAGCCTTTCGAGAACAACATGGAAATAATACAACTGAAGGTAACATGGCAGATTGGGAGGATGGGCCACTTCGCTCTCAAATGCATTACCAAAGAAAGCGGCTTTCATTCGCTCTGGAACATTTCTCCATTGCAGTTCAAATGACACATTTTTCACCTTTGTAGCTAGCCCAACTCTATAGTCGCAGCCTCCGCTGACAATGGTTGTGCCATCAATGCAATGTTTGTACAGTGTGTATGTAGACAATACTAGTGGATGTGTCGGAGGATGAATATCTACTGTTGGGGAATGTGGTGCTTTGTAGGTAGTTAGATGTATAATACACTGGGAGAAGATTTGGAGGAGCTTGCTAAAGTTTGCTACTTTCAACATGATAAGTACCGGCTGTAACAATCTGAAAAGCTTCTAAGAGATGTTAGCACGAAATGTTTGAAGTATTTATATACAGGTCAATACAACATTAGCAGTTTGCTGGCTGGAATATTTTGTCCAAGTGTCGCACATGTAACTTGGGGAATTGAAGATAATTCTTCCTGTATATAAATATGAAAGCATATTCCGAGATTTGTGTAAGTTATCATGTGGTACTTCCTTGTTCGCGAGGCTGCATTCTGCTGTTTTTATAGTGTATGCATTTGAATGTTAGATACAGGTAGAATGTTCGTGTGGAAGCGACTACGGAAAGAAATTTCCGTGTTACGGAAACTCACCTTGAAAGGGAATAGAAGTTCACAGCATACATTGGAATATACATATTGGAGCATTCCTGGCTTATATTGGTAGTAGTCCATTATCATAACAAAAGATGCACATTCTGTTGCATGAAATTCATATAGTATTTGGTGCATGGTTTTGCTCCAATTATATGCTTGAATGTGTATGCCGTACGAAATCGTAAGGCATCTTACTTAAGTAACAAGAAAATATGATTATCAACAAAGGACTCATTGAACCATTCAGTTCTGCATGTGTCATTTGCCTTTCAAGGTTTTCTGCTTTCTGGCAGCAGTAGGAAAGCGAACGCGGTGCTCCTTTCCAAGCTGTCACTCTTCACACTTATACCATTTCTGTTACCTTCATATCAATCCTAGTGGCTGGGTACGTGGAGAAGACGGACAGAGGCGAAGTCCTGAAAAATGTGTAGCACCGAGAAATCGGATAGCAGTTCTTGAGAAAGCTATATAAGAATACTACATAGAATAAAGAGCCCCAGTTCTTAGTAAACTCAAATAAGTTCCTTTCTCTATACAAAATTATTTCTTCACAAACCTGGGAACCTTCCCACTCACCTCATCAAACACGAATGATGAACAGTCATGATCCTTTAGGCCACCCGTTAACCAAGGCAATGATGGAAACCTATTTTGCTCGCAACGGTTCTGACGTCTCACAATTTCGTAACTTTTCCATAACTTTATGACTTGCAACCATGTATCCTGAGTTGTCATAAACGAGCTGCCAGAACTAAGTATTATACTCCTTCAAGATCCAATTGGGGCCAGTTAGTAAAATTATATACTCTTTGCGCCAGGTGCAGTTGAGTAGTATCATGTAAGGCAATAACCTCAAAAGTCAGTATTGCTAACAATAGCTTGCAAAGTCTTACTTCAATGAATCTTGTATTTGAAATTCTTGACATTTCTGCGGCAGCTTACGTAGTCTCCGTATGTTGGAGCATTGTCTGAACGAAACAATATCTATATTATTAATACGCAACTTGAAATTTGTTTGTCCAGCTAAAAACTTTTACATTTCTCAACGTATAAGGGCGATCAAGGTGTCATTCGACGCCAAATTGAATGGCGGAGTGCATTGAGGGGTTGCAATTGTGAAATACACAACTGCTAAATAAATAATTGAGGTCAAAGGTCAACAACTTAAATGTTTACTTTTTATGCGTCAAAGTTATAAATTGCTGATTGATGATTGCTTCAAAGATGATTCCTATACTATTATTATGCCAGCAAATATCGAAGATGTCAAACTTTGAAATATGTGTGATATTTGAGGTCAAATGTCAAGTTTGAAAATTGAGTGAAAATCAAAGAATACGATGGTATTGCATTCCTGCATTCTTACACCATGATAACTAAACACAGCTTAGATGTTGAATACTAATATTAAATGCCTCTGACATGGTAATTGGGGGAGAGGTCACAAAATTCACCTATTACTACAAACAGACACAACCACTTAACAAAACGTTCGTTTCAATGTATGTGTCTGTAAAAAGTGTATGCTGTGGTGACTACCACTAATTTATTGAAATGATTTCCATATCGGTATTTTGAACAAAAAATAGTATAAATGTTGAGTTTCAGCGTCCTTATTAAGGACGGGATTTTCTAGTGGAAATTAACTTGGAATTGCTTCCTAGTTTTCCGCGCATTCATTGCCTCTCATGTTAACTAAATTTACATGTTGTCTTAATTATTTCAAATAATTCCCATTCGTGGTCAAAGTTAAATATTCATCGAACGGACAAGATCATATAAACTTGTTTCTGAGGACACTTACATTGGCATTCAATTTTACACTGCTGTTATATTTATCGATTCTAAGTTACGTAGACTAAATTCATGAGAACGCAGCACGTTACGGATTGCATTGAACGCTGCTAGGAAAAACTAGAAATGAAATATTATTCTTGTGTCCTGAATTATTACATGTTTATTGTTTCTTAAGGAAATGGAAAAAAGCGTGAATACAGACCAAAACGAAAAGTCTGCTAATTTGTAGTGGAAATATCATGGTTTCAGAGGTTTATGACGGTGATAATGGAAACTGCTATTAAAATGAGCAACGAACCCGCCAAATTGCGACATGCGTGAGGAAATTAGATCACTCAGAACACAAATTTCATTTATTACAAGGCCTACAGTTATTCATATTGCATGTCATTACGCAAATTGGAATAGGCCAAACAGTTTACATTGAATTCAAGGATACTATGCCAATACGCAAAAGTTATGAATCAATAATTTGCCCTTTAATATGTCAAACGACAGTATGCCGCACCGTTGTGGAATCGTTCAGCCAACAATCGGCAAAATTATGGACGTACTCATATTTTATATATTAGTACAATACATTAGTAAATACGTAATTAACATTTTCAAAATCTTAATAGCCCTAAACGTGTTTTTGGCTATATACCGAAATATAGACAATAATGTGGTTCTTCCAATTTTTCGATATCCTTTGGAGGAGACACGAAGTGGCCTACAGCTTTTCACAAACATTTTCATGACCCTTCTATCGAACCCTGTGCTCCATTTATATCGGCGAACCCGGACCAATGTCCGCGTCGAATGAACGTTAAATAGGCCTGCACCTTTCAAACAGAGCAATAACCATGGACCAAACCATGAACGAAACGTTGAGCATGTGAAATATTTCCAGATCCATCAACGAGTCTCTATTCAAAATTAAAATACAATTGCAGCATATAATGATCCCGGAAAGGATGCATTCAGCTGGCAATAGGATAGCTGCATACGTGTCCATAGCAATTCCAAATGCTAGCTCAAGTTGTCGATAGAACAAGCGGAGATAATTTGGATCGCGCAACTTCTCAACTGTACAGTACTTGTCCTTTCTCAATCCAGGTATGAATTCATTCTTTATGAGAATGATAAATAGCGTCATTACCGACATTGCATACAATAGCATAAAGGTGGCCAATACGCAGCTGCTTGTTATGTAATAGGTTGCAAGTGAAGCAAGGAGTGGTCGCATGGGTGACGAGCTTTCAAACAATCTGGTCAAGTGGAATGGCATATGGGGGAGCAGCCAGTAAAACAGTGAGCCAAATATTCCTGAAACAAATGTCGATGCAGGAGCGGAGATAGAAATCATATCCAAGATTTTGATCAACGAAGAATTCCGTATCTTGTGGTGAAGCAATACGTGATCTGAAATTTCAATCATGTTCCATTAAAAACGTATACACTTTAAGTATGTAATTCAGCAACCTCGCGTTCTTAACTTACCCCTAATGTATTCAATATAACCGTCAATAGAGTTGTGTGCCATTACAACCTGTCGCGGGTTCGATAATGATGGGAGAAATGCAACAATTGTGAGCGCCACAAATCCGAAAACTATCAGAGACATGTTCAAATCTGCCGGCTTGCAAGGATGCTTGGAAGTGCATGAGTATAGATATAGTGCGATTAGCCAGAGATGGGCCACAAAGAATATCAAGTGTGTCCATGGAAACCATTTCGAGATTTTGTCGCTTGGAAGGCAATACTTTTCGCGGCTACTGCTCCAAGCGTATGGAACAATACGGAAGGTGTGAAGAATTTTAGCAGTGACTCGCACCACGTACTCACTTCGTTCGGAAATCATTTTCTTTCGAAATTCAAAAGTTCAATATATATTGAGGATGTTCAAGAGCAAGCAAAAGTTGTCAGCGATCTGATCTCCATACCAACTAGTAAGACACAAAAAATAACTCGTAATATGAACTAGGTGGGATACTCTAAAATTAAAATATTAAATTACGTTCTATCAAGAAATTTATTTAATACAATTTACTTTATTCCATGCAAAGTAATTTGTTGTCATTGCAAAATGGTGATTCATATATGCAGCTGCCGAAAGCGCATATGCATTTTGGGAATTTAAATGCATGAGACCATTCTGCAGCATATATTATTGACTTCCTGTTTTTTACCGTAACGTTAATAACGTGCTAACGAAATATTAGCATCTACCAGTGATTTGCATTTATAGCAAAAAGTCATTAAAGTGGGTACAAGGTGCATTTTAAAAACTTGTCCTTCCATTTTGTATTTGAAACTATTTATATGCTGAGGAGAAAAATTGAACTCCATTTTTATAATTTTATTCCGACATTACATAATGCCATTGGATAAACCATCAACATAATTTCAGACCAGCTATTTTTAAGTTTGACTATGCCAAGAAGCATTAATACATTTTGTTATCTAAATTAAAAATAATGTAATAAGTTTTTATGAAGGAGGTGGACGTATTCAGTATATGCCGTAAGCGCAAATAAATGCTTAAAAATATATGCAAGTAACGCGAATGTAATTTTCCAACCATGCACTGAGAAAATGTCATGACATCCGACGTCTTGAGAAATCAATCATTATTTAAATTATTCTGTATATATAAGCAGACTTTTATAATATATACCTCCGTGTATTCATATTTTAATATATTATCGCATTGCAATAAACTAGTTTAATTTTTAGAATGCTAGGCTGGACTACTTTAATTCCTCATGTCACTACAATTAGTTCGTGGCGAATCACTATATTCGTTCTAGAAACATCCCGATGCATTTATGCGTTTGAGTTGCATACGTAGCACAAAGCAGCATAGAGGTTACGACAGCAAATAGCACAATTCCTATACCAAACATTTATTCTGCTGTACACGTTCCCGATAAATGTCCTCCAATTTCCACAATTAGGACAGTACTTAATCGGAGTAAAATTTTTTATGTTACCTCTAAATGCGAAGCGTTTTGGAAAGAATCTACTTAAACATATGTTCCAAAAGACATTGTACCACTTAATCCGCATTCTGTGACGTTTCTTGCTCTTCAAATACCGTAAGTAGTTTGTTGCAAACTCTCTAAAAGCTTCGCCTGAAAGGGTCAAAAGGGATAAAATCAAACCCGAAACGAAAATGTAGAACACAGTCTGAACATTTGAATCTATCTTGAGTGGATTACCGGCTATTTTCAAAAATGACTCATTATTGCTTCTAGTAAACGTTTGCCGATCTGCGAGTAGCTGTTTGCGATTACTACTGATTCTAAGCATTCCATAAATTCCACTTTCCACCAACTTTCCAAGACCTCGCTGTAATCGAGACTCGAGCGACGAGTAGAATGTCCACGCATATGTATCAACAAGAATGGACTCATTGCTTATAAACCACTTAATGTGGGGATACATTTTTGACAAGTAGTGAAACTCTCTGTTGATTTTGGATGCAATATCAACGTAGACTGAAGGTATCTGGCAATTCAATAATTGTTTCTCAATCGCAATATCGAACGAATCAGAATTGTCTTGACTACTCGGAGGAGGTAATCGCTAATTAATTGAACTGTACATTAAGCGCTCATAGAGAGCATCAATCACTACAGTTGGATTATTGACATTTATGTTTGGCAGACCAGGCGGCCAAAGCGCAGCATTTAATTCATCAACGAAACATACACACCGAGCGCTTCTACAAGATAGGTTTGCGTATACGAACCAATCGTAAAGCAAGGAATTATTTTCCGCCCATAGCTGGGCTGTATATGGCAGCATAGGTGAAAACACGCTAATTGTGCTCCCATCTACTCTATCTGTGGTCAAGTCATTAAATGATGCGTATGGAGTTGTCGTTGTCATTGGCGAAGTTACATCGCCAATCGCAATTCCTTTGTAACCATTACTAAATATAAGCGAAAGTAGTAGCCAAATTCCAACAATAATTCGAAATGGTTGAAGGTTTGCGATGGATTTGTGAATATGGTATGCATACTCCACAAGGGTTGAATATGCAAAGAGAAACACGTTGAAATCCTTCTTTCCGTTCAAGCTAATTGGGATCAGATACGATGTCCGCAGAAGGACAGCGATACCAATTAGAAATGCCAGTAATCCAATCCACAGCTTTTCTTTGAACGGATATATGTAAATGGCAAATACAATATTCTCTTCAGAGAAACATGTTAAATATTTGTATCCTTCGGATGCCACTGCAGAGATTTCGTACGGATAATTGTGACCATGTAAATGTGTCATCATTGTCATCGAGTTCTCTGTTAAAAGTCTGTTGAGGAACCGCGACTCCTTGGTAAGAAATGGGAGTCGGTAAAATATATTGTGGCTCATACTGTTTTTGTCACGATGACTGGTCCACGCAGTGGAAATATCGTACACGGTTATGTTTTTGTATACGCACAAAATTAACGCAATGTCCTTTTGAAAGTCAATTGTGTTAATACCGCTCTTGTTGTTTCTAATATTTGAAGATTTAGCCACTATAGCAGTTTCGGTCAACCAAACATTCGGTTTTCCAATATTCCCAATATGTTGTTCAAATAGCCTATTGTTGATTAGGTGCTCTATTTGAACTGGAATTATACGGTTGCCTTTACAGTAGAAACAGAAATAAAAATTTCTTAAATGCTCCGTTATACTAACAGCATGTTGGCGGTTCATCTGCGGCAATTCAAGTATTCCGTGATATATGTTGATTTTATGGTTACTGAAATGAATATCGAAGAGCAAATGAGCGTCCCGGTTCGTTATTGGATCAAAGGCTAGCTGCAAAATTTTTGTAAATTCCATTCTACGAATTGGACACCTGAAGTACTGGAAGCAGGTCAATATAAATTGATTTGCAACTTCCTTGATTGCCTTACGAAGGGGACTGTACTGTACAGGTGCACATGCGGTTACCTTTCCGGGTGCTCGGACTAGGCCGCTGGAATCGTTACAGCCTAATCTGCTTTTATCGTTGAACGTCAAAAGTTGCTCCGAGAATGCCAAAACGAGTATTGCATAGTGACACGGCGGCAGTCGACCAGTTGTCATGGATAACGTATTGAATCCGTCATCAACTTCGATACTAAGACCATTATCATTCCGGTCTCTTGTGAACCAAAAGGCATATTTGCTTAGTGTAGTATTTAGATTTGCAATCTTTTTAATGTCTCTGAACCGTCTGATTGAAACTGGTTTGACGAGAATGTCGTCTGGATCTTCGAGGAAGTTGACATCTTGCGACATGATATTAATGTGACATGATGGGTCAATTTTGCTAAGAAAACCTCCAAAGCCCACAATACTTTTGGGTAGATCCATATTATTTGCTGAGTCAAGAATATATTGTGCGCTCATTTTGGTGAGGCAGTTGAAAAACATTAAACAAATGACTCTCATTATTCCCAGCTATGGCGTCTTAAGCACCATGTTGTACAACACATAATATTGATTGCAGAATATATTCTGATCGCCAAGTCAGTTTACGAAAGATTTGCTCAGAAGAAAGTTATAAAACGCAACATGTCTACATGCATTCCATGTACAACATAAACTTCAGGTAGACTAAAAATATCTGTTTGCGTAAGAAATTATAGCCAAAATAGTAACGATACGGGTACTAATAAGTTTCTACAAATACAAAATTTAAGTAGTTACATTCCTTGCAATTGGAACATAACTCCAGGTAGCACACTATTTTTACACAATATGTTTTATTACGAAAGCAATTGCAACAAGCTGCTATGCCAGCTATGTCGTAGAGTTATTATCTCAACAACCAAATATGAATTGGTGTTCCTTTGTGTCACCTTCCATTCTTTCAGTCATTACCAGTAAATTGTTACGAAAATATTCATAATTGTACAAACAGCTAATTTTATATTACTTTGATATTCCAAAGCTGAGGATATCCTTTTCCTTCGCTATAGCTTCACAAACAAGACTGAGAAGACTTGATCACACAAGACAAGTTTTATTGATCATATTTCCAAAAATATTCAACCTCCAACGATATTTGCAGTGTTGCCATGTGCCAATTTATTCGAATAGCATATGTTTAATTTCCTAACTTAGCTTGTAGTAAATATGAAATAGATTATATCATTTGACGTGCTAATGCATCAGAATTACAAAAGCATTTGTTAGATTTGCTATGTATTTGTTGCGTTTTGCCCATTTGAACATGAGCTTGAGTGTTGTAATTTGCCATGTCGTATTTAGGCGGTTTTGCCCTACATTACAAGAATCCAGTGCTTTAATGTTAGACACAAAATATTGGCAAATAATGCAGTTTACAGCCAAGTTTGTTTGGCTTCCACCAGTCATGCGGATCAAAATCCCTTTGCTCAGTAGGCGTATTTTCACTTGACATTTGAATTTATACAAATATAATATTTGCTAGTAGGTATTTAGCAGCCACAAAATATTAGTTGCGGGTAGCTACTCCGATAAAAGTTAGGATGGGATATGTAATCTTTGGCATTTTTTACACTACTACCCGGACAACTCCTGTCGATAATTGAAAACAAATGCTCCTGTATTACAATTTCAAAGTAATTAAATTTCTACCTGGAGGACACACACAGCTGAGCATGTGGAATGTAGACACATAGACTGAAATGTTCTGTTGGTAGAGCTGAAGGAAACAGAAAATTCAATTTGCACGCGAACTCAATGCAGCAGTAAATTGATTCTGCATCGTATCAGTAGCAACATATATGCATTTATTACTATTGCATCCAACTCGGCTACATGCCACCATTTCCTTTTGAAATTTATGTAGCAGTTCTTTCAAAGTATATGTCGGTTGGCAACTAGACAAGCAAATGAGAAAAGTTTGCATGCATGCGTAATCATTTGGATACTTTCAGTTATCGTAAAAAATTGCTCAACGGTGCAACTTAATATTAATTATTGTCTTTGCATACATTTACCAAAGCTTAATTTTACCATTTCAGTGACTGCCCTTCTGACCATTTCGACACGGATTTTTTCGCCACATATAATTCTGGTATGTGGTCAGCATTAAATGTCACAAATTGTTCATTAAGTAGGTTTAAAATATTGCAATCATTTCATGACACATATACATGGCAAAAACTAAGGAGATAATTATTCACCAAGATGATGTCAGGAATGGCTGATGGTACTCGTTATCTCAGTCCACCTGGCTGCCAGAGAGCTTCGTGTGATGCGATTAGAAACATATGTGTATTCACTATCAGTCGAGAGATAGTAGGTGACATTTTACATGATAACGACTTAATTGCCCGATATCTATGGCCAGAGTACTGACAGAATGCACAGTAACGACAGTCCTGCATTCATTGCTCACGTTCCAAACGAATCACTACTTGACTTACATCGCACGTAAATCATTTTCATGTCACCATGAAATATTTCTACTTACTACTATCGCTACTTATTGTAGCTGGCATTACTCACGCCGCCCTTCCTGTTTCCGGATTTACTCCTAAAATATCGTGGGGAACCTGTGAAAGCAATGCCACATGCAACGCAAATACTCCAAACTCGTACTGTGACCTTCAAGAGAAATTGCAGTGCGGCGAGGGTGTTTGTGCGTGTGACGCGGATTACGCTGGCATTCCGGATCCTAATAACGCTGACAAGACTATTTGCATCCCAGCGGCCCATAACGTGGATGATAACTGTACGCAGGATGCCCAGTGCCAATATTCCTTGGGTGACCTAAGTGTTTGTAACATTCCCCAAGGAAATGCTAACGGTACCTGCCAGTGTTCCCCCAACTCTGTATTCTGCGAAGGAGATAGCTCCGTCCCAAAACAATGTCGCCAACGAACGGAATTGGGGGAGGCTTGTGACAGGTGTCATTCCCAGTGTCCTAATGATTCCATCTGCAAAGAAATTGCTGGGCTTTCAGATGTTTACCGTTGCGAATGTAATACGACCTACACTGAAGCAAATGAATTAGCAGGATGTCTTAAAACTGCCACGAAACTGGGGGAGAAATGTGATGTTCATCCAAGACAATGTGAAGGAGTCAAGGAATCTGTATGCGGACCAGCAAAAACATGCGTTTGTAATAACGCTACCCATGTTGCATCAACCGACAACACGGCATGTTTCCCGAAGCGACAGCATCTGGAAATGGAGTGCGAAGATGACAAGCAATGCCTTCCAGAGAACAGTAGTTGTCAGCGGTACTTCACGGAACCAAAACGATGCTATTGTAAAGAGAATTATACAGTATCCTCGGAATTTCCAAGCACCTGTATCGTAAGTACCTTAAAACAATATTTCTCACTCATCTTACAACTAAACCAAAAATTATCTGAAATCATTGTTTCCAGCTACACCACAGATATGGGGAGAAATGTACAGAAAATCTGGAGTGCACCAACGTACTCGGAAAGAACGCTGAATGCAGCAGCAATGATGGCATGATATGTCTATGCAAACCTGGCTTTGTCAGTGGCGGCTTTGTTGAAGGTTACGGCTACTGTCTCCCCACAGTCAAGCTTGGGGAAGCATGCCCCCTCTACTATCGCCAATGCGTGGACGCCAACGGATCATCAACCATGACGTCCTGCGATAACAAAATGTGCAAATGCAACCTTAGTTCCAAGGAACATGACGGCATGTGTCATCCGAGAACCGGCGTTAACGACTTGTGCGACTCTGACGTTCATTGCAGTCTGTGGGTATCCGGACCGGTGTTTTGCAAGCTGCGGGATGCTGAAGGTGACACGAAAACCTGTAAGTGTGATGACGGCTACAAAGCTTCCGCAGGTGGAAACCAATGCTTGATTGATGAATAATGAGTAACATGTTGTGTCATCAGGTTTTTTAAAAATTGAATTACGCAATTCTTGGTCATGTTAATGTAGGTGTTATTTCAATAAATGGAAATGTAATGTCATATGTTGTTCATGACTAATTACTTATTTTTTATCCACTTCACACGTTAAAGTAATACATTGCGCAAACTGTAACAGTTTTTTTGTGTAACCGATACATATCGCTGGAAATTTCCATCGTATTAATCATGCCATTAACAATCATGGCTCATATCATGCCACAGATAAGCGCTTTTGTGCTCATGTCATTATGAAACGAACATGTTCATATTATCAGTTTCCCATTACGGCTGTTGTTAAAAAAGGATGAGCAAACATTGGAACTGTGATAACGTCACCTGATAACGACAGGTAATGCAAATCATGTCGAAATGAATCACTAGTATATCGGCTTCACTTGCTGAGTAAGGTCATACGTAACTTTTTGGCCAATCACACATAACTCATTTCACAACTTTTAAACTTTTAAAAATGAAGTTTCGAATCGTGACCTCAATAGTGGCAGTAGTCCACATATTTGTCTTTATCCTCCTATTATTCGCTGCATTTGGTAACGTTGCCGTATTTGCTGGAACGATAGGACAAAACTGCACAGTAGACGCCGCCTGCTCAAATGCCACCGAAAACTCGTACTGTTCAACACTTGGTCAATGTCTTTGTCGGCCGGGTTACTTGTTTTATAATTCCACGGATGCGGAATGTGGCACAGAAATTAGCGCGGCAAAAGAGTCATGCCTTCCCGTAAGGTATCATCATGGCGAGAGGTGCAGTGTTGACGCACAGTGCATACTTGGTAGCATGGAAGATCTCAGTTATTGCCATGAAAGTGAATGTCGATGTCGCGACAATGCAGCACTGCTCATTGATGTCGAATATGGTGACTATTGTGTTCCACTAGCCAAAAATTTGGGTGAGCCATGCGCCACTCGATACTTCGACCTTGAATGTCGCAGTATACGGTACGCCGCCTGTCTAAGTAGACAATGCTCCTGTGAGGTTGGTCGAGTTCCATCGACAAAGGATAACAACACGTGTATATTGGGAGCAAAGCATATCGGAGACTCGTGCGAGAAAGATGATGCGATATGCTCGACGCTACCAAACACAAAATGTGATCAAACCAAAGAGAAAACTTGCCAGTGCCTTAGTGACGTTTACGTTCCATCGGAAGAACAGCTAGGTTGTGTGGAAATTGTTAAAGAACTGGGCAAACCATGCAATGAGTCGGTCCAATGCCAGTCGGACAAAAGCTGGTGCGTATTTGATGAGGTCGCTGGGTCCTCAAAGGTCAACGGGACATGTAGCTGCATAAATGGCTTTGTTGAGTCAACCGATAACAAAAACACATGTATTCAGGTAAGAAAAGTTCCCAAATCAACTTTTGTAAAAATTATATTCGAAAATGAAAAAGTGAATGTATCCAAAACTCCTTACAGGTCCTTAAGGAATTGAACGCCACTTGCACTGAGGATGTTCAGTGTACATCCGGATTGGGTGAGTATGCGGAATGTGGGACGAACGGATGCTCGTGCAAGAACAACGGCCTATTCCATAACGAGCAATGCTATCCATATGTCCCTCTCGGCGAAAACTGTCTCATTTCTGAACAATGCAAGGCAAATGGGTCAGGTATACCATACAAAGACTCTTTGGTATGCGAACATGATCATTTCGACACGGAAAGGAATGTCAGTGTTCGCTTGTGCCGATGTAACCGGAATACACACAGGGAACGCAATGGCGTCTGCTACCTGATAACGGGCTACGACATGAAATGTGGATCAGATGACCAATGTAAAGCCAGTTCCAGCTTACTGGAATGTGAATTGATTACAAGCGTTTGTCGCTGTCCAACTGGTTATATGGTGAGTGCTGGGCGGGAGGAGTGCATACTTGAGAGGGTTGCATTGGGTGAGAAATGTCAAGAGTCTAGGCAGTGTAAAACATCTGATAACGACGTCAGTCAGGTTTGTAATTATTCCAGCGGCAACTGCGCGTGTAAGAAGGGCTACTACAGCGATGTTGGTGGACTTGAATGTAAAAAGAGTGGTGGAAGCGGTGCTAGTACTGTTAGATTTAACATTAGCGTGTTTACCGTAATTTTCGTAGCAAAAATCTTTAAGTGCATGTATTAATTTTTTTTGCAATGGTGTACATGTTGTTGTTATCATATGAAATGATTGACTGGGAGTAATAAATTTGTCACTTGCAAAAAAATGAACATGTTGCATATCATTTGATGACCACTTATCTCATTCAATCACTCATTATCAGTTTCGACATATACGATAATGTCATTAATGCCAACTTGGTCGATAAGGGTACGTGCTAGCTTGGTTGCAGCGAGCTTCATTTACGAATAGCTAACGATCGCAATAAAAGATTGTGTAACGTTTATTGGGAGTACATAAATATAACCTGTTCCGAAGTAAATGTCCATTTAATTTTTTTATCAATCTCGAAAATAAAAATCAATTATGTGGCAATTTTCGGTACATGCCTAATATGAGATACGAAATCATTTCATGGCTGCTAAGTATTTAAATTCATTGCTATGTTGGCTGGATATCTAAATACGCCATTCGTAGTAATCATTCTGAAACACGGCTTTATCCTTGAGTGAGGTGAGAAAATATACAGGCTGATTGCCTCCGTGACTGGTCAGAATCGTAGTGGTGTGGTCTCCGTTATTTTTGTCGCTTGAGGAATTTGTGGGTTTTACAAATATCCTTTCACAGTCATCGCCTATTTAAACATTGAATTAAAAATTAGAGAATGACGTATATGCCATGTGCTTCATTATTATCCCATATTGGGAGTTGACAAAAAATGCATACGTACTCCTGAATGATCTCTCCCGATTCCAGTTACAGAATACTCGCAGAGTAGCGTGGTAGACTATTTCAAGAAGGGAAAGCAAGCTGAAACCCAGGCATAGCCCGAGAAGGCCACCAGCACTGGCTAATAGCATTGACGGGAGAAAGAGAATAGGAACCACACTTTGCTTCAACAAATTCAAACTTTATGCATATATTTTTGTAACCATTCAACGGCTTACATATAAGCTGAGATGGTGTCGTTAATTGCTTCCGCAGTTTCGGATATACTGCATCAGTGTTGAAGAAAATGTGTACAACAGAAACATCTTTCGATATGTTCCTGAAACCAAAATATTACATTTACTACAAATCACACCAATCATCTAACAACGTACATATCGAATTGAAAAAAATACCTTCCGTAATTTGCAGCCAATAGACGCTCCACTTTCTCTTGCTGAAGACGTTGCGCTGTTATCTCCTTATGATATTCAATTTCGGTACAGCTAGGTAAGCATCTCGTGCAGGAAGAGGTGTGACCAAGCGAACCTATACTTTCTGTAAGCAAACATTAATCTTGGTTTAAGAATTAGTCAATGAATTCGGAATGAAATGATGAAGAACTGTAAATGCCTACCTTCCACGTCGGCCGTGCAGTTGTACAACTGAGACTTGCAAAATGTATCATTTGGGCCACCTAACATAAAAAATACATACCAATTTAAATAGAAAATTTATCAGACATACAGAGCTAATAATTTGGTTGCATCGGAAAAATATTCTCATACGAGGCATATAGTAGCGGACACATCCGCATCTTGCCAGTATTTCTACCGCAATGCATTCACTCATGCAATTGGAATAAGTGTACACAGAATAGTAGCGCAGTTTGTACTCGTCAGCGTAGTAGCAATTACGTTTTTCCTGAAATGATTCAAATGAATGTTTGGAAATTGTACGATTGAATTGATTTTGTACTACTTGGCATAATTACCAGTGCGAATCCCATGACGGATTTATCTGAAATTGTTATTTCCGGCCGAATTCCCACAAATACTTCAGAGTTTGTACCTATTGAAATGCCGTTGTCTTGCAATCGTGGGTAGTCAAGTGCAGAATTTATGCTCATCACAAATCCGTCTGAATCTGCGTTGGTGCAATAATACTCGGCCAGATCCGGTTCCAGTAGGATCGACAGACCACTTTTTCGTCCAACGGAGAGTTGCCGTAGAGGATATTTTCGGTGTTTTGTTTCTTCGGTGAATATTAGCGTGTCGGAGTTGAGATCATCCCACTCGTCATCTTGAGCTATGTCAAGGCTGGATCGTTCCGTATTGCTGTCATTTCAAAAACTCACTTGTAAATCCAATCAAGTAATGTCATTTATATAAATTAACATACGTATAATTTGAGAGCAGAGTCGTCGGCAATGAGTTGAATGCACAGCATTTTCCAGAGTCCGTTACGATAGGACGAAACAGTTTGTCACATTCCACAACTCTATTTTGCCAAATGCATTTTAAAATCATTTTGTTGCAAGGCTGCGACATGTTGCGAAGGGTGGTTACAGGGTCCATATGCTTCTCAATGTCTCCGATCCGTGATCCCAAAAATTGCCATAGCATACTAAACACGCCTCTATACAGCACATTAGTGGCAAATGTATCAATGAACGTGGAGACAGAATTGCAAACAAGGGTCATGTCTAATAATTTTGCTACGACTTGAAGGTAGTCTGCTGGGGAGAGTCCAGTAGTGACTGTTTGGCTAATAATCTTCATTGTGGATCTATATATGTGATTGATTAACAATAGCTTCGTTCAATATGATTAACTGAACCGCACAAAGCGCGTTAAATTGACAAAGGAACTACTTACTTGAGACTCGTCTGGCGACTTGAGTTTTGAATCTGGTTAACATTGCAAATGGTCACACCAGGAAATGGGATTTCGTTTAGGCCTATTTCCGTGGGATTAAAAACGGTTACGACCGGCATAAGGGAGTAATCCTTCCACATTGTCCAAATGAGTACAACAGCGAGGGTAGTGGAAGCAAAGAATGCAGCTAGCCAAAAAAATCTTTCACAAATGTGACGCTTCTGCTCCCCAACATATCTCAAACCGTGTAGACTAGTGCTTAAGCAAAACGTAACGGGAGCGCTTTCTGCAGGCGGACTATACCACTGCAAATTTAGCTTAGATCCTGCAGACAATCTAGTGTCTGTAAATGAACTGCGCTGTTCTGCTTTAGTTAATTTTTGAAATAACGGAATCATTCCTTTCATACATTAGACATACAATCCACGGGAACGGTGTCAGGTGTTATCAGTTTACTATAGCTATTTATAAAAGTTCTTTGATGGCTCCCAATGTGTTAAAACAGCACAAGTCTAATTAACATTTCCTGAGCTAGTAAGTCAAGAGAAAATATGAACTCGAAAATCATTCCCCACGTTATCACAAACAAAGCTTTCGTGTACACCATACGGGCCTATTGATGAACATTGTCTGCATTACTTATGCTGACATGAGAGAAACAGGGTAAATAGTTTGATAATGCGTCGCTGTTAAAGCTGTTGCTATGACCAACACAAACTTTTACAATTTGAAAGTTTTAAGCCCGTGTCTACCAAAAAACTGTTATTTTTTGAGGAGTGAAAAGGGCATTATGAACTATTATATTAAACATTATTTGTATTGTTGCTTTGGTTACAAATATGTAATGGATGGCTAGTTACAAGGTGTAAAGCGTATAGAGATGTTTGCCTGTAAATTATTTCAATGATAGCTTACGCAGAGCAACAAAAACGTACAATGAGACACGTGTACTATACACTATTTATCCTGCTCGCTGATATATATTTTACTATTAGTTTATAAAAGAAGATATTCTGTATCCATCATTTATTATTTTGAAGGCCAAGTGAAACTCAAAAGTTTATACAAAAAAAACTAAGCGCACGCATTGTCCGTTTGTTGAAGTGCTCAGTTATGCCTCTTAAATTGGTAGTTGCAAAATTTGTGACGTCGTATGCGTTGTCTATCACTAGAAATTTAGGTAAATTTATCCTTTCCATTGTGTTAGCGGATACTTTTATAACAAAAGCACTGTATTGATATATATATGAAACTCAGGTTACCAACAAAAACTGTTCCGAAACTTAGCGACATACATTGTTTGGTTCCGCTTTGTTCAGGTATAAGTTGTGGACAGCATAGGCGCCTACTTCGAAACATACTGAAAAACTGCGAATGATGAAATGTACTACTGTTGAATGCTAAAATTATCTATATAAAATTACTGTACATAGTTGTGAGGATCAACTACAAAAGACAATTCTATTGAAATCTGGGCGTGCCGTGGTAGATAGGTTGTTACGTAACTGCTTGAAGGAGTGTTATCTGGATATTCTGAATGTACATTTTGCACGACAGTTTGCTTCATAGCTTCAAGGTGTCTTTGTATTTTGTATTTAGTTACTGTTTACTGAAATCAGAATAAAATTAGCGCGATAAAGACCGATATAATCATTGATGGGAAAATGGAAAATCATTCGTTTCAATCTTCAATAAAAGTATTTAATGCACTCAAAAATATACTTTTCAACGAATCGAATCAAAAAATGTTCATTGGATGAATCGTGAGTACTCTGCTAGAAGAATGAAAAAAAATCATAAATAATTTTTTGTGTAGTAATCCAGTAGAAATTACCAAGGATGTTCTGCTGATGGGCAGTATTATATTTTGTTTTTACACTATCGCCCTTCAGAGAAATAAGGACTTTTGCCAGTATCTCATTCTTGTTCATGTCAATTATTTTAATGTTATTTGTTCATTAATGTTGCTCATTTTTCATAGTATAAATACGGTAGTATCAGCATTCATGTTGAAACACTATTTTTGCCTTAACTGTGATGATAAAATGGACTGATTCACTGGTTCCATGTTGTGGCTGAATTATAATAAGATTTCATCCCGTAATTCTTCTCACTTGATACTGTTATATGGCTCATGGAAATTCGTCCCTCGCATTCTTCTATTTTAAAAATTAAATGAACACATTTAGAACAGTTACAATCAGTTGAGTCATTACATCGCTAATTCAAAAGTATCTTAAATTATTGACAACTTCTGTGTGATCTCTCCCGGTAACAGTTACAGCATGCTCGCATTGTTGCGTGGTAGAAAATCTCCAGAAGCGAAAGTAAGCTGAAACCAAGGCAGAGTCCAAGAAGACCACCAGCACTGGCTAATCACAATAAAAATAATCATCATTAAATTTCCGACCATATACTTTGCTTATGCCATTAATGGGCATGCAATATAATGTAATGGACACTCAATGGCTTACAGATTAGCTGGTATGGCGTCGTCAATTCCTTCCGCAATTTTGGGTACACAGCGTCAGTGTTGAAATAGATGTGCACTACGGAAACGTCTTTAGAAAAGTTGCTGTGAACGATATCAAATTTGTCATGACATCACCGTACGATTGCCACTTAAAGTAGATTGCTAAATGTAACCTTTACCTTTCTCTATATTCCTGTAATAAATTGTTCACTTTCTTTTGTTGAAGACGTTGCCCCGTTATCTCTTTATGGTATTCAATTTCGGTGCAACTGGGCAAGCATCCTTTACATGGAGATAAGGCATTGGGCGAACCGATGCTTCCTTAATTTAAAGATGAAAAATGTTGCTATAATATGTAACATAATCATGGCGCGTATTTATAATAAATGCAACCACATACGTTCCACCTCTTCCGCGCAAGAGTAGAATTGAGGTCTGCACAACTTATCGCCTGTGCTATCTGAAATAAAACAATTGTTTTTCAACAATTTGTCAATTTTCCTAGTCTGTCATATTTATCTAACATTTTTCATACGTGGCATATAGTAACGGACGCAGCCACACTCCTGCAGCGTTTGAGATGTGATGCATTCACTCATACAGTTGGAATATGTGTACACGGAATAGTAACGCAACCTGTATTCGCCTCCGTAGTAACAATTGCGTTTTGCCTAGTGCAAATGCAGTACGTACGGGTGAATGAACAATTAAATATTAGCAGAGGGAGAGATATCAGTTACTTGCGAAATTAATAACGATAAGACAAGTTATGTTTTAATATATGGTGTTACCAATGCCAAGCTCTTCACAGATTTGGCCGAAATGGTTATCTCCGGCCGAATTCCCACAAAAAATTCAGAATTTGTCCCAAGTGCAATGCTGTTATCCTGCATACGTGGGAAGTCAAGGGCTGTATTGATACCCACCACAAATCCCTCCGAGTCTGTGTTTGTGCAATGGTACTCATGTAGATCTGGCTCCAACAGGAATGATAATCCTGTCTGCTTCCCAACAGAACCTTGTCGCAGAGGATACATTCTATTTTCTGTCTCTTCAGTGAACATCAATGAGTCGGAGTCAAGATTGTCAACGTCCCAGTCAATTTCAGATGAACCTTTGCCACTATCCCTTGAAAGATAATTCCCAACAGTCTTGGTTGGAAAGGCCCGAAATATTAATGGTTTCAAATTATGATGTACATATATATATATTAACTACCTGTGACTTGAGTTCGCAATTCCAGGCATGGCGTTGAACGTGCAGCACACACCATAGTCAGTCAAAATTGGATGAAAAAGTTGACTACAATCATGAATGTAATTTTGCCAAATGCAATTTGAAATCATTCTGCTGCAGGGCTGTGACACATTTAGTATGGTGCCTATTGGGTCCAGGTATTTATCAATGGTTTTATCAAAGTGTTGTCCACTATTTTTCCAAACCTCCCTGAATGGTTTCCTAGAGGATGAGTTTTGCATAAACGTATCCATATACGTTGTAAGTGAATCGCAGATGAGCTTCATATCTACCAATTTCGCTACCCATTTATGGTAATTCTCGCTACCACCCTCACTGGCTCCTTGGCTAATTCCCATCGTTGTAGGATTAAACATGTTATAAGAGTTTACTGTCTTGGAACATGATATATTGTAAATCATTAAGCAAAGAACTTACACCATTAGACTGTCGTGCATTGATTTCTGAATCAAGTTAACGTTGCAAACAGTTACAGCAGGGAACGGGATTTCATCCAAGCCCTTCTCTGTGGGATTGAACACGGTTACGATCGGCATCACAGTGTAGTCCTTCCACATTATCCAAATCAGTTGAACGGCTAAGCAGACAGAAGCTAAGAACGCAATCAGCCAAAATATTCTTTCGAAAATATGGCGATTCTGCTCACCGACATATCTCAACCCATGGAGACTCGTGACACGACAAAATGTAGCCGGGGCGCTGTCGTTTGGAGGATTATACCACTGCCATTTAAACTTGGCTAGATTTGGATCTCTCGGATTTTGGAATGCGTTGCAATTATGTGGCGTAAATTGGAGGTTACTCGACTTTTGAAATAAAGGAAGCATTTCGTTCCCACTGTACGCACAAAATCTCTGCTGAAATTTGAGAAGTTGCGCAAATGTGAATCAAAATGCACAAGCATTTCGTGAACTAGGGCCTACATTCTGTACGTTGCTGATTTTCACTGCACACGATAAAGAAATTGCCATACAATGACGTGGTTATATATAAGTTAAAAGCGATCAGAAATTTCATCACTTGAAATGTTTGTAGCAATAAATTTTTTTCTATCCAACGGAAAATATCTCCACGTGCATGTATCGTAGTTAAATTCAACCATTATGCGCGGATTGCATGTAGTGAGAATTAATTACGAATGAAATTTCAATGCCATTATTGGCTGTCTGCAGCACGCGAGTTGTAGCGGAAAGATGTCGTAACATAAATCCGCACGATTTTGTAGTTTCTGCTACATTCCATTTTGTCGCATATTACCGCATTTTATCATTACTCATATCTACTGGAAATTTAAAAAAAGATTGGATTAGAGAATAGCCTGGCAGTTTTGTTACCTAATAACAAAATAGTAGGTTTTGTTCGTTTCGTCGCAATAAAAGCCCGTATCCGCTCAATTCCACACAATGTACGGAATCCTCCTACGAAAGCAATATAATCAGTAATAATCGATTATGCAATCATAGAAATTAACGCAGTTGTAAACTTGATCAGTTGAACAGATCAGTGGGCATCAAGAGTGTGATCAAAACTGTCACCAAATTATACGCATCACCCAAAGCAAATTTGAGTAGAGAATCAAAAGATGTTACGAATAACTCAAAACTTTTCCACATTAGTGGAATCCACCATCGGTGAGAGCATCAATGCACAAGTAATGGCTTCCTGCATCACGAAGCACATTATTCTGAATTTCAAACAGTCTGGATTCCCATTTCCTGAAACCCTCAACGACAAAAAATGCTCCGATAGTTCAAAACGTCGTTAATACCGACCACGAGTTCTTTCCTGTGAAGGATCTTCACGTGTAGCGCTACGAAACGTTTCGAGGACACCAATATTTCCGCCCGTAGAACACGATACAACATTTGAGTAATTTGTCTAAAATTGCGCAACATTAAGCTGGAGTGATGGAGGCACCAAACACGCACCAACCTCATTACGATACACGTGGAAAATCGATGCAAAAAACACCACCCACGCGATTTTGTTAATGTATTGCCCCTCCGTATCGCCTCTTGTCATTAAATCCGATTCTTCCAAATGGTCTAACAAGTAACAATTTATGTAAATGGATAGTCGTCCGGAAATATTTCAAAGCAAGTAATACGCTGCTCTTCCGTATAAAAATATGTAAAAAAATTAAACAGTTCTTATTAAGCACGTGTATGGCGCTGTTGGTGGGAACTGCTTTCAGGCATTGGCAGCTTTCCAACAAAATCTTACATCATCTTACGGGAATGAATACACTTCAGTTGGCATCTGAATTTGGGCAAAGTGTTGATGAGCTTCATATGAAAATAAATAAAACTGATGAAAGCTTCGTATTTTCTTATTTTTCCTCAGTAGTATATATGATTCCGCATTTCCGACTATAATGATGTGACTACTTTTACACTGGTACCTGGTGCAACAAATCAGCCCAATTCAACAAAACACAAAGAAAAATAAGCAGAAAGCATGCGGAAATAATATAAAATTATAGTTTGTACTTGGTAACCACAATGGGAGGAAACTGGTTTTTAAAGTGGAATGAGAAATGGACATGGCTTGATGAGTGCAAGTAATTACAACAGCCGGTCACACGCAATCACGCGAAATTTCATTGCAAGTATAGCAGACGGCTGAGAATTCAAGGTCAAATGAAGGTACGAAACAATGCGCTTTAATGCAGTTCTGTTTGTGCGTCCACTCAATATGCTAACAAACACTGATAATATTATTAGGTATAAATAATTCAACTATTGATATACTCCTCCATTTCGTCTTCAAACATGGAAATCAGATTTTCGCATTGCGTCTCATCAATCACGCTTGACTTTCCGATGACGTAGAATCTGATCCTGCCCTCGTAGCTGAATACGTAAAACAACACTCCTGGAATTTAAAAAATAACAGTAAACTGCAGTACATTATTTACATGCTTTTGGCCACATGAGTATAAACTGAAAATTTGACCTACCCATTTTCATCTGTCCTGGACCGGTGCAAAAGCTGTAGTCCGTGCAAGGAAATTTGTCAACAGAAAACGCCTCCTTTTCACCCGCCATATTTGACATGTGCACTGGAAACGCATTAAACTTGTGAAACAAATTCCGTATAGGTCTCGGAAAAATTGAAGCTGCATGCACCGTAATTTTGTTGCACAATGCACTCCCATTATAAAGCTGGAGATTTGTGTACAAATCATGACACTTAGCAATTTTCCCTGGTCCGGCATCCCCGCCTACTGGTGCAACAAATATTACAGATTCAAAGTGATTACAAAGGCAGTCTGGGTGATTTGCTCTGGGAAGGCTGTACACAATTGGAAACGGGTCAACGGTACCAGTTTTTGGTTCTTTCGCAAAAAATCTTTTTATTGTTCCGGTTGCTACTGCAAGTAAAACGGAGGACACGCAAGCTCCTTGTGAAATACCTACTGATTTGATGGACTGGATGGGAATTTGTCTTGAAATTTTCACGATATACGGGGAATCGTCCCCCACCGGGTTTTTCTGAATCCACGGGTGGTCCTTAAAGTGATTTGGAATTTCCGCCATTTTTAAAGTGTGCTGAATGAATTGGAAGGGAATCTTTGCAAGTTGTCCCAGAGTTAATTTTTCGTTCCTTATTCTTCCTGCTTCTGCTGTCGACTCCTTTCCACCCAAAACTTGAGCAATAAATTTTACCATCGACTTGCCGTCTGCAAGGCTGTGATCAAAGCGGACTGCGACTAGTGAGTAGTCACATATATTTTCTCTATAGCTTGTGAAAATTGTCACGTCCCAAGGACTTTTGTTCCGTTCAAATTGTAAATTGGCCAAACGGGTATGTACTGTCGCAAGCAGTTTGGAATAGTCTGCGTTTTCGTTCACGTTCAGTGGCTCTTCTTTCACATGATTGTTTAGATCAAAATTTCTGTCCAGTTTCCAGAACCAGTAGCCCAGAAAGCTTTGCTTGTATTGTTGCATTTGTCGAGAGCGCATTTGGCATGGTATTCGTGGGATCGTGTATTTGGTTATTTTCACAAATAAACTTTGTTCAAGTATTTCTATGAGCTTTGTCCTGGTCACATTTCCTTTTAACTGTAGTATTGAAACTAAGAACATATTGTCATTGTCAGCAAACATGACACTTAGAGGGTCAAGTTCATACTGCAGTCCTCGTACATGAAATGCGCGCACAATTAAAGCTAATGCAGCTTTGAAGATAAAAAATGGTATGCTAATAACTGTATGAATAACAATGTAGATTGCGCAGGATGTAAACATGCCCGTGTATACAAACTTTGAATATAATGATTTGAGGATGCTGGCTGTCATTGTGACAGGATTTCCGTCAATATGTTCTCTTTATAAAGTTTGAGGCCGTGACAATGATTTCTGCTGGTCGGCAGAAAGGCAAGTGGAATTCAAATTTTACAGGGATTTACATTTTGGTAGTGGATCAATTGAATATGTACTATGTATCTAATCATAAATGACTTTATATGTGGTCAACTGGAGTATGGACAGGTAGCATGTGAATAAGGCCATTGCGGCTCATTAAGATCATGAAACTGAAATTATCATACTGGCTTCTACCGTTTCATGTTTTCCTTGTCCCGATGATTTTTTAACAATAATCCTCATTATGATGCACGGATAATTACGACTGATCTATGCAACTTGAGAAACTGCAGTTTCATGTTTACATTTGGCTTCCATATCTTCTACCTAGTAATCATAATTGTATGAGGAACATCATATTATGCAAATGTTTAGGGTCATTAATAAAATTAAAAAAACAGGTGATTCGCATGATTATGTCGTCCAAGCGTCATAGCTATTAATTAGCAAACACATGCATCTTGTATTAGGATGCTGCAAGCTCCAAACCGATGCGGAAAACGTGTTCGTAGCCTGGGAGCTTTTTAAAAATTATATTACTCTCACGAGGGAATATTGGAGGCTGCACATTAGCAATTCCTTTCTCCATTTGACACAGAATGTGTCCTATCAAGATAACTTTCCATGCCCAGCCTCAAGATACAATGGCCTATTGTTTCGGAATAAATTGAAAAAACATATTTTTTGTCCGCCATTTTCTGCCGCCGTTAATGCAAATTAGCATGGTGAAATGAAAGTGAGGTAAGGTCCCTACCTTACCAACTTTTTCAAAATAATAACCTTGGCGACGTTAAGAAAAAGCGATTACTACCCACTGGTTATTATCCTATGGCAGTGGCCAAATATCTAGTCCGCAGCGTTAATAACCAACGTCAAAGTCAACAATGGAAACTTCCAAAGCAACAATGGAAACTTCCAAAGCAACAATGGAAACTTCCAAAGCAACAATGGAAACTTCCAAAGCAACAATGGAAACTTCCAAAGCAACAATGGAAACTTCCAAAGCAACAATGGAAACTTCCAAAGCAACAATGGAAACTTCCAAAGCAACAATGGAAACTTCCAAAGCAACAATGGAAACTTCCAAAGCAACAATGGAAACTTCCAAAGCAACAATGGAAACTTCCAAAGCAACAATGGAAACTTCCAAAGCAACAATGGAAACTTCCAAAGCAACAATGGAAACTTCCAAAGCAACAATGGAAACTTCCAAAGCAACAATGGAAACTTCCAAAGCAACAATGGAAACTTCCAAAGCAACAATGGAAACTTCCAAAGCAACAATGGAAACTTCCAAAGCAACAATGGAAACTTCCAAAGCAACAATGGAAACTTCCAAAGCAACAATGGAAACTTCCAAAGCAACAATGGAAACTTCCAAAGCAACAATGGAAACTTCCAAAGCAACAATGGAAACTTCCAAAGCAACAATGGAAACTTCCAAAGCAACAATGGAAACTTCCAAAGCAACAATGGAAACTTCCAAAGCAACAATGGAAACTTCCAAAGCAACAATGGAAACTTCCAAAGCAACAATGGAAACTTTCTATTCAACAATGGAAACTTTCTATTCAACCGTGGAAACTTTCTATTCAACAATGGAAACTTTCTATTCAACAATGGAAACTTCCAAAGCAACAATGGAAACTTTCTATTCAACAATGGAAACTTCCAAAGCAACAATGGAAACTTTCTATTCAACAGTGGAAAATTTCTATTCAACAATGGAAACTTTCTATTCAACAATGGAAACTTTCTATTCAACAATGGAAACTTTCTATTCAACAATGGAAACTTTCTATTCAACAATGGAAACTTTCTATTCAACAATGGAAACTTTCTATTCAACAATGGAAACTTTCTATTCAACAATGGAAACTTTCTATTCAACAATGGAAACTTTCTATTCAACAATGGAAACTTTCTATTCAACAATGGAAACTTTCTATTCAACAATGGAAACTTTCTATTCAACAATGGAAACTTTCTATTCAACAATGGAAACTTTCTATTCAACAATGGAAACTTTCTATTCAACAATGGAAACTTTCTATTCAACAATGGAAACTTTCTATTCAACAATGGAAACTTTCTATTCAACAATGGAAACTTTCAATTCAACAATGGAAACTTTCTATTCAACCATCGAAACTTTAGAATTGTATAAAAATTCGGATTTCTATGAAATCCGCGACGCTAAAAACCATGGAATAGCCTGACGCTGCTAAATGGAACAAAGCATCTTGTACTGCAGTGGCGAATAGAAGTGTTCACAAACATGAAGTGACATTTTGACATGTTTAATACATTAGGTCTATGTCATCGCCATGCATTCAGGCTATTCCACGGCTGTGTATTTGGGATATACACACATAGGAAAGTTGTATAGTTAAAATTAGGATTTCTGATTTTCAATTCAATACACACATTAATTTTGTTTCAAGAATATTACCAATGTTTGGTCTTAATGCATGAATAATGCTCCTATGAAGCTTAAACGTTTCCATTGCTGAAAAGAAGTTTCCATTGTGGAATAGAAGTTTCCATTGTGGAATAGAAGTTTCCATTGTGGAATAGAAGTTTCCATTGTGGAATAGAAAGTTTCCATTATTGAATCGAAAGTTTCCATTATTGAATCGAAAGTTTCCATTGTTGAATAGAAAGTTTCCATTGTTGAATAGAAAGTTTCCATTGTTGAATAAAAAGTTTCCATTGTTGCTTTGGAAGTTTCCATTGTTGCTTTGGAAGTTTCCATTGTTGCTTTGGAAGTTTCCATTGTTGAATAGAAAGTTTCCATTGTTGAATAGAAAGTTTCCATTGTTGAATAGAAAGTTTCCATTGTTGAATAGAAAGTTTCCATTGTTTGTTTGGAAGTTTCCATTGTTGCTTTGGAAGTTTCCATTGTTGAATAGAAAGTTTCCATTGTTGAATAGAAAGTTTCCATTGTTGAATAGAAAGTTTCCATTGTTGAATAGAAAGTTTCCATTGTTGAATAGAAAGTTTCCATTGTTGAATAGAAAGTTTCCATTGTTGAATAAAAAGTTTCCATTGTTGCTTTGGAAGTTTCCATTGTTGCTTTGGAAGTTTCCATTGTTGCTTTGGAAGTTTCCATTGTTGAATAGAAAGTTTCCATTGTTGAATAGAAAGTTTCCATTGTTGCTTTGGAAGTTTCCATTGTTGCTTTGGAAGTTTCCATTGTCGCTTTGGAAGTTTCCATTGTTGCTTTGGAAGTTTCCATTGTTGCTTTGGAAGTTTCCATTGTTGCTTTGGAAGTTTCCATTGTTGCTTTGGAAGTTTCCATTGTTGCTTTGGAAGTTTCCATTGTTGCTTTGGAAGTTTCCATTGTTGCTTTGGAAGTTTCCATTGTTGCTTTGGAAGTTTCCATTGTTGCTTTGGAAGTTTCCATTGTCGCTTTGGAAGTTTCCATTGTTGCTTTGGAAGTTTCCATTGTGGAATAGAAGTTTCCATTGTGGAATAGAAGTTTCCATTGTGGAATAGAAGTTTCCATTGTTGAATAGAAAGTTTCCATTGTTGAATAGAAAGTTTCCATTGTTGAATAGAAAGTTTCCATTGTTGAATAGAAAGTTTCCATTGTTGAATAGAAAGTTTCCATTGTTGAATAGAAAGTTTCCATTGTTGAATAGAAAGTTTCCATTGTTGAATAGAAAGTTTCCATTGTTGAATAGAAAGTTTCCATTGTTGAATAGAAAGTTTCCATTGTTGAATAGAAAGTTTCCATTGTTGAATAGAAAGTTTCCATTGTTGAATAGAAAGTTTCCATTGTTGAATAGAAAGTTTCCATTGTTGAATAGAAAGTTTCCATTGTTGAATAGAAAGTTTCCATTGTTGAATAGAAAGTTTCCATTGTTGAATAGAAAGTTTCCATTGTTGAATAGAAAGTTTCCATTGTTGAATAGAAAGTTTCCATTGTTGAATAGAAAGTTTCCATTGTTGAATAGAAAGTTTCCATTGTTGAATAGAAAGTTTCCATTGTTGAATAGAAATTTTCCACTGTTGAATAGAAAGTTTCCATTGTTGCTTTGGAAGTTTCCATTGTTGAATAGAAAGTTTCCATTGTTGAATAGAAAGTTTCCATTGTTGAATAGAAAGTTTCCATTGTTGAATAGAAAGTTTCCATTGTTGAATAGAAAGTTTCCATTGTTGCTTTGGAAGTTTCCATTGTTGCTTTGGAAGTTTCCATTGTCGCTTTGGAAGTTTCCATTGTTGCTTTGGAAGTTTCCATTGTTGCTTTGGAAGTTTCCATTGTTGCTTTGGAAGTTTCCATTGTTGCTTTGGAAGTTTCCATTGTTGCTTTGGAAGTTTCCATTGTCGCTTTGGAAGTTTCCATTGTTGCTTTGGAAGTTTCCATTGTGGAATAGAAGTTTCCATTGTGGAATAGAAGTTTCCATTGTGGAATAGAAGTTTCCATTGTGGAATAGAAGTTTCCATTGTGGAATAGAAGTTTCCATTGTTGAATAGAAAGTTTCCATTGTTGAATAGAAAGTTTCCATTGTTGAATAGAAAGTTTCCATTGTTGAATAGAAAGTTTCCATTGTTGAATAGAAAGTTTCCATTGTTGAATAGAAAGTTTCCATTGTTGAATAGAAAGTTTCCATTGTTGAATAGAAAGTTTCCATTGTTGAATAGAAAGTTTCCATTGTTGAATAGAAAGTTTCCATTGTTGAATAGAAAGTTTCCATTGTTGAATAGAAAGTTTCCATTGTTGAATAGAAAACTTCCATTGTTGAATAGAAAGTTTCCATTGTTGAATAGAAATTTTCCACTGTTGAATAGAAAGTTTCCATTGTTGCTTTGGAAGTTTCCATTGTTGAATAGAAAGTTTCCATTGTTGCTTTGGAAGTTTCCATTGTTGAATAGAAAGTTTCCATTGTTGAATAGAAAGTTTCCACGGTTGAATAGAAAGTTTCCATTGTTGAATAGAAAGTTTCCATTGTTGAATAGAAAGTTTCCATTGTTGCTTTGGAAGTTTCCATTGTTGCTTTGGAAGTTTCCATTGTTGCTTTGGAAGTTTCCATTGTTGAATAGAAAGTTTCCATTGTTGAATAGAAAGTTTCCATTGTTGAATAGAAATTTTCCACTGTTGAATAGAAAGTTTCCATTGTTGCTTTGGAAGTTTCCATTGTTGAATAGAAAGTTTCCATTGTTGCTTTGGAAGTTTCCATTGTTGAATAGAAAGTTTCCATTGTTGAATAGAAAGTTTCCACGGTTGAATAGAAAGTTTCCATTGTTGAATAGAAAGTTTCCATTGTTGAATAGAAAGTTTCCATTGTTGCTTTGGAAGTTTCCATTGTTGCTTTGGAAGTTTCCATTGTTGCTTTGGAAGTTTCCATTGTTGCTTTGGAAGTTTCCATTGTCGCTTTGGAAGTTTCCATTGTTGCTTTGGAAGTTTCCATTGTTGCTTTGGAAGTTTCCATTGTTGCTTTGGAAGTTTCCATTGTTGCTTTGGAAGTTTCCATTGTTGCTTTGGAAGTTTCCATTGTTGCTTTGGAAGTTTCCATTGTCGCTTTGGAAGTTTCCATTGTTGCTTTGGAAGTTTCCATTGTGGAATAGAAGTTTCCATTGTGGAATAGAAGTTTCCATTGTGGAATAGAAGTTTCCATTGTGGAATAGAAGTTTCCATTGTTGAATAGAAAGTTTCCATTGTTGAATAGAAAGTTTCCATTGTTGAATAGAAAGTTTCCATTGTTGAATAGAAAGTTTCCATTGTTGAATAGAAAGTTTCCATTGTTGAATAGAAAGTTTCCATTGTTGAATAGAAAGTTTCCATTGTTGAATAGAAAGTTTCCATTGTTGAATAGAAAGTTTCCATTGTTGAATAGAAAGTTTCCATTGTTGAATAGAAAGTTTCCATTGTTGAATAGAAAGTTTCCATTGTTGAATAGAAAGTTTCCATTGTTGAATAGAAAGTTTCCATTGTTGAATAGAAATTTTCCACTGTTGAATAGAAAGTTTCCATTGTTGCTTTGGAAGTTTCCATTGTTGAATAGAAAGTTTCCATTGTTGAATAGAAAGTTTCCATTGTTGAATAGAAAGTTTCCATTGTTGAATAGAAAGTTTCCATTGTTGAATAGAAAGTTTCCATTGTTGCTTTGGAAGTTTCCATTGTTGCTTTGGAAGTTTCCATTGTCGCTTTGGAAGTTTCCATTGTTGCTTTGGAAGTTTCCATTGTTGCTTTGGAAGTTTCCATTGTTGCTTTGGAAGTTTCCATTGTTGCTTTGGAAGTTTCCATTGTTGCTTTGGAAGTTTCCATTGTTGCTTTGGAAGTTTCCATTGTCGCTTTGGAAGTTTCCATTGTTGCTTTGGAAGTTTCCATTGTGGAATAGAAGTTTCCATTGTGGAATAGAAGTTTCCATTGTGGAATAGAAGTTTCCATTGTGGAATAGAAGTTTCCATTGTGGAATAGAAGTTTCCATTGTTGAATAGAAAGTTTCCATTGTTGAATAGAAAGTTTCCATTGTTGAATAGAAAGTTTCCATTGTTGAATAGAAAGTTTCCATTGTTGAATAGAAAGTTTCCATTGTTGAATAGAAAGTTTCCATTGTTGAATAGAAAGTTTCCATTGTTGAATAGAAAGTTTCCATTGTTGAATAGAAAGTTTCCATTGTTGAATAGAAAGTTTCCATTGTTGAATAGAAAGTTTCCATTGTTGAATAGAAAGTTTCCATTGTTGAATAGAAAGTTTCCATTGTTGAATAGAAAGTTTCCATTGTTGAATAGAAATTTTCCACTGTTGAATAGAAAGTTTCCATTGTTGCTTTGGAAGTTTCCATTGTTGAATAGAAAGTTTCCATTGTTGCTTTGGAAGTTTCCATTGTTGAATAGAAAGTTTCCATTGTTGAATAGAAAGTTTCCACGGTTGAATAGAAAGTTTCCATTGTTGAATAGAAAGTTTCCATTGTTGAATAGAAAGTTTCCATTGTTGCTTTGGAAGTTTCCATTGTTGCTTTGGAAGTTTCCATTGTTGCTTTGGAAGTTTCCATTGTTGAATAGAAAGTTTCCATTGTTGAATAGAAAGTTTCCATTGTTGAATAGAAATTTTCCACTGTTGAATAGAAAGTTTCCATTGTTGCTTTGGAAGTTTCCATTGTTGAATAGAAAGTTTCCATTGTTGCTTTGGAAGTTTCCATTGTTGAATAGAAAGTTTCCATTGTTGAATAGAAAGTTTCCACGGTTGAATAGAAAGTTTCCATTGTTGAATAGAAAGTTTCCATTGTTGAATAGAAAGTTTCCATTGTTGCTTTGGAAGTTTCCATTGTTGCTTTGGAAGTTTCCATTGTTGCTTTGGAAGTTTCCATTGTTGCTTTGGAAGTTTCCATTGTTGCTTTGGAAGTTTCCATTGTTGCTTTGGAAGTTTCCATTGTTGCTTTGGAAGTTTCCATTGTTGCTTTGGAAGTTTCCATTGTTGCTTTGGAAGTTTCCATTGTTGCTTTGGAAGTTTCCATTGTTGACTTTGACGTTGGTTATTAACGCTGCGGACTAGATATTTGGCCACTGCCATAGGATAATGACCAGTGGGTAGTAATCGCTTTTTCTTAACGTCGCCAAGGTTATTATTTTGAAAAAGTTGGTAAGGTAGGGACCTTACCTCACTTTCATTTCACCATGCTAATTTGCATTAACGGCGGCAGAAAATGGCGGACAAAAAATATGTTTTTTCAATTTATTCCGAAACAATAGGCCATTGTATCTTGAGGCTGGGCATGGAAAGTTATCTTGATAGGACATATTCTGTGTCAAATGGAGAAAGGAATTGCTAATGTGCAGCCTCCAATATTCCCTCGTCAGTAACTTTTTTGAAGACATGCATCCTTCTCCTTTGGGCAAAGTCGATTATGAAATCCAGTTCCTGAACACTTCCCCGACGGAACACGTAAGCAGTTCACAGTACTGATACATGCATACGCTTTATTTCCGTACAAATTGCTTTTCACATCATTTACTTTCGGGCTGTGATAAAAGAACGAGATTAAATAATTTACTGTTATATCTCCTGTGTGCCTGGCAAACTTTATGCTGCGTTTCTTCTCCAACAATACTAATCGAGAAATAATACTGATAGTGTGGAATGCATTTGGTATAAATGGTTTCATACGTATGGATTGCTTGGCATATGAATCATAGAGTGTTGTCCGTGACACATTGTAATCATTGAAACGTGATACAGTATTTGGCATACTGACTTAGGTAAATCGTAAATTTCTGGAGCAACCTACAAACCCAGTTTGAAAAAAGCAGCCTGAAAGTAGTAGCAACTTGCGTGTTTACATTAGGCAAATTACGTCATCAGATACCTTAATACCTACCCGAAAATATCGAAAGATAAATACTACTGCTGCTACTAAAAAACGGGCTCGCCAAATGTACACGTCGAAAGGAAGAGCTTATCATGGATACAATAAGTGTGAAGGATAATCCATATATTCCAATGAGAACATCAAGTATGAGATAATGCACCACACATAACAGCATTCTAATCTTAAATTTGCTTATATTGCGTCGTTTCTAATTTACGTTACAGATAGATGAGCGCTCCTTAGTTTTCCACAGGACTTCACGCAACGAGTACTGCTCTGGGAACGAGAAATACAGCAAGATGCTAAATCACTGCTTGAGGGAAATCAAGAGGAAAAATGAAATAACAGGATCAACATTCGCACCACGAGAAGCTGTTGCGTGGTGTATTTGCAGATATTGCAAATAGGTTTTGATTTATAAAATTTTGTAAATTTGAAAAAATAAAGTGGCCCAGTATGCAAATGATGACCGCTATATTAATATAATTATGCACTTCTAACATTGGGCGCATTAGATGCATCTAAACCGATCTCCATATAAAATTGTGTTCCATTTGAAAAGAAAATGTTATGCTATGTGGAAATATCAATTTACTACGTAATTGTATCAGTGTCCATGGCCAAAAAATGTGTGATCATAAGATGTAATCTGTATTCACATTTATTTCAACACGAGCATGATATGTTTGGCTGAAATCGGCGAGAACGTAATGCAATGAAGATGAGAGTTTTACCATGTCACATAAGCACTTATAAAAACGTCATTACATTTACAATGACTCAAAGGCTTACATTGCCTACCTGAAATATATCGTACGTCACAACAATTTGTATCTGTTAATGATATAAGCCAAAAAAACAATTGCAGGACTGTGACTGACGTATCATAATAACTATTCCGAAATAAAATTACATTTGTTGCAACAAATTGATATACATGAAGTAATGGAAATTTTCAAGCATACTAATAACCAGTTTAATGAGAAACAGGTAAATAAACTCTTTGAGCAAGCAGAACTTTTAACTACTACCACAACTAGAATGATACAAGCAAACTTACAAGGTTGTTAACAGATTCATCAAACCATTCAATAAATGTACTCCTGTTCACATTAAAGTATACTCCCGCAAGTCTAGGAGTAATGGATCTGAATGACTTTGCCGTCTTGTACATAACCGATCTCGGCAATGTCAACTCCATTAGCCGTTCCCTGAACCCTTCCCATTGACCCTCTACGACATCCAAGTACACACATTCAGTGTAATATATTGACACGGCTAAAACTGCCAAGCCCAAAATCATGGACAAGAGTGAAAACCCCATGAGGGATCCGTCCAGAAGCAGCTTATTGAATTTAATGAAAGAAAATGCTGCCGTGACAAGCATGACCATACATCCCGTGGAATGCACCGCAAACCGACTTGAGGTGAAAACAGTATTGGGAATTCCTACGGCAACCTGAAGGCTTCTGTACAATGAAATGAGCGTGTCCTCAGACACAAACCCCAGTCCCGAGGTATGAAATTTGTAGACATATTTTCCACTCTGTTTTGTTGAAATAAAATCGCTCGGCATTGCAGCGTCCAGCCAAAGCTGGGGGAGGAATCCGGACACCATACACAACAAGCAAAATACTGAGCCAATGCTACAAGTTAATAGCACACCCCAAGAGTCAACGAGAGCCAGCAAGGCAGTGTGCCAGTTGAGACCAACCATCATCTCCATACTATCCTGAAACATGTTGCGAACGGGATCGGCTGGATGAAACAAGGAAACCACAAATAGGACTGGAAATACGTGCGTAAAGTAGCAAAAGAATTTGAAAAGTCGTTCCGTTTTCCGTGCACCCCCTTCCGGATAAGCTATCTGGAATCTTTGTTTCAGCAACGCGTTTAGCTCAAATATCTTGTTGAATGAATGCACAATCTCATGCCTCATTTCAAGTTGAAGGGAGGCAGACGACATTACGGTGGCAACGCAGGCAAGTTCCAACACTGCTGCCATGACAATCAAAATGTTTGCGTCATTGGCTCCTGTGACCGCGACGTCAGGGAGAGGATCCTCCTGTGACTTTAGATAGACGAACATGCTGAATGAAGTTGTTAAGACGCATCCGAGCAAGTATCCCATAAGGGAGCCAATGGCGCGGTAACCCTGAAAAGCTTCGAATTTGCCGCTCCGTTTATTCCAGTAAAGATTGATGGAGTAAGTATATTTCACAAAGTCACCCATTCGTTTCGTGATTGTGTTATAAACTCCGTCGGTCAATACTAACGGCTCCATGGTTCAGATATTAACAACGCTGTAAATATTTCAAGGAAATTGTTCGAATACGCGCTGCTGCTTCCGTTGATGTTGGTGATTTATGACAAAGTGAATAGGTGGAATGTCCGGAAGCCTAGACTTCGTCTTTGTTCCAATGATTAGTTTGCATGAGATATAGAGACGAAATTTAGTCGAATTTCAAATAAAATGGGAAAACATCGAAACCAAATAATGAGCTTTTTACATTTTTCATTTCTAAAAAGTAATGGGCTAACCTATGAAACTGGATTACCAAAATCTCATTACTTGTTTAAGAAAGCGTGTATAGAAATTAAGATTAACGAGGTGATTAATTAAGGTTAACGCCAGAATTAAATGACCCCTTGTGCAATTTTCGAACGCCATTTCCGTATATTAGAAAGGACTCTGGATAAGTTTTGAAATAATTTCCGTACCGTGCATTTCAACTGTAGGCACATTTGAAAAAATTCAATTAACGAGTTGAAATGGAATTAACAGAAAAAAATGTGTTTCGATATTATCTATGTAGAATTGAAGCAAAACTTGCGACAAATATATATGTGTATTGCCAATTTATTTTCATCAGTGGCAGCCGCATTTATTAACTGTAATTTGTTTTTCGTGCACAACAACAACATGAATCGATACTTTGTTGCAGTTAATGGACATTTATTTATGCCCGTGTTCGGGCTTATAAACCATAATTTATTAAAAAGCAATATTTATAAGGGGATGTTATGGGTATTCAAAATTTTATATTATCCTAAGTTATATTCTCTAATTACTTTTCACCAACATTATATACACCGTATATCTAGAACGTTTGCAGAGTAAGCCTATTTCACAAAAGGTACAAAGATTATTTTTTAAATTGGACTGAGCGGTAAGGCATCCTCAAACATATCTGTATCTATTCATTTCCTTCCCCTGTTATTGATGTACAATAAACGTTACATCGTTACACATTAATCGTAACAAAGTAAACTACAAGTACATCTAAATGGTAAGCAAAACGGTCACCAAATTATCCGTGGCTCCCAAAGCAAACAGTAGCGGAGAATCAGCAGATATAATGAAGAAATCTGAACATTTCCACCTTAGTGGAAGTAAGGATCGAATTATTTTATTTCTCGAGGCTCTTTGCAATCTTCTACCGATTCCAATTGCCACGTCATTTTCAAACTCAACAACCGAGAGATTTCTCATCCGATTCACAACTTGTGCAGCCTTAGCATTTAATCGATTAATAAAATACAAAAGTGATACTATATAGGTCCCAATGCATATTGCCAGGAACGCAAAAACTGTAACTGCGTCTAGTGGTAACGTATTTTTTGCCCGGATAGAAATGTCAAACAATAATACGACTGAGATATGTCCTACACACATTATCATTGCAATTACGAGATTCATAAAAGGGGATAATTGTGCGTAGCATATTTGAACAACTTTGAACTCCTTAACAATGTAACTAAAGCCATACTGCCTCAATGGCAGATTGAGAAGAACCTGCATAGACGAGAGAAAAGCGTAAACAGCGGTTGGACAATATACGTAAAAGAATGTGCCGCATCTCAATAATGCAATAACCATTGCAGATATTGGAACAAATCGTAGCAATCCGTGAATCACCAAATCCTTCAGAATTGTTTTCTCGAAGGGGAAAACTATTTCCGTATAAATATGGTATAGGTTATCTACTTTCAAAATCATGGACAGAACCACAAGTGGAAAGAGCAGAAATTGCCAGCGTCATCACAGAACCTATTACTCTGAATTCCACATGATGTCTTTGTTCCCATTTCCAGAGTATCTCTGGGTGTTTCCGTCCAAGAATGCTGTGATAGTTCATAATATTGTTAATGCCCACTACGAGTTCTTTTCTGTGCAAGGTCACGTTGATGTGCAGTGTTATAAACAGTAATAGGGAAACAAATACTTCCGTCCATAGAACGCGATATACCGTTTGCTTGGTTTGACTGAAATTATGCAAAAGTGACCTGGAATGATAGATGCACATAGCAACCACAAAGCTCATTACAGCACTCGTGAGTAGTGAATACCACAAGCCGCAAGCACGTGACAGTGGAACTAGCTCAACTCTCAGCGTCCGCTCGTTCCATTCAATCTGGTGCTTGCCAAATGGTTTAACATATAACAGGTTGTATAGACGAATTGACCTTTGGAATGATTTCGAAACAAGTGACATGCTGGTCTTCGTCGCAAAAGTAAATCGACAGGTTAACAATTTGATTAACCAAATCAGGACCTACTTTAAAGCATTTGCAGCATTCTATAAAAAAAATATTTTGTCTAATTGTAGGGAATGCATTTCAATGACTATTTGAATTTCTGAAATCTGCTGCGCTGGAAAGAGGTGTTTGGAAACAAGCTACGATAATTCGGGATTTTTTAGATGTATGTTTTTCTACTTTATGTACAGACTGAATGAATGGTTACAATAATAACAGGGAACAGAAAGGTAAGCCTTGAAACATTTAAACTTGTTTTTGGTCAATACGGTTTGCAAACAAATTGCCGTGAAAATATTTTTGTTCTGTCATGATTTGATGATATTACGGCATTACGGCAATAACAGCATTTTGGTTTCACGATACCCGTCGGCTCCTCATGTCAACTTCCGCAATATTCGATGTACCCCTGCGAAGAATAAATTAAATAATAATAGTACCGCTTTGATATATCCTACTTAATAAAAGCCGCCAAAACAGAATAATTCAGACATTTTATAGTTCAATGTATTGTTTATCGTTGAATACTGAGTACTATGTTTTTGAGTTGTATGAAATCCCGCATAAGTGAAACTGTTGTCAATTTGGTAATATGGTTACTTCAAATATCAGTTTAACTGAACAATTTTTGAAGGAATGGTTTCGCTAGCAGACTTGGCCAACACAAAATGAAGACATTAGAACTCATTATTTCAAAAACAAACAACATGTTGTGGAAAAATTTTAATAATGATATTTATTATGCTTGATACTAACATACGTTCGTATAACTTGCTACGGTATGTACATGTCACAATGCCAATAGGAGTATGCTAAGTATTGAAGAATGCTGCTAAGTTCAAACATGTAAACAAAAAGTGGTTAAGTAAAATGCGGTAGTTCTAAATTGATATAATTGGGTCTCGGTCGAATAACGTAGCAACTATAAACATTCAATTCTAAGCTTGTTAACGTATTTTCTTCAGAGAGAAAAAAACTTATGTTAATTAAGTTTGTGAGTATGCATAGAGGTTTTAAAATATTTATGAGTTGGTGTATAGTGTCCGTTCCAAAATACATGTCGAAGTCTGATGGCTTACAATATTTATAGGGCACGATACAAAGAAGTTTTGCAAAAAAATTACGTAAACAAGCTCAGAATTGAATGTTTATAGTTGCTACGTTATTCGACAGAGATCCAGTTATATCAATGTGGAGCTATCGCATTTTACACAACCCTTTTTCGTTGACATTATTAAACCGAAGAGCATTCTTCAATGCCTAATATACTCCTTTTGGCATTGTTGCTTGTACGTACCGTTACAAGTTATAAATACTATGGTTCGGAAGCATAATAAATACTCCTATTAAAATTAGTCGACAACATGTTGTGTGTTTTTGTAATGACGATTTCTAATGTCTTTATTTTGGAGTTGACAAAGTGTGCTAGCGAAACCATTCTATACAAAATTGTCCATTTAAACTGTTTGTTGAAGTATAAATTTTACCGAATTGACAACAAGCTCGCTTTTATTAGCACTCGGTATTCAAGAATAAACAATAAATTGCACAATAAAATGTCGACATTATGCTGTTCGGTTGCCATCATGCCGATAACTCAAAGTGTTATTACCCTATTTAATCATCACAACGAAATATCGAACATTATGGAAGTTTACCTGTATAGCCGATGGGTGTCGTGAAACCAAATCATTGTTATGGTCACTATGATGTTATAATATCATCAAATCTTGACAGGACAAAAATATTGTCATGGCAATTTTTTTCTCAAACCGTATTAAACAAAAACAATTTAAATGTTTCAAGGCTTGTATTTCTGCTCCTTGTTAATATTGTAACCATTCATTGAGTCCATAAATAAATCAGAAAACATAGATCACAAGCATTACCATTCTTTTGCAAGTTTTTTAAAACACCGCCTTGCAGGACTCTGCAGAAATTCAGATAGTCATCGAAATGGGCTCCCTTCAATAAGACAAAAATAATTTTTCTCGATCGCTGCAAATGTTTTAAAGTGGGTACTGGTTTGCGTAATCAAAATTGTTAACCTGACGATATACTTTTGCGACGAAGACCAGCATGTCACTTATTTTGAAGTCATTCCGAAGGTCATTCCGCCTATACAACCTTTTATATGTCAAACCATTTGGTAAGCATCAGATTGAATGGAACGAGCGGACACTTAGAGTCGAACTCGTTCCAATATCTCGTGCGTGGGGTCTATGGTATCAACTGTCCACCAGTGTAATAATGAGCGTTCCGCTCGTCGTTTGCCTGCTTCATTCCAGCTCACGTTTGCATAATTTCCGTCAAACAAAGCATATCGGTTAACGGTATATCGCGTTCTATGGACGGAAATACTTGTTTCCCTGTTACTCTTTATAACACTTCAAATCAATGTGACCTTGCACAGAAAAGAACTCGTGGTGGGAATTAACAACATGATGAACTATCACAGCATTCTTGGACAGAAACATCCTGAGATCCTCATCGAATGGGAACAATGGCACCATTTGGAATTTAGAGTAATAAGTTTTTTGATGCAGATTGCAATTTCTGGGACGTTTTTGCTCTTTCCGATGATTGTTCTGGCCATGATTTTGAAAGTAGATAACCTATACCATATTTATACGGAAATAGTTTTCCCCTTCAAGAAGAGTGTTTTGGAAGACCTGGTGATACACGGATTGTTGCGATTTGTTCCAGTTTGTGCAATGGTGATTGCCTTACTGAGATGCGGAACATTCTTTTACATATACTGTCCGACTGTTGGTTACGCTTTTCTCTCGTCTATGCAGGTTCTTCTCAATCTGCCATTGAGGAAGTATGGCTTTAGTTACATTGTTAAGGAGTTCAAAGTTGTTCAAATATGCTACGCACCTTTTATGAATCTCGTAATTGCAATGATAATGTGTGTAGGACATATCTCAGTCGTATTATTGTTTTACATTTCTATCCGGGCAAAAAATACGTTACCACTAGACGCGGTTACAGTTTTTGCGTTCCTAGCAACTTGCATTGGAGTCTATACAGTGACACTTTTGTATTGTATTAGTAAATTAAATGCTAAGACTGCACAAGTTGTGAGTCGAATGAGAAAGTTCTCGATTGGCGAGTTTGAGCTGGACGTGGTTTTTGGTGTTGGTAAAAGATTACGAAAAGCCACAAGAAATAGAATCATTCGGTCTTTACTTCCACTGCGGTGGAAATGCTCTGATTTCTTCATAATATCTGCTGACTCCCCACTACTGTTTGCATTGGGGGCGACGGATAATTTGGTGACAGCTTTGCTCACACTCTAGATGAAACTGGATTCGTAACATATTTTGTTGTGTAAAATGAATAATAGTGTTGCTGTTGCAACTTGCTTTATCGTATAGAGTAATGAACTGATTTCGGTCACATTTCGAGACAATGAGTTATTGCAAATGAAATCATATAATTGTGGATATTCCATTAATAAGGTTTGCAAAATTGAACAAGCTTATTAAATTTCTAAACAACTGAAAATCTGTTGGTCGGAATGTGGCATTGGGTATAACGCAGTCGTTGTAATCGTGAACCGAGTTAACCTTCTAGTTCCTCTATAAAGAGAACGTTCCTCTACTAATATTAAAACAGTATTTTTTCTTCTATTTCGATTTCAGTTATTTAATTGAATTTTTTAAAAAAAATTGCGTCCAACTGAAACACGCAGTACGGTATTAATTTCAAAACTTACAATTAGCCCAGGTAATTTTACAATAATTATTATATTGTAAATTTTATTAAATTTGTGAGAGTCACTCTTAGGCTTACTTACAAAAATACTGAATATAGAAGAATACGTCATAATTCGAGTTAATGAACTAAAATTGAAATTGTGCCGGAAATGGCAGAATGGGCCATATAAATTCCTTGCGTTATCATCTCGTTTATCTTAAATGCTATATGCGTTTTTCTGACGACGTAATGACGTTTCAGTAATCCAGTTGCCTAGGTTAGTCCATTACTTTTTGGAAATGTAAAATATAATAAAAAGACTCATTATTTTCGTTAGATTTTTTCCTTTTAATTTTTTATTCGGCTAAATTCCGTCTCTAAAGCGAACGCAATCTCGATATTGGAACTACCCGGAAGTCTGGGCTTTTATCTACTTGTCCCGGCTTTCCACCTACTCATTTTGTCATCACACATATCAACGAAAGCAGAACCGCTATTTGCAAAAGCGCGTATTCCGAGAAATCCCAGGAAATATTTACCGCGTTCTCAAGGTCTGCACTATGGAGCCTTTAGTTTTGACCGACGGAGTCTATAACACGGTAACAAAACGTATGGGTGACTTTGTCAAATATACTTACTCCATCAATCTTTACTGGAATAAAAAGACCGGACAATTCGAAGCTTTCCAAGGTTACCGTGCAATTGGATCCCTTATGGAATACTTGCTCGGATGCGTATTGACGACTTCATTCAGCATGTTCGTTTATCTAAAGTCACGCGAGGATGCTCTCCCAGACGTCGCAACTACAGGAACGGACGACTCAAACATATTGATAGTCATGGCAGCAGTACTGGAACTTGCCTGTGTTGCAGCTGTGCTGTCGGCGGCATCCCTTCAATTGGAAATGAGGAATGAGATTGTACACTCATTCAACAAAATATTTGAGCTCAACAAGTTGCTGAAACAAAGATTCCAGATAGCTTATCCGGAACGTGGAGCAAAGAAAACGGAGCGACTCTTCAAATTCTTTTGCTACTTCACACACATATTTCCGGTACTCTTTGTGCTATCCTTGTTCCATCCAGCCGATCCCGTTCGCAACATGTTTCAAGATTTTATGGAGATCGAGGTTGGTCTCAACTGGCACACTTTCTTGCTGGTGGTCGTTGACTCTTGGGGTGTACTTCTAACTTGTAGCATTTCCTCGGTGTTTTGCTTGCTGTGTATGGTATCCGGATTCCTTCCCCAGCTTTGGCTCGACGCTGCCATGCCAAACGATTTCATTTCAACCAAACAGAATGGAAAGTATGTTTACAAATTCCATACCTCGGGACTGGGTTCTGTGTCTGAGGACACGCTCATTTTGTTGTACAGAAGCCTCCAGTGTGTCGTCGGAATTCCTAATACCGTTTTCACTTCAAGTCGGTTTGCGGTGCATTCCACGGGATGTATGGTCATGTTTGTAACGGCAGCATTTTCATTCATTAAATTCAACAAGCTGCTTCTGGACGGATCACTAATGGGGTTTTCACTGTTGTCCATGATTTTTGGCTTGGCAATTTTAGCCGTGTCAATATATTACACAGAATGTATCTATTTGGATGTCGTAGAGGGTCAATGGGAAGGGTTCAGGGAACGGCTAATGGAGTTGACATTGCCGAAATCGGTTATGTACAAGACGGCAACGTCATTTAGATCAATTACTCCTAGACTTGCGGGAGTGTACTTCAATGTGAACAGGAGTACATTTATTGAATGGTTTGATGAATCTGTTAACAACCTTGTGAGTTTGCTTGTATCATTCTAGTTCTGGTAGCAGTTAAAGTTGTGCGTCATCAAAGAGTTTGTTTACATGTTTCTCATTAAACTGGTTATTAGTATGCTTGAAAATTTCCATTACTTCATGTATGTACATATATCAATTTGTTGCAACAAACATAATTTAATTTCGAAATAGTTATTATGATACGTCAGTCACAATCCAGCAATTGTTTTTTTGGCTTACATCATTAACTTCCGATTCCATTATTAACAGATACAAATTGTTGTGATGGCATGCAGGCAATGTAAGCATTTTAGTCAATGTAAATGTTTTTATAAATGCTTATGTGACATGATAAAACTCTCATCATCATTGCATTACGTTCTCGCCGATTTCAGCCAAATATATTATGTTCATGTTGAAATAAATGTCAGTACAGATTACATCTTATGATCACACAATATTTGGCGATGGACATTGATACAATATTAATATAGCGGTTATCATTTGCATCCTGGCCCACTTTGTTGTGATTGACGAAACAATCGCAGCAGAAATGTTACAGATACAGTTAAAAATACTTGCAGATGGTTATGTAATGACATTGTTGCAGCGATAGTTAACACATGTACGAATTTTGAAAATGGTGCAGATTACATTATAATGCAAGTAGTAAGTATCAAGGTGCAGTTACAAATTATGTATGTATAATTACTTTGGCACACAGCATTTTCATTTTTGCACGGAACGGAAAGTTCATATCTGGGATCTAATCATAAGTAGCCGTCAAATTTACAAAATTTGATAAATCAAACCCCATTTGCAATATCTGCAAATACACCACGCAACGGCTTCTCATGGTGGGAATGTTCTTCCAATTATTTCATTTTTCCTTTTGATTTGCCTCAAACAGCGATTTGACATCTTGCTGTATTTCGCGTTCCCAGTGCATTCCTCTCTACATGAAGTGCAGTGGAAAACTAACGAGCGCTCGTCTATCTGTAACGTCAATTAGAAGCGACGCAATGTAAGCAAATTTGAGATTAGAATGCTGTTATGTGTGGTGTATATCTTTTTGATGTTCTCATTGGAATACAGGGATTATCGTTAACACTTATTGTATACATGATAAGCTCTTACTTTCGACGTGTACATTTGGCGAGCCCGTTTTTTAGTAGCAGTAGTAATATTTATCTTTCGATATTTTTGGGTAGGTATTAAGGTATCTGATGACGCAATTTGCCTAATGTAAACACACAAGTTGTTACTACTTTCAGGCTGCTTTTCTTCAAACTGGGTTTGCAGGTTGCTCCAGAAATTTACTATGTATTTACCTTAGTCGGTATGCCAAATACTGTATCACGCTACAATGATTCGTGTACCAAGCAATCCAAGCGTATTAAACAATTTATACCAAATTCATTCCAAACTTTCAGTATTATTACTTGTCTAGTGTTATTACAAAGACGCGCGGCACAAAATTTACCATTGACCCATGTGAAATAAAATAAAATTATTTGAACTCGTTCTTTTATCCCTGCCCGAAAGTAAATTATGCGAAAAACATTTTGTACGGAAATGTAGTAACGCGTAGGCATGCATCGGTGTTTTAGACTGCTGTCGTGTTCTGTCGGGAAAGGTACAGGAACATGATCAAAATCGACTCTGCAAAAAGTAGAAGTATACCTGTCTTCAAAAAGTTACTGACAAAGATTGGTATTTTAAAAAATGTTCCCAGGCTACAAACAGGTTTACCGCATCGGCTTAGAGCATGAAGCATCATAATACAAAATGCTTGCTTTTGATAATTAATAGCTATGACGCTTGCACGACATAATCATGTGAATCACTAGTTTGTTATTTCATTCTTTTATTAATGACCCTAAACAATTGCATAATATAAAGATCGTCATATGATTATGCTTTCGTGGTAGAATATGTAAAAGCCAAACATCAACATGAAAGTGCATTTTCTGAAGTTGCATAGATCAGTCGTTGCGCGTAATTATCCGTGCACCAGAATGAGGATTTTTTTAAAATCATCTAGACAAGGAGAACATGGTACCGTAGAAACCATTATGATAATTGCTGTTTCATGATCCTAATGAGCTGTAGTGGGTTCACTCACATTCTACCTGTCTGGAATCAAGTTGACCATATTTGTTTTCATACATGACTAGCAACATAATAAATGTATATTCAGTTGGTCTTCTACCACAAATAAATCCATGCCAGACTTAAATTCCATTTGTATTTTTGGGAACAAAGCAGCAAAAAATCACTGTCACATCTACAAATTTTACAAAAAGATACTAATGCCGAAAGTCGTGTGACAATGACAGCCAGCCTAATCAAATCATTTTATCCAAATTGGGTAAACACGGGCATGTTTATAGCCTGCTCAATCTACATTATTATTCACAGCATTCTTAGCTTACCATTTGTTATCATCAAAACTGTGCTCGTTTTAATTGTGCGCGCATTTCATGTACAAGGATTGCAGTATGAGCTTGAACCTTTAAGTGTCATGTTTGCTGACAATGACAATATGTTCCTAGTTTCAATACTACAGTTAAAAGGAAATATGTCCAGGGAAAAGCTCATAGAAATACTTGAACGGAATTTATTCGGGAATATCACCCGAGACTCGATCCCACCAAACCCAAGCCAAATGCGCTCTATGCAAATGCAACAATACAAGCAAAGCTTTCTGGGCTACTGGTTCTGGAAACTGGACAGGGATTTTGATCTAGTAAATCATGTGAAAGAGGAGCCACTGAACGTGAGCGAAAACACAGACTATTCAAAACTACTTGCGACAGTACATACCCGTTTGGCCAATTTACAGTTTGAACATGATTACAGTGGGAATGCATTGTACACGAAAATTACGGTGACCTGTACCTGTGCGGAATATAGTTCACAAGTTTAATGCGTTTCCAGTGCACATGTCAAATATGGCAGGTGAAAAGGAGACGTTTTCTGTTGACAAATTTCCTTGCACGGACTACAGCTTTTGCACCGGTCCAGGACAGATGAAAATGGGTAGGGTAACAGCTTCATTTTATTTATTTATGTACCTAAGAACTTTTAAATAATTTGGTAGTTTTCTGCTTTTTTTAATTCCAGGAGTGTTGTTTTACGTATTCAGCTACAAGGGAAGGATCAGATTCTACGTCATCGGAAAGTCAAGCGTGATTGATGAGACGCAATGCAAAAATCTGATTTCCATGTTTGAAGACGAAATGGATGAGTACATCAATAGATGAATTATTTATACGTAATAATATTAGCAGTGTTTGTTAGCATATTGAGTGAACGCACATCCAGAATTGCATTTAAGCACATTGTTTTGTTCCTTCATTTCACCTTGCATTCTCAGCCGTCTGCTATATTTGCTTTGAAGTTTCGCGTGATTGCGTGTGACCGGCTGTCATAATTACTTGCACTCATCATGCTACGTTCATTTTTCATTCCACTTTAAAAACCAGTTTGCTCGAATTGCGGCTACCAAGTACAACTATTATTTTATATTCTTTTTGCATGCTTTCTGCTTATTTTTCTTTTCGTTTTATTTTGTTGGAAAGTTGGCAATGCCTGAAAGTAGTTCCCTCCAGGAGCGCCTTACAGGAACTTAATCATAACTGTTTAATTATGTATTTACTATTATACAAAACAGCAGCGTATTACTTGTTTTGAAATATTTCCGGAGGACTATCCATTTACATAACTCGTTACTTGTTACACCATTTGGCAGAATCGGATTTAATGAAACGAGGCGACACGGATGGTCAATACATTTAACAAAATCGGTTTGTGGCATCCATTTTTCACGTGTACCGTAATGAGGGTTGTGCGTGTTTGGTGTCTCTATCACTCCGGCTTAATTTTGCGCAATTTTTGACAAATTACTCAAATGTTGTATCGTGTTCTACGGACGGAAATATTGGTTTTTTGGTACTTTTTGTAGCGCTACACGTGAAGATCCTTCTTCACAGGAAAGAACTCGTTGTCGGTATTAACAACTTTTTGAACTATCCAAACATTTTTTGTCGTACTCATGTTGAGGGTTTCAGGAAATGGAAATCCAGACTGTTTGAAATTCAGAATAATGGGTTTCGTCATGCAGGAAGCCATTACTTGTGCATTGATGCTCTCACCGATGGTGGATACTACTAATGTGGAAAAGTTCTGATTCATTCGTAACATCTTTTGATTCTCTACTCCGATTTGCATTTAGTGATGCATATAACATCATGGTAAATGTAATGCTTAAAATGATGAGGAAAATAAACGGTTTGAATTAATAGAATGCTTTTTCGAAACGGTCTGTTGCTAATGTTTCTACTTTTTACTTTTATCTGGATTCCGCATAACCAAGTTTACAACTGAGTTAATTTCTATGATTGCATAATCGATTATTGCTGATTATATTGCTTTCGTAGGAGGATTCCGTACATTGTGTGGAACTCAGCGGCACGGGCTTTTACTGTGACGAAACGAACAAAATCCATTATTTTGTTATTGGGTAATAAAACTGTCAGGCTATTCTCTAATCCAATCGTTTTTTTAAATTTCCAGTAGATATGAGTAATGATAAAATGCGGTAATATGCGGCAAAATAGAATGTAGCAGAAACCACAAAATCGTGCGGATTTATGTTACGGCAACCTTCCACTACAACGCGCGTCCTACAGACAGCCAAATTTGGAATTGAAATTTCATTCGTAATTTATACTCACTACATGCAATCCGCGCATAATGGTTGAGTTTAGCTACGATTCCTGCACGTTGATAGTTATATTCCGTATGATAGAAACAAATTGATTGCTCAAAACATTCCATTTGACGCACTTTCTGATCGGTTTTACCTTATACGTAACCACGTCATTTTATCACAATTTCTTTATCGTCTGCAGTCAAAATTAGCAACGTTCAGAATGTAGGCACTGGTTCACGAAATGCTTGTGAATTTAGATTCACATTTACGCAACTTCTCAAATTTCAGTGGAGATTTTGTGCCTACAGTGGGAATGAAATGCTTCCAGTATTTCAAAAGTCGAAAAACCTTCAATTTACGCCAAATCATTGCAATGCATTCCAAAATTCGAGAGATCCAAATCTAGCCAAGTTTAAATGGCAGTGGTATAATCCTCCATCCGACAGCGCCCCGGCGACATTTTGTCGGGGCACCAGTCTACATGGTTTAAGATATGTTGGTGAGCAGAATCGCCATATTTGTGAAAGGATATTTTGGTTGATCGCGTTCTTAGCTTCTGCATGCTTAGCTGTTCAACTCATTTGGATAATGTGGAAGGATTACTCTGTCATGCCGATCGTAACCGTTTTCAATCCAACGGAGAAGGGCTTGGATGAAATCCCGTTCCCTGCCGTAACTGTTTGCAATGTTAACTTGATTCAAAAATCAATGTACGACAAGCTTGTGGCGTAAGTTTTTAGTTGACTGATTGCCTTAATAATTTATGATTCCGGTCTCTAGACGTAATCTCTTATGACATGTTTAGAACGATACTGACGACAATTAGCCAACAAGCCAATCAGAGTGGTAGCGAGGATCTCTATAAATGGACGTCGAAATTGGTAGATATGACCCTCGTCTGCGATTCACTAACAACGTATTTGGATTCGTTTCTTCAAAACTCGTCCTCTAGGATATTCTTCAGGAATATTTGGAAAAATAATGGACAACTCTATGCCACTGTCATGGATAAACACATAGACCCAATAGCCACCATAATGAATGTGTCGCAGCCATGCACCAGAATGATTTCAAACTGCATTTGGAATAACCATATTCTTGATTGCAGTCAACTGTTTCATCCAATTTTGACCGACTATGGTGTGTGCTGCACGTTTAACGCCATGCCAGGAATTGCGCGTTCAAGTCACATGTAATTGATAAATTTGTACATCATAATTTGAAACTAGTAATATTTCGGGATTTTGCAACTAGGACTATTGGCAATTCTCATTTTTGGGATAGCAGCAATAGTCCATCTGAAATGGAATGGGATGTTCATAATCTTGACTCCGACTCCTTGATATTCACCGAGGAGACCCAAAGTAGAAAGTTTCCACTGCGACAAGGATCTGCTGGGAAGCAAACTGGATTATCGTTCCTGTTGGAGCCGGATATCCATGAGTACCATTGCACAAACACAGACTCGGAAGGATTTGTGGTTGGTATTAATACAGCCCTTGACTACCCACGTCTGCAAGATAACAGCATTGCACTGGGGACAAATTCTGAATTTTTTGTGGGAATTCGGCCGGAAATTACCATTTCGGACAAATCTGTAAAGAGCTTGGCATTGGTAAAACTAAACTATTTAACATAACATGTCTTATTGTTAGAGTTATTCAGTGCACCAATATCAGTAATCTAACTCACAGCTTATTATTATTTATTTGCTAATCCTTATTTGTGTGAATCATACGCTTTAGGAGAAACGTACTTGTTACTACGGAGGCGAATACAGGTTGCGTTATTATTCCGTGTATACCTATTCCAATTGCATGAGTGAATGCATTATATCTGAAACACTGGAGAGGTGTGGCTGTGTTCGTTACTACATGCCACGTACGAAAACGATTAGAAAATGTTGATGGACTTGGAAAATTGACAAATGGTTACTGGAAAATTGTTTATTTCAGATAGCACAGGCGATAAGTTGTGCAGACCTCAATTCTACTCCTGCGCGGAAGAGGTGGAACGTATGTTGCTACATTATTTTAATATATACTCTAATGTAATGTTCCATATTATTGTGAAATTTTCTATGTTTAATTTAAGGAAGCATAGGTTCGTCCAGTCTCTCATCGCCATGTAGCGCGTGCTTACCCAGTTGCACTGAAATTGAATACCAGAAGGAGATAACGGGGCAGCGTCTTCAAAAAAAGAAAGTTGATACATTATTAATGGAATACAGCGAAAGGTAATTACCCCAACCTGTAAAGTACTTTGATTGGTTGACGGACGTTCTCATGAGAAATTTGATGGCTTTCACAGCAATTTCTCTAAAGACGTTTCCGTTGTGCACATTTTTTTCAACACGGACTCAGTGTACCCGAAATTGCGGAAAGAATTGACGACACCATACCAGCTAATCTGTAAGCCATTGAGTTCATTAGAGCCCATAATTTGTCTATTTGTGGTATGAACACTGCATATAGGCATTACGATTATGATTACGTTCATTGTGTTCAGCCAGTGCCGGTGGTCTCCTTGGACTATGCCTTGGTTTCAGCTTGCTTTCGCTCCTGGAAATTTTTTACCATGCAACAATGCGAGCGTGCTGTAACTGCTATCGGGAAATATCACTCAAAAGTTGTAAATTATTTATGATGCATTTTAATTTGACTTAACACAACTATATTAATTCAATACATTTAATTCTGAAATCAGATGAATGTGTTGGACGATTATCCATGAGCCATATAGAGGTATCATGTGAGAGGACTCATGAAGTCACACCTTATTACAATTCAGCCACAAAATTGAACTATTGAATCAGCCCATTCTGTCATCGTAGAAAAGTAAAAACAGCATTTCACGTGGAACGCTAACAATACAGCATACACAAAGGAAAAGTCGCTACTTTTCCCCCTGGAGTTTGGTGATTTGGTTTTAGTAAATATATTTTATTTGAAAAGGGCGTTAATGCTGTGTCCTTGGTACCCTTGTTAATTTTTACTGGATTACTACATAACTAAATATCACTATATGATACATTTTCTTCATTGTTATAATAGAGTATTCACGATTCAACCAATACACATTGTATGTTTTGATTCTTCGAGAAGATTACATTTTTGTGAACAAATTGGTTTCCTTTGTGGTGCCATTGAAACATCATTATTATCGAGTTAAGTAACTTCTTCTTATTGTAAGCAAACCATGGTAATATGAAAGAAATACATCAATTGCGATACTTATGAATGAACCAATGTCAATCAATATAAGTCAGCTGGGCGAAAAAAACGATGAGAATGTTGGTGAACGGAAAAGGAAATCTGGACATACGAAGAGGTAGAGGTGGTAGTTAATGGCTTCGATACCGTCGGCAATTCATATGGATTTTGCATAATAAAGAAGTATCACAAATTTGTGCACCACAGCGATCTGCAATAATCATTTGTCTGGGATGGTGCTGGCGTTAGATGTAAAGAATTGACAGCTAATCAATTAAATTAAATTAAATTAATTGGAAAGTTGTGTTGGGTACGTTACGGGCAACACCAAGCAGAGGTACAACATCATGATGAATCACATGTCCTGCAGTCTATGTATAATTTTGTCAGGGTATCCTCGTGGTAACAATGACTCCTCAATTCTTCCTTTGGCAACAACACTATGCCATGTATCACGATCCGTTTTCTAAGACGATTTGGATGTCAGAAAAGTTATTGGTTCAACATTGTAGGTGACAAGAACAATGTAAATGTGGAATGCAACAATGATAACGTTATCGTTACATATACTATTTTAACTTTCAGACTGAAGGTAATAGAAAAGAAGGAGAACTAGACTTTTATACTAGGTAATGATGTTTAGAGGAGCAAAAAGGAGAGTGGGAATTGCAGTGATAACATTGAAGAGAAACGGAAATAAAGGTTCTAATCTTAGTAAATTACAAAATCTGGAAAATAGATGGAAATGTTCATACGTGGCAGTGTGTAAAGACATTTTCTTTATATATTGTAACACACACTCTTGTTGACGTTTGGTTGTATCGATATTCCTTTCTGAAATCCATAAGTATGTGCAGCATGGTATGCAACAAGGGCCATTAAAAATGAAATATGATGTGTATGACATGGTGTGTATTTTTTGGGACTGTTCATGCTAGGGTAGGTATCACTGAATTTTTTGCATGAAATGCATGTGAATCTTTCCGGCATTGATACTTGCCATATGTTTGTAAAATCCGGCTACATACGAACTTCTACAGAATAATTCTCGTACACTAAAAGTCAAAAAGAATTATACGGAACATTTTCAAGTTTCCATATATTTTTATTCCCCTCGGCGCGTTACCGGGTGCATAAGTTAAACGGTAGTTTTCTAGTCCGGGCAATCATCAATACAAATACCCAGCAAATGGAATACGTGTTTTCAATTACATGTTCAGCATAAATGTCTTCGTTAAAATATATAGTTTAAAATTTAAAAAATCAATTGCAATAACTACCCATAAAAGCATTTCATTTTTCCGGTAGTAAATAATAATATTACGGTAGGATTAATGGTATTGCATCTCCAGTCGAAAATGTGAATGACAACATATATTAACAAGTGGTTTTTGGAATTTTTGAGGAATAATATTACAACGATTTACTTAAAATATACTCAACACGTATAGTAACTGAAGTTTTCAAAAGCATAATGACGTCGATAAGCATGATTTTTCAGTGGCATTTGAAACATCTAATACGGGTGAGGCCCGAACGAACAATTTAAATACGTTGATGGTCTTGATAGCTTTCGTAAGCACTTTCGAAGAATTATACGAGTCATTCGAATGATCAATCACGACGGCCCCTATGCTACACAACTGTTGGAACGCTGACGTGTGAACTTTTGGTTTTCCGAGAATACTTTTTAATGATGATGTCAAACTTTCAAATTACTTGGAAATATACAAATAACAATTACTTTCATGTAACTACGTGATTTTTACTTCCTCACCCTCGAAACATAAAGCGATTCATAGAGACATTGACAAGCTTAATTTTGACAGCGGATTGTTATCTAAGCCAACAAGTCATGTTCCTCTGCGACAAGTCATCAACTAAGAGTATAACATATTTTCAGTCCATATTAATTCGTCTTCGAAATTGTTAGTCTGTTAAATTTGATTAGTATATACTTTATCATATTTATACGCGTATCAATTATATTATTCCTTACAAAACTGACGTATTAGAGCTGTGCTTGAAAACTACTGGATCAGTTCATGGACACACCTTGAGGATATGAATCAAACAATCCAGCAAAACAAACCATTGTAAATAACAATATAACACTCGCGAATACTTATAAGTATTGCATTCTGCGGCATGGCGGTGCTTCCAAGATAGGAGAAGCGGAGTGGAATGTATTGGAGGCATTATTCGTTTGAATCCTGAAACAGCTTCCGTCTCCTCTACGATCTTCATCAGTTCCTCGTCGTCATCCTCCTCTTCGGTAGACGATAGAATCACGGAAGGTGCTCGTGTTAAGGACATGGTTTCTGGGTGCCAGATTAATTGAGGGCTAATGTCTGCATTCCTCGCCTCAGGCCACGCAGTCGGAGTCACCCAAAAGTTCTTCCAGGATCCTCCCTCCTGGAAATGCATCCGTATAGCATTCCCCCAGCCACAGTGGAAAAGGGTAGTAGCCACAGAGGGAGAGAGAGAGAGAGAGTGAGAGAGAGAGAGAGAGAGAGAGAGAGAGAGAGAGAGAGAGAGAGAGAGAGAGAGAGAGAGAGAGAGAGAGAGAGAGAGAGAGAGAGAGAGAGACAGAGAAAGAGAGAGAGAGAGAGAGAGAGAGAGAGAGAGAGAGAGAGAGAGAGAGAGAGAGAGAGAGAGAGAGAGAGAGAGAGAGAGAGAGAGAGAGAGAGTGAGAGAGAGAGAGAGAGAGAGAGAGAGAGAGAGAGTGAGAGAGAGAGAGAGAGAGAAATAGGATTATCTACAATTCAAAATACGAACAAAAAGAACCTCACCAGTATCAAGCAAGTCGTCCACCAACCCAATAGTGAACACCCTCACAAAAGCGTAGTAATACTTTTGAAGCGGATCACAAGCAAAGCCGTTGCAGGGACGACTGAAGGGAATTCCTTCATCATCATAATGGATGTTATGAGTGAGTTGAACGTTGGGATACCTCAAGAAATCAAAAGTGTCCAAGGTGAATCCTGGACAAGATGATGGACGATCCTCTGAGAACCGGATCGGTGAATCTGGGACTCCGCGTCTTGGGAAGAGTTCATCCCAGCTGTCCACCCCCATCTGCCTCTTTGCAAGAAGGTTTAAAAGGAAATAGAGGATTTCGGTTTCCTTTTGACACTTCTTGTGATCACAGGCCACCGTAGCCACTTTTCCCTCAAAACTGTCATAATTGACTCCGTCTTCGGGTTTCCCTTCGAACGGAGGTACAGAAAAGCCTACACACCACACCTTACGTGGTTTCGTTGCAAACTTTAATATTTCTCCCACCTGGGGACGAATGGAAAGGGGTAGCTTGGCTATTTTTGAAAGTACCATGTTTTACTTAAAACGTTAGCGATAAACGAATATAAAAGTCGGTAAAAGGATTAAGGTAGTCGCAGGAGAGATTCATTTAAGAAGTGAGTAAAAATATCTGGAAGATCGACAAAATCAAACTGACAGAGAAGTACTGATCTCCGTATTGGTTTTATACCAAACCGCAACAAAAGGAAATCAAATCACATATCATGACCATATCATTATCACCATCATAAAATCAAGTCACCACCGCATACATAATATTGATTCAGTTAGCTAAATATTATGGTGTTCACAGTGTGGGATTCTAATAAGATGATCGCAAAGAAGCTCAATTGTGGTTGAGTGGCTGTCAAGATGATCCTTTTCTGAATGATGACTGATGAAATCTCACCAGTTCTTTATTTTCACATAGTAATACATGTTCTATTTTTATCTATACCAACTACCTCTTTTCTTTCGTATACAAAAATATTACAGACAATGTACACAACGACAGCGTACAAGCATCGTTTGTTAACACCGCAAAGAAAAGTAATCAAACGGGGATGATAGCTTAAAAGCTTAGCTTAGTATAACAGCGTAGGAGTACTGGAATTGTTAAGTAGTATTGGCACTAAAACACCTTTTCTATTTTAATCGTTTGCAGGAAATCAAAGCATATTATAATCACTTTAAAAGTCAGTGAAAAAGAATTAATTCCTATAACCATCCCTCATCATCATATCACTCCCATTGTTGGTTTTCCTTTTTAAAGATCCAAACGCATTCTGTTTATGCCGTGTAAATACATTACAATATTACCCGATATAGCAAAAAAAGAGAACGGAGCAACTTTAATGTTTATGAGAAAATCATTGTGTTCATTCCTCTTACACACCACTTCTACGTTGCAAGGAAGCTTTCTGCTGTGCTTTTGTTACAGGTGTCATTGTCAACTACTACCGTATCTTTACTAAATATCGACCAAACTGGAAAAAGGGATCGGTTCAAAGAACCGCCTCGAGAAACCAAGATGGCTTCTACACTGATCACATCGGAGTTGCTGGAAATTCGAATTAACGCACTACTGCTGTATTTGGGCATGGCAACATGCCTTTGGTACATTTCTTTACCACTAGTGGTTCTTCTATGTATAATTTTGTGGTGGAGCAGTATGGATTTGGAAGAAGACCAGATGGAAACCTAAAATTATAATTTCATTCCTAGATACACAAACGTTAAATTAAACTTAATATAGTATCTAATAATAGGATAATAATTGGAAAACGCAAAATTAACTATAAAAAAACTTATATTAAGAGTCGGTAATAATGTATTGTGATGCATTTATTATTTCGCATATTTATCATACATCGGACTCGAACAGTACATCGTATAATTATTTCATCATACAGATATCAGAAAAAATACGCTGCTTTACCACATGCATATGCTCACATAACTACTAGCTAACTATGGATTCAAATAAGAGTATAGCGTCATAGCATAACAGCATATCGTTGATGTCTCCTAATTTGGAGCCAATGCAAATTGTCGTCTTGACAAGGAGACAATGCAATTTCCTCCCGTCTTGACAAGGAGACAAAGCAAATTCCCACCGTCTTGATAAGGGGACATAGCAAATTGTCAGTGACCATGAGACCATGAGACCAGGTGCCACAGCAAAGTATGGGGCAAAATGAGATAAGCTAACCAATGAATTCTCCATCTTTTTCGCTTCATTTTGATGTGTATATCATGCATATAGCGGTACTTTTAACCGGCAAAATAATGGAAGAAAAAACAATTGCTGCACAACATCATTCTCACAACAGAATGGGATTTCGTTCTCATTGTATTTACATTAAAACCTTATAATGTTGTAACTAATTAAACTTAATCAGTTGGAATTATGGCGTCCGAAGAACTTTGTTCCGAAGGAGAAATGATAACAGCTTTAAAAAATTCGGCAGCACCACCCACGCCCATGCTGGTTTTAGGTTAGCGCAAAAATCATTTTTTATTGACTTCTTTGTTCTAATATTCCTCTAAATTTTAGTGCAACTGGAAGGAAAGCTCGCTTGCACACCAAAAATTGGGAAAGTAATTTTTATATTTTCAAGGTAATGAAATAGGAATGTATAGACATTTGTGTCCCTCCCTTGTAGGATTTGTACACATGTTACGTGTTTTTACTTGAAAGAAATATAAAAAGAAGAAACAGCTATAAAAGGAAATATTCTAGCTATATCAAATCCTGCCAGCACACGTAGTTTTAGATCAGATTTTAAAAATTTGTACGAATATGTAGGAAGCCAGCTATTTTTTAGTTTGTTTGGTTGAGTATTTAGGTAAGAATTCTGAGGGTTTACACAAAAAACTACTGCATTAGATTGGTGAAGAAATTATCGTCATTGAAACAATATGTTTACAAAGCAAAAGTGCAGGCATTAATATAAATATTTATTTAATTAGCAGAAAAGCGTTAATAACAGTATAATAATTTTTAAATAGTGCGTAATTGTCTTAAGGACAATTACGCAAAGGCGTCATTTATTTCATTTTGGGCATTCTGCCCTTCCACATCAATTGGAGGAGACTCCTTTTTGTAGATGCGGTAGCAGGAGACAGCAATGATGATGATGATGATAATGATAACGACAACAACAAGAACGACGACAGCGATGATGGTGGAAGAGGAGGATTCTGCTGGTGTTGGTGAGGTGGTGGCGTTTCGCGATGGTGTTGGAGGAGGATTGGTGGTGGTGGATGATGATGATGAGATGTCTAGGGTGTTGGGACACCAAACTGGAGAGGAACCTCTGCTGATGATGGTGGCAAACTCCACAAAATTGTCCGCTGATTCAAGACAAAAATGTGTCCCACTCTGCAATTACATAGTAATTGCAGATGGAACCTAACCTGCTCACATGCGTCCTGAAAATCGCAGCCTGCAAATATTTAAAAAATATAAAAATTACACACACACACACACACTAAAAAATATTAATAAATATACATATATTATAATAATAAAAATATATTATTTAAAAATACCTTTTGAAGCAGCGCAGAGTCCTATGAAAAGGACAAGAAGCCGAGGAGACATCCTTCTGCAGGATCGGTGGTGGAGGAAACCTCTTTCTTGAAAAAAAACTTCTCTCTCTCTCACTCTCGCTTTAAAAAAAACTCTTCGTTTTGAAAACGAGATTATTATACAGAAAACCTCAAAAAAGAATTACGTTTAGATGACTTCGAAAATGATGATGATGATAGGGTTCGTTGTTGGTTTGTTGGTATTGTGTTCATCTGGGTGGTGATGATGGCGATATAAAAATGCATGCAAGCAAAATGTATGCAGCTGCTGACACTGCTCACAAACTTGCTTTGTGGCGTGCCATTCATGCAGTCTTTGTTCAGCATGCATCATGATGAACAATATGTACCTATGAAATAAGTACATATTATGTACTTAGATAAACGTCGCAATAATATGTGGTGGTGGTATATAGGGATATATGGATACCTATAATAGTATATAGGGCACCCTTCTCCAGAACGTTTGACGCAATCCGGGCAGCTGCACCGTCACCTCCCCCACCCCACTCAAGAAGCACTTGAGATGCAGGTGGTTTCAAAAAACCTTGCTGCTGGTTGATATTTAACTACTTAGGCATTTACAGTTCTTTTTCATTTCGTTCTGAATTCATTGGCTCATTCTTAAACCAAGATTAATTTTTGCTTAAAGAAAGCATAGGTTCTCTTGGTCACGATTCCTTGTGTACGAGATGCTTACCTAGCTGTACCGAAATTGAATATCATAAGGAGATAACGGCGCAACGTCTTCAACAAGAGAAAGTGGAGCGTCTATTGGCTGCAAGTTACGGAAGGTATTTTTTCAATTCGATATGTACATTATTAGGTAATTGGTGTGATTTGTTGTAAATGTAATATTTTGATCTCAGGAACATATAGAAAGATGTTTCCGTTGTGCACATTTTCTTCAACACCGATGCAGTTTATCCGAAATTGCGGAAACAGTTAACGACACCATCTCAGCTTATATGTAAGCCGTTGAATGGTTACAAAAATATATGCATAAAGTATGAAAGCAAGAGTACATGAATTTGTTGAAGCAAATTTTGATTCAATGTTATTCACTATGTTTAATTCACTAATCGTGTTGAAAGTAGCAGACTTTAATCAGCTCCTCCAAATTGTGTCGCACTGTAATATACGTCTAACTACCTACAACGCACCACATAATCCAACAGTATATATTCATCCTTCGACACATCCACTAGTTTTGTCTACATACACACTGTTCAAACATTGCATTGATGGCACAACCATTGTAATTGACAACCTGCTATCGTGCTGGGTTAGCTACAAAGGTGATAAATGTGTCATTTGTACTGGAATGGAGGAATGTTCCAGAACGAATGGAAGCCGCTTTTGCTTCAGGATCAGATCAGATCAGATCAGATCAGGAAGGATCAGATGCTTCAGGGTCCGTTTAAATTACATCTCTAATCCACACTGTTTTGCTGTGCTGAAGTCACGATTCTGAGCAAATGCCAAGGCTTCCGCGATACCACCGCTGCGCTGGTTGAGTGCTGCTTTAGATCTTAAGAAATCTTCGACTTCCGGGACTTGAAAACTCACGTGCCAAAAGGCACTGCAACGTTGTGTCTATGTTACATGTATAAATAAGAGGGATGGTGCTGTCCCACCGTAGGAAAGCAGAGGTTTAAATTCCGTAAAGTCCCTAGTGCAGCTGCGTTGTGATCGTTGAGATGAGGATTTTTAAACACTTCTTCCGGCTTTTCAGGACTGATTGAATCGTAATTTCTCCCTGAAATTTCATTAACCCATTTTTAGTATTTACTTCAGCGGCTTGCACGTATGCACTGAGCAACTTAATTATTGGAAGTTTTTCTTACATTTGAATGCACTGGAGCAAACACCTGAAATCTTCCACTTATCTACGATACTCGACTGATTACGCCTGAATTCCGTTACAGCTTTTTTCGGGGTACTAGTTGGTGGTCCTGAAAGAACGTAACGTGGTTAAATAAGAGACCCTTTTGGAGTTTTGGTCTTTGGATTTTCTAGAGGCTAGCAAATTCTATACTGCATTTGTCGTGCAGCAATAGATTCTATATTAACTTGTGCATTTCGTACGTATGGCATCCTCGCGATCACCATAAATATAAAGTATCTAACTGAAGCACTGGGTTTTGGTACCTCTCATTGTTGGCTTGTGTAAATCGGTACTACGTGCAATAACGGGAGCATACAAGTATCGAAATAAGCAAATCACACCAATATCTTTGATCCTGCTGTCAATGGAGTGCAAATCCTTGCACCGAACAAGAGCATTACCCCATTCCATGTAAAATCAACAATTGCTTTGTTGTTTTTGGGATTTTTCTTCCCATGATTTTCTTTCGCATTGCCTTAAGGATGTGGAACCTGTGGAAGCATGTAACAAAGATGTTACATGTAAATTCCGGTACACAAAAATTATAAAACTGAAACACTATCACAACGATAAAACAGATGAAGTAACCTGCACACGTGAATAGGGAACACCTCCAGTCGATTTTTTATACCGCATCATCAGCGTAGTAGTGCCAGAGCAAATTCAGATATACATCGAGATGTTGATTGACAAACAAGCGTACAAGGGAGGGCAACATTGATTTTGAAAAGTGAAACTGAAAATTTTGAAAAAGGCTAAGGTCCCTGGAATGCTGACTTCCTGACAGGAGAGGTGAACGTTTTTTGCACTCCCAATTTGGAGGATGCTCTCTTGTTGCTTCTCTTGGGTGTGCTGGTAAAAAGCTTCATGCAGCATGGAAAGGACAAATCGGATTTTCTTCTTTCCGACGCCACCGTCAATCCTCACCTCGCGTGAAAAACTACCAGGTTGTGACTCAAAATCATCGTCGGAAGATATCGTTATTCTGCAACAGAAGTAATTGGATAGTTTTCTTCAATAAAAATACCGATTTAAAATAAATTGTAAATAATAAACTGATGTCTTTTGGTTGCGTAGCAGTTGCCCTGACGGATGAGGACGGGGTTTCATATAAACAGATGCAAATAAAAAGGGAGACAAATGGCCGTTTTACCATTTTTGACATTTATGTCTCTATTTACCGTTTACTGCACACGGCGTCCACTAGTTGGTTATGGCAAATTTCGTCGTCGGAAGACAATCACAATCTTAAATAAATAATCATACCCATTAATTGCTGCACAAAATTAATACACTCTTTAATTTAAGACAAGCCAGAAAAAAACAACTCACAATTCCTCATTATCCTGAGGCTTTATCACTGGCGTAGTGAATTGGGGTGACCTTGGGAAATCTGCTTGGCTGGATATTACTTGCGACCCTTCGCTAACTGTTTTGTCGAGAATTGGTGGAAGCATAATATCACCAGTACAAATTGGACACGCATGTAGGAAACCAGCACGCTTCCCAAATGTCTTTCCCACTCATCCCATGTACAAATCAATTCAGGATAGTAGCCTATCCTAAAATTTTGGGGAAAAAATACGCTTTTTGGATTTGGGTCGAGCAGGCTGAATAATGCAATTCAGCTTAAAATCCCAAAAACATTTGCCCAAAAATAACATTGACTGTTTGGAGTAGCTCTCAAGCTAGCCTAAACCATTCCCATATGCATATTACGACGTTAGTCACCGTTGAATTGCAAACTTTGTAGTTATACTTTGTAAACAAACAGTATTTAAGCATGTACCACATTCATCATTAATTAAAGTCCCAATTAATTAACACTAATTAATGTCGCGCCACTCTATTATGTTTCCGGTCCTTCCCATTTATAATTTAGGCCGAACCGATCATGCACGGCGAGAAATCGACGATTTACCAGAATATGAAGTGAAACGACACTGTGGAATGTCGTCAGTTGGAGTTCGACAAATTACACCAATATTTGCTAATTAAGAAAGTACACGCAGTGATGCGATACCCTTACCAACTCAAGTGTCAACTCAACTCAACTTTTTTATCATATTTACGATCAGGTGGATTCCAGTGGTGTGTAGGCAGTTTAGCAGGTATATCACAATCCAGTGCAAGCAGAATAATAGAGAAATTTGCCAACGAATTGATCGACCGCGTTAACGATTTTATATATTTTCCATCTTCCGTGAATGAGTTAAATGAGTTAAAACAACGGTTCCATGAAATTCGGGGATTTAATAACGTGATCGGTTGTGTAGACGGAAGTCATGTAGGAATTTTAGCACCGTCAGAGAATAGTTTAGCTTATGTAAATCGGAAGCAATTTCATTCAATTAACCTCCAAGTCATATGCAATAGTAACAACGTATTTCTAGACGTTGTTGCTCAATGGCCAGGTAGCACTCACGATAATTTCATTTGGAGGAACAGTTTAATTAGAGAACGACTGCTTAACGGAGAATTCGGAAATACCGAAAGTGGCTGCTTGGTAAGTGCATCGCATAATACCGAACTGAAGTTCATTTATAATGCTAATCTCTGCTTCTATTAGCTACTTGCATTTGTTATTGATATTTTTGTCGAAATAATTTTCAGGCGACTCGGGTTACCCACTGGAAAAGAATCTATTAACACCTTACCCAAATTCAACGAGGGATCCGGTTGAGCAACGGTACAACAAAGCCCACTGTTCTACAAGGTGTACAATAGAAAGAACCATAGGATCTTGGAAATCACGCTTTCGGTCCATGTCCAAGTGAGTATATTCGTATTTCGAATCTGAGCAAATAGATTACGCAATATTCATTTTAACACATAATACGATCTGCACGTTAATTTTAGAACTGGCGGGTTCTCCTGCTACTCAGAATCGAAAGTGTGCAAACTTGCTGTGGCGAGTATTTGTCTGCATAATATTTACAGGCGCCGCAATATCGCCTTAACAGAGGAAGACGAGGATTTCCTCCAAGAAATTCCTAACGAAACTCAACCAGATCCTCACAGCTTTCAAGGAACTTCTAGTACTGCAGTAGCGTCAACTCTTCGAAGACACGTGGCCACCCATTTGTAATCATGAATCACGAACATTTGGAGGAGGTGGACACCGATGACGACGCGACGTTTCAGCCGAAGAAAACAGTTAAATTCACAGCAGAAGAACTACAAGCTCTAGTCACATCAGTTTCCGAACACAGCAGCATTTTGTACGATGAAAATATTAATCGCAGATACTGGAATAAAATCGCTCAAGAAGTGAAAGCAGTCAAAGGAATAAACCGGTCTGTCACTCAAATACAGAAACGAGCTTCCAAACTGAGATCCTCAGCAAAGCAAAAGATGGCTGAAAATAAAAAGGAAATTAAGAAAACACGAGGTGGAAAGCCCCGAATAAATGAATTGGACCAATATGAAGACATAATGGTAGGAACATTACCAAGCGTTTCGTACGAAGGGATTTCATCCGGAATCGACACCAGTGCACGTAATTTTTAGTCTGACTTTACAGATATTTTATAAAAAGTATGCATGGTGTATAATTAGTATGATTATTAGTAATGATTTGCGTCTATCCAGGATTCCATGGACAAATTGGAAAGAAAATCGTGTTCCCATCATTATCGTCACCTACTATGATATCTAACCACGGTATGTTTGTTGCATTTCAATTACCTGTAATATCGTGTAGTATTCGTGGCTTGGTTTCGTATAAGTTTAGAAAGTAATGTGAAATAATTACTATTTTGCGTCAAATTAGCCGGTGCGACGGATACGTACAACGAGAGTCCTGGAGCGTTTGAAGTACCTCGAGTTACCTTCCTAACTACTGTGGATGCATTGCATAGTTTTGGTGAGTAAATATATTTTCCGTATGCTTAATACTCGCGTTACGGGCCAAACTGATACTTCAGGACGTATGTAACTTTCATATTTCGTAATTTTCTAGGGGCTATTTCATCCTCAACTACAAAAGTTTCAACGATTCCTTCACATCTATCTCAATTTCCGGCTACGGGTCACGAGACGGATAAAAGTTTAAATGCTGATGAGACTACTTGTAATACTACTGCCCCAGGACTTGCCGCTCCTCCTCATTCCAGCTTTCCTACACGAAGGACTACAATTCAAGAGCAGTACAATTCAATTTCTTCAAAAAAAGCAGCGTCAAGGCCAACGTTTCAACTCCCCGAAGAAAGAAGTCACAAAATCAACCTGTTGGCTTACATGAATTGATGAGACAGCAAGTTAATCTCTTGTCGCTGCAAGTAGAATATTTCAAACGATTCGAGGTCCTTCTGTCAGAACGAAATGACATCGAAAGAGAAAGAAACTTAATTATGAGAGGCGAACGCAATTATAATTTTCAATAGTCATCACTTTTGAGTAGCGAGTAGTGAAGCTAGTTGAGCGTTTTTTAGCAAATAACATTTTCTTATTGTACAGAAAAAACTAACATTATTGCTCTGAGCAGTCAAAAGTAGGCTTCTCGGAAACTAAAGTTACTTAAGGCCAATAAACTAACGTTTTGCTTGATGTTTTTTATGAATCGTTTGTTTATTTAGTTTTTTAAACAATTAAACCCTTGTTTAGGTGCATTCCGTCATAATTTGATTATGTGTAATTTGTAGTAGCTCATATGTTGTGATAAACAATAAAGTAGTGCTCATTTCGCGGATGTTTCATAATGCCCCATATTTTGAGTTCAGCCTAAATTTTTTTGGAATCCTCCTAAAATTTGGGCCTGGTGGGAATGGGAAGGGTTTGTTCCTGAATTAGGCAGTTCCCACAGTCCCACCGTTTCCAAAATATAGGAATGGGATGGGAAAGTAGTTCTGAGTTCTGAGACAGTAGTAGTCCCACAGAATCATCCACCCCTTCCACGTAATTTTATATCGAATTTACTTTAAGGCGGTTGTGTGAATAAAGGTTATTTGTGGTGCCATTAAATCTATTACAAGTCATTAAAATTTTGACAAGGGTTGTGTCATTAAATTTTGGACAAAGGTTGTGTCGTTAAAATTTGGACAACGGTTGTGTCATTGAAATTTGGAAGAGGGTTGTGTTATTGAAATTTGGAAGAGGGCTGTGTCATTAAAATTTGGACAAGGGTTGTGTCATTAAATCTGTTTGAGTGGTTGTGGTTGCTGTTGAAGGGATTGTACATATTTAGTGATAGACATTAAGGTGATGATTGATACTGAATTACTTCCCAAAAATGAGAGTCAATGGACTTTCTCGTTAATGTAATTTGACATGTTTTTTATAATTCGACGAAATTGCAAATTGTTTGATAACATAGTTGCTGGCAATTGATCTATTCATCCTATTTGTCATTGCAGGTTATTTGCGTAGATGGCTGGATGGACAACCGGGGATGTTGTAATAACCGACATCTCCCGGCCGGCTTTTCAAGACTCTTTATGGCTGATAAAAGTATCCTGTCGTACATCACTCAAAACAAAGTATTGTACCTGCATACCTGCAGGCTGGCAACAATTGAGGACGCGTTCGTTATGGAGCAGAGTACGCTGTCTGATTTACTGAGATCTCTTTACACAACCATTTTGTACAGTATCCACTTTGCTGCGTACGATGAATGTAGATCATCCAACATCATGTACGGAGGCAGCTATATTATATTATAAGTATCGCAAGGTTTTTGTTTCATCACGAATCTATTGGAATTCTGACAAAAACCCAAACTCCAAACATTTGTAGTTTTATCATAAAGCTATTATGATCAGCTCCATCAATTTCGTAACCGATCGTGTGGCTAAATAAGGTCGTCCGGATTAGCCTTCCTTATCAGTATATAGCTCTAGCTCCCTAGATTTTAGACAAGAGTCATTACAATTTGAACTCTAGGAGACAAGTCGTTGCATTTAATCCAAATGTGTTTACCTGTATTTACTTTCCACCAAAGAGAATAAAATATGCTATGCTAAAGTGATACATGATGCTTAGTATTCTTGTTGAGAAGTAGTAGCATGAGAATCATTTTGACAGAAGATTCATTTTGTTCATTCATCACCTGTTCAAGTTGCTTATTCATGGTATTTCGCTTTTTCTCTGTGTTTGCTTGTCAGTCTCCTCCGGCCTTGTCATCCTTCGTAATTGTGACCTGTTCATTAGCAATTATGATGTGCTTCCCTATGAAGGAATTAAATTTTTTTTAAAAAAAGTATAGATGTATTGGTGTTATGTAATTAAGCATGTCACTATTGACTACATACAACCATTTTTGTATAATATTCATGCCTATCTGAGGATCAAATTGGTCGCATAGCGGGTTCATTTGCCAGTATGACATTTGCTGTTATTGTGGAAGCATGAGAAATTGATGAAAAGAAAAACATACATATTCCACTCCGCTTCCTCTTCTGTTATTTTCTTTGCTGCCAGTGCTTGGTCCTGGTAACTCTGCTAAAGTAGAAAGTTCATAAAAATGTTAGCATCGTATTATTAATAGAATTAAAATCCACAATGGAAGGAAGGCATCTGGAGAAGCATTATTAAAAAATGTCGAAAAATTAATGTCCTAGTACCGGACCGGAATGAATAACCATGGTCCATCAAATTGATGTGGTGCTTAGGTTGCCCCAACTTTTCTTCCAGACATTTCCCAGAAATTACTGAAGCGACCAACTGCTGAATTTCGGCGTCTTCTTTTCCGTCGTCCTTTACTACTTTGAGGAGTTCATAGGATACAACTTCAACGGAAAATGCCCCCTTTTTAATCCCGTTGAAAGTCGTTTTATTTTATCTGTAAGCTTCTTTTTCTCAACCCTTTGCTTGGAGATTCAGACAGGAGAACAAAAATTCAGACAATTTGGACATCCCCTTTTGTATCCATTTCGAAATTGGAGACTGGGCTCAGCTCGTGCTTTTAAGTGTAGAAATACCTCGAAAAATTTAAGACTATTGCAACAGTAAAGGACAAAACTACAGCCAATTACACCATATATGAAATGAACACGAAAATATTTAATGTGAACGAGTCAGTCCCCCAATCGTGTCTGGAGAGTTTAAAATCCCCCATGTTAACGCAAACATAAGACAACTATCCTGTTAAGATTTTCTTACAAATATTACAAATATTCCTATTGTGTGTATGTATTTTTGAAAGGGGGTTAGTTACATAAATACTAAATAACCCACGCCGCTCAAGCACAAACAATAATGGCAGTCTCTTTCATCAGTTACACTGGTGCTTTGCTCTAAATGTTTTGCTGATGATGATATTCGTAGCGTTCTGAACCGCCATCGAACGATAACCACTTCACACTCATCACTTAACAAACCACTGGGCATCAATATGAGCAGTGTACATCATCAATACACTTCTCGAACAATCACTGGTTATAGCTGTGAGCAGAGAAAATTTTCCTGCTCACAAGACTCATTCACACTTCTCTCACTATGAGCCAGCTTAGACAATGTTTACTTTGTAAACATAGCACTGCAAAACTGACTCGACAGCGCCGTCAAGCAGTAACTAAACTGCGATCTTTTTGTCTAAGATCTGCGCCCATAGGTTAGAGGTCAAATGGGTGACCTCGACAACCTAGGGCACTGATCAGATCCATGGAAAAAAAAATATTCATTTTTTCCCAGTCACAGGGACACAAAGCTTGCGTGTGCATGCCTCCTGCCTCTCATCCGCTATTAAATATTCCAATTCATGTTACTTCTCCATTAATTACCATCATTTACCATCGAAAAAAATTTGCTTCTCGTGTTTCGCGTAGAATTTGACTACTACGGCGACGCCGGCAGGTCCAGTGTGATCTTGTTCCTACAAACGACTTCCCTTTCTTTTTTCGTGCTGACGGATTATAGCTGATTGAGAAGCAACGAAGTGGCTATCCCCTACTGGAATGAACCGTGCGAACGAAAAAATGAAAAACGTTTGTAATAAATTCGCAAAATATTGTTGTCAACATGGGTGTCATCATCATCGTTAATTCCGTATGCCTGTTAGTGCGTTGTTGAGCATCTCTTGCTGCATAAAATGACTGGCATCGACTCGACTACCATTTGTCGGCCAACAAATTAATTCAATATGATAATGGCCAAATCTGGATGACAAATTTACTGAAGACTTATGTCACCGGAGAGTCAATTCGCAAGTTCAATAAAGATGCATTAAAATCTCGACTGCATTTTCACTCCGTAAATTACACAGGAACATATTAGGCCGTTTGGGGATCAGCATGAAGGATTCATCGCCCCATTGATAACGAATTCACGAAAAGGAGAAATACTTGATCGACTGGTTGTTTTAAATGATTCCAGTAATCGAACATATGGTGATAGCTTCAATGTGTCTAGTAAATGATGGGCGGGGAAAATCATTTTTTCACATGGAAATGGCTGTATACGGCTTTGCAATAAAACTGAGAAATTACCACCGTATTCCCTTTGATCAAGTGAGCATTGGAAAGGAAATTTATTCCGGGGAATGTCTTGGATTGAAACTGCTGAATAACGAGGACCCGACAATTTCACAACGCATCAGAAGGCTTACTGAAACAGGAGTTGTGGGGGAATGGATCCAAATGGGTGCAAGAAGGTTTTTCCTTCACGGTTATCCCGGAACGGAAAGCTTTGCTGAGACTGAGCAGGAGACACTCAAGTTGGTCGAGTAAAGAAGCGGTTACGACAGAACAAAAGCAACACCCCTCGTAGTGCATGGGAGCGTGCTGACAATTTTTTGCGTCTGTGCTGTTCTGAACGTTGTAGAAGTAGTACTTTTTGTTCTAGGGAAGTTACAGATATAGTTCAACAATACTTGCCGTTGGTTATTAAATTATGGCGTTGGTGCGTTAGTGTGTGAGAATTTACGAATATTGGAAATGACAGAGCATACTTTAATATGCAATTAGTAATGCATTACGGTTTGATGCATTTTTTAATTATGCATATCCCAGCGTTTCTGCGCTGGATGGAGAGGGGAATAGTTTCATAAAGCTTTCGATGATAATTATATGCTTAATTACCAAGGTATACGAATTTAATTAATTTCAAACATCACCTATGATTATGTAATCAAACAAACTTCTAAGACAAAATATTAATTGCCTTCTTCAAGATTAAACGCTCCTAAGAAAAAATATTTGCAGTGGACATGGAAAGCTCATATCTGGGGTATATTCATAAATAACCCAAAAATTCGCGCAAATTTTACGGGCAAATATTTGACTATTAAATCAAAAATAGTCGTGATCCACGCTACAGCGCGTTTCCTTGATTGGCAGTACATATTCGAATAACAACTAGGACTTATGATACAGTATAGCGCAATCATGAGCTTACCCATTTGTTGTTAAATCGGAGCATGCAAACGGAAGCATGAGGAAATGTGCACTTCTGCTGTTTTTGAATGATTAATGTTAATACCTGTGTTAATTTACGACATTATTTGCATCTCCTGTAATATCTCTCAGCTTTGGTTTTCCGTTGGCATGTCATGTTAGCTATTATTAATTCGGATAACAAATTCCCGGATGCGACGTAATTACGAGACATTAAGAACACTCTCCTTGATGAGTAATGCTTCGAGAAATTCAAATGATTTTTCTACAAAGGTGCACCATTACATATTATTAACATTGGTCGTCTAATTATTACTCTTTCGAATTCTTAACCAATTTAACCTATGTTAGCATATCGTGAAACACAAGGCGAAACTAGTTAGGTAAATTAACCCATAATCACATGTACATATTCTAACATTGGATAAAGTTTTATATTGTGACTAAGCAAAAGTGAAAATAATGAGAATAAAGTACAACATAGCTTGACAAATGGGTTTTTAATTATTCGTCCTCGATAATTTTTGCACTACTATTCATTTATTACCGTTCCGCAAATTTGAAAGATTTGCTAAGCACCGACTCTCAATATTGACTTATTTTAAAGCTAATAACTGTACGCTTACTTTCCATGTGCTTCGAAGTAAATTTGGAATATAAAATATTTTCGAGTATTAGTCGTCTATAAAAATAGAAACATTTGTTTGCAAGTTTCAACGCACAAAAGTGGTTGTAATCTTCAACTATTATAAGAACATCCTGTAATTGCAATGAAAAAATGATGGCATATTTCGAGTAAAACAGGAACCGGAATATCACTTGAGGAAGAACTACCTTGTCTTCATTGATTCCATTACACAGTTTTGTTGGTCGCTACGGAATTGCCCGTTACAGTTCAAAATGTAATTTTGGATCATATAAGTAGTCGGACTGTTTGTCAGTGATATACATAACCTTTACTATTAAAAATGCATTTGATGCATATATTTTCTATATTTTGTTTTCAACAGGATATATAATTATATTTCGAACGACAACTAAAGCCGAACCACATATTTTATTACTCTAAATATTTTAGCGAGCCTAGTTTTGTATAATCAGCTAAGTAGTTGTTTGTGTTAAAGCTCATAATGCGATATCAGACAAATCGATTTTTATTCCTTCACCGAAGCGCAGTGTCGACATTTGCATTTTGAAATAAAACTTTTTTAGTAAGCCCGTATGAAACTCTACCAAACTATTTCAAATGCGCTTTTCAGCTGCTGTTAAAATGAGTTTTGTGAATTTGTTAATAGCGGTAATATTTTTGATTATTCATACAATGTTTGGGGAGTCAGCTAGCATATCAAATGCAAGTTTTGATCTTAAACTTAAATGATAAGCTTAATTTATTCCCCAGCTGCCTAATACACATAATAAACTTTGACGGTTTGGATTTCATTGAATTTCGGAAGCCTATTGTGCTCTCACGATATAAGATCCGTAAACCTCTCCACGGTGAAGTGGATGTAGTAAAAATATTAAGTCGGGAATATGAATTCCTCAAATTTGAAAGAAACTCAACTGATAATAACACAATTTCAACGCAAAATGGTGAGCTTTCTTCAAGTCAGCAGAATCAGGACTTTCCATTATCTGATTACTCAGGAAAAGCAAAACCGTGGCTATGCGAAGCTCACATTTATCTGATCGTTCCTTTGGTTATGGATCCAAAATTCAAAGACTATTTTCTAATCAGTAGTAACAATTTTTTCCCATCACTAGTTACTCCAATTAGCTTTGCAGAGTTTTGGAAGACACCAGCGTCAATTTACGGAGAAAATGTATATCAGACGATAAAGCAGGTCAGACATCTCCGCACTTCGCACAGGTTGACGTATACAATAATGGCATTTAGGGAAATAGACGATTATTTTGCTGTTCCGCTGCCGTGGTACATTAACATTATACCTAAGAAGAGTTCCACCAACGAACATCTGTTAATGATGACAACACAGAAGCGAGCAATCGGGGAAATTATTCAGAATGTGTTTTTATTTTCTCTTGATGCAATTACAAAATATAGCTGCACATCTGAGGGACCGTACAAAAAAGTACTGTTAAACGACTTGGATGCTAGGGAGGTTTCCGAAATCATCAAGTCCGCTTCGGTGACGGAAAAAGCCACATTAAGGATTCGGTCCCAAGTCATCTTTTTCAACAAACTAAAAGAGGTGGGATATTTAGGAGCATTTAATGAGCATCATAGTAAAACTTTCAGCTTGGATTCGCTACTGAATTCAAATATCAACTCTCAGCTTGTGCAATTGGGATTGCTTGGATCAGTTTTTAAAAATATTACTTTTCAGCTCAAGCACATTCTCATGACAAATAAGGAATTGAATGATGACAGGAACTTTTGTCTCCTAATAGGCCGTCACACAACGGTGAACTGCACGTGCACATTTGATATCGGGATGTTCCCAATTCTTCAGGCCGATGCCATTGGCGAGCACCAATCAAGAGTAAAAATCCACCATGAGTTTTACCAACGTAGACTCAGATTTGTGGCCTGTGGTCGACTATCGACGAGTAAGAACCTACCATTTCTTGAATTAGTTGGCTCATTTGATACGATCTCCTGGATGGCAATTTCCCTAACATTTGGATCCGTGGTTATAGTACTTGAGCTCATCCGTCGAATCAACGAGGAGCACCGAACAAAAACCAAAAACAAGTTGGTTAATTGGTGGCATATGGTTAGTATTGTGATTGGGCCTGCAATTGAACAATCGATCCCATTCAACAGAGAAATGGTCGTCAGTTTGTCGTTGCGTTGGATGCTAGGCGCATATCTGATTTCATGGTTATTTCTTGCAAATTTTTACAAAGGCGACAATATCATCACTTTGACCAGTCCACTGCCCCCAGTTCCAATAGAACACTTTGATCAATTGGTCGAGTTTAACGTCACCACAATTACCTGGGCACACGTTATTAGCCTTTATAGAGCGAAGTACCTCCCAAACCTGAGAAATGTCATGCCTTATTCGCAGCATATCAAGCTTCCCAACGTTGTTTCGCAAGTTTTTCATTATATTGCCCTATCCCGCATTTCCAGAGATGATCCATTTAACATGTACGACATTGAAAACATGAATCAACTGGAAAATGATGTACTCCGTCAATCAAAGCTCTTACAAAATCGTCACACTTATTACGCAAATTTGACTGAATTAGTTAACGAGCTTGAGGACATTTGCAAAATGGGAAGTACAGCGATGATTTTTGACGACATGATTGCATGTTCCGCCTGGGCGGGATTAAAAGGTCGCAGTGTACCTCATACATATTTCGGTAAAGACGTTATAGGTAACATAGTGGAAGGATATCGTTTCTACAACAGAATCAACTCCAAAATTTTGCAACGACTGGATTCCCTCTTCTCGTCAGGGATAGTTGACTGGTGGAGAAGAATATTGAGAGACCTCGTCATACAACATGGAAGCAATCTTAAGCGTATTGATGACTTCAGCAATGAAGAGGACACGACTAGTCTAAATTCGTCAATGAAGGGCCCAATACTGGTGATATTTGCAATAGTTCCAACTGGACTCGGGGTGTCTTTTGTTTCGTTTATGGTTGAAAGGTATGTCCAACGCTCAGCGAAGAGGAGATCCAGATTCCGAAAAGAAGGTAGTAATACTGCGAAAGAAAATGGCGGGACACTACCCGTGGAAGTGAAAAACTCAGTATCACAACCCTCACCTGAAATCGAGGATGCACATGTTATTGACCTGCTTGAATTAAGGTTCCGTAGATTGCGACATGGAATTTTACATATGGCGATTCAATCTTATTGAAACGAGGAATTATCTCAATAAACAACTCAAAGCCAAATGTGCAGCCACCGAACGGTACATAGAAAAATAATACTAGACTGCGAACTATGAATTTTTTGCAAGTCATTGCTTGCCACTTTCTGTGGGTCACTGAAACATTTTTTATTTGTTTAAGTTCTATGATCACGTTATGGTGGGATGGTTATAAAATGTAAAACGCACTTGATCATCAATACGTACAGGCCATATCTGCGGTGATGCAATTCGTTTTTGCGGGACCGCTAAATAAAGTGAAGGCTTTCAATATATTCCTGAAATTTTGTTTGATTCGATATCGCATTATTTGCTAGTATAACAAATGTCGCTTGAACAGATCAACAGTGTTTCCTTTAATTGTGACTTAATTTAAATGAAGAAAATTATTAAAATTAAGGTTTCGTAAACACACGAAAACATCGTGCATGTAGGCCATCATTGTAGAACAGCTTGCATGAGATAATTCAGAATGTATCGCGCAATACTCACCCTCCGCTTACGTTAACTAATTGTACTAGAAAGGAATTAAAATGGTTAAAGTTATTACAGGTTTCTCGGTGGAATACTTCTACTTCGGCGACAGAGATTTCCAAATAAGATTCCATGTATCAATCAAATCAGATCCAATCAGTATATGCAGCAAGCAAGCAAATTAAATTTGATGTAATGTCGAAAGTCAATAATAAAAATGAGAATAGAAGTCAGAAATATTTCAATGTAATTAGTAAGGAGATAAATTATAAAATCTGCTCTACATATTCGGTCTCAAAGTAGATCATAACTTGTACGGGAAATTGATATTATTTCGTCAAAATGGGTTTAGATTCAATGTGATATATATCCAGCATATTAAAATGCGCCGGTTGGTATTCAAGAATTTTTAGAATTTTAAATGTTAATATAATTGCAGTTTTTCGTGCGCTAGAGGGAATACAATCCATATGCATTGAATTGTTATGCTCTAGCTCATAAACTTATAAAGACTGATACAAAAAGAACTTTTACTTTAGAAAATAAAAAGTTGCTAGGTACATGGTTGGGCGGATCTAATGTCGTTGGAAATTTGTTGCATCAAAACTACCTGTGCTTCGTTTGTAAAATAACAGACATTCCATATGAACGTTGCAAAATCCATCCGTGTCTCTATAAAGAAGGTTGACGTGAACCATGCCCGCATCATCTGGAACTTGAACGAGAAACTCCAATTATTTTCGGGCTGCCTCTTACACATCATCAACTTTGAAGGCCTGGATTTCTTACCATTTACACAACCGGTTACATTGTCACGGTACAACGTAATCAGGAATCCTTTACGTCAAAGAAAAGACGGCTCAATTTCATCAGTTGCGCCTCAATTTCAAACAATTAAGTTTGAAAGGTACACAGACACCCTAAACGGAACAGTAGCATCAATAATGGAAAGTCTGAAGACGGCAAGTGCAAATTTGACTCTGGCATCTTCCCATTTCTTCAGTCTGTGGGTCAAGGGGAGGATCAATCCAGCACAGAGATTCATTACAAATTCTACCAACACCGACTGAAATACGTTGTCTGCGCCAATTCTTCCTCGAATTGGCATTTCCCGTTTCAGGAGTTGTTTAGCTCCTTTGAAGTATTGACATGGATTCTAATAATCTGCAGCTACGGATCTGTTTTCGTTGTGTTTGCGATTATCCGTCAGCTGCATAAACAGCATACCAAACCACATAACTTGATTAAGTGGAGTCACCTGACTCGCACCCTGGTATGACCGGCAATTGAGCAATCAGTTTGCTACAACGAACAAATCATCAGTAGCTCTTTATGGCGCTGCGTGATTGGAAATTATTTAATATCGTGGTTATTCCTAGAAACTTTTACACGGGGGACAACATAATCACGCTGACTAGTCCCGTACCCCCTCCGCCAATTGAGCACTTTAATCAATTACCGGAGCTCAACGTGACGACGCTCACCTGGCCTTATAAACTACGTCAATCACTCGTAAAGTATATTCAAAACCTGACTGCCGTCGCGCCATATTCGCAACATGTAAAATGACACAAATGGAACAGAAAATTTTGAGTCACTCGAAGCTCGTAAACAATCGACCTACGTATTTTCCTACTCTGGATGAATTTCTTGATGCGTTGCAGGATATCTGTAGGACAGAAGATTCGACAATCGTTCTGGAAGACAGGACAGCGCATTTTGCATGGGCTGGATTAAAACCTAGCGGCGCTCCACATGTATACTTTGGGAAGGATGTACTTGCAAATGCTGCACAAGGCAACCGGTTCAGCAACAGAATAAACTTCAAAATATTGCTAAGGATGGATTCATTATTCTCATCATGAATTGTGGCTTGGTGGCAACGAATATCGACAGATCTGGTCCTGCAGCGTAGCAGCACTCTGAAGAATACCGACAGGGTGGACAATTGCGAGGACACAAGTGGCAAAAATTCAAATATGAGTGGACCTATTGTTGTTATATTTATGAAATGAAAATGTAGTACTTGGCATTTACCTGCAATTTCAATACTCACCTGTAAATGACGTACATTTATGAGGTTGACAAAGCCATCCTTGTGTAAACAATATTAGGACTGTCATTTTCAATAATAATCTTTTGCAACAAAGCACACAACATGCCTCCAATAAATAGATCCTGAATACCCAATTGGCCACCACTAAAACAAACGAAAGCATAAATATATTTGTGCAATTGAAGCAATAATCCGATTGTCTGAAGTTTAACCTTTACAGTTTTGCATACTGAAATGCACGTTTGTAAACTTTTGCTTAAAATTTTTCAGTTCCGGCATATATGCAACAAGACGTATCACCATAAATATTATCCTATTTATACACAAAATTTACAACCATTGTTTTAAACATACATAATTACAAATAATTGTTCATGAAGAGACCAGAATTGCTTGTACGTCCGCAGAATGTAGAATCACATAACTAACCATCAGTCATGACGCTTGTGCTAATCAAATCGAAATACTGTTTTTTTTCAATTTCTGTGGACATTTGCTTATAATTTATAATTGCCAAGTACGTACAAAATACACATAAATATTTTATTAATTGAAAGCAGTGAAATGATTTGTGGGAGAACCATTTCGTGTTGTTTTGCGTTGATAGTAATTCTCTGTTTTAAATCGTTTTTCCTAAAAATGCGTGTTACTTTACCGTACCTGTATTTACAAAAATGTGTGCTGTCGATTACCACTTGCTGGTACTGCCTCTTGCGTCAGACGAACACAACACCAAATTCTGGACTGCAATTATAAATGCGTAACATCTAATACATATGTACAACGTAATTTAAATTATCTACAATATATACTGGTGTAAATGACAAATATAAAATATGCAGAAAACCATATGTACCTAATATCAACATGAAACGAAAAAATTTATAACTTACTTACTAACTATCTTAATTATCTACATGATTTTTGCATGAAAACGTTTTACTAGCTAGGCTATATACCATATTTCAATATTTGTAGGAAACCCGGAAATTAAATACTTTTACTATTTGATTCATTCATTCTTCCGAATTCACCCAAATGATATGCCAGAAAGTTTCAAAAGGTCAAAAGATTACAAAGATTACCGGGAATGGATTTCTAATCACTGTCGTAATTTGCGCTGGAAAGTACAATACGACCATTCATGCGGGTTCTCAAACATCATGCAAATGTTTGGCTTCTTGTGTGTAAAGCAATAAGAAATGTCGACTGTCCTCCGTGCTTCCGCCTCCTTCTGATATTCAGACCAGCGCTGCCATCATTCCCCAAAACCCCCAGAAGGACAACTGAAGATTGACACTCGGAGGAAAGCGCCATAGACGTACCAACAGTTACTGGAAATGTTAAACTGTCGAGTTAATTCCCTTCAATTAAGTCAACCGTGTACATAGTCGTGCAAATAGATATCGGCACTTTTCCCATCCATGAATTATCTTGTACGAGCGGCAGGCAGAAATAGTTGCGAAAAGCAGAATATATTGTAGCCATTAACTAATTACGAAGCAAGCTGATAATTATGCAAAAAGCAGCAAATTTTGTGAAGCACCCGGGATTTTGGCAAGCGGCAGCAGATAATTAATAAGCAGCGGTATGTGGTGAAGGTAGCACTGCCGGAAATAGCAAGCAAAGCATAAGGAAGCGAAGCAAGCACAAGAAATTGTACAAGATAATTCCTGCAAAAGAAAGGTTGACGATATCTATTCAAACGACTATACACAAAGTTCACTCAATTGAAGTGAACCAACTTGGCAGTCGAACTTCCCCAGTTACTGCTAGAACGTCTACAGCGTTTCCCCCGGAGTCTCCATCCCCAGCCGTCCTCCAATTGGTTTCCGGTAATGACGACAACGGTCGACTGAATATTAGAAGCAACCGCAAGTATGGATGGCGAACGAATTCCATATTGCTGCACACAACTAAAGCACACACATGTGCATGATTTTGGAGAACATAATATAATTTACATGAATGGGTAACAGATAATCTGGGAACCCGACATCAAACTTATCTTAACCCAAATTACGACAATTGCTTGAAAACCCTCGTACACAAACTCAAACAAAATTGAAAACTGTCTTGGCTATCATTTCTCTAATCTATACCCATTTTCTTATTATTCATATTTATAAAAAATACAACTAATTTACTCCACGCTTATAGCAACGAAGTCCTGTGCTGCAAGATGCCGTTGGATGTCTTCGGCGGACAGTTCTTTCCTTCAGTGGAAGTAGGGATGAATCTGTTTCGAAGCCATTTGCCGTTTGGATTGAAATTGTCTTTACTCTTAATAAGTTTCCTGATGACTTCATTTTCTATCCTCTGTTTTTCGGTAAGGGGAACTGAAAATCAAAATCAGAAAGTTTTGTTTTCAGCATATTGGTTAATTGCTGGGATCATGTTAAAATAAAAAGAAGCTGAGAGTTGTAAAACATACTTGACATTTGTCAAACTAAATAGGATAATTACCTGTGTTCTTCAGAGACGAGCTCTGATTTTGAACTTTAGGCCCATTCATGATCTCGGCTAGGGAATGTTGCTTAGTGGCTAATGGGTTGCGTCTCCCTTTGTGCTTCCTCTTTTTCTCTAAAGAAAACACATAAAAACTTTATTCGTTAGTTTTTTAATTTCATGTTGATTTTGAATGATTTGTACAAACATTTTAAACTAAGGTATCAAATAACAAGAGGACACAGAGTGATATATTTTCCAAAGAACTTACCACTTTTGACACGTAGCTTGTGACGATACATTTGTGAGTCTACGCTCACATTTTCCTCATCTTCTGAGCTTTCGTCATTGGAGCTTTCGTAATCGGAGCTTTCATTATCAGAGCTATCATTACAAGAGCTTTCATCGTCCGAGCTTCCATCGTCGGAGCTTTCATCGTCAGAGCTTTCATCATCGGAGCTTTTGTCATCAAAGATCACCTTCGCATCTTGGTTTTTCACATTTTCTACTGCATTATGTGCTGGATCAGAGCATGTACGAGATAATTTGGCTGCTTGCTGATCCTCGACCTCAGCATTGTCCCTACGTCTTTTCTGTTGGCTCTGTTGTTGCTGGACACCGGTTTCTAATGACTCCGTTTTCTTCTGCGGTGAACGAGAGTAAGGATTGTACAAGTCTACCCGGTGACGCTTCCGTTTGCCTAATTTTCCTATCAAGCAAAATAAGCAATGAACAGAGAGTTAGAAATTAGTTGCAATACCAAATAATTTTATGACAATACGCTGCTGAAAATACAGATGATTAAAGTGATTTACGCGTATATGTTTTAAGTTACGTACCTGGTGGACTGGGTGGAAGCGAAGTAATTTCAGGTACTATTTTCTCGTTTCCTACTTGGTCGAGTCCAGCCGACTGACCTTGACATTTCTCACTTACTTTCGTCTTAGCTACTTTCGCTGGCCGCGAATTTTCTACCTCGGCATCCTCCTCCCGACCTCTTTTCTTGGGTGAGATTCCGGAAGGGGTGGATGGCTCCAATCTCAATTTGATTTCCAGGCCTAGGTTTGACAATTTTTCCTGTTCAGGTACAGGGCGTTGTTCCTTCTCGCATCTTACCGGGGCCTTCACTGGAATTTTAGAGATAAACGTCATTTACTAATTAACGTAAATATAGGGACACAAGTACACCTTCATTTAATTCAGTGTAGTTAAAAACAGTTAGCCAAACAGCTTAGTATACCTTTCTTTTTTCTCTTCTCAGAAACTTTTGCGGCCAGGCCCTCGTAGCTTACATTCTCCTTTGCAGTCCTTCCAAGGAATTTCCGATTACCAAGTACAGCCCATCTCCCTGTGCGCCTACCTTCTGCAAAATGAATCAAGTCTCAATTAAACACAATTCCTTATTCACATCACGTATTACAAAAACTCCATTGTATTTTATAACGGGAGATTTTGAGGTGAAACTTGGCCAATACATGCGGAGAATTTAAGAATGTTACGGACAAATCAACAGAAGCTTACAACCACTTATGCCGTTGTTTTTAAGTGCAACCGTTTTATAACATATGTGTATAATGTGAAAGCTGATAAACCGCATTACCTGCATTTGGTTGAATATTTTCTGCCACCACCACAGTTGACCTGAGAAAATATGGATGACTCCGGAGCGCCATCTGAAATTGGAAATATGATTTATATTAAACAGGTGTCATATTTGTCGCATTGCTGGAATCATAAAAAAGTGTATATATTCCAGTAGGGATGCTTTGTTGTGAATGGATTTCTATATTTTGTTGCAACTGATCACACACCAAACCTTAACAACTACATTTACATCACAACAATTACAGTGCAACATATTATGAATTAATCCCTTTTCCTACTCGAAAGTGTGCAAGACGACGTTTCGAAAATTTAACTATTTATAGCGGATTTTGAAGTGATTAATCCAATACGACTGGGTGAAAACCGTTGGCGATCCAGCGAGCCTGCTCGCAGGAAATTTGGATTTCGATTAAATTCAAATAAAGAAAGGACATGCAATAAACAAGTGGAAAATAATGAAGAGAATGTTAACGGCAAACAGTTGTGCACCTGCACGCGCCCACAATGGTCAGTGAACCTACAACATTCTAAAACATGTAATTGAAATATCGCAAACACATCTGCCACACACATGATGACGTTTAGGGGAACGACTCTGAATTACCAGAAATGAGCCTTTGCGAACACGTACAAAATTGCGAGAATGAAAATGCAGAACATCCCTTTATTCGTCTCTGGAATGTCATTTCGTCGAAAATTAATTAGGAAATATACTTTACAGCTTTGTAACAAATTTCCATTTCAGATGAATAAAAACTTGTCATGCCAATATTTAACAGCTCTTGGAATTGTTTTCATCTACGAAAACCAGTATATAAATTGCCATGAAAATGCTAAGAATATGAAAAGAAGAAAGAAAATCATTGTAATTCTAGAGAATCCGTTGAAGGTAACGGACCAGCTTGGTTTAATAGGTACATAAGGTCGGTAAATGCAGAGCGTTTGTGATTTTAATGGAGAGGGCGTAATTAAAAAAATAGATAGGCTTTGATAATAATTAGGAAATTATGTGACTGTTTCCTATCGTCATAGGCGTGTTAATAAAAAAAATGCTCACATTCAAAAACCCATGCAAAACATGACGAAGCAAAAGTATAGGCGAATAATTGTTCACAAAAGTAAACCTGATTACTACAACCTTGTTTATGAATCCTTATGGATTTTAGTTGCCTATTGGGTGCTTATGTAAATGAAAAACGTAAAATGTCGTGGGTATAGGAACTGAAAAAATATGTTGACTACTAGAAAAAAGTAGGTGCCAACTTGCAAACTTCCACGAACTTGGCCGACAATTTTGGGTAATTATGGAGAAATTATGAGAGTCGACTGCAGTATTGCATCTGATTCAAAATATCACTGTATTTGTTAACAACAGCAAGTGCTGGACTTGCCGCTGCCACCGAGCATGTACTCTGCAGCATTAGTGATAATGATTACATGCATGTGTGGTGGGAATCGTTTTGCATTTTCCTGTAAAAGGCTGATTGAGCGTCTAGCAAGATCCATCCAATTTGTTGCTCACTGTGTTTTGCAAAATCGCAAACATTTGTTTCCATTTGTTCCGTGTTAAAGTGTTGCTTGGAACACTCTCTCGAAGTAATTAATAATTTGTCATTCAAACGTAGGAATATTCTCGGGTCAATCTGAACTAAATCAAAATCAGTCGACGGTTCGAACTCCGAATTTCGCAAAATTCCCTAACTGTATGAACTAACAGTAAATTTTTAGTGCCAAGAAGGTTTGCCGGGTCTGTAAAACTACATTCATCCGCTAAACTTAGCCAATGCCCTTCTACGAGATCAGCGAAATTCGTTTGCAGTGTTAAAAAAAATACAATGTAATTTCGTGCGATATGTGGGAAAGCTATTTTTCCCATTAATTTCAACGAAAGACATTGCACAAAGACAATGTAACTATATTTAAGTTCGGTGTAGTGCCTGTCAATTGACAGAAAAAGCAGGCTAGTATGTTTGTGTATTTAGGGAAGGATTTATAACCAACGTACATTTGTCATAACCACGACGCTTAAACTCAACGGCGTGTAAGTTTTGTACAATTCACCCCATAAAAGCAAAATTCTTCAAGGTCATCAAACTTTAAAGAAACCTTTCTGATCCTACACTTAAGGGAAAGGGAAAATATACAGGTATAAAAATGTAAATGTTTTACCTTAAATGTTGGATTGGATTTCTGCTGGATTTTCACTGACGGTTATCAATTTTAATATTCAGAGACGATTAAAAAATATGCACAAACAGTACTCTGGTGACTTGACTACACAATGTCTAGATTTGGTTCACTTGTGCTTCTGTAACTTCTACTCAATCAAGGATTTTTCAAAGAATATTCGTTATTGTCTAACAGTGTGCCTGTCAATAGTAAAAAACGTTAACTTACTATTTAACGGCGATTTTTAACAACGCTAAATCACTTAGCCACGAAGTGAAATGTTGTACATGATATTCAGCTAAGTGTTTTAAAATTCTTGGTGTCTTACAAATTGATCATTTTTCCAGAAACACGGAATATTAAACTTCTTAACTGCTTAAGATGTACTTTTTGTTCAGATTTAAAGTAATGCCAAAAAATTTCGTGCTTCTACGGATAACTATTAGCGAGGTACGCTCGATTTTTTTCGACAATTTTTAAAATCTCTGCGTAAGGTAACTGCTATTTTCCAGCCACTGGCCCCAACTAAATAAACAAATAAGATCGATTTTTAAGGAGGCAGGGCACTCGAAACAACTTCTCAGTTTGATCTGTTTCTTACAAATAATCAACGGCAAATTTCTCCACTCTGCCAGCACACAACAAGATCAGTTTGGGGACTCGCTCTGTTGGCTTGAGGAAATGAGCGTAACGAATTTCTGAGATTGTAGGATGCAATGGCAGTGTTAGGTTGTGTGAGAGGCCGAGGAATCATAAAACCTTTTTGATGTCAAAGCACACTTTGGATGTAAAGCAGCATTCGTAACACAAGAAGTGTCGGTCACTTGGGTACTTTTTAATGAATAAACTCTTCAGAGCTGCATCATCAACGGATCATCCCTATTTTTACCATTCCTCAGGATAGTTCTGATTGCAGCAGCATAAAAAACTTTTTAAGGATCATTTTAAGCGGACACAGCATAGCTCAGCTTCCATAGGTCTCGGCCACTACGGTCATCACATATGTGACTTCTGCTTCCACTCTGTCTGGGATCACAAACTGAGCGGTCAACCCGTTGTTAAGCTGTAAAACAATAAACCTCTTGTTTCAACTTAAACGATCCTGGGTTTTTATGGCATGCATTCCACTATCCTCACATTTCTCTCTCTCACTTTCCCAAATTGTTGATGTTTTAATGCAATACGTCGTATGCCATATGCGTATATTGAACCAAGATTCTATTCTCGGATGCAACAAAAATATGGATTATGGTGCAACAATGGATCTCGTTGTTTACTAAAACATGGATCGAGCATTCAGATTTCAGCTCCTATAAATATGTGCACATAGCTGCATTTGGTACCCAATCTGAAAAACAAAAGCTTGGGATCACAGGATTCAGACATGTTTTCTACAAAATCACGCACTAAAATATTTCGTCCATGGAAATGTACCTAAACGTGTGGATCCAAGAATGCATAAGGAAGTGTTTTACTTCACCTAGGCCTACTTGTTATTTTTTCGTATGGTTGTGAGATGACTGACCACCCTTTCACGAAAGTAATGCAATAAATACTTCCAGTTCATTGAAAATTTGACTCTGTTGCGTTTTAGGCAAGATTAGAAATCTTTTGGTATTTGTGGGGACATAAGTAGGCTTGCCTGCATGATAAAATATTATGAACAACTTTAAGGACACATTTTTGCCATGTAAAAGTCCAGACGGAAAGTACATAAGGTAAATGTCGGTACAATATGCATACCTACGTCGGAAATTATTATGCGATCAACATATTATTTTTGTTTAAAATTTTCATTAATATTGCATGGAAATAATATCAGGCCTGGGATGGTTCCGGATGGACAGTAAAATGTAGCTTCAAGATAAGTAGAAAGCATATATGCCACCTGAGGTGGAGTAAAGTAGAGTTAAATGTTACGAGATGAGAGTCCTGCTCAATTTATGGGGAAATTGCAAAGAACTCGTGACATAAAATGTCATTTTTCAGACATGTTTACCAACACGCCTGGAATAGAATGCACTTCCGCATCAAAAGTGAGAAAACAATTTCACGATCCCTGCACGTGTGTCCTTACAAATAAGGAATGATTTGTTAATTGACTTCATTAGTTGAGAACACATGCGCAATCATTCGTGGTTTTGCGACATGCCACAAATACACAATACGTGATTGTACACAAACATTTTTGAACAAAATGTCCCCGTGCGTTACGCATCATAATGATTACATAATCTACAACATTCAGGCTTGAATTTGTTTTGACGGGGCGAATGAGTATACCGAAATTAATCAGATAACTACATATTTTTCTTTCCAGCTTATCATAATATTAAAACCTTACCAAGTAAATTCACCTAAAGAACACAATTCATGCTTTCCGTTTGACATTGAACTCCGTACCCAAGTTTTTAGACAATGTGAATCAATTGACACGCATTCATTGTCCACTCGATTCAGTTGTCAACTGATTGCGCGAAAAATGTTTTACTCTGTACAACTAACTCATTTACAAAATTTCCCTGAATACTTCCTGATGTGAGATGAGCACCTTCCTTAAATAAAGCATGGAATTATTATTTTGTCCATATTAATCAAGCGCTCTCTCCTCCTTACCAGGTAAAGTGGTTCCTTAATTGGACGTATTTTATCAAAACATGACAGGCCCTAAGATAATCTTGAATGGCTTAAAATTTTGGCCAGGAAATAAAACATTTTGCACAAGTATAAAAGGTCCTTGCTCCGTACCCTTTTCTCATACTCGATCCCAACTTGCTCACTCTACTGCCCAGAATACACTTGGAATCTTGGCCCCAAGAAATCCGACCTTGTAATGAAACTTGGAATATTTGCCCTTGCCTTGGTGGCACTGAGGTGCCATCATGTATCCGCGTTGACCAGTGTCACCGTTTACGAAAACTCCAACTATGGCGGTAACACTAAATTTTGTTTTAAATCGTACAACATGTACAAAAATTACGATAAAATTGCCTACTTTTTTCAGGTGCCTACGTATTCATTGACGATTTGGATCCTTGGGATTACATCTACTTTACCGATTTTAACGACGAAACAACGTCGTTCAGAGTTCACTACGGCAGCTGCGTTGAGATGCACATGTATGATCCCCCTTCATACGGAAATGACAATGACTGGTTTTGGACCACCGACCTTGACTTCCCCAACGTAGGCTCCCAGTACAATGACAGAATCTCTGCCGTTAAAAGCTGTGGAAGGTACTCCAGAACCATCAACTGTCCGGCAGGTACATTTGCCAAGAAAGTTCAATGGGACAACATGGCCTCCCTCACGAACGGAGTTGAGCTTCACTGCTACGAGCCAAAGTCCTTGACTCCCACTTCAATTGTAAGAACACATGGATCTGGTGCGTTATATGGTAAAACGGAATGCACTGGAATTCGTGGAATTCGTTTTTCCCAGGACGGTAGAAGATTAGCAGCTACGAGTCTGGTGGGATTATGTCAGCAGGAAAACGGGGGTGCCACGACCATAGCTTGTGAAAACGGCAAAGCAATAACTGGAATGAGAGTGGAAATCGAAAATCGATGTATGCATTTACAAAATATATATTTTCAAATGTATGACATATTTGACCAAGACAATTAATAACTATTTTCAAATTTTTCCAGCCGAGTATGTCAAATCGATATCCGCAACTTGCAGTGATGTCGGGGACCTGGAAACCATTTGTGCTGCACACGATAAGCGTGCGGAAATCTTCACATGTGATGCCATAGGGGCGCTGTTCCCAATTAAATGCTCCGTTGCAAAAACGGTGGGGTATGGGTACGGAGAAAGCCTTAGTGAGGAGGAGAGGACTGAACGGACGTTCCACGAGGAATTTGGCTTTGAGGTTGGAGCGGCAGGATATGGTCTATCTGCCAACTTCAAGTATAATCTGGGATACAGCAACACGACGGGATATAGCTGGTCGACCACACATGAAAGCACGTTCCATCAGCAGACAACAATCACAGTGGAGGTGGAGGCTCCAGCGGGATGCATGTCCAAGGTGGTGGAAGTGACTGGAGAGTGTTCCTTCCTTCGAGCACGGCCAAATTACTTTCAGCGTGTTGATACCTGCAACAATGCAACTTTTGTTACTCATGAAATCATTCCAATGGACCGGCTTGAGAACAAGATGTTTGTGAGCAAAATACCAGACAAGGTTTTTGAGCATTTAAAGCTGGTTCAGAATTAATATAAGCTACGTGCCTTCAAATATATTTCACATATTAAGCATGCCTCAAAATGAAAAAAATTATTTGTAGCAATTTAAGTTTAACTTGAAATAAAAGTTGACTGAAATAATGATGCATAAGCTTGTTCTGTTCTGCATACCAACCTACAGTTACTGTCAAGGTGAGCCAACGCGACAAATTCACACAAATATTATGACATAATCATTATGTCAGCGATATTTCATTGCAAGGCTTATCTGTTGACTCCAATTATCTGATATTTAAACTACTGTTTGGTTCGAGCATATAATCACCGCACTAAAAGGAAATAACAATAAAGCCAGTGGAATCATCCACTGAGTGGATGATTTTCAAAACAAATTTGTTGACATTTTACGTGGCAAGCGCGGCATTTACGTAATTTACGTAAATAAATGTATTCGTAACTGTGCAAATTTTTTCAAGTAAAATTAATTACGCAAACATTCCATCCCAAGAAATTATATTCCACTGCACTGCACTGATGTCACTCAAGCATCGGCGACTATTTAGGTACCCAGTGATTGCATATTACTAGGTAAGTGCTTGATTTTACCTAATTACTTACATTTGCTTGCTGATTACCTAATTACTTACAAACATCATAACATTACCTGTTTGAACACCTATCGTGTTTATATTACAATGAAAACACTACGTTATCAGATTGGCATAAGCACCTTTGTGAAATACAACATATTATTTTGCTCTGTTTCAGCACTGTTTGCATAACAATAGCACGGTGTCCTCCTTAAAAAGATGCAAAACTTGTGTGATTATGTGAAAATGCATAATTGATTGTGATTTCTGGAAGCAATACATGTAAACGATGGTCAGTGTATAATTGGTTAGGTGTACATTTTCGATTCCAAGAATGATCCAGGGAAACATGACACTCATATGTCTCACTTGGGATAGTTAAAAATAAATTTTACGAGAGAATTAATGAAAGTGAATGCACAAACTTGGTCGTTTGGTAATTTAAAATTTGAATAATATTGAAGTTTCGTTTTCACATTTGAAGAAGCCGTTAGCGTCGTCTAGTGACTTGTAGAATCCATCTGATAAGTTTGCACACAATCCCACCGCATTACCTTTGGTGGATACAGAACCCTAAATTTAACAAGAAAAGTTTATTCACACCGGAATCCTTGTTTTGGGATACATTACAAAATTTGCTTACATCGTGACCCGATTCTCCGGTATGGGAGGATAACTGTGAGCATAGTTTCATTGCCAAAATATTTCCTCCGCTCCACTCGGAATGCAGGAACGGAACTGCTCCAGAGTAATGCACGAATGGTGACTCAGTTTTTACCGCAACTTCAAATTGACCTTGGCAGGATGTTCGCAAGTAATACTGCAAGCACCCTTTTGTTACTCTCAAACTTGAAAAGGGAGATGCCAGACGGAAAATGCCACTTTTTGCCAAAAGTATTAACTTGGAACGTTTTTATCAAGGCCTCCAATTGATGAGTACTAAACAATGTTTCATATTATAAAATAAGTAATTCATCGGATTAATCAATTTTTCTGCTTTAATGAAGATAAATAAATAAATTGTATACGGCATTCATGATTCGCCATATGACGATAACATTGGGAATGTCTAATGTAAAAGCAGGAGGATCAAAATGCCAGCAACATTTTAACAAGATTTGACATTGAACGAATTTTGACTTGCGCTCTTCCTTGTAAACACTGCAAGTCATTTTCATGTTGCAAAATGTGTTGACGTTCCATCGAAAGTCACTACAGTGGAACCAGCACAGCCCAACTGAATCGCCGTTATATTTAAAACAGTAAAAGTACATTGGGAATCATTAAGAAGGTATGAAATTTTATCCAATACAAGTTGCTAAGCAATGCAGATTCAACTTATGAATGGGTTGCGCCTTGTACATAATCCGGGTACATAGCCTTCTGTATCCTGTGCACGAGAAATGTATGACCGCGACAAGTACGGAAGGATGAGATTGCAAGGACAGAGAACAGAGAAATGAGGATACAATGTTTATTTATATCTTCAAGAATCATCTCATACATTTCATTTCATACATATTGATGACTATGTTCTTATATCAATTACCAACTCATTTATTATGAAACATGCGACCACATAAGAGTGTATTATTCATTCATGTCATATTTATGTTTTATCCACTCCTTTGCCAGATCCGTTCCATTCTAAAAATGAATGACAATTTCCGTGTTCGGAATATGTTGTTGAGATGCAAACTATGAGTACGTCATAAGAGTCAAACTTTTTAATTGACGTTTTGATTGAGAGTAAACAATGCAACCAAACTTTCATCATCTTCTGAAGCTGATCGCAATTCATTCTGCGATGAGTAAGAGCTGAACGGTGCACTCCACTGCAAAATCGATGCAAGTTACTGGCGTCAGTCTATCAACAAAGTTGATGGACCCAAAACGTACCTTGATGGGCGCACAGCTTTTGTAGAATTTCCGTTCTGCTTTCATTTCCTGCTTCCCGGACATCCTGGAATATGTCATGTGTTTTGCCATCTCCGCGAACAAGTTTCTCGAGCGGACGTACACCTGACCCATTAGACCCAGGATCACAATAAGTGCTAGTGTACAGTCCACGACAAATATGCCAAACATTAAAAAAGAAATAATGTTGTTCGGGCTAAGCGTCAACTTTATCAGCATGCTCAAGCAAATTGACAGGAAGACGATTCCAAAAACAATTATCGCCGTCATTAACACGCTCTGTTGTATTTGGTTCATTAGAATTCCCAAAATTTGCATCGTGCGGTATTGAACTCCCTTTTGAATTGTCGTGAGATGATGGATGGCCCATGCTCGTTTACACCTGAAAAAATAGTGATCTTAACTCAACAAGTCTGCACGTATCAGGTAAATTCTTAAATCTTCTTACATGTCCAGGTATTCACAGAAGGTCAAAGTGCACAAGATGGCAATTCCAGAAAGTAGAAATCCTGCAGTGTTGTAGACAAAGCTCATGGCAATATGGTTTGCTAGAAATAAGCCGGCTTTCAAAATCAAGTCGAAATGCTCTGAAATTGTTACTGTGTCAAGGTCGTCCTTCATTCCAAAGTGTCGGCATTCCCCAAGGAACCAATAGCCAACAATCGAAGGGCTACACGGCGTGTTCCAATGCATTCCATACAACAGCACTACCGGCAATACTACTGTTGTGGCGCACATTGCAGACGCCAACGATGTGTTCAAAGAGAAAATCAGCGACGGTCGGAAAGGGTGGACAGTTTTGTAGTCTGGTAGCAGCTCCGGAAATTTGACAATTCCGTTTATGTACAAGCAAATGGATGATGCGTCCTTTCGGCAAACCTGGGCGAAACAGTGGGTTACAGCATGGACGTGAATAATGGTGACATAGAAGCATTTTAGAATTGTGCCAAATTCGTAATGTGTAGACGATGAAAGCGCGAAGTGAATTCCTTGAATAAAAAGCAAAGCTGTGAAGCATTTGTGAATGAAAAGTTTTCGTTGTAGTTTTATTGCTTGAGATGCAAATTTGTCGACAAAGCTTAGCTGAAAGGAAATTTTATCCCAATAAAATAGGACACTGCCAAGGCTGTTTGCCTGCTTGCAAATTATGCGGAGTAGCTTAAAATGATCCTGTATCATTATTTTGGAGAAATAAAAAAATGAGTTTGAATTTCGTAAGTCAACTAATACTGCGCTCGGTACGGTGTGAACGGAGGAAGATGCGTAATCGTAATACTTCGAAAATTTTCGCAAATCCTTGAAGGCTGGATGTTTTGCACAGCTTATTTATTTGAAGCTGTGAAGGCTAACGGTTGTCATAAGTGCAAAGCCACTATTTGTTTTTAAAAGCATGTTTGTTTGTTGAAGATCATAAACTTGATTATTATGATTATTATTATTAACTTGATTATTTTAGCTGGTGTTCTGACAATAGTTTGCGTTTCCATACAGTTATATACCTATAATATTTGCAAACTGGACATTAAAGTTTGCTCTGATGTCACAAGATACATCGTTGGCAATGTTCCTTTTCAAAAGTAAATATGAGAAGCCTATCCCTAATAATACATTCTCAAGGACGCGAGCTTATGTAAATATTTTGTAGCAATTATTCTAATGTAATTTGTTTCCGGCTTATCACAGATAATCCTGATTTCCAATCAACTCAGTATTCATTAAACACTGGCGTAACAAACATTGAACGCACTTAAAGCTCATAGTCCAAGCAAATAATTGTCCTGGATACAAATCATTATCTAGTATGTATTGACATGCCGAAGCGGTGCCAATGAGGAATGCAGAAATTTGTACATATCATAATAAATATTTATCCAAGCCACTCTTATACAACGTGACAATATACTGTTTTTGTGTACTGATAGGACATTACAAACATCTGCTTCGGAGCATTAATTTAACGTAGACGAAAAACACAAATAAGTTTTATCACTTTCCAAATTGGTACGCGCTTCAGTAATTTGTTCACAAAGTTTAACTTTTCGGCATACGATAGCGATCAGTCCTTCCTGATGTTAACAAATTAGCGTCTTATCTGCAAAAATGTTATCTGATGAGATAATGTTATCAGCGGCTCAATTTACTTTCGTAACTTTCTAAGATACTACATATGATTGCATAAACCTTTACGCACCATTCCTGGATTTCTAAATCAATTCCAGGAAGACCGCAACTAAATGCTTATTGCAGCAAAGACAATGATATGCTATTGTTATTGAAAGCGTGCCAAACCCATTTCACTTTCATTGTCATTTATTGCATACCGAGAACCATGCTGCTCCGCAAGAGTCGTGAAGGTATAAAAGGAGAGATCCTGCTCAGTTCTCCACACGCCAGTCAATTCTCAAGTATTGATTTATTCTTTCAAGCAGGTTTATAAAATTTCCTTACGGCACGCGATGAGTATCTTTAAACAACATATTTAATTCTATAAAATCTAACTTTCGGTAAACAGTCCAATACAAAAGTAAAAACCAACTCTATTAAAATGAAATAAGCTGCATTACAGCTATCAAGTTTGGCCATGACTTTATCGTGATATTGAAACAGGTTGATATACCGATTTTTTTAAAGGCGGCAAATGAATATTGCCACAAATTTGATTTTTCATCATTCCCTATGCTTAAATCTTTAAAAAAATATAACGACTCATTTAAAGTAAGGCGCTGATTTTTAATAGTAAACTCAAGATCAATAAAGCCCCGTCCCCATTCGCATCTGATATATTTCCAGAAAAACATTTTTTTACTTACACTTGCTTTACTTTACAAGGAAAGTTTTTGGGGTAATATAAGAAAAGGCTAATAATATCGTAAACCTTGAAGTCTGTTAAAAACCGTAATGTGTTTACATAGATTAAATATTTTCATGGAAAAATGGGATAGCCGTGGCAACGATGGACATGCGCTGCAAACTATGGAAACTGAAAATTCAACTGTCTCCACATTACTCATTTACTACTTGGTTAAGACTATGGGTAAGCTAATTAATAGTAAGTAACTCCGAGATTGTTCTTCCTGTTTCCAAACTAGTTAATATTTCTCAAATGTGACTACCGAGCATCTAATTATGCACTTAACCATTTACCGATTGGCTTGTTTTCAGTGTGGAACGGATAAGGATGTCTATTTTTGAACGGAATCGATTTAAATTGGAGCCGAGGTTATCATATTCAGTTAACACTAACTGTTTGAAGGACGATGTTTCAAAAAAGGGAACTGTGGCCAGTGACGAGATGTACTAACCTGAATCGGGGTAAATGCGGTGTTGGAGGTGGCTACTAATTCCAAAATAATTGTAGGTTTATAAGTGGGAGCAGTTAACTTAGCATCGTAGAAGTTTTACAGGACTGCGGAAAACTATTGGGGACTCCTTTCCGTTAAAAGAATTTGTAAAATATTAATTACAATGTATAACGAAATGGCATCAGATTGAATAACATTTCGCGGATCTTGCAACTTGTAGTAACTTGTGTGAGAAATTTAGGATTTTTAATCGCGCCTATTTAATTTGTCGTTTATCAAAAGAAATGTAGGGTTGTATTTTGTGTTAGTGTGACCGATTCCTCAACTAAAATGGGAAAACTGCCAATCACAATCAGTTGTATAAAGTAGGAATTAGAGTCGCTTTTAACATTGTTAATAATGCAGTCACTTTTTTAAGTAAAAGTTTGTGGAGCAGTGACCAGTCATTAAATTATATCCGAGAAAGTGGCAGTGAAACGTTTTGTTCTTTTAATTATGTGGTAGGATATTTGTTTTCTGTTTTCTTATATTAATTACCTACTAAGCAGTTAGGTCAATTCAAATTAGTGTAGTTGAGAAAGTACCACCAAATAATATTAGGTCGATAAGCTATAAATATTGAGTACATTTTTTTTAATTTCAGATTCATGGGTCATCTGTACAATGCTTAGGTCCCCTGACCAAAGTTGACGACAAAGCTGGTTGGGTTGATGAAGTGTCGACCATTCATAATATCGTCACGGTTGAAGGTAAATAAATTACAATTATTCTCAATTATGCAATTATACAATATCTCTGTAATTTGTGCACTCATGGTTTTATAGACGCTACAATTAAGTTTATTTATGTTTAAGGGTTTTCAGCAACTACAATGGTCAGCAGGATGGCAGTCGGTTATCATCCAAATGACTGTGTGATATGGATGGCGAGTTGATTCCAACACAACTTCAGTCGTATTGCCGTGTGACATGTCATGTTGAACATACAGGAGCAATTTGGATGTTGCCAGTGAAAGTTCGAAGCAAAATTATCAATGCTCACCTTTGGGAAGGATCATCATGTTCGTAACTTTATTAATTAACTGCCATTTTTTAACTTTTCACTTGCTATATACATACGAGAAACTGGTAACCTAAAGTGCAATATACATTACATATATTAACAATTTATTTATTCATTTTTCTGACCTTTTCAGTGAATGCTTCACGAGTGAGGAGAACTGAAGACGCTTATCAGACTTATTACTGTATCGACTGAAATGAAGTTAGGACCGTTTGCATCATGATCGTCACCGATGGAGTGGAGAAAGTAGGTCTGTACAGAATTCTTAATTCAAAAATAGGAAAGAAGCTAACCACTTTGAAGCAACGTAAAAATTTGTCGGTGTGATTGTATTTTACTGTATTTGTCATTAAAATTTTAGGTTTTAATCAGTTTGGGAAGTCCAAGCGCCACTTCAAAAGAATCAAGTAATGAATCCAGGTCCGGCATCAATGGGGAAAAATAATCTGTACATAATTATCATCAGAGAAGACGACCACTTAATTTATTGAGGTATTTGCGTAATTAGTTTACAAGGTTGTTATAAGTTACATGATCACGTGGGTGAATTTAAAAAAAATGTCAAGCAGTTTTGTAATTCCAATATACTTTAAACTTATTATTGTTAAAAATTGCAATCCTATCAAGTGAATAATTTTATGAACTTCTGGTGTTGGTTAATTATTAGCTAATGAGGGGACAAGTAGGTAATTAGTATCAGTTATAATTACGAATCCTCTGATAAGTAATACGCGTTTCGATATTAATTAATAACTCTAACCGATCACTTGACCAATCTGTATTCTAATAATTATTACAAATAATGCATGTACGTAAACACTGTGCATTGTTACGAATTAAATCCACCTGGTATCCATGGTTACTTAGCTATTACAATTTAATACGGAATTAAAGTGAAATACTGATGTAGCAAAAAACAGTCACTCATTTATTTAATTGTAAATAGTTTTAACGATCACGCTGCCAGACATGTTCATCATAAAACAATAAGTGCCTCAATAAGTACATGTCATTGCGCGAGATATTATTTTAAGTTGGATGACAAACAACTTGTGCCGAAGGTATACAGATTACAGATATAAGTGGAGCTGAAAAAAGAAAGTACTGCGCATTAAATTCAAGTGGCTATAGAATAAGAAGAACGTATTTCGTGAATCGACTCCGAAGAATCCAAGGGCGTAGCCAGGTGGGGCCAAGGGGGCCATGGCCCCCTCCTGGACTAGGACTTTTAACATAACGTAGATTAGAGGGGAGGGGCAAACCTATGCATTACGTGTATTGCGTGGCCCCACCCTGGGCCCCATCCTGGCTACGCCCTTGGAAGAATCCGTAATAGGTTAAGTACGCATCCAGTGCTAAATTACGACGCACAATAAATAGTTGCAACTATCATTTCTTCTTTATTGAATACACTCTACAAGCAATACAATGAAGCATAGATACATAAAGTTAACATAGTTTTTTTAAAACAAAATCCACTTTCTCTCGGGCTTTCCCGTTGTGAATTGTAGTGATTGCTGATGCTCTGAGAAACTTGCAGCATTTTAGTATTTGTCCACTCGGATTTGATACCCGATTATGATATACGTTGCCAGCACACCAATCACCTAAAGCCAAATAAATCAAATTGACTATAGATTTCTAAAAGTTGTTGTTGCATGACGACAATTATTTTCATACAGAAATATGATAGCTACATACGGAACAGACGAAGGAGTAAGTCACAGTAAATACCCTGGATGCCATCGCAATAGGTTCTCTCTCCAAGTCAATCAGTTGAAGCCTCAGATAAGTCGTCCAGTCCAGATAATCACCATCGATGATAACCCTTTCCCGCCACTGGAAAATACTAGATCTGACTTTGTGGTGGAATTCGGCAGCAATGGGAATCCAGAGTAGGCCAACAACGATAGTGTACACCATCCATGCAATGGGCTTATCCCCTCTTGCTCTCATGAAGACATGAGGACTCTCAAAGATGTACACCAAACAGGATCCGAAGAAGAGCGCGAGTTGACCTCCAAACGTTTCCTGAATCTCAGTAGTCACCTGCGCCAATTGCTGTACCAGGTGAACTCCGAGCGTGACCCCGGCCCCTGCAATCTGTTCTTGAAACTTGTTGCCCATAAAATACATGGTCGTTTGCAACGCCAGGAAGTATCCTTGCGTGATGGCACAAATTACCGCATCCCCATAGATTTTGAAGACCATGAAGACATACCTGCTCAACGGGTTTAAAGGTTCCAGAAATTTCGGAATCTTCACGCCAATTACAAACATGATTAGGAAAAATGCCATGTTCAGTTGACAGAGTGCTCTGGTAATCCGCTCAACTCGATCACCGCATTCCAGTGAAGTCCGTTCTAAGATTTTAAGGAATGTGCCCAAGTCGCCACACCAGAGTAGACGGAGGAACGAGAGTGCGAGCAAGAATAAACCAAAGTTGTTGAGAAAGTTGAATATCTGCACAGGAAGAGCGTTATACTCGGCTCGGATCACCCTATTTGCACAAGTGACTATATAGTCCACTTGCCACGCCAATCCGGATATATGGACAACAGCGCAGAGTATTCTTTGACATGCCCGCTTTTTCAAGTGGTACTTTCCTCCAGTACCCGTCCGCTCCTTGATTTTGAATGGGACGACAAGGAGGTAGAAATGGAAATTGAAGAATGCTACTAATATCATGTTTGCTTCCTTCAGCTGTCAAATTTCTACTGACCACGGCATGGAAGCAATCTGGCATTGGCGACTGTTTTACCTTAACGACCACTCCAAAAATATGATGGACGTTTTATTTCTTCCTAAAAGAGTTACTGCAGTGCGGTGAGCATTTTAGCACAGCATTAAACAATGTCGTAGGTAGAAACATGCTCATAAATGTCTTCAGAAACGGAGTTGTTATGTATTCTTTTAATATGATGTGCAGTTATCTTGTCACAATACCTTAAAATACTTTTCCAATAGTTTACCTTGACTGTGTAATAGAACCAGTGAGCATTTCAATCGTCCCCAATGCAACATTTATTTCATTTTTATGGTGTCCATGGTTACTAGTTTTGTCGCCAGTATAACTAATTAGTTTTTAGCCGTTTGCATTTTGTAGTGCTTGTTTTATGATACTATTATCGTCTTGTTCAGTAGTACAAACTTAATTGTTATGAATTTAGTATTGGAGCAAACTAGTATATAAAAATACATGTCAAATGCTGCTTTCAAGAGTTAAGTGTAAGTGGGGTCGTCATGGTCTCCTTTAAATTGGTGTGGTGTAATCTTGTCGCTGTTTTACAAATGACATTCCAGCTTTATTGTCATTTTGTCCCATGAACAATATCCGTTTGCAGCCTATACCTACTTCGGAATACTGCAAAAGGAAATGGCAGCAAAACCGGGTATTCGGTCAGAATTAACTACGTTTTAATCACCTACTTAAAAATCAGAGAATGGAACGAGCCAGTCATCGCCATCATTTAGCCCAGCCATTGTGATCATTGAATTAACTTTGAAACACCACAATTACCTACACAAACTTCATACATTTCATTTACAATTTTGCCACGATTTGTCTCGCCGTTTGATTGTTGCATTTAAAAAAGATATGGAAAGAATATTCTACAAAAATGAAATCATTATATGATATCATTTCGAAATTTTCAATTCGAAAGAATTTTGAGAGACAACAATTGTCAAACGTAAGGTAACACATCGAAGAGCTGAACAATGTATACATAATATTTTACTTTTTAAATTGACCTGGTACATAGTAGTATTATATTTTTATTTTCAAAAAAAATATGTTCGTATGTAAGCACATCAATGTGCGCAAATTTCGCGCTTAAATAGGTGATATATTGTGGAGAAAGTTGAGTGTAATTACTTGTTTGTAGTTCATTATTGCCAGAGACACGTGAAATTAATTTATGAAAGGTCAATAATGCAACCTGTATCATATAGTAGATTCACCACAGGTAACGAACTTCGCCAAGTAGCATTTATTTTGTATTTATTACACTCGAGAGACAATAAAAAATGCATGCATACAATGGCATTAGTAATAGCTCTAAAAAGTCATAATCTCCACTTTCTCTGTGTCAATTTCTAAATGTGCAAGAAGGACGCCTTTTGAGCAAAATTAGAACGAACCTTTATATACAAAATTATATACAAAAAAACCAAGTCGCTGAAAGTGAGAAGAAAGCTACTCACCAATTTTATGAATCGTGCATGCATAGTTTCTAACATACCTACTCGTAATATCAACAGGTAATTAATTACACAGCACACTCGGTTGACTTGAAAATGATATGCGATTTTGAAGACGATACAACTTTTACGTCTTCAGATGTTCTGGTAAATGGGAGCATTTCAGTATTTATCCACTCGAATTTGATACATGATGATGCTATACGTTGCCAGAACGCCAATCATCTAAATTCAAATAAATAAAATGAACATAAACCACTAAAAATCACGAAGACATAAAACATATTTTCCTTGTAAAAGATGAGTTTGCAACGTACGGAACAAAGAAATGTATAGGTCACAGTGAACACCCTGGACGCCATGGCAATGGGTTCTCTGTCCATGTCAATCATTTGAAATCTCATATATGTTTTCCAATCCATAACATCGACACCGAGGATAACCCTCTCCTTCCAAGCGGTAATATTAGCTCTGACTTTGTGGTGGAACTCGGCAGCAATGGGTATCCAGAGTAGACCAACAGCGATAGTGTATGTCATCCAAGCTATCACGGTATCCCCTCTGGCTCCCATGAAAACATGCGGGCTCTCAAAGATGTACACCAGACATGACCCAAAGAAGAGCGTAAGTTGACCTCCAAACATCTCCTGGATTTCATTGGTCACTTGCCTCAATTCATGTACCAGTTTAAACCCATGTGTAACACCGGCTTCTACAATTTTCAATTGAAACTCCTTTCCATGAAAATACAAGGTTGTTGCCATGGCAATAAAAAATCCGTGCGTAAGGGCATAAATCCCTGCAGTCCCGTATCCTCGTAGTGCCTCGGCGACAACATTAACCACTGGTCCTAGCGGTTCGAGAGGCTGCGGCAGATCCAGGCCAATTCCCATCAGCGCCAGTAAATACACATAATTGAGAAGGCAGAATATTCTTGTAGCCCAAACCACTGGACCACTGCTATCCACCGAGGTCAGCTCAAACAATTTTAGGAATGCTCCAGAATCGCCCCACCAGAGTAGATGGAGGAAGGACAGCGCAAGCAAAAATACACCCAAGTTGTTCAGAAAGTTGAAAGTGGTAACAGGCAGCGCAATATACTCGGCTTGGAACACCCTGACCCCACAGATTACGGCGTAGTGTAGTAACCATGACAATCCTGAAAGATGGACAATTCCGCACAGAATCCTTTGACCGGTGCACTTTTTAAAGTGATACTTCTCACCAGTGAGCTCCTTCACGATTTTGAAAGGGACAACGAGAAGGTAAAAGTGGGAATTGAAGAAAGCAACAAGAATCATGTTCGCTCAATTTAGCTGCCAAATGTCTACTAACACGAAAGGCGTAAAATATTGCCACGTCGACAGAACTGCTTTCTTTCAGAAGAAAGCAAAGAAAGTTAACTTGGCAAAACATACATTGTTGTACATTCTCAGAAATACAATTTAAAACTTCGTACTCGCCATTTCCTGTGAAATAAAAACATTTTACAGGCACATTTACGGCTTTTTTGCAAGCTTCCAAACAAAAATCAAAGACTAGAGAGAGACAAATGAAATGCAAAATAAGTTGTGAAAGTGACATACCTACACATTTTCTACACTGCGTTGTTGCTATAGAAAATACTGTTTATTACCTACTACTGGAAAGTTGGTATTCTCCTTCATTGTGCAATCTTTTCACTCATTTTATCCAAGGAAACCGGTGAAGTTATTATAATGTCTGCTACTTATAAACTAGCCGGTGTGATTTGTTAATGTTTACTATACATCACGTCATGGCTGTAGTTCAGTTACCCATTTTGTTTTAAGAACGCATAACTCTATATGTGTAGAGACCATTACATTCATTCATTGAAATAGCCTTAATGCATGTACAACATTTACACATAAGTCTAAGCATTTTAGTGCAGTTTTTATGCAGTTCCATGAAATAAAACTGTTTGTACAAAATGCTAGATAAAAACTACAACGAATGTACATAATAATAATACTAATATATATTATGGCCAAGGTTGGTGTTAATTCTTGGGATGTACAGACAAATGACAGCATTTAAAAAATTTGTCCACTCGTATTTGATACACGATTATGATGTACGTCGTCAGCAAACCAATCACCTAAATGGTACAAATGCATATTATCTTCTAAATGTTATGACTGCATAATGGAAAATTGTCTTTATAAAGTTATATGTTGCTGCATACGGGACAAAGAAATGAATAAGTCACTGTGAATACTCTGCACCCCATGGCAATAGGATATATTTCCAAATCAATCAGCTGCACCTGCAGATAACTTTTCCAGTCCATGTAATCCTCACTGAGGATAACCCTCTCCTTCCAATCGGCAATACTAGACCTGACATTGTGATGGAACTCGGCAGCAATCGGAATCCATAGTAGGCCAACAACGATATTGTAAACCATCCCAGCATCAACCTGCTTTCCTCTGGCTCCCATGATACATTCGGACGCTCAAAGGTGTAGACCAAACAGGATCCAACAAAGAGGGCAAGTTGATCGCCAAACATTTCCTGAATCTCAGTGGTCACCTGTTTCAATTCCTGACCAGTTGAATTCCGAGCGTTCTAGACAGCTCATGACTGAGCTAGAAAGTGTGGAAGCCTCACGTCGCTTCCAATAAGGATCTGGAAATAGGCCGAGTTGAAGAGGCAAAGTATTCTTGTAACCCAAGCAGCTCTTCCGCCACGTTCCACTGAAGTACGCTCCAATATGTTTAATAGTTTTTGAGAATCACCCCACCAGAGAAGATGGAGGAAGGAGAGCATAAGAAAAAACACGCCAAGGTTGCTCAGAAAGTTGAAGAGTTGGACAGGAAGCGCGTTGTATTTCGCTTGGAATACCCGACCGGCACAAGTGACAACGTACTCGAGCTGCCATAATAATCCAGAGATATGGACAACAGTGCACAGGATCCTGTGACAGGTCCACCTTTTCAAGATGTACTTTCCCACATCACCCGTTCCCTGATTTTGAATGGGACGACGAGAAGGTAGAAGTGGAAATTGACGTATTCAAGTAGTATCATGTTCTCTTCATTCGGCTTTCAAACGGCTTCTGGACACGACAAGGCAGCAATCTGACAAGGTCGACCGTTTACAATAACGACCACTCCAAAATAATATTGCCACTTCATAAAAAAAATTATTGTTACGAGTTGACCATCTTAGCAGAATAGTATACCATGTCACAATCCATTTCATTTCTATAGCCCACTGTTTGCAAAAGAGGTGGATTTTTATACCGTTTTTATTGCTTAAGCAACCAATTCTTAGGTCCATTTATTAGGTCGTTTCTGCAAATAACAATCACAAATTTCATATTGGTCGCTTTACCCTGGTCGCGCTTCCCGGTAATGACAAGCTCTATCCGTGAAAACTGATGTGCACACTCGTGAGGATTTCATTGCTTGCAGCTATGAATCAGGAATAGGGAAAAGTAGCAGAAGCTATGTACTGGTGGGAGTATTTAAGTAACATGTTCACCACACGCACCGCAATATAAAACGTGAGAATCTAATGGTAATTCATTTTTTTTACAAATGAAAGCAAATTGGAACTGCAATGCATGATACATGCAATGCGTAGCATGTATGATTATACTCGACTTGCTGAACTTGAAAGAATACTTTAGAATGTCACACTTTTTACATCATGGTCACGAGCGAAGGTTGATACGAGCAGCACTCCTGCCACTCAACCAAAGGAACCGCCCTTATGAATCGGTCGTCCTGGAAACTGAAGCTGGTCACGCTGCTCTCCATGTTCACTACTGTCTGTGGTGGGGTTTTTGCGCTAGTCGGAAATGACGTGGGCCCTGCTGAGGGCTTGATTCTGAACGCTGAGCTTGGGCATTTTCAAGTGGAACCCATGCATGACAGAAAAGGACATAATCGAGCTGAAGACCAAGTATGGGGACGAGATGGCAGTTGGGATGATTTCCGTGGGCTGCTTTGTATTTTTCGAGAGGGGAGCCAACTACTCGCAAGTGTGGATGGTGTTGGACCTGGAACTCTTCGTGGTCAGCGTCGTGTTTCCCTATTTGGCTCCATTCAACAAGGAAATAAAAGCGGCCGACCCCAAAAACCTTCCATACCATAGGTTTGAAGAGCGGATGGCTTGGCAATCACGCCGGGAAGAGATCTGGAGAAAGTGCGTCAAGCTGCGCAAGGTCAAGGATGAAGTCAACCACATGAACCCGCTCCTGGATCTGCTCCACATGCAGAATCTGACAATTTACACCGTCTTCATGTCACCAGTCTTCTTCAGAAATAATCATCAAATCTTTCCCTTGATCTTTTAATGATGATGTCTGATGATTTTGATGTTTAATGGCAGCTTAGTGATTCGTTCTGCTGCAACCCATATCATTTAAATGGGTACATATTTTAAATGGGCTCTGAAAATGCAGTTGAGGATTAAAAAGAATAATAAGCCACATATTACTAATTACGCACCTTGAAGCCCATTCGAATGCTTACTTAACACGATACTTCAAATCCATTCTAATTGAAAGTACACTTTTATTTGTGCTCAGAAATACAACAAGATACTTGCGACGAGCTGCGTCAGTTGACATTAATATTTACGGCTGTATTCCAAATTCAAACACTAGGCAAAACAGATAGAAACCAAATCCAACAATCAATCGCGAAGGAGACTAGACTACTGTTGACCTGACGCTGAAACTCAGCAGCCGATTCAAGAGCTATTGCGTTGAAATTTTAAAGGTGGCATGAAACATTACCACAAGTTTGATTTTTTATCATTTTATATGCTTAAATCATAAAAAATAAATGAATCACTTGGCCATTGAGTAACTCTTATGGAAGTTTAATCGGAGCGCTATGTCTGCCTTAACTAGAAACATAATTGGCCGTGCCAGCTTTACTAAATTGTAGATCCCACGTTTGACAAAAATGCAATCTCTGAATAAATTTTTATCGGGAAGAGGAAACTTGCCAATATATCTTTCCAGGCTGTCGTGTTGGTGCATATTCTGAAAACCAAGACGAGAAGGGAGAAACCCTAATGGAAAAGTTTGGGGCATCCTGAGAAAATGTTAATAATATCGGAATCATTACATTTTATGGAAAACCATGCATTTTAAAATCCATGTGACGACATGATAATGTGATTGTGTATAGTTATGGGAATAGTGCGTCGTTTAATCCATTCCAAATTGACAATGAGCTTCATCTTTTTCTAAAATTTAGCTAAAACGTCCCTTGCTTCATATGTACAACAGTTTTGACAGAAAAATTACAATGCTCATATATGCATCTGTCGTGTGATGATGACCCGTTCCTTAACTCTCCTGTAAATTCATTCAGGACCGCGGCTCTTATATGAAAAACGCACTTGAAAAATCCAATGGTGACGCCAGATTTTGGAAATTATTTATCAAAGTCGCAGAAATCGCCATATCGTCAAGTGGATTAAAGCACAAGGACGGGTAATAGTAATAGCGAATAGACAATGTGCAATGCAGAGTAAAAACAAGAGGTTTTTTCTGAGCTCGTATTATTTCTGTTGCTTCATTGCCTTACGTGTACTCTGCTTGTTGCTTGCTGCCGGCTGATTTTTACTCACCCAAGCAATACAAATACATCATGTATTTTGTTTTTGTAAGGAGGTCGACAGCTATTATTTTCAATTCTGTTTACTCTGATTAATTAACTGATAGACTTAGCGAATTATAGAATGAATCCTTTGTTACCACAACAGTTTTCAAAATGCATGTGGTATTTATATATTACAGATCCAACGTGGTAACTTGTGTTTCAAATTAGTTCTTTGTTTGGCGTTGTGCTGTGAATAGTAAGTTATTTTGTATCGTTATCAATTAGTTGAAATATTGTTGTTATGTGTATATCACGACACACAAACTTCCTTCATCTTCATTAAATTAAATAGGCAATATTAAACTGATTCTAATTATGTCACCTTCTCATTATAATGACTTACAGGATCAGGAGGAAAGAGGTCGGGCCACGGAATAGTTCACTTGCTAGGTTATCAAATGGTATCCATGACAACGATGGCTGCACACTGGAAAATTGAAACTGAACATTGTACCATCTTCTCATTACGCCATTGCGACATGCTTGAGACAGAGAGTAAGTCAATTAAAACTATGCACATCCGAGAATGCGTGTTTGTTTCCGAACAAGTTAAATTATATTCAAGTTTAATTTCCGACCATCCTAATAAGCAGCTAATTAACAACTGACTGTTTGGCTTGTTTTCAGTATGGAAGGGATAAGGGTGTTTATTTTTGAACGGATTCAATTAAATTTGGAGGCAAAGTGTCCTATCCAGTTGTCATTCGCCGGGTTAATGAACGAAATCTTCAAACAGTGATCTGGGATCCAGTGATGACCTGTGCTCAATTGAGGCGGGATAAACGCAGGGAGGTGGATGGTAAATTAAACCCGAACCCGTTCATTTGGTAGGACTAAATACTTATTGCTGGATACTTTATAATTAAAGTGGTTAGGATAAAATATAATAGTTTATTTGAGAATAATAATTGTTATTATTATTACTACTATTACTAATGTTATCGTTACGTCAGATTGAACCTGGTGGTTTTTCTTTGAGCTATGTGGGTTTACAAGTGGTAGCAGCAGATTAATCATCCCAGATTTAGATGATTGCGGAAATAGTTATGAACTCTCAATTAATCCAGTGAATGTCCGTTATTTATAATTTATTTATATCGAAAAGGTATCAGATAGAACAACAATTGAAGATGTTCCAATTCGTTGACACTCCCGTGAATAATTTGGGAGTTTTAATAACTTAAATTTATTTAATCGCCTATCAAAAGCAATGTAGGTATGTATTTTGTGTTAGTGTTGATGGAAAATGACTCCAATCGCCGCAAAGATGTTTATATCAGAATTATTACCACTTTCTAAATATAATTTAGTAAATATTGTTTAGTGGTATTTTATGTAAACCACTCTATCATTTATGTATACATGATTGGAAGGTTACATTACAAATTAGTTTGATTAATAGTATTTTCAATAGCAGTTAGTTTAAATCTAAATCTAAATCCAATTTTAAAAATACACAGACCAACATATTTTGCGGCGGATTGCCACTAAATAATGTATAGATAATCAGATTAACCGACCTAATCATATTTGAATTCCAGGCATACGAGCATCCCAGGCCAAATTGGATGGAAGGGAAAACGTCATCTCTTCGTCACAGAGTCACTGCTGACGGTAAATTAATTGAATTCATTTACAATTATTCCGTTCCCCTGACATTTTATAAAGTCAGCCAATGTGTTTTATGAACGCCACAAATAAGTTTATATGTCTTATATGGTTTTCAGTACCGACACAGGTCCACGTTATCGCCGGCGGTTATCATCTGAATGGTGACATGGACGTGATTTCAAATGACAACTTCCGATATATCGCCGTGTGACATGTCATGGTAGTCATGGAGCAATTTTGATATTGGTAGTGAAAGGACGAAGAAAAATGGTCAATGTTCACGTTTGGTGTGGATGATCATGTAGTACTTATTTACCTGTCATTCTTTAACCTTTCATTTGCTGCTAACGAGAAACTAGTAGACTTTAATCGTAATTAATAGATAAATTATTTGTTTTTATGGCCTCGCCAGTGAACGCTGGACGACTGACGAGACTTGAAGATGCTTATCACTGGATGGACTGAATTGAAAATAAATCCGTTTTTGTGATCATCGTCATCAATGAAGTGGAGATAATTAGGCACTGCACAATAATTTTCTTATTAATTAGTGAATATAATTATGCGAGTAATAAGTCTATATGATTTTTGGTAGTTATCTAATCACGTGGGTGAATTTGAAAAATAAAATGTCAATCAGTTTTGTATTTCAGTTCTGCTTTGTTACCTATTAGTGTAAAAAACTGCCATTCCTTCAGGTGAATAATTCTCTACTTCTGTTATGTTGGTTAGTTAATTATTATCTCATCAAGAGAGAAGCAGGCATTTATTATGATTTATAATTATGGCTCGCTGCATTACGTCATAAACATTTATAAATTAATTAGTTATGCTTAGTTGTCGCTTGACCAATCAAATATGTAATACCTTTTACAAGTAATGTAGGTACGTAAACACTGTGTCTGACTTTATAAATCCACTTGGTATCCGTGTTTACTTAAGCCATAAATTAATGCACGATTGAAATGAAGTAGTAAAGCTACAAAAAACCAATTTGATTTGTAAACCGATTGAGCGCAATCAATTGGGTATGTATATTACCTATACACAGAAGGTATACATATATGAATGTGTATAAAAATGTATACATTTCATTGCCCCAACTCCATCATTTAACTGATTGTTATAAATTTAAAGATTAAAAGTGGATATAAGAACAGAAAGTAATGGAAAAATACAGCACTGATGTGCATCCTAGTAACATAATTGAATGTTCATATAAATCAGTGATTATAATTACAGTTTATTGACAACGTGGTAAAATAAGTTACTTCGGTTTGGTGAAAGTAGAGCGGTTCTTTCTTTTTCAGCAAGTTATAGTAATAAAATATCTCCAGAATAATTAATGTGGTCAATATACTGTTCATTTTAAAAAATATATATTTTTATACTTTCAGTTTTTAATTTAGTGTAGGGACAAGTAATTTCCCTTAAAATATGCGGGGCAATGTGCAACATTTTGGTATTTGTTCACTCGGATTTGATGCAGCATCACGATGCATAGCCAGTAAACCAACCACCCAAATCCAAATGAATAAAATGAACATTACTCTCTAAAAATCATAAAAAATGAAATAAATCGCCTCTTTAAAGCAACGTACTGAGCTGACGAACGACTACGTCACTGTAAACACCCAAGAGACCATGGTAATAGGTTACCTGTCCAAGTCAAGCAGTCGAATCCTTACATATATTTCCATTCTAGGTCATCCCTCCAAATGATTAGCATTTCCCTGCAATTGGTAATACTAGCACTGACTTCTTGGTGGCAATCCGCAGCTATGGGAATCCAGAGAAGGCCCGTAGCGATTGTGTATGCCAGTAGATAAAAGTGGAAGTTGAAAAAAGTCGCCAGAATCATGTTCGTTTACACATGCCTTCAAGAAGCTACTATCCAGAAGATATGGGGCAGGGTAGATTTCTTTACTTCATTGGCCACCCCAACATTTTATTGCAACATTGCGCAAAGCTACACCTCAGATCTTGCGCTTTAAAGTTGAAAGGAAACAGTGTCGATAAGATTTTATTTTAAATGCTGTCATGTTTTTAAGTGGATGTTTTTTCACTTGTCAGGTGCACCTCTTTATCGTATAATTCCTTATGAACAACAACCGTTTTAGCCTTCTCTTATCAATAACATGCGGGAAAATGGCAACGAAACTTACAATTTAGTCGTTTTGACTCATGAAAAAGACAAAAGGAGTTTTGTTCCTGTAATGCCGTTACAACAGGGAGTACAAGGAATGCAATCGGCAATTAACTACCTATTTCGTACATTTCCTGTCAGTAAATACGAACACAAAATGAATCCTGTACAGTAAATTCTTCTTGGTGGTCGATGGATGGGTGATGTTGTATGTGATATATTTTTGGTGTACGTGATTTTGGAAATCATGTACATCATCATATATTTTATGAACACATTTGCCCAGTTAGCGGATAATCACTTCCAACATAAAGCGTGCCATTAGTGACTATTTTGAACAATGGGATACTGTGAGAAGGACTTGTATTGTGGCATTTGTGTTGTGGCATTTTTAACGAAACATTTGAAAAAATACCAAAGCCATAAAGATGTAGTTCGTATTACACCAACTCAATCTTATTTATAAGATGAAGGAACGCCTCCCTTCTGATTTTCTGTCAAACATATTATTTCTCTGCTTGCATTATGGCTTACGCTAAAACATCAAATATGATATATTGGTGACTAGGTTGACATTTATAAATATTTACACTAAAGCATGCCATTCTCTTGGAAATGGTTCCTGAGAAAGTACCTTTTGCATATTTAAAGCATTTTTGCAGTACAGATTGATAACTCTGAGTAGAAATACAGCACAATCTGACTGATAGTGAGTATGCAATATTGTTATGCAATGACGAATCTGTAAAGCCCGTACGCTCAACTACTTTGCAGTGAAAGTTCACAGGTTTCTCTCGCAAACTCAATAAAATTACGAAACCAACTTTCACTTGAGCAATAAAAACCACTACTTCAACTTTCTGGAAATATGATGTATGGTCGTGGTCAAGACATGACTGTTAGAACGCGGTACGCTATTGCCGTTCCGCATGATTTCCATTCATATCTCAATATATATTACCTACTCCGCCTAAAGCTTGAAAACTTCAACATTTTATTCATATATCCAGAGCGACAAGTCCATGGAAAGTATTATTGCAATTTTAGCTAGGATTGAAACATGAGTTCAAAAAAGGCCTCCGCGCTACGGTTACGCTCTCTGCTCACTTGATTTTGTAAACTATTTTCCACAAAATTGAATACTTGTATCACCCAACCTATTACGAACTTGTACAGATTTACGTTGCAAATCCGGTAATAAATCCAGACGAAAAGGTATACCTATTACCTTATAAGTACTTCATACACTCCAACAATTCATTGCACAAAAAAAGTTGAAATATGTTTAATGATTGCAAGAGAAATACGACGCGACAGTGATTGCTGCAACCGACTACGACGACGACCCAATTTTTTTTCTTGTTCCATTCCATTTTTCCGGTTTCGTAATCAGGGAACCAAATCAGGTAGGTACAGAGATAGTTCCGAGAAAAAGAACCAAAAACAAAGGAAAAGTAAAAAAATCCATTCAATTTTTGTCATGAATGAAGGCTAAACCAATTAATTAGTAGTAGTAAGGCGTATATACAATTGCGAACAAAAAAGAAAGGAAGGACAAAGCAGCAAAACAAAAGCCAAGTCAAACTACAACAGATTTTTCCTGATTTCTTTTTTGTTTTCTCCACAAGTCTCCAGTAATCTGGCACAGGGCAGTCGTTTTTGTGTAATGTTTCCAGGCATGCCAAATCTTCCCAAACCATTGTCGCCGCATCCGGGAAATCCCGTTTGCAAAGATTTCAAATTCCCCGATAAACTACAAATATTTTAGATTCCCGGATAAAAAATCATCCCGGAATTTGGAAGAATTTGCGTACCCGATACATTTTTTTCTGTCTGGGTGCGTGCGTGACACGGATATAATCGGTGCTGTTACTCCTGCCGTTATTGATCAGGATGACTTTCCCGGACAATGATGATCACGGCCACTAATGTAAATCTGTAATTAAGCCCATGTTTTTTTCTTGTTTTCTCTTTCCGCAATTCAATAATAAAAAACGATAGCAAAAACCTTGTCGTACCATTCTCCGATCCAAATACATTTTTCTACCCAAAAGACACAGAACTTTTTTTTGATGTTTTTTTTCCACTTAATCAACTAATCACCAGAAATTACCAGAAAAACAGCGTGTAGCCTCAAAAACAGTCAAGGTAAACGAGCAGGTACATGAAATATATTTTGTCTGCTATTGACTCACTTCATTATCGCAATTACACGCGCGTCGTCGGGCTTTAGTGAAACCGGAAAGGAAACGAGCAGTTTACATACAATTTTGTTTTGGCACACGCAATCCAACACACACGACTTGAATCAGAAATATCGTCATCCGTTCAATTATTTTTTTAAATGCAGATATAAAAAAATGCGTGACAATTTGTTGGGGAAATTGGGGTATCCTATTAACTGAATGAGTATGATTTTGGAAATAAGGTGAGATGTCATGACATTCGTGACCGGCAATTGTATTGATTCTGATGATGAATCTGTGTGTGTGATGTCATAATAAAAATTTAGTTTTATGGGCTTGTTCAGTGTCCCCCTCTCTCATTCCCTCTCCAGCGATTATTATTGGGCTGGCGGATTTTATGGCGATTAGGACTTCCGGTACGTATTTTACCATGTGCATGTAAACCTATTGAATGATTATAAATGGCTGTAATAATTTTGGACTTTTGTGTTCATGACTCAAAATTGTAAAATTAGCGGAATGCAGTATAATGATAAGGTACTGAGATTCTGTGTAAGAAAAAACGGAACCTGGGGCCAGTTTTGGATAAGAACGGTAAAGTATATACCGTGTAAACAATATTTGTAATAAGTCATTGGTATGAAATGCGTCATATAATTGGTTGGTCTGCTTGGAGCAATTTTGAAGCACTGGAATTATTACGCAATTAATTACTTTTTATGGGGCCAGCTTTGGGCCAGGGTCGCCAAAAGTTAAACTGTATTGATGTTTGACACGGTATTTGTGCCCGGGGATAAAAATTGCGCTGTTGCAGCAACAAGAACGCTAATTACAGGGCACGAGAACCGTTCTAAAAAGTCGGGCATGCAAAATATTTCTTTTAATATTTCGGGCAAATCTTTATCTCGGAATGTTTTCAAGTACGCCGCAATCATGAAAGCGATTTATTTTTAAGCATAATTTTTTCCGGGCACATGAGGCATGTGTCCTGATTCGGAAAATTTGCCATGCCCGCTTATATAGTATTTTTGTTGACAATTATCGAGCAATTATTTAAGGCACGTGCTTACTACTACTACAACTACTACAGTTAAATACTCTCCGTACAACAAAGATTATTTATTTGCGTTAATTACACAAAACTAGCTCTACCGTACGACAATATATTTTACATGGTCATCACCGTCAAAAAAATGTATGCAAGCATAGCCAAAAGCCCTAGTGCAAATTTTCGTTTCAGTTTACAGTGATTTCCACTCAAAAAGCCGTTATGTTTTATTGTTTATCGCTCTGCCCTCCTCCTGATTGCCTTTCCATGTCTCTCTCCACAAAAGTCTCGGCTCTACTGAACCATATTTAGCTAACAAAAAAATTGCGTACAAATTCACACAAATCCTCTAAAACTTTGCATGGGAGAAGCTATCGTCCAACAAATAAAAAAACGGAAGTAAAATTGTGCGTGTGTCATTTCATTGCTGCTACTGATATACTCAAACTACAGCAATTAAAATATATCCTACATTTCCACCTGAAAATAAAAACTCATTAATCACCTTGTGTTCAAGCCCTGTTTACCGGAAATGTCCATAATAGCTCGCCATAAAAATATATACAAAGTTGCGTGGGCGGATGCGATATATATTTCCTTTCTTCTACGAAATATTTGCAATTCGTGTTAAATGAACGTTCCCTTAACATATGTGTAATCTGTATATATTTTGATGGGCGGTGTGTTGTTTATTGTTTCGAAAAGATTACGGCAAAATGATTAGCTTCGTCCGCTGAGCTCTTTCTGATGGAATGCTTTTCTTTATTTCTGTGCTGGTCAGATTTGATCATCATGGTCAATGTTTGAAGTACAGTTGGGTACACATTTTTTTGGGAATCGAATAATGATAAAGAATATATATATTTTTACGCACTCTTGTTGCTACAATAACCGGCCATAGTAATGCGAGTAGAAACAAAATAGCAAAGCCAGCGAGATATATTTTCGTTTTTTTCTGCTTTGTTTCGTTGGACGCGATAAGGTTAAACGTGTATCGAGCCACGACATTATGACTTATTATTACACAAGTCAGCCTTTCTGAATATGCAATTGAGACACGCACACAGAAAAAAGTGAAAACTTGCAAGATTTTTTTTTGTTTCTTCTCGCTGCTGCTGTAAAGAAAGCTGTCAGCTATGTGTGAAGGAATGAACTGTTGTGATGAATTGCCATTGGTTTAGGTATCCTTGACTACGGCAACGCTAAACTTATGGCATTTGAATGAAACGCATAACAAGCAACGCGAGAGCTGGATGTAACGGTAACAAAATAAATGTTGTGGTTTTTTGGGAAAAGAGAAACCCGAGAGGCTCTGGATAGGAAGCCAGAAAGAAAGAAAGAGTGAAGAGTTTTGTCCATAAAATATTTTTTTTCGGGGAAACTTGTGTAGTCAATACACCGGGTATGCTAATCCTGATTCCAAGTCATTTCCAAAAAGAAGCTTAGACGTTCAAAAAAACTCAGCAACATATTCTCGCATTCATAGCGCACGTACCATCATCACCATGAATCATGTAACAATGAGCGCTCACTCGCGCGTATAACAACAATTGACCATTGTCCAAAAAAAATCTAGACTACCAAGTAGCTCAACACAAAAGAGGCGACAAGTGCGAAAAACCCAAAAACTCAAATAGAAATGCAAGCCGAGGCATTAGCATTCCAAAAAAGCTAATAATAAAGCACAAATAGCAAACTATGCAAAGTGGCTGTAATTTTCATGCTTTGCTTTGTAGAGCTTTTGTAAATACAAAATGAAAAAAGTCAATTTACGATTTGCAGCATCGTCTATTCTTGCATATATAAATACACAAAATGAAAATGAGTGAGTCAGGTTCCCCCTTCTCCAAAAAAACTAAAACACAAATGTTTCTCTTGCTCTCGCTCTCCCTTCCTCCACACACTTGCCACACACTGCAAGCAATCGCAATAATAAATAGTGTAGCAATAGCAACATTTTATCAATGTCCACATCAACAAAAGCTGTTGTTCTCTGTTTCTCTCCCCATTCCCTTTTTACACTTTCATACAAGCAGCAGCACAGCAAATACTCTGATACTGCTGCAATAAAAATACCATTTTCCCTTTCATCGTCAAAATAATTATACTCCTTTCACGATACCCCAAAAAAACCGGATATATCCAAGTAGCATATATGTTTCCATACGAAAACCATATAGCAAAAACATATTGCTTCGGACTTACAGACAAAATATGTTACTATTGAATTTTGTTTGGTTTCTATCTACAAACTATGCAGTTTGGACTACTTCCTCGTTTTCCACCAAAAAAGCTAACACTACTGCACAATAGCAGCAGCAGCAGCGGTTAAATATTTCATATTATTATTTTTGCATATACAAATAGCAATAGCAAGCATAGCTGTATGTTTTCTAGTGGACGACGACAATAACGCGAAGATAGAAAAGAATGATAAATGAACCAACAAAAAAATACTCAGGTGAAACATTTCGCTTGTGGCTTTACGCTTGGAAACGTAACCGAATATGATATGCCATGTATATACATTACGATGTTGTTCAGATATATATGCTTCCAGTATTACCGTTCATTTTTTGGGTAGTATCGAGTGGATTTATGATTATATATTGGCTGGTATGGCAAAACGTTCAGAGAGAATGGAATAGAAAAAAAACGTGGGCTGTTGTGTGTGAGGTAGTAGGGAAATTTTGTGCCAGTAACTTGTCGACGCTCGGGCATAAAACACGCACACACGACGACCACGACGTAACGTAACGTTGTTGCCCTGCGACACATTTCATCTTGTTACCTGTCCATGTCTTGAAAAACCTGCCAAAATATTTTCGCTCTCTCTAGTAAGCTGTACTGCTCTGGAATATATCAACACGGATCATTTGAACTCTGGTGAACTCTCTTGAAAAAAACGTCGCCGTTTCATTTTCTGTGGAAATCAAATTAAATTATTTTTTTCAAGGTGCATTGCTTTAAGAAGTGGTTTTGGAATGTATACCAAAATACAGTGACCAGTGTCTAGTAAACGCTTTTTTATTGTGAGCGAGCCGGTTTGGTTTGCTGGTTTTGTGACAAATAATTTGGAGTTGTAATGAGAAAGAAGGGTTGTATGAATATTTTAAGTGGAAAAAATTGACATTCCTGAGTGTAGTGTGTGTGTAGCTTGTGTTAGGACGACGACGGCGGATATGTGATGTCTGTCATCAGAGAGTCACATGCGAACAAAGACAGGTTTACATGGGGATACATTTCGATGGCAGGTTTCGGCCTACGCTCTTGCGACGAAACTAAATAATATATAATGACAGTGGCGTCGCCTACAAGTTGATGAGACTGACCTGAAAAAAAAAGTAAATTATTATTTAACAAGTGTTTCTGGTAATACTAGCTAGTGTATGGTTTGTTAGGGTTAGCTTAGTGAGAAATGTGCAAGCAAGGTACAATTTTTAGATGACCGTGGCTATATGGTTTAGTGAAAATTTGCCAACATTTGCTGCAATTAGAATGAAGCAAGTTTTAATTGTAGCTTTAATTAGTTTTAATTTACGTTAATTTGAAATGCCGATAATGTTACATGCCGCATAAAAATTGGTTTGAAATATTTGCAAGTGAACACCCAAAACTCGTTCCTTGTCAAGTGGAATATGACAACTACATTGAATGACGTGTAATCGCGATTAAGATGACAAGCGGCGACGTAACTCGTGTAACAAAATGTAACCAATTTTTTTCTCTCTCCACAAAAAAGCCAGGCGCCAACTACCACTGGGAATACATTTCATAATAATAGCCACTTATAAATAGAAATCGCAATTATATCACCATCACCACCGTCGTCACGCCAACAATTAAATCTTTATAACTGTCTGGAATAAAAACCAACAACATGAAGCATACAACAGCTAACTAAACAACATTACACGTGTTTGAGTTCATAAATTATTTTTGTAATTAAAACTAACGAACAGTTACAGAGCATTTATAACGGTTACTTCATTTTATCTACTTTTCTTACTTTCCTTGACGTTGAGTGCGACTTTTATAATAAGCCAGTGGCTTTTTAAAAGAAAGTACTTTTTTCCTCTTCCGGAATCGAATAAACAAAGTGAAATCAATTTTGAACATAAACTTTATTTTTATAATCATTATTGTACCCATCACAAGCAAGACCTCCCTTGTGAGTGAAAGTGAAATGGGTTGGATTATAAGTGAAAGGGTTAAACACACAAAATTACCACCAGAACTGCTCCCCAGTGACGGTCATCATCATTATCATCAACGCGTTTGTTATTGATTTCACGACTCACGAGCACCAAGCCAAAAGTTTTCCCTCTGGAAAGAAAATAATGAGGCGAGTTGTGTGAAGGAAAAACGAAGGGGAGCCATCCTTGCACCGATAATTATTACCGTTTTTTTTCCTCCACAAAACCCTCCATCCTTCTCATTATTGACATCAACAAGAAACGGTTGTCCACCCACGCATTCTACACAAAGATGGCTTTTTAGAGAAAAAAAGTGAAAGCAATTCAGCCAAAAAACAGACAATGAGAAAGTTTTTTCTTTTTATTATTTTTCTTCCGGGTTATTTTTTTGTGACATTCAAGTGCATTTGAACTGAAGCATAATTGGAGGTGGTGGTACCTGGTGCATTGAAAAAATAATGATGACAGGTGGAAACCTTACTCTTTTGAGGTGGGATCGATATTCCAGGTGGCTAGCAATTGATTTGTAGCGTTTTCCGTTGCGAAGGAAATGGCGTTTGCGCTCGGCATCCATTTCCTTCTCTTCCTCTGGTTCTCGGGAGTCAACCATCTCGTCCACCCCAGCACTGAAGCAGGTACCTCCACAGAACCTTCCAAGTTCCCTCCAAAAAAGTTCCCTCCACTAATTTATTATTTGTTTTTTTCCAGGAAGTGGAATGGAGGCGGACTACTACGCTCAGTACCTCCAACAAGACGAATCCCGCCCCTCTTCCCTCCAAACCCATCCCCAGCTCCAGTTCCCCCAAATCCGTCGCCTATCCCTCCCACCCAGCCACATCGATCCACTCCAAAATCCCCCCGACCCAGCCGAACCATCCCTCCTGCGTCGCCAATACCGCCTCGAGGACTTTCTTTGGACGGGCTCCGGGGACGGCCCCCATCCCTCCGAACAAGATGGAGGTCTCGCTTGGGAGGATAATGGAGGTGGTGGCGCTACTCCAATATTTTCCGGTTCCTCCAAAGGTCACGATTCCCAAAAAAGCTGGATAATAGTAACCCGTACGACAACCCTCTACCGCACCGTCCCCACGACAATCTATCCGGTTGAAATGACGCCAACTGTAATCTCGGCTCATCCACCTCCCAGCAGTCCCGTCGTCCTCCCCACTCCCTCCTTACCCCCTGGGGGAGAGGGACTATCGGGCCAGCTCTCCGCGGAACCCTCCGAAGGACCCATTCACGATTCCAGCATGATGTGGGTTCCAACGCCAACTTATTCACCAACAGCGCCTCCAGAGCCAACCGTCTTCCCTCCCGAATCACCTCCTCCCTCAGAAGTTCCTCCAACGGAGGAATCCCCTCCACCCGACCCTCCTCCAAAAACGGATCCAATTTATTGGATCCAGACGAGCATCAAGGCGAACGGGAGCGCTTATCGGGACACCCCCCGCGTCTTTCAGCAGTCCATCCAAAAGAGCCTCGCGTCCGTCTACGCGTCCGCGTTCAAACGCCATCTCCTCGCCACGCTCGGTGTTCTTCCGCCTCCATCCTCCAAAACTAGGAGGAAACGAAGTCGTCGCCTAAGTCGCTCAGCGTATCATTCTGATAAGAAGCAGGACCATCCGGAACCTGAGGACGATGACGACGCCCTTCAGCGGGACCTGCACCTGGACCAGTGGCTCTACGTCGCCCAAAGCAGCATGAGTCCGAGTCAGCTGAAGCAGCTCGCCACCGCCGCCATGAACGTCACCGTCAGCCTTATCAATGTCACGGAGGAATCCCCTCCAAAAGTCGACCTCCGTTACGTTGTCATGGCGGAGGGGACGCCGGTGCCTGCCTTCTCGGCAGTCAAGGAGCTGGAGCTGGTGAGCAAGCGGGAGATGGAGGAAATGCTCGGCTACGAAATTATCAACAAAAAGGCTGAAGGTCTGTACCGATAACCAACTTCCGGTCTTCATGATAAGCACATATCTTATGGATACTTGTTTTTGTGTTTTGGCTTTCCAGCTCTTGTGGCGGGCCCACCCGAGCAAATGACCCGGAATGACGAATACGTTGCCACGAGCCCCTGGCTTATCGTCGCGATAACCACGATCTGTTTGTTGGTCATATTGCTGGCGCTTATCGGGTTCATGGTGTGGAAGTGGAAGCATAATCGGTTGGGAGACTCGATGATTGGCGAGCGGAGGATGAGAATGGGGGGAGGTGGAGGTGTGGTGACTGGAGGAGGTGGTGGTTCAGGTGCCCCGGCGCGACCTCAGTCAGGTACTGCAACAACAACAGATGATGATAAGGCACATGAAGAAGGTGATGAGGTTGAAGGTGGTGAGGATGATGAAGAGGGAGTCATCAATCCTGCTTTTACTGGCACTCCGGTACACACAAAATCATAAATAATCATAAAATTACAGATCAATTAAAAATAATTATATATTTAACTGACCAATTAATTTCTTTGATGAATGACATTGAAATTTAGAATCTATTTTTTTCTTCCCTTTTTAAAAACTTTCTAAATTATCGCTATATCTCTCTCTCTCTCTTTCTATCTATCTTGCTCGCGTCTGTAAATAAAAATTCTTTAAAAATAATTAATTAAGTTTCTTAATGGAATGGCTTAATATTTCAATGATAGTTTAGGTTAATGAGCCTTTTAAATATTAAAGTTTATAACTGGACATTGTTGAAATTTAATTAAATAGTTAATTAGTAAATATTTTTTGGGGTAACCATGGCAACTCTGCTCACCTAGCTTACTTCACTGCTCTCTTGCTTGCTTTAAAGTAGCTAATATTTTTTTGTTAAATTATTTAAGTATGTAGTTAGTTAATTGCGGTTATAAATATAATTTTCTGTGGCTCTTTGTGGATTCGTAATGACGCCCTGAAACTAACCACCTTGTATTCTCTCTCTTTCTCTTTAAGCTTACCTTTCATGTTTTCTTCCTGACTAACTTTTTTTTTCAGTTTAATGAGTGTAATTAAAACATTTTGATTGTAATTAACGAATTGTGTTATAAATTATTGTGTTCAGAGGCGTACCGGGCGCGGCGGGACTCTTGACCAATCACCCAAATCCAGCCCCGCGTCGCGGAGTCTCCTCTCGGCGCAGCATCGCGCGAGGACGGCGACCAAGCGCCTTACTGAGGTCCTCCGTGTCGCCAAACACATGAAGCCAAAATCTCCCGGTGGCCGCGAAGCGGAAATTGAGGAGGATCCCGAATCCGATTCCAGGCGCCGTAGTAAACTGAAGGGCAAACGGGAACAGTGGAACTCTCCCAGCTCCTCCGAAGATCTCCGCGTCCACAAGCGCTCCTCCATGCTAACCTCCAGTGAAGGTAGCGCGGACTGGAAGGAACTTTTAGGCGAGCCAAAACCAAAAATGCCCCCCAGAAAGCGGAGTCCAGTCCGGGGTTCAAAGGGCGGCGTTCCCCCCTCCGGGGGGAAGGGAGGTATTCCTCCATCGACTTCGAAGGAAATGCTGCGCAGGCGCCGGAAAAAGAGTCGAATGGCAGAGGAGGCGAATTTAAGAACGGATTTTGACGGCGAAGAGGAAGATGAGGACGATGATGAAGAGGAGGGATTGGAGGGAACTGGAGGTGACGCTCCCTCCAAGCAAAAGCAGCCGTGGACCAAGGGAATCACGGACGCGATAAGTCTTGGAAACCTCGACATATTTTCCGACAGCGCCATTGCCCAAACGCCGAGCGAATATGCGAGGAAACTTGTTCCATGGAAGCGTCCTGGAAGTGCGGTGGGGGCAGCAGGACCCTCCCCCGCACCCCCTCCATCCTCCTCTTCCTCCCAACAGCCTTACTTCCTTCCTCGTACAACCACGCCGGGATCCAGAATCCAGACAATTGAAGAGATTCCCAGTTTTGACCAGCAGGATCGAGACATCAGCGAGCGGAGCGAGAGTCCGCCTCCTCCCCCCAGGGGAGGTTCCCCTCCATCAGGAGTCGACACTAAGGAAGCCGGGGTACAGACGCCGACAAGAATTAGTAAAACGGCAAGTCATAAGCAGCGAGCAGCGCCAAAGGCGAGGAAAAGTTGGGGGAAGGGAAGTCCGGGTGGGGGAGATACGTCCGTGATAAGCACAGAGTCGGAGGAAATTGTGGAGGTGCATCACGTGGGGGGTGGGGGTCCGGAGGAGCAGAATCCGTTGGGGAGGATGCGGAAGAGGTTCCACCAGTTCTTGGATGACGCCTTCAACGTGATGGGTAACCAATGCAACCAAGATCAGATGCTGAAGTAGACCGATAACCACTTGTAGATAAGCCTCTCTCGCTCTGAAGCACCGTAGTAGTAACGTATGTAGTTAGATAAGCTTGTATTTGGAGTAGTTCTTGAAGTGAAATGTTGGAAGAAAGCATTTATTTTGATTGACTTAGTTTCAGGTGGACGCCAAGGTGAGGAGGGAGGAGGCGATGGAGGTGGCGTTGGAGGGGAGGAATCTTTAGGAGGACATCCTCCTCCAAGGACCTCAAGGCGTCATGGAGGTGGACGAGCGGGCGAGACCCAATCAGCAAAAGTGTCAATATCCCACGAAGTCGTGGAAACGGAAACGGAGTGGCGTCCCTGGACTAGTCACGTGATCCGGGAGGAGACCCTCCAAAAGCTGCGGAGGGGACGGCCAAAGAGCGCAGCGGTTCCGCCTGCTGCCTCCATCATAGGACCCCCGAAACCTGCCTGGACTGCCAGTTCTGAGCGGAGAACCCATTCTGCAAAAGGTGGGGGAGGAGGGGGAGGGAGTCGAATGGGGAGTGCGGTGGATATCCAACAAGGTGGCGGTAGATTCCTGCGACGTCGTACAAATCTTGAGGACGATCCCGACACGACTTCTACCCGGGAGGAGACACATCCACCTCAAAAATCCGGTCAGGATCCTCAGAGCTCCTCCACCATGTCCACCTCCCAGTCCGTCATCCTCTCCCCCGCATTCATCTTCCCCCAGTATCCCGCATACCCCGATATTCGAGTGACAATGGGAGGGGCTGGTGGCACCGTTGGTCCGATAAGCACCAGTTCGAGTAACACGACGACAGGATCATCCTCAATGTCCCAACAGCATCCTCCTCCAGTTCCCCCGCCCCCTCCACTACCTCCTCCAACCCTCCCTCCAAACGATCCCGCAGTTCCCCTCATCCAGGCCATTAAGAAGGAGATGAAGCGGTTTGAAAAGGAACCAACTCCTGGAGCCAGCTCCTCCTCCACAAAATAATTAAAATTAATCATCAAACTAAAATCAATAATCATTAAAAATTAATCATTGTTGTCAGTTGGGTGCCGTTTTTAAATTGCCACTAGGATAAAATTAATCATTAGACTAGTTATAAAATTAATATTTAAATATGTACTACCTACCTACAAAAAACAATTCATGTGTTCCTCTTCCTCATCTCTTGTTAATTAATTTGTAATCTAAATAAATCAATACTATTTAATCATCAATTAAATTCATTGCATTTCTTTAGCGCAGCTCATCTGTCTGTCTCCATCTCAAAACCAAGCCAAAACGAGGGCCACGTACTATCCATTCGCCTTCCTTGCACACTCTCGCCCAGTCGGCGCCGCGCGCGCCCAATGCATTCTTATATACACCCAAAGTAAACATTGATCAGCTGAACGCCGACGCCGACGTAAATCGCAGCGGAATATAAAACAAGTATCCTTGCAGCTTGGTAGATAGAGGATCGATCCCAATTGCCGTTCGTAGCCTCGACCGCATAGCGGGCCTCGGTCTGGGTCGACACTCTGCGCGGATGTTGCGACGGCAAAAAGCTTCCCTTTCTATTCAACTCGCTTAAAAAATTGTATGTGCTCGGCACTCTCTATTGAACGGGTTTAAAGAATAGGAAGGGAAGCGTTTTGTAAAGTTCCGTCCCCTTGCAAACCAGGAGCAAAATCCTCTACGTTTTCGCCACAAAATGCTATTCTCCGTAACAACAGCTTAGAATCATCGCCTTGGTAACTCTCGAATGGTTAGGATTTCAAGCCTGTTTCTTTTACAGCTTGGGTTGCTATATGCTCGGCTGTTCCCTTTAAAAACCGTTTCCCGTGTTCTCGTTTTCTGGGTTTTTTTTCTGGCAGGCATATAAAATACCCGGGTTAGGGGCCGGACCCTAATTTCCGGATATTCCGAAATGTAGGCGGAGTTACGGGGATTTTGTGGACCAACCACAAAGAGAGAGAGAGATGCAGCATCCAGCATCCTTCTGTTCATCTTCTGTGTACCAAGTAGATTTGAGAGTGAATCTTCCCTTCTCTCTTGTCGACAAGCTTGTGTGTGTATGAAAATCTGTGTTCCTTTTTTTTACAGAGAGCGACGAAGACAACAATGATAATGGGAAATAATGGAGCCAACTTCATAGAGTAATAAGCTCTGGCTGTAAACTAGATGATGATGGTAATTGTTGCAAGCTTGCATGTATTCTATTCCCATATCATTTTGGATTTAAAGAGCTCGGCTCTATTACCAGAAAAATATGTTTGAGATGATCTGGTCTGTATTTCGGGTTGTCTAGGCGTCCCAGTCACTTCTTTACGCCAGTCGCGAAAGCAACCATTCTCAGTGTTTGTCTGTGTCTGTGTTTGGATTATTATTGAAGGTGCATTAGGATCCAAAATTAAGTGCATCTCTCATATACAAGTTGTGTGAAAAGAAATAAGAGGAATCAAGATTTTAGCACCTTTTTCCCAAAAACAAAACATTACCATAAAAATTTCCCAGTGCAGTAATAAGTGAAGATTGACCGTGTGTGTGGTGCGTGCTTGACCACTAGCGAGTCAATTAAGTTTGTAAAAGTATATTTATAGCTTGAAAAAAAAAATATAAATGGAAATAAAAAAATGTGCTAAGTGTTTAAAAGGCTGTTTTGTGGCTGTGGCACGCGGATTGAAATAAACACCTTTAGGTAAATACCTAGGTAAATAAACTCTACTTTCACTTACTTTTCTGTGTCCGACGGTCAAGTTAATGGTCAGTGAATCAAGTTGTTTTTATGAAGAACAGATTGTTTTAAAGTGCAGTGATTTTATGGCAATTATTGTAAGGCGCCGTTTTCTGTCTGTGTTTTTCGTGATTAAAATATATTTTTGTGCGAAAGGAAATGACATTGAAAGTGAGCTTGTAAAGTGACCAGTGGTCAGCAGAGTGGATTTTGTGAATTTGTTCGACAAAATTGACAAAAAATATAATGACTGGGGCAACGTGAGATTTTTGTGCTCCTAACAGCTTGTTGGTTTCCTATTGCATGACTTGGATTATATTTTTTTGGACTTTTAATCGATTTTGGTGAAAAATGTTTGCATCTCCCACAAACCATCCACCTCATTCTCCTCATCATCACCTCAGTCACCACTACTCTCTCAAGCTAAAGTCCATGTTCGAGCTGGCCGTCGCCTCTTCCTCAGCCGTTGCTCATCATCACCACCAAAACTTTCAGCAACATCCTCCATCATCTTATCATCAGTATCCACCTCCATCCTCCTCCTCCCAGCAGCCCCCTCCAAACAACCACCTCACAAACCCCACCATCAATAATAACAGCATTGACTCTAGTGGAGTTGGAGGGATGGAGGAAAGTTGTGGCGGAGTTGGAGAGCAGCACGGCGGCGGAGCTCACTTGGGCTATCCCAGATCGCCCCAGACTCACTCTCCGCCGTCGACTGCATCCGCAAACGAGCAAAAATCTTCCTCCAGGACGGAGGATCAGGACGAAGGGAGTACGAGCCCTCCATCTCATCTCAGTTTCCTCCAAGCTCATCATCCTCATCATCAGCACCAGGGTCTCGTCAGATCCTCCATGAGTGGGAGGGAGGGAAATGGAGGGCAACGGAAACAGGGACCAGGTGGAGGTGGAGGAAATAACAAGCCATCTTTCAGCATTGAATCTCTGCTAGGTAAGTGGTTTCCCTCCAAACGGTCACGAATTGACCTCAAAATAGCGCATTTTTTTAAAAAAATTTCGCCGATTACTTTATAGCTCATTCCAGTGGGTGGAGGGCAGGAGGTCAGCAAGCTGGGGGAGTTGGAGGGCAGCAAAAAAAGGAGTCCCGGTTCACTCCGTATCCACCTCCACAACAAAAAGGGAAGGTTCCTCCAGATGGAGGGGAGTCGCTCGATAAGCTTACAAGTGAGAATTCGGGAAAGGGTGGAGGGTTATCTGGAGGGAATGGAGGGGGAGGGAATGGAGGGGGAGGGAGGCGAGCAGCAAAGTCGAAAAGAGTCCGAACGATTTTCACCCCCGAGCAGTTGGAAAGACTGGAAGCCGAGTTTGAGCGGCAGCAGTACATGGTCGGCCCTGAGCGGTTGTATCTCGCTAGTAGTCTTTATCTCACCGAAGCTCAGGTGGGAACCAATTAACCTTCGACCTCGCCGGCAGTTAATTATAACCGTAATTAAGTATTTGTAATTGGTTTCAGGTGAAAGTGTGGTTCCAAAATAGACGGATTAAGTGGCGCAAGCAGCATCTGGAAATGGAGCAGCAGCGCCTCGCAATTTACCGGACCCTGGCCGAGCAAGACATGCTCTCCTCCACCTCCGGAGGAGGGGGAGGTGGATCCTCCTCTTCTGCTCGAGGAAATCTGGAGGACGATGAAGCAGATGAGGAAGACGACGGCGCAGCAAGTAGTCGGGGAGATGACACGGAGGTAGACAGCGTTGTGGATGAGGACGACGACTACTCTTCAAATACCGATCACCTCCATCGGAAATCGGGGGAGGAGATCTCGACAGCACCTCCTCCTGCTAAGTTTAACCATCCCTTGCAACATCTTAATCATCAGCATCATCATCCCAGGCTTCGTGTTCCCCTCCAGCAGTCCTTCAACCTGAACAACGAAGACTACAGTTTGGAAGAGTCGACACCCTCCAACACGGCAACGACGGCATCATCATCCTCCTCCTCCTCGTTTCATCTGAGAAGAAACGATCCCTCCTCCGGTGTCATCCCCTCCACAAATTCCTCCAGTTCCGGCACAAAAAAGTAATTTCTGTTTTAGTAATATTTTTTTTGAAGAAGAATAAACCGTTTTCATGCGCCCCGCAAAATATTTAAACTTTCAAGAAACCATGTCATCTGCGACCAAAAAAATGTATTGTTTTTTTTGCAAAAAAAATGGTTAAAAAAATAAACGACCCTGTTACTTAACTACACAATTAACTCTCACTAATTTTCCATCATTTAAAATGGAGTGCATAAAAATATAAGCATTTTAGTAGAATGGCTTGCATTGCATTTTTTTACACGGAGGCCGCAGCATCCACACGGCTTTGTAGATTGGGGCGATCCGAGACGATTCCTCTCGGCTTCATCCTCCTTTAATCTCGCATTATTGTAGTTTACGGGTGCATCTCTCAATCGCAAAAAAATGTATTATATTTTATTATAATCGCTCGTATCGGGTTACTATGGTAATCCGAGAACATCCGTCCTCTCGTCTGTCCATCCACTTGTTACAAAAATACATTTTTTACTTAAAATCGCTAGCCCGTAAAAAACCAACCTGTTTTCCCCTTTTCCGTCGTCGCGTGCTACAATCTTCTCACTTGACTTGGGTTACTTTACATTTCCTAAAGTTTCAATTACATTTCATTCTCATAAATTAATTTGCTAATTAGCACGATTCTTGAGCAAGTCACTTTTTTAGAATGGACACTTTATTTCTGCTTGTCTGTTAACCCACGTACTTGACTCAATCATTTTTGTTTTATACCAGAATGACGTGGATTCGTTCCGCTACTTTTATGTATCAGGTTACCATGGTAACCAGTATATCTATGTATGTGTATATTTTTATCACTTGTTCCATTCCACCAAACACACTCCATTTTTTCTCCTTCATCTTGGTACTCGTCTTACTTTCCACTTATTTTCCTCCACACATTTTTATATTTCATTTATTATCTGCGCCTTGATTCATCCAACTTATTATTATTATTAGCTTTCTGTCTTTCCTCCTTTCATAACCATAAAACTAATAACAATATTAAATATCATCTCCCACCACCGCACGCCGCATTATTAAAAACGCTCCATACTCTGTCTGTCTACCGAGTTATTCGCCAAGAACGAAATAATATATATAAGAATACCAGGAAAAAAAATATTTCCACTTCACCGCAATAATAATAAGTTGGATGATGATGGGAGATAAAAAAAGCCATGTATATCTCGGAAGCAGCTAATATTACCATTTCATTTTTCATAATGTGTCAAGTCGCAACAAAAGAAGACTCTCATCAGATAGACATTCACGCACACTCATAAAAAACCAGCTCATCTTTATCATCATCATCTTCTTCCCTTCCACCTCATCATCATGCCAAATAAAAAAAAATCTACTCCAAACAACGGCCATTTTTGTTTCCAACTAACCGTCATCCTCCTCCATTCCTCCTGTCCTCCATCTAATAATAACCGTAATGAATGAACTTGCTTCATACAAAAAACATCTTTTTATTGCTTTCTTCAGCTCGTTCTTGAGTAAAACTTGAGGACAGGAAAGAAATTCCAGAATGATCTCAGCTCTCTCTCTCTCTCTCTCTCTCCATCTATTCAATGAACCAAGCCATTTCTCTTAGAAACCAAGTTATCTCAATTTCTCCACAAAAAAATAAGCTAAATTAGTTGGCTGTAGAGCTAATAAGTGTCATCATTAAATTAAATACGGTGGCTCGTGCGCCAGCTCATTTTATGGACGGTAACCATGACAACTATTTTCATGTAATAAGCCATAAAAACCGTAACAATAGGTAATAAAAAAAGTTGTATATATTTCTCATGTCACATGAGCTGTAATAATGACTTCAAAGTCAATGCAATCAGGATGATGAGATGAGAAATAATTAAAAATAGTTGACATTTTTTTAGAGAATCGAGAGAGAGAGATGTAGAGAGATAACAAGATCAACTTGTTAAACACGGGATTATTATTATATGTCATCATAAAACCATCTCAATGAATGCTCATTATTGGATTAGAGGGATTGTTGGGACACGTGGTGGTTTTTCCCTTTGACTCTGTCCCGTCCCTGTCCCGTCGTCCCTCTCTCTCTCCCTGTTTGCAAACTCACTCAGCCGTAAATAATCCCTTTGTCAAATTGACTCTTTGAAAACAGAGGGCCATTATTATTAGCATTTACGCTACTTACATCTCCTTTCACGCGGAAAATATATGTAGAGATTTATTAAATAGTTGTTGCCTTTTCTGTCATGCCGACAACACCACCACAGCACAAACAAACAAAAATAAATAAATAAATGGTCCACTTTCCATGCAGCTGCATAATATTCCATGCGACAAAAAAGCAATAAAAATATTTTTGTCACTCATTTCGTTCTTTTGGAGATATATAAACGCAGCCTTGTTGAATGAGAGGGGGAACCGCATCCCGGGTTTTTCATGGAAACAAGTTTCTTTTTATTTTGTCAAATGACACACAAAAAATATGTGTTTTTGTTGGGTTCATTCATTTTGGATGATCCAGTCTGAAGCGCGTCTAATTTTATTGGCCACTTCAACAAAAATAAATAAATATAAACAACAACAAGTTGCATGACAAAATATTTTTATTTTCACGATGATAAGCTGTCTGTCTAATTGATTTTTCCCCTTGCGCCACTTTATTCCAACAATTACACGATACATCATTTTCAGAAAGGAATATTTTTGGAGCAATTTTTAATTTCGATTTCTGCTTGTATTGTAATTAATGATTATTATTGCGCTACTTTACTCAATTTTCGTTTTCCTGGTGAATTTTCTCTGAACCTCAACCAAAACCGTACTTAATTAATTTGTGTAAACAATTTAATTGAACATTTAAGTTAAACTAAACTGAGCTCCGTTCTCCCTTTTATATACCATTCGGATGGGTCATGAGCCAAAAAAAATATATTTTTTTTCAGAATTCCTGGAAATTTGGAGTCCGGGGTAACTCGATACACAATGGATCCGTTTTTTAAACGAATTTATTTTCCATTGTCTTGTTAATTTAATTGTCTTGTTAATTGTGTAATGGATACTGCAGGAAAGGAAATAGAGATGAGGATGGGATGGAGCTTAATTAAAAATAGTAAACAAGTTAATTGCCATTTAATTCTCTCTCTGCATCTGAATCTGTCTATGTTCCTGTGTGTGTCTCTCTCTCTCTCTCAATTTTCATTAAATACGCTAATAAAAATAGCACCAGAAAAACTCTCGTAAATAAAGAGATGTAATAATGTGTAATAATGCATTATAATGGCAGAGCGAAAAAAGTATTAAATTTTGATGTAAAATCTTCCCATTTTGCATACTTGCCGGATTTTTTCTACCAGGTAAATACACAACAAAACCTTGAAAACAAATAAAAATTTATAGAAAAGCAAACTTCTTTAATTTGTCCGAACTAATTTTTAATATTAAAAAATTATATTTATTATTTTCAATTAAATATTTTGCTTTCGAAAAAAAATTGCCATAAAAAACCTGCGACACCATTAAGAATAAAAAAAACATTTATTTTTGTAAAAATAATAATCACTGATGCGTGTTCATTGTTATAATTCCCGGATGTCCCTAACAGAGCTCAAAGGGAAGATTGAAAGATTTTGCATGCCTGACTTGTAATAAAAAGACATGTTCCGAGATACAAAGGAATTTTTTTGTGTCGGTGGTTTTCCCAGACCGTTTTTGGAGAATAAGGGAGCTCTCCCCTCCACACATATTTTTTTAACAAGCCGAGTGAGTGGAGTGAAATCCAATTTCACTCCAAAAAAGCCAAGTCGGGAGGGAGAAGAAGAGAACAACTTTCAACCAGAGAGATACAACATTATTACTAACCCGACATCTTTTTCTTCTTCATCTTGTTCCCCTATTTCCCTCCGACAAGTTCCGACTTTTGGAGGAAAGAAAGACATGGAGGGTGGAGGGGGACGGGATAATTTTCCAGCCCAGCAAAAGTGAAAGCGAGCGAGCAAAATTCCATTACAGCTGGTGGAACATTTTTCTAATCTTTTTTCAGCTTTTCTCCAGTTCTTTCCTCCAGTTGCCTCCAGATAACAAGTAGGAAAGCAACGACGTTGCATATTTTAATATTAAATTATCCCGAATCCGGGAGAGATCTCCATTTTTCCGCTTCATTTCCCTTCCAATCTTTCTTCCATCGAAAACCAAACCAAACCATACACATACCACCTCCATTCCGTCCTCCTCCTCCTCCACTCCCACCTCACTATCCCCTCCAACATCCCTCCAGACTCCACAAAAAATCCATTACACACAGAACAAAATGCAAAGTTAATTAAAACGGCTTAAACTAATTGTCCTAATTACCTTGAAACTTGGAGAGAGGGAGATAATGTGAAGGTGGTCGTTTCAGATCTTCGGACTAACGGGAGGGAACGAGAGGATGAATATGAGGATGCTGATGAATTTTTGAAATGGAATGCAAAAGGCATTTCAATTAAGCCCGTTTGTATACACAGAAGGATAAAAAGAAGATGGTGATGCTCACATTTTCCCTACATGTAAAAACCCTCCATCACCTCCACAGCATGATTATTCCAAAAAAAATGTAACAAAAAACCAGAAGAGGTTGGTGACGGTAATTGAGGCGATGGCGCCATCTTACTCAATATTTTTTATATATTTTACCCGAATAATATGTTTTCCCTTTGTTCATAAAATGAATGAGTATAATTGATTGTTGTGATAGTTAAGGTGCACTTTAAATTTATTACATAAAAACAAAGTTACAGGTTTTTTGCAGTGAGTGACTTATTTCAACCACATTAGTTTTTGACGATATCCCCCCTCATCCTCATAATTATTATGGGAACAATAGGTATAAAAAAAAGTAATGCCTTCCCTCCTTTACTCCTCTTCTTCCTCGAGAACCACCTCCAGACCCATGATCTCCCCTCGGACCTGTGGCTGATTGGCTGGACGGCCTACTACACCAAATATCCCTCGGTGATCACCGCCTGCATCCGGGACCTGATTGAGTCGCCGACGACGCTCGAAACGTCTCTGTTCGAAAACTGTTTGAGCAGATGCGAGTGGTCTCTCGAAGGGATGGACAGCAAGCCCCCTCGTGTCCCGCCGGAGGATCCCGCGGCGACGACGGTTCGGTATCATCAACCCTGCGTCACCGCCCCCGCCAATATCCGAAACTATCAGTCCTGATTGACCACGGGGTGGTCCATTCTCCCCTGGAGGTGGGGATGGGATCAACACTTGTCCATCCAACTCCGGTTCCACTCGTTCAGCAACCCCCTCCGCCACGAGACCCTCCACCGACTCCTGCTCGCCTAGATCCTCCATGGACTCGTGCTCGACTAGATCCTCCATGGACTCGTGCTCGACAAGACCCTCCACGGACTCGTGCTCGACTATACCCTCCACGGACTCGTGCTCGACCCGTTTTAGGACCTTCAAAGACATAAAAGTGACCCGTCAGCGAAGCCAATTGACTGGAAGTGAGCCGGACCCTATTTTCATGAGGAGGCTTTTGAGGCTTCGCTTTGATCCACTCAACTCCCGGGTGGAGCTCCACCGCGACCTCATCGGTCATCCTCACCTTGAACTTCAACTTATTTTCGGTCCCCATATGAAATGTAACCTCAGCGTCGGATATCTCGCCTGATTTCTCCATCTCATCCTCGTTCGTATCGAAATCAGGCAATACTCCCATCCCTTTCGGGTTGGGATTGTCCTCCGTTGGGATCTTTGGGCCGCCGACATAGGCTACCTGGAAAGGCACTCTCACCACTGGGTTTTTATGGAAGAGGCGCGGGCCCTTCCATGTACGCGACACAAAGTTAAAGACACTCGCACAGCAATTATTGCTTCGGGCTTCCAGGCGCTCCTTGCGTCGTTGGAGGGCAGCCTCCACAGAGGATTGCTAAAAACACAAAGGGAAAAATGTTTTTAAAAATTAGTAAAAAAAATAAAACCCAGTTTTGTCATATTTTTTGTCCAAAAATTAATCAAATTAAAGTGATTGTGCTGTTATTTTTTTTTTCCTTACTTCACTCCCAGCTGTTAGCGGCCGCCTGAAGTCTCCTCCACCCTGACCATCATCGCTAGAATTTCCTTGAGCTCCTCCCAAGTCCATTCTTTGCTTTCTTCCACGTCTACGAGCACAAAAAATCTTTAAAAAAGCAAAACAATTTGTAATAATTAATTAGTTTGGGGACAATTTAAAACTTATCCAAATATTATCCAAAAACAAATATTATCCACCACAACCATAACTTACTTGCTATAACCGATCACCACTACCTTCACGTTTTACAACCACCACACACCGAGTTTTAACTGATTCAATATTAATTGGGTCCACATCCACAAATAAAAGTTAAACTAACTGACAGAAAAAAACTGTCTAGCGCACAACAATTAATGAAATAACAATTTTACTCCTCCTCACTATTCCCGTTGTTTGGGTGATGCAGAAAAAAAATTTTTTCGTCAACGACTGGTCAGTTGTCAGTCTGTGGAGAGCAGGAGCCGAGCAGTCTGGCAAGTGGAGTGAGATGATGTGCACTGTGCACACGTGTGCGCCTGCGTCAGCTGGTCTGCTCGAACGGCTTGATAGACGGGACGACGACGAAGGAGTCAGCTGAGCGCCTCCTTCTCCTCTTGTTGTTGTGGGTGGAGAGGGTGGTGGTGCTGGGGAGGATTTTGATAAGCAGTAGCAGATAAGCTGGTGATGATTACTAATGTGGTGGTGGTGGTGGTGGTGGTGGGGACAGATGACAAACAAAAAAATTAGTGTTCAGTTTTTTGTTTGTTTAGTTGTATTTTTTTACTAATTGCTCATTTTAATTTATTGTTTTTTTATAGTTGGTGCTTACAAGACCGCGAGGAGTCGAGGAGCCTCTGATTCTGGTTATCTGGAGACCTGTCCACGGAGGGAGCATCTTCATCACAGCTGGAGGGAGTCCTGGTCCTCGGAGTGGTCGTCGTCATCCTGTCTCGTCTTCATCTTTGGTTGGAAGACTCGAAAAAAAAACATTAAAAATGATATTTCAGTAGTTATAATTAATTATGATGGTATTAATAATAATAACGTGGTTTATAATTAGTTGGAGCTGACCCGGAACTGGACTCGTTTTGTGGCCGTCGTCGTTTCAACCGGCAGTGGTGGTGGTGGTCGTCGTCCTCCTTCGTCCTGTGAGGATCCCTCTTCAAGCGCCTTCACAGACATTTTTGGCTATCCTGGCTGGAATCCTCTCCTCTCGACTCCCAGTTTAACTAACTGGACAATTAGTTAATGACTGGATGTGACCCTCTGGCTCTCTGGTGGCTCGGAACTTGCTTCCTCCAAGACTGCATGGTCGGGAGTGGATGCCTCCTCAGAAATCCCTCCGCCTTTTTATACCTCCCGAGCTCCTCCGGATTCGAGTCTGTTCAGTTAGTTAACCATTCCCTCCAACAATTAAAGTAGTTCATTAGAATATCCTCCACATCCGATCCAAAAAATTAATCTCCAATTAACTTTGCATTTTTAACTTAAGTTTCTATTTTATTTTATTAATTTTTCTCAGGACTGAGCAGGAAACAGGAGCTCCAGTTTTCAATGGACCTGAGCCGGAAGTACCTTGGATGGATTTAATTGGGAAGATAATTAGGTAAATTAGTTAAGTATGGAGTCGAGTTGGATACTATATTTAAATTCAATTATCATTTAAAGTGAAAGGACATAAATTTTGTTCATTTTTGTTGGTTTCGGGAGGACTTTTGCATGAGCCATAACCCAAAAAAAGCGAGTTTTTGGTCTTTGTTGTCGCCTTTGTCCTCATCACCTCCCGAATCATGGCACCTCGCTGACCATCGATTCTATCCAAAGTCTCATTGAAGCCGGAGCGCCAAATCTCCTCTTTCCCGTTCAGATTTCATCATCAGCATCCCATCACATGCTACTCATTGAAGACCTCTGCCTACCTCGTGGAATTTTCCAGTGATCCCGATTACCATAACTTGATAATTTAAGTCCTCCTATTATAATTAGTCAGTTAACTACTCAAATTAGCATTTCCGGTTTGGTGACTGTGAAAACGCAAATCTTTAAACTATCCTTATACTCACTTAAATTATCATAATTATTTGTTTATGAGAAAAAAACTGTTTTCTTTTTTTTTTGTTGAAGAAAAAGTTCGAGGAGGGAGGAGTGATTAGTGATTAGTGTAATTATTGAAATTAGTTAGTTAAATATTTAGTTTGGCCATGTTGTGTGTCGTAAGTAATCCGGGGAGCGGTGGCCCCTGTCGCCTCAAAATATTCAAAGTTGCCGATAGTTGTGTACGCCAGTTATCTAAATGTGACTTTAGCAGAAGTAATAATAGTCGAGGTAGTTTAATTGGTCTATTAAATAGTCAGTCAAAAACGTTAATTAAGTCAGGCTTATCGTCACCATCATCTTTATCATCACCTACATCGCGGTTATCTTGTGGATGGCGCCTCCACAGCTCATTTTATTCCACAACATCCGCCGCCGCCTCCGGATCGAAACAAGGTAACCTTCACTTAAGCTCATTTAAGCATTAATTTAATTACCTCCCTAATTATTAATTAATTTAAACTAATTGTGGTTAATTTTAATTAATTTCTTGCAGGCTTTCTCGGAGGAGCAGTTTGGAGCAAGTCAATTGGTTATCCTGTCGTCGTCTCCAGCTTATCATCATCATCCTCCGGGGGAAGGAGCTTCCACACCACCTCACCCGCCCCCCAGGCCCGAAAAAACTACTACGAGATCCTCGGCGTGCCGAAAAACGCCAGCTCCAAGGACGTCAAAAAATCCTACTACCAACTCGCCAAAAAGTACCATCCGGACACAAACAAGAACCCCGACGCCCAAAAGCGGTTCCAGGAAGTTTCCGAAGCGTACGAAGTCCTCAGCGACGACACCAAACGCAGGGAATACGACACCTGGGGTCAAACTTCCGAACAAATGGGTCGATCCGGAGGAGGTCATCGTCCCGGAGGGGCCGGTGGAGGCGCCGGAGGCTTCCAGCAGGGCTGGAACTTCCACTCCACTATCGATCCGGAGGAGCTCTTCCGCAAAATTTTCGGAAGCGCCGCAGGCTTCGGAGGACCTGGAGGCGCGGACCCCTTCGCAGATAACCAGGAGGACTACGCGGACAGCATGTTTGGCTTTGGCGCAGCGCAGGAAATCGTGATGAACCTGACCTTCCAGGAGGCGGCGCGAGGTGTCCACAAGGACGTCATGATCAACGTGACCGATAACTGTCCCAAATGTCAAGGATCAAAGGCGGAGCCGGGCTCCAAGGCGCAAAAGTGCACCCAGTGCAATGGGACGGGAATGGAGACCATCGCGAGCGGGCCGTTTATTATGAGGTCGACTTGCAGAATGTGTCGGGGTGCGAGGGTCACCATCAAGTTTCCGTGTCAGGAATGTCATGGAAAAGGGACGACGGTTCAGAGGAGGAAGGTGACTGTTCCGGTTCCGGCGGGCGTGGAGGATAGTCAGACAGTTAGGATGCCGGTGGGGAAAAAGGAGGTGTTTATAACGTTTAGGGTGGACAAAAGCGAGTACTTTCGGAGGGACGGGAGCGACGTGCACACGGACGCGGGGATATCGATCAGTCAAGCGGTGCTGGGTGGAAGTACGCGGGTGCAGGGGATTTATGAGAATATTAGTGTGGAGGTGCGGTTTCATCCAAACAATATAATTAATTCGATTTTAAGTTAATATTTATTTTGGAGGTGGATTGATTTTGGTTTTTTGGTTTGGTTTTCTCCAGATTCCTCCAGGAACCTCCTCCCACACGAGGATAAGGATGCGGGGGAAGGGGATTAGGAAGGTGAACGGGATCGGATTCGGCGACCACTACATCCACCTCAAAATCAGGATCCCTAACGTGCTCTCGAACAAGCAGGAGGCGCTGGTGAAGGCGTTTGCGGAGCTGGAGACTGACACGCCCGGGACTATTAACGGGATCACAAAATCCACAGGAGGTGAGAAATGATAAGCGCTTATCATTGCCTTTTTATTGAATACTTTTTATTTGGAGGGTGAAGCGAGAGGTGGTGGTGGTTTTTTGGAGGGGGAGGAGGAGGGAGGTGATGGTGTTAACAGATTTTGTATATATTTTTGATAAGGTGGTGGTAGCGGATGGTCCTCCTCCTCCTCCTCGTCATCGTCGTCATCCTCCTCATCAAAGTCTACCTCCGGAGGGAGTGGTGGTGATGGAGGGGATTCGCACTTCAGAACGAAAGCGGAGGACATTGACGACAGTGCGGCGGATAAAAAGGGAGCGAGTAGTTCGGGCGGGATTTTGAAGCGAATTAAAAATGCGCTGTTTGGATGATGATAACCACTTATCAAAGACTTTAATTAATTTAATTTAATTGAACAATTTAAAAAAGTGTAATAATTTTTTTGATAGTGAAAAGTGAAATAATGACTTGAAAAAGAGAAGAATAAATAGTTACAAAAATATATAAATTCCACCTCCACCTCTCTGAGAACCTCATTTAAAACTTTAGTTGAATTTTTAATTATGCATAGATTAGGTAGGATAGTTATAGTTAAATTTAAATGTGATTTAATTTTGTTTTGTTTTTTGAATGAATTTTTATTGCTTTGGGACAAAAGGACTTAATCGGTGTACCGACGACTCGGATCTCCTCCAAAGCATTCGTGAGGCGATGGAGGTGAAGGAGCTGGAGGAAGCCAAGAAGTTGGAGGAGACGGCGAAGGAAGGAACGGAGGCGACGTCATCCTCATCCACCTCATCTGACAAGAACAATAATCAGGACAGTGGGCAGGAGGCGACGGAGGAGGAGGTGGAGGAGGATGCCAGTTCGAAAAAGAAGAGAAATCAGGAGTCAGCATAAAGCTTATTAGAAGACAAAGACGCCATATTTTTAACTATAATTATAATTAGTAGTTTAGTTGAAATGAATCAACTGTTAAGTTTTGATCTGAAGAGAGAAGTAAAGCTATGAACTTGTTTTTTGACGAATGATTAATTGTAATGATAATTAAGTATAAAATGTTATCGCTGCGTCTGATAGATTTGTAGAAGAAGGTTTGTAATTAAAATAGGTATGTAGTATCCAGTGATAATTGCGATTAGTCACTCGTTTAGAGATTTAATTGCTGATTAAAAAATATATACTTGTCAGTTATTGTAAGTTTTTTGCTACACAACTTTTAAAAATGTCCCAATGCCTCTATTTTTTAGTTTAAATGGCTTTAATGAATAATTACTACAATTATTATTAATAATACTTTCCGCATATCTTCACTTAACTTTAATTGACTATTTAAAAAAGCTACATTCTTATCATTAAACTCCCGAATGAGTGGTTATTTTAGTGCTGGTGTCGTTTGAGAAAAACAACACTAAAAATGCTATAATTTTACGATTATTATAGCTTGTATATAATAAAAATCAGCAGTTATAGTTCTGATAACATTTAATTGTTCTACCATTTAATTGTCCATTTAAAAATGCATTTTATTTTTGCGACGGGAGAACAAAATAAACCGTTGTTCTCGAGGCCCTCGCGCTGGCTGGAGCTCTGGAAAAAGTGAAAGGAGGCCCATGTACCAGCTTTCTGCCTACCTCGCATAAAACTTACTTTTAATTATAAATGATCGTCAGTTAACAAACTTAACTACCGATGCCAGAGTTTAATCAATTAGTTAACTATCGCAATAATTAAATTTAAAGACATCTTTTTTCACATTTTTCTTTCCATTTTTTTATTAACAATTTATTTTAAAGTTTATTCCTCGTATTTTTTTTCATCTCCACCAACACGACTGTCTCCACCAAATAATTATCTTAATCATCATCATCATCATTTTAATAAATAATTAAAAACAAAACCTGTCTCGTGGTATCAATTTTTCATATAACTGCATAGTTGATAGTACATCCAATTAGTTAATTGTATAAATATTTATAAATAGTCACTTTTACGTACATCATAATTCATTATTACAGATTGGACTTGAGGGGATATCATTTAATTACTTTTATAACTGGGCAATTAGTTCAATATTTAATTTTAATTTTTTTATAAAAAAACAAGACAAAAATTTTTAGTACGCCAATTAATGACAATACAATTAACTATCATCCTCATTTAAAGTTACAATAGTGATTTTTTTTGCATTAAGATTAAATTTTAACCAGCAATTAAGAATTTACAAAAACAATTTATTTTTTTTAAATGTCCTTAGACGCACTAATTGTTATTATAATTATTTATTTTGTATTTAATTTTGACGACGACGACGTTGATGATGAGGAGGCGTGTGATTGCTCTACTGCTGCCGTTATTTATTATAACCATTAATTATCCTCTCATGTCTTTAATTAACAGTACAATTTTAAGCACTAATCATTAATCACACGTAATTGTAATAATAACAACAGTAATTGTAGTGAATAGATTTACAAGAAAGGCTTTTTTTTTTAATTGTTGACTTAATTAGGTATTTACTTTTCATAATATTTTTTTTGAGACTTGAGACAAGATGCAGTTTTTTTAATTATCCAATTAACTATTTTTTATATAGCAGCATTAATAATTAAACAAAACAAAAATCTTGATTCTTTTTTTTTCAGTCTGTGCACTAAATATGGCTAATTTTAATTAATTAACTCAACAATTAAGCAATTGTGAAGAAGAAAGCTTTTTTTTGAGATGACTACAATTATCTTTAGTTAACTGACTGCCTCATTTAAAAAACATCATCACAAACATCGAACATTACACGCGCGCGCGAGACTAGACACAAATTTACTTGTTATAATTTACACACTTAACTTTAATTATTCATTTAATTATCTTTTGAAAAAAGTGGGCTGCTCTTTTTTCCTTCGCATAATAAATTATTTTTTTAAACGGTGATATGATGATTTAACCGACATCGATGACGACGACCCACTTTAAAAAAAATCCTTGTAAACATTTTAACTTGCTTAATAATTAAATCTTCAGAAAAAATCTCACAACAGTTATTTAATTTATTTTTTAACTAGCTTAACATTTAAGTTTTTTTCAAAGAGGCACTGCAAAAATCCAGAGATTATTTTTAATTATTATTTTTTCTTTAAATACCACCACAATTAAATTTCCTTCCTGTAGCTTATTTAGCACACGCACAGTGTTTTGTAGTAAATGATTTAACAAATTATTACAGTTTTTTTAAATGACTTCACGAACAATTTAACTATTTATTTAGCTAGTTTTTCTTAATTATTCATTTGCTATCAGCAATTTCTTTCTTGTCGCCACGTGTCTTGGGAAATAACTCGTTGTCTAAATATTTAATTATTATTTTTTTCTCCACTCCTCCTAACGCACTAACTATCCATTTATCTATAATTAAGATTGACTTTATCTGTGTGGCTACCCTAATTAATGTGTAATTAATTAATGAGCTGCTCTCTAGAAATTCTTAATTAATTATTTTTTTGACAATTAAAAAAACCAACACTACTAACTAACTTTCCGCTGTTCCTACATTACTGACCGTGATCTATCCGTCGATAAACAAAGTTATTTTTTTAAATACTCATCATAATTGCTAATTAATTAAACTTAACTGACAATTATTATTCTGCATAGAGCGTGTGTAGTGTAAATGACCTGCTTATTAAATTGCATAGCTAACATTTAATTATTCTTAACTTAATTTACGTATATATAAAGCAATTAAAAAAGAACTGATTTTTTTTCAAAAGGAGTACAAAAAATTGAATTAAGGTTAAGTTTATAACAATTAGTTAGTGGAAAGGAGTAAGGATAACCATTACAATTACAATTAAAAGTATTTTAAATGGTAACAATAAATTTTGTTTAAAGACAATTAACAAAATGTAAATACTTAAAAATCTAAGTAGTTATTGGTAAAAAACAGCAAAAAAGGAGGATTTAAATAATTATAACAATTATTATTTAAAAAAAAGGTTTGCACTTCACCTTTAACCACTGACTATAAATAAAAAATTCTTAATTGTAGTAACAATTAAATTGTATAGTATTTAACTAATATTTTAATACAGATTGTAGGTGAAGTAGGCAAAAAAATTTATTCCATCAGTTTCGTTTCAGATTTTTGCGGGGGAGGACGATAACGCCGCGGGGGAGGGGAATCTTGACTCTTGAGGCTCCTTACATTATATTTTTGGAGGGGACACCAATCATTTCCACCTGAGACCAAAACAGATATCAATTAAAATCCTCATTAAATACAATAAATATTGGTATTGGTATAAGTTATTAGAGTAATTAAGTTAATTGTAAATACGGTTATTTATTTTTCCGGGTTATTTCAGTCGCGACGAGTGCGTCTCTTTTTCAACTGGCTATTCTCCCGACTCTCCTCCTTCTCCGGGATCAGTTCGTCCACCACCTCCGGGGGTGCCGGTTTCTCCTCTTCCTCCTCCTCTTCGTCTTCCTCCTCCACCTCCACTTCTTCCTCATCATCACTGTTCTCCTCCTGTTCTTCCTCCTCCTCCTCTTCACTTTTGTTCCCATCCACCTCTTCCTCCTCCTCCTCTTCCACCTCCACCTTCTTCGGGGCACTCGCTGCTGTCGTCGTTGAAGTCACCTTGCTATTTGGATTCTCCGTCTGGACCCACCCCTCGTCATCCTCCTCCTCTTCTTCCTCCTCCTCCACATCCACCTCTTTTTCCACTTTAGTCTCCTCTTCTGGTTGCTCCAAGTCATCTTTACTCACAGCACCTCCATTATTTTTCCTCTTTCCCTCCACCTCCTTCTCCGTCGCCTGTTCTTGAGCTTGTGGAGGGGATGGAGGTGACGCATTACTCTTCCCTCCTTTCCTTCCCGGTGGAATCAACGGCTCCGAACTTCCTCCTCCCCTTTTCCCCGGTCTCCTCTTCTCCTCCGCTTCCTCCTCTTCGTCTTCATCGTCATCGTATCCTTGCGCGGCGGCGGCCGCAGCCGCAGCAGCCGCGTCACTCTTCTTATCGCTCGTTCCCCCGCAACAGAACGCAATGATAAGCACGACCGGTAACCCAATCACTATCGTATAAACCGCATATAACCATGGATGACTGTTGCTGTAATTGATAATCCTTTCAAAGACGCCCCTCGAATCTCTCTCCAGCGCCCTAATCTTCAGATTGAACGTCTGCTCCGTGAACTCGTTAACGACCTGCTCTTTATCCGAAATGATGAAATTATCAAACAGCACGTTATCTGTCATGGTCCAGATTTCCAATCCAACCGCCCCAATCGGCGTCATCTTAAACGGCTCCTTGTCCTCAAAGTAATTCGGATTGGGAATCAACTTCCTTGACCACTTGCCCTTGTAATCGGGATTATCGACCAGCGGGGCTTGCCATTTGCCCTTAAAATTCGGATTCTCGACCAACGGCGGCGTCCAAGGTCCACATCCAACGGCACCTTCGCAGTTCGGGTTCGGAATCAATGGCGCCTCCCAGTCGCCGTCCATGCTCACGTCCCAGTCCTCCGGCATGGTCGCGCCCGGATCCGGTACCATTTCTGGTTCATCCTCAAGCCAGCCTGTTGGAGGTCTGGCGGAGGGATCGGGAATTTTTGGAGGTGCTTCATCGTCCCAGTCGTCAGGTCGGAGGGCATTCTCATCCGGAATCTTTTCGCGTTCGTCCCAGTCGTGAGGCTTGGAGTCCGCGGGGTCTTCGATTTCGATCGGGGGATTTACCGGAGGCTCCATGTCTTCCAGGAGGGAGCCCTGATTGATAAGCAAGCCATCCACGAAGATCTCGAATTTGTTATCTGGCTTCAAGACGAGGCGATATAAATGTGGCTTCTTATCCGTGAACGCCTCCTCGACACGATTACTGGGCCGCTTGGCATGTTTTTCTTCAAAGGCCCCTGTTAGAGGATCCTTGTGCCGGAAAATGAAGTGGAGCTTGATATCCGATCCACACTTATCGGGGCCGAACATGATCGTGTAAGGTGTCTTATCATGGAACTCGTCAAGTGACAGATCTTTGGCGTCGGACAAGAGCTTGATGTAGGCGCCGCCACAGTCCATCCCATTCTGGAACGTGACCTCGTACTGGACAATGAGGGGCCGGGAGGTGAACTCGAATTTGCGCTGGAGCGCGGCGGAAATGGCGGCGTGCTTCGCTTTGGAGCGGAGAATGAGGGCGCGGTCGTTGGGAAAGATGCGACGTTCTGGAAGGTCAAAGTCCCAGACGCCGTCGTACTTGAAGAGATTCTCGTTGTCTTCCTTTTGGGCGAGGGAGGAAATCCAGCGGGCCTTGGAGCGGGCGGGGTCGTCGAACGTTTCGTAAAAGTGGACGGGGTCTGAGGGCACTGGCGTCTTGTACTCAATCTCGTAGTCGTCTAATTTCTGTGGGGAAAAATAATTAAAAATTAAAACATAATCAATCAACAAACCTAATTAATTAGTAATTATATTTAATTAAGTTTAAATTCTGAAGACTTGCCATGGTGACTCCTTCGTCCTCAACGGTCACCTCGTCGTCCAAGAGATCATCCCCCGCAGAGTGAACTCGAGGCTTGGGAGTGGGAGGGGGCGGAGGTGACGCCTGCTTGGGTGGAGGCGCTTGTTGCTGTGGTGGAGGTTGCTTTGGAGGCGTTGACGGCTGCTGTGGAGGCGGCGTTTGTTGCCGTTGCTGCGGCGGCTCCTGTTGCTTTTCTTGACGTGGCGGGGGTGGTGGTGGCACTTGCTCATGTTGCCGTTGCTGCTGTTGAGGTGGTGGTGGAGGTGGCGTTTCCTTTATCACCTCCGGTGCACGTGGAGGCGGTAGATTCCCTCCCCCTCCAACAGGAATATCATCAATCTCATCCTCCACAGCGTTCACGTGCGAAATCAGTAGAAAACCTATTATCACCACTGTTGCTGCCGTTGCTAGTCCCCTCCATCTACTTCTCCTCGTTATTGTTGGCCCCATTCTCCTCCTCTCGTCTGATACACCTCACCTCTCTGGGTCTCCTCCTGTTCTCCTCCGTCGTCACCTCAACTTATCCACCAAGAAAGATCCCCTCCTGGAAACAAAAAAAAATCCCACAAATTAATAAAAATCCTCCACACTCTAAAAAACTAATACAAAGTAGTAATTTCCTCCAAAAATGCCTCCATTTATAGTTACCTCCTTGAACAAGTATCCTCCAAAAAAACCGTTGACGCCTTTTGACCTCACCAAAACGACCGGAAATGATCTGGATACGATTTTGAAACGATACGATCCTCTCGTTACTCCTTTCCTTCCACCTAATCCAAACCAAACAGAAAATCACTAAATTAGCACATTATCTCCCTCAACATTTAGCAAACTACACAACCATTTAAACAACACAATTAACTAACTCAACAACAATTTTTTACCTTCTTGCCAAAATTAACTATCTTCCTTACTTCCCAACAACAACACCAAAACAAAAACCGTCCTTTAAACCTCTCTTCAAGTTAACCTCACCATTTTCCACCAATTTATTTAACTAGTCCACCAAAATTCCACTAATTGCACAGTTAAAAAACACAACAGTTAAAAAACATTTAAATATTATATTTAATTGTTTCCAAACAAAAATACACTACTACAACGATCCATCCGAGAGCGAGCGAGAATGCAATGACCTGAGTGTGTGAAATGACTGGACTGGATTTCCTCTTGTTTTGCTGGGCTCGGGCAGAGTGCCGTGCTCCCGTGTCGTCGTACGTGTAGCAAGGCGACTGGCCATTCTCATTCTCTTCCCGTTCGTCTCTGAGAAACTGCGAGAAATCCACCGCCGCACGCACATTCCCCATCCATCCATCCACAAAAACAAGCAGCAAGAATACTCTATCCCAAAACTTATTACAGGACAGAATACCCGCCGGCCTCCTGCTTGGCTCTACTCGCCATACCTATCCACGCTAAAAAGTGTAAAACGAGCTGTTTTTTCACTCAATTCCCCTATCCTGCCCATGTTTAAGCGAAACTGACAGAAAAAGTACACTTGGCTTCCTCTCTCTGCTCGCGTTATACGGAGTGGATGGGAACGTGCATGACTTATGTGAGTGGGTGGGTGGTGGAGTTGACTGTATGCCTGCTTGGATGGGAGGTGGAGAGGATGTGTGGGTGGAGGTCGTGACGTAAAGACGGCCCCATAAATGATGACATGGTCGTATTGTGTGTTGTAAGCCGAGGATCAACAAAAACACAGAGACGAGCTGACTGACTGATTGAGTGAGTCAGGACGACGACGGACAACAATGGGATGGGCTTTTGTCTTGCTCGCTAATTAACTGCGATTTAATTACAATTAAAATATTGGGCAAGTTTTAACTGCTCTTTGCACTTGTGTAGTGGTCATCATCTGTTTTTGTAGACAGCTTGATTTCAAGTGTGTTAATTGTTTTGCTCTTGTTGTTGTTGACTTTGGTGTGGGGAGAGTGAAGGAGAGGAAGGACGGATCATCTTTAATTGTGGATTAAATTAGTTAATTGTTTGGAAGTGGTGGTGGTGGAGGGAACGGAAGTAGTTTAATTTGCTGTTGGATAGGAGGAGGTGGTTGTCCTGTGTGCTTAGTTTACCTTTTAATTATTATACTTTTTATGAGCGGATCACTGTAACATGTGTTGTTGTTGTGGGGAGGGAGGATAAATGAGGTAGACATTTAAATCAGTTAACTAACTATCACCTAAACTACAATTATGTACTACTATTATTACTATTATTATTATGATGACAACAATTAACTAATTTTGGTTGTGTTTTTTTATTTTGTTTATTTTTAAACAGGACAACAAGCAATATTGAAGTGGTCATCGTCGCTGTTCCAATTTTTGGAGGTGGAGGTGGTGGAGGAGATCTATCCAGTTGACCCCCTATCAGGAAGAAGATAAGGAGGGAGGAGGAGAGGATAATTTAATTTAATTGTAATTAATTTACGATAATTAAATCAAGATGAGTGTGGAGAAGGTGTCACTTCCGGACGCCCTGAGCAACGTAGACGTCCTCGACGAGCTGCCACTTCCGGATCACCAGCCATGCATCGAGGCGCAGCCCTGCTCCATCGTCTACCAGGCCAACTTTGACACCAACTTTGAGGACCGCAACGGCTTCGTCACCGGGATCGCCAAGTACATCGAGGAGGCCACCGTGCACGCCGCCCTGGTAACCCAGATCAAAACCAATCAACAATTAAATAAATAATTCTCATTCTTGTTGTGTGAGATGACTTAGTTAATTATTGTTTTAACTGTTCATTAGAATGAGCTGCTGGAAGAAGGCCAAGAACACGCCGTGATGCTGTACACCTGGCGCTGCTGCTCTCGGGCCATCCCCCAACCAAAGTCCAACGAGCAACCCAACCGGGTCGAGATCTACGAAAAAACCGTCGAAGTCCTCGCCCCGGAGGTCAACAAGCTGCTCAACTTTATGCGCTTTCAGCGCACCGCCATCGAGCGCTTCTGCACCGAGGTGAAGCGCCTCTGCCACGCCGAGAAGCGCAAAGACTTTGTCTCCGAAGCTTATCTCCTCACTCTCGGCAAGTTTATCAACATGTTCGCGATCTTGGATGAACTCAAGAACATGAAGTCATCCGTCAAAAACGACTATTCAACTTATCGAAGGGCGGCCCAGTTCCTGAAGGTCATGAGCGACTCGCAGGCCCTGCAAGAAAGCCAGAATCTTTCCATGTTCCTTGCAACCCAAAACAAGATCCGGGATAATCTTAAGGAGACCTTGGAGAAGATATCAAATTATGAAGACCTTCTTGCAGATGTCGTCAACATTTGTGTCACCATGTTTGAATCGAGGATGTATCTGACCCCAACAGAAAAGCACATGCTTGTCAAGGTCATTGGCTTCGCGCTCTACCTTATCGACACCCAAAACTGCAACATTTACAAGCTGGACCAGAAAAAGAAGATTAGAATCGACAAGATTGACCGGATCTTTAAGAATCTGGAAGTGGTCCCGCTCTTTGGCGACATGCAGATTGCGCCATTTAACTATGTGAAGCGTTCAAAGCAATACGACCAATCAAAGTGGCCCCTGTGCAGCGCGACGGGTACCCTAAGTCCTCAGGCGGATTTGAATAAGTATTTACCTGGAATCCGGGAGGATCACATAAAGTACATTAGCGAGTTGGCTAGATATTCAAACGAGGTCACAACAACTTACAAGGATAGCCCGAGAAGCGACCCGGAGAATGAGGAGATAAGTGAGTTGGCGCTGAAGGGACTTCAGTTATTATCCGAGTGGACGACGGTGGTCAGCGAGCTGTACAGCTGGAAACTGCTTCACCCGACGGACCAGCATCAGAACAAGGACTGCCCCGCGGACGCGGAGGAATATGAACGGGCGACACGATATAATTACACGGAGGATGAGAAGTTTGCGCTTATCGAGGTCATTGCGATGATCAAGGGACTGCAGGTGCTTATGGCGCGGATGGAGACTGTGTTTGCGGAGGCGATTAGGAGGAATATTTATTCGAGGCTTCAGAACTTTGTGCAGGTGACGCTCCGGGAACCGCTGAGGAAGGCGGTGAAGAACAAGAAGGATTTGATAAGGAGTATTTTGGTGAGCGTGAGGGAGAGCTGTGCGGACTGGATAAGGAACTATAAACCGGAAGAGGATCCGGCCATGAAGGGGAAAAAGGACCCGGATTCGGGTTTTGAGATTAAGATTCCGAAAAGGGTGGTGGGGCCGAGCAGCACGCAGATGTATATGGTGAGGACCATGCTGGAGAGTTTGATAAGCGACAAGACTTGTGCGAAGAGGACGCTGAGGAAGGATATCGATGGACAGTGGCTGGTCCAGATTGACAGTTTTCATAAGGCGAGTTTTTACTGGAACTATCTGCTCAACTTTAGTGGTGAGATATAATTAATTATAATTAAATATTTGTATAAATGCGTAAAGTGAATATGGTTTTTTAAATTGTGAAGATGGTTAACTGATATTTATTTTAATTAATTTAAAGAGTATCTGCAGCAGTGTTGTGACCTCAGCCAACTGTGGTATCGAGAGTTCTACCTGGAAATGACCATGGGCAAGAGAATACAGGTATTTAACTAACTACTTTAGTAATTAAGTTAATTATAGTGTATAAAGTATTAGTGGTGTAATTTTGTACTTAATTAGGTATACAGTTAAGGGGTATATTTAATTAGAGCTGTGTAGTGGTGTAATTTTAATTGGTTTTTTGGTGGGGAAATGGAAAATGGAGGTTGAGGTTAAATACTATTAAATATTTAGTTTATTTTTTTTGTTAATTATTTTTTTGTGAGTGATGGGATGAGAAAATGGAAAATTGTGTGAATGATAGGCAGGGAGATTTTTTTAACTAAATGAATTTAAATATAGTTTAATAGCTAATGATTGTGATTTAGTATGATAATATATGTGTATTATAAAATGAGTAATTATTTTACTTAATTATTTAAATGTGGTAAAAAAATTATTACTGTAATTTTCTCTAAATATGTGTGTGTGGCTAATTGTATTTGGTTTTTTATGTGATGAAGAGGTGTACGGTACAGCATCAGCATAATGACGAGTGTACTGACCTGATCACGATGGAGAAGCGGATTCAGGTACAGGACCCTTCGTTACAGTTACAAAAAAAGTAGTTCCTTCGGTTTTTTCTTTAAACACAGCAAAAAAAGTTTCACTTTGATAAGCACGCGATAATAATGTTGATAAGCAATTATAGTGAATTTTTTTAGTAATTAGTTGAAAAAGCACGCACGCACGCGAGCAACAAAGCAAAATGCAAGCAAGCAAGCAAATTTAGTTTAGAAATATGATTAATCAAAAAATAATCATTAACTTTTTTAGCCATATAGAACACCAATAATTAATTTAGATATATAATATATGCAATTTGTACTTTTTGATTTCTTCAGTTTCTTAAATCACTTTTCTCATAAAAAACTAATTAAAAAATGCATGTAGGTACTTACATTGAAAAAATAATAATAATAGCAAGAAATTATTTAATGGTGATTATTTTTTAGCTCTAGAGGTAGTTAAAATGCGCACATGATAGTTTATAGGAGTTTCGCAGGCAATAAATGTAGATAATTATTTTTTTGCGAATATATAGTGTGTGGTGTTAGTAGTTTTGTCTTTAATTAAATATAATTATTTTTTGATGGTGGCACACTAGTCATAATTTTAACGGTAATGGTAATTAGATTTAAACTTAAAAGCGTTTTTTTGGTGTGTACAATTTATTGCTACTATTATTAATCGTGGTATTTATTCTTGTAGTATACTAAATGGAGTTAATAGGTAATTCCTAATAATCTAGTCCAAACGTAGTTAACTAAAAATGTATTTGCGTGTTGTGAATGGTATGGTTTAATTGCAGTGGTATGTAAATGAGTTGAGAGTTTCTTGAGTGTTTTTAGCCATAATTAATAATTATATATAGGTATATAGATTCTGTGCATTAACACAAGCGGTTAACCTGAATATTTATCAGATCCGATAATCTTTTTACGTAGGTTTGCAACTAATTATAATTATGATTCCCAAACTGTTGTTTTGCTAATTTAAACTATTAATAACAAATAATAGTTAGTTAGTGTAGTAATCATTAACAGCAGAAGGGATGCAGAATTTTGATGACGAGTTAATTGCCGATCACTATTTCTTTAAAAAATCTCACATGAGAACAGTTTGGAATGAGCAAAAAATTTAATCATTAAATGACAATAACAAGCTATTTATATATAATTACCTTACTGACAATAACAATTTAACAATCTAAAAAATATGTACATATATTCAATAGTGTGATTTTTAATTAATTATAATAATTTCGTTTTTGTTTTTTTGTCACTTAACAAAACTCTATTAACAATTTCTAACTGTAGATCTCAGTTTACCCCATCACTACTAACTTTAATTAATTATTGTTTTTTCTTTAATTTTTTTCTGCCCGCAGTTCCCCATCGAGATGAGCATGCCGTGGATCCTGACCGACCACATCCTCCGCACAAAAGAACCCTCCATGATGGAGTACGTGCTGTATCCCCTGGACCTCTACAACGACAGCGCCCACTACGCCCTCACCGTCTTCCGCAAGCAGTTCCTCTACGACGAAGTCGAGGCCGAGGTCAACCTCTGCTTTGACCAGTTCGTCTACAAGCTCTCGGAGCAAATCTTTGTCTACTACAAACAGCTCGCCAGCTCCATCCTCCTGGACAAGCGCTTCCGGGAAGAGTGCGCCGCCCAAGAGACCTACTTCCTGTATCCCAAACCGAATCGATACGAGACCCTCAAAAAGCAACGCCACGTCCAACTTCTGGGCCGCTCCATCGACCTCAACAAACTGATAACCCAGCGGATCAATCAGGACCTCCTCAAAAGCCTGGAGCTCGCCATCACCAAATTCCAAGGGGGCGACCTCACCGGTGTCGTGGAACTGGAAGCGCTTATCAGCGTCAACCGCCTCACACACAAGCTGTTAAGGAAGTGCTTATCGGGATTAGACGACTTTGACTGGATGCTACGGGAGGCGAATCATAATGTCCTGGCGCCTTACGGGAGGACGACGCTTCATGTTTTCTGCGAATTGAATTATGACTTCTTACCCAATTACTGCTACAACGCCAGCACCTCCAGATTCGTCCGCAGTCTCGGCCTCAGCTTTGCGGACCCCACACACCGCGAAAAACTCCCCACCGCCGCCTCCCACTACCTCTGGGGGTCGAAACAGTTAAATCTCGCCTACTCCACAATTTTCGGTCAGTACTCGGGTTTTATCGGGAGCCCCCACTTCCGGGCAATTGTCCGGTTGCTTGGTTATCAGGGCATTGCCCTCGTCATGCAAGAGCTGCTGAAGGTTATCAAGAGCCTTATCACTGGCGGGATCTACCAGTTCACAAAAACCCTCATGGACGCCATGCCAAAGACCTGCAAAATGCCGCTGTACGACTACGGGAGCCCGGGAATTCTCGGATTCTACCAAGAGAACCTGAACGACATTGTACAGTATCCCGACGCCAAGATGGACCTCTTCCAGCACTTCCGGGAGGTGGGCAACGCCCTCCTCTTTTGCCTCCTTATCGAGCAGGCCCTGAGCCAGGAGGAGGTTTGCGACCTGCTTCACGCGGCCCCCTTCCAGAATATATTTCCGAGACCCTTTTGCAAGGAGGGGGAGAAATTGGAGGCGAAGCAGAAAAGGTTGGAAACGAAATACGCGGCCCTTCACATTATCGAGAACATCGAAAAGTTTGGGACGGAGAAGCAGCGGAATTTGGCGAGAGATGGGGATTTGCTGACGAAAGAGCGGCTGTGTTGCGGCTTATCGATATTTGAGGTTATCTTGAATCGGGTAAGGGAGTTTTTGAGCGATCCGATTTGGACAGGGCCTCCGCCGGCAAACCGGGTCATGAATGTGGAGGAGTGCACCGAGTTTCATCGGCTGTGGAGCGCGTTGCAGTTTGTTTATTGTATTCCGGTTGGGGAGAACGAGTTTACGGTCGAGTAAGTTTTAATTACAAAAAATAATTATTTTAATTGGAGGCTGGATTCTTAATTATTGTGGTGGTGATTATCTTTAGGCAACTTTATGGCGAGGGACTCAACTGGGCCGGCTGCGCCATCATCGTGCTGCTTGGTCAGCAGCGGAGATTCGAAGCGCTGGACTTTTGTTACCATATCCTGAGGGTCCAGAGGGCGGATGGCAAGGATGGGGTCGTCAAGGGGATCCATTTGAAGCGGATGGTGGACAGGATCCGGCGATTTCAAGTGCTCAACTCGCAAATTTTTGCGGTCCTCAACAAATACCTGAAGGCGGGCTACACGGACGGGGACATGCCGGTGGAGCACGTCCGCTGCTTCCAGCCGCCAATTCACAAAAGCGTGGCGGAAGGGGGTGGGGGAGGGGGAGTGATGAACATGCCGCCGCAAAGTCAGCATCATGTCATTCAAGGGACAATGACACTGGACAGGAATCACACGGGGGGAGGGGGAGGAGGCCAGGGCCTGATTGCGCAGCATCATCAGAACGCGCACACCATTTACACCATTCATAGTCCTCAGTATTCCTAAATTTAATTAATGGATAGTTATAAAATTTAGTTAGTGTTGAGTGTACAATTAATTAATTGTTAGATAAGTTATCTTTGCAAAAAAAAATCAATTTGTTCTTCCTTCTTGTATCTCTGCTTCATCTTATCTGAACTTCGTTATCATTTCCAATTTATTACAAGTTTGTATAAAAAAATAATTAATTGTAATTATAATTAATTATAAGTAATGACAGAAATGTTTGCTCTCAAAAAATTGTAAAAAATACACAATTAATTAGTTAAATGGCTAGTTAGTTAAGTTTGCCACTGCTGCTGTTTATGCTCCAAGGATTTATCCACTTTTTTACAATTTTGTCTACTCTACTAAATAATTAATTGTAATTAATAATTAACTGAACTAATCAAGATGATGTATTATTATATGCAATTTATGTAGTGCAAAAAAAATGGAAGTGAAATTATTGTAATAATAATAATGATAATAGTAAATATATTGATAATAATTAACTAACTAATCATTATATTTAATTATTTGAAAAAAAAGTAATAATATTTCCTATGCAATTTTTTCGTATGCAAAAAATAATAATAATTTGTAAACTGAGTGAAGACGACAGACATGCTTTCAGAAAATTCCTTCTTGTGGCAATATAATTAATTATTACATCGATTATAATTATAATTTAGATTGTTTTATAAGTTTTTGTCAATTTTTTTTGGCTAATTATATAATTTTTCGGTAGTTTACACAAAAAAACTACAATTATTATTTATATGATTGTATGAACAATTTAATGGAGGATTTTTTTCCAGTCTTTTGGATTTGATTGAGTTTGTTTTTTGGTACTGTTTACACATATCGCTTTTTGTATTATGATTACAAATCACTTGATTACAATTATTGCAATTAAGTTAATGATTATTACAGAAAATAATTCTATATGAGTTTTTTTTGTATGGAGTTAGTTACTTGCTATATGATTTCGGTTAATTTAAAAGGATTGTAATTCGCTGTTGTGGTGGGGATGAGGATAATGTTGAGAGAATGAGAGAAAATGATTAATAAATTATCATGAAGACACCAAAAATTAATGCTACCACAATTAAGTATTATTTCTTTTAAATGTATTTACATTTATATTTTTATTCCAAAAAAAAAATCATGAATCATCTTTTTATAATTGCAATTAAAATAGTAATAATGATAATAATAATGATAGTAACAATTTCAGTAACAATACATTTAACTAATTACAGTAATAGTCATAATAGTAATAATAATATTTAAAGATAATTAATCATTATTGCATATATTTCCCGACCCGGAGAGGAACTCAAATGAAAGTCTATTCTTCTTTCGAGCAAGTTATAAGTATCCAAACTCTGCGCCTTAACGGCTAACTAATTGCTTTAAATTAATTAAAATGACAATAATAATAATAGTTAACTAATCTACATTATTAATTGTCGCTAGTTTTTAAATTGAGCATATCTAACCATAGTAATAATAATAATATTTAAGACAATTAATTATTCCTCACCACGCGAACCCGACCCGTCGAAGGCGTCTTGCCGGCGAAATCATTTAAAAACCTAACTACCTACCTAACCATTTAAAAAGGAATTCTTACAAGTACCGTTTATAAAAATCCGTCCTAGACTACACAACAGTTAAAAATTTAATTGCATTTTTAGACACGAACATTTTGTATATGATATTGGGAGTCTGCTAAAGCTTTGGTTCTTATTTATATATTTTGTCGCTGTATATTTGAAACACATGAGCGCACGCAATTAGTTAAGTATACTTTAATTAGTTTTAAATTTTAATTACTCGACTAGTACTCCCCATGGATGGTTAATCTTTCCGTAGTAAATGTCGGAGAGCGTGTTGAGCACCCGGAGGAATAGGGGATTGGGCTGGGCGGCGGTGGGAATTTCCAGATTTTCGCCCATGTACGCTATCGAGCTGACGGGACAAACGATGCAAGCCGTGCCGGCGCCAAACATTTCTAGCAGCTGCAAAAAAAAGTTAAAGATAACCACAAAATTAAGATAAGATAAAGATTAATGAACTCATTTAAAAGTTCAAATCGATAAGCAATTTTTCTTTTCGCTTACTCTGCCTTCCTTGACAAGCTGTCTAATTTCGGGCATGCATATCGTGCGCTCCGTGACCTTATAGTCGCCCCACTCCCTACACAGCTCCAGGGTGCTTTGCCGGGTAACCCCGGGTAAGATAAGGCCGTTCAGGTGAGGTGTGATCAGTTCTTTTTCTGTAAGTTTACAAAAATATATACAATTTTATAAAAAATCAGACATGCAAAATCTTCCGGTTACCCGGGTGATAGCTTATCCAGGTCTTACCTCCATTTCGGTTCTGGACAACAAAGAAGATGTTCATGGTGCCGACTTCGGTTGCCTGGTGCTCCTCACCATACAACCAAAGCACCTGCTGCTGACCCCTCGCCTCGGCCGTCTTTTGGACGTAAATGGTGGGCCCGTAATTTGACCCCAACTTTTGATCCCCACAACCTCCTGGCCAGGCTCGAACATACTTGGGATCCGCGTAGAGGCTAACCGGCTTGAATCCGGTGGCAAAGTAAGGTCCAACTGGACAAAGTATCACGAAAAGTTGCGCATTGTTTGAAAGAGCGACGCCCAAACTGGGATCGGTTCCAATAAAGGTTGGGCGGATGTACAGACTGCTTGTCTCGGAATGTGGAATCCATTCTTGTTCCAGCTTGACCAGTCGCTTAAGGCACTCGACAAATTCCTCGGGGTCGAATGATGGCAACATGGCGCGCTTGGCGCCGCGCAGCAACCGCTTCATGTTGAGGTCTGGTCGGAACAACCGGATTTTCCCGTCCGAGCCACGGTACGCCTTCATCCCCTCAAACAGCTGTGGATATTGCAAATATGCAAGGAAATCACCCTAAATAAGTATATACACACACATGGCTGCAGAATATATTTCACCCCCAAAATATTTACCGGATTTTTTACTTTACCCGCATGCATCCCTAACCGGGAAGGTAAATCTCGGAAGGAAGAATTTCCATCCCCTTTATTTAAAGAAATTATTTTTAAGTGGAATTTAAATGTTACCTCGATTGCGTAATGAAGTACTTTAGCCGCGGGATGAATCTGAAGATTTTCCATGGGCTTGATTTTGGGAGCGGTCCATCCGCTCGTCTTGTCCCACTCGACCGAGAACATGTGGTCCGTGAAGGTCCGGCCAAAGAGAAGATTCCCGACGTCGGGCTTTGGCTGGAGTTTGAAAGGCGGGGTTAGGGTGACCTCCATGTCCATTGCGCGGAATGTGCCGTCGGGAAATTCGGAAATGTCGGGTGCGGAGCCGGGCGCAGTTTGGAGCTGGGGCTGGGGAGCGCCCGAGTAGTTCCTGGCGCAGATGAAGGTCGCGGATGCGGGCTTTCCGGTGACGCTGAATGGAGCTTGAAACTGATCACAAATAATTAAAAAGAGCAATTAATTAATTATTCTTAAAAATAGCTATAATGTATAATAAATGTAATTATTTTAATGATTTATTAAAATTACCTCTGCTGGCAGCAACCGCAAATGTCTGAAAACTCTGGACAGGGACGCTGTGGACGCCATGGCGATGAATTAATGAATACTTTTTTCAGTTAAATTTAAGCGTAGCTTAAAGGTCTTCACTTTCTCAAGGTCACTGATTACCCCAAAAAATGAACAACTTATCGACTTTTGTCGGTTATCTCAATGGCTTATCTAAAAGGAATAAAAAATTCAACTTTCATTAAAACTTGATTAAAACTTAAAATGAGACCTACTGAATTTATTTTTAACGAAAATAAATGAGAGCTGTCGTGCACAATTAAATTTTTAACTGACCATTAAGAAACAAAAATAATTGAAACGTGCTGCGGCGTAGTAAACGGAACAATGGCACTATTTTTCGGGCTTATCGGCCTATTTATTCTTTAAAACTTTTTACGTACGTACACTCTGATGATGTTCTCACACACAAGTCAGCTTATCAAATGATAACTGAAAATGGTTAACTATTTTAATGACAGTATTTTAACCCATTCGAAACAATTAGTTAAATGGAATGAGAGCCTCTCTTTTTATTGAGATGTTGAGAGGGAGACTGGCAAAGATATACTGCGCTCACGTCAGTCAACTGGGGCTTCATAAACGACGACTTGAAGCGGCTTCACATTTGACAGATGATAAGCCTCTCTCTCGGCCTGTCAAAAAAATTATCCACTTTACCGAGTCGTCGTTCGTCGTCCACTTTTTTTAAACTTTACTTAAACTGCCCATGATGATTATTAAATGATTAATTAGTTATATAACTTGTTATTACGATACTTGAAAAAAACCTGCTCTCGCCTACTCGGTCGTCGTCGTCGTCATACTTTCGAGCTAACTTGGTTGAAGATGCGGTGATGGTGCTTATCAAAAAATTGTTTTAAATATTTTAACTGTGGCCTAGGACATTAAGGAAATGTTAACCAATTTGTAACTAAAATAGTTTTCGCCCTGGTTATAGTTAACGCAATTTACGGGAATGAACTACGTGCAGATCCGCCTTCCATTGAATAACAATGTACATACAAACTTGAGCTCAGTTTAAGTTAATTATCGTTATCATTATCTTTATGGAAAAAGAAAGATCATCGGAAGAGGTCAGCAGTTTCTTCTTGACAGAGTTTCTCAGAATACCAATACTCACTTCATTTCGCGGTACAATATGCCATCTCACACATTTTTACCCAGTAAACCTATGTAAAAAGCTAAACTTAACTTTTTTATATATCCTCATCATGATTATCTTCTGAGCTTATCGATACGACGACGAAACGATAAGGATTTTTAATGTGTGCTGACGTTTTAAAATATTCCAAGACGAAAAAAAAATTTCCTGCAATTTTGTCATTTCTTGCCATCTTATCGATGCAATTAAAATCGAATGATGAAGATGAGATGAGATACATGATAAGCTTGCCTTTGTCTCTATATATTCGGCAACGTTTGCTATATGGTAACCCATATCACTGCACTGGTTGTACCTACTTGCCCGCTATCCCAATGGATGGCATGATCGACAAAGGAATATAATTTGCAGTTCAGGGATAAGTTGAAAGACGAGATTTTTTCGGTGAACATTTTTTATCTATTGGGTTGGATGGATGGTTTGCTGATATAAAGTAATATTTCGGGGTTATCTAAGATATATAATTATATGGCAAGAAGGAAAAGATGATGCAAGAGGAAAACTGGATTTTTTGCTCTCGTGTGAGAGCCGATGACGATAAAGGTTACGTGCATACTTGATACTACTTGACCACTCTGGCTAAAAAAAATTTTGAGTACAATTTTGGACTGGACTAAAGAATTAACTTTGGAATTCTATGCCCACTTGTCTCTAATCTTTTACATAGATCTACCATGTAACCGATATTGCTACTTGTTACTTGGTAGCATTGGATTGACGAGAGGTTGACAGCGTTACGTCAAATTAAAGTGCATAAAACCTAGTTAGCCAAATGTAACGTCCATCACGATAAGTCACACTGATTTTTATCCTGATAAGCTGCGCAGTTTAAAATGATGGCATTTCAAGTGCAATTGCATCAATTGGGCCGGGGAATAGGAAGGAGAAGGTTTTATTGGGTGGAGTGGACGGACAATTATTTTCCCGTTTCACAGGTCAATTAAAAAAAACGACACGTGCTACATAAATACCTTCAAAAATATTGGCAAGTTTGTAATTTTTAATTTGATTGCTCACCTGGTCTTTTTCGCTAATTGATCCTCCAATTAAGATAACTAATGTTTCGTCAAAAGATCCTTTTTTTTCAAAAATTTTAATTCTACACCAAAAGTCACTTTTCACCTTGAGCACAAATATTTTCACAAGAAATGAGAAAGTCAAAAAATAGGTGACCAATATACTCATTCACTCTTTTGGCCTCATTTATGAAATATGATGGGTAGCTCACACCAGAAATGTCCAGTTTTGTCTGGAATTTTACCAAAATCTTTCACTGACTAAGTACACAATTATCAGCAGTACATTGGCATTACAGCAGCACGAGTAAAATGTTTTGACTGAAACAAAAAAAAATATGCTGCGTAAAAAATTGAATGGAATTTTGACAACGTGCTATTCATAAAGCACCTTGCACGCTAAACCAGCATCCAAGAAAGAAAAAATTCCCACACGCGGTCGTCCACGGTAAAGTCTCCAAAAATAGACGGAAAGTCCGTTTTTCAAAGGGCTGCCGACCAAATGTATTAAGAGCACCTGCGCATCAGGTACTTTTTCTTGCCTCATGAAACGGAATTATGGCTTGCGATATATATATTTGTACGCGATCTGCTCTGCTGAAAGTCTGTATAAGAACTGGGATGAAAACTGGACGGGTACGCTGGCTAGAGTACCAATGCACTGGCCACTGGTCAGGATGAGCAGGATTTATTAGTACGGACAGGATATAAGGAAGATATAAAAACCAAAAATGTAATAATGTGAGCATGATAAGCAGTTATAATGGGTATATAGATACATTGGATGAGATTTGAAAAGATGATGGAATAACAGTGAGCAGGTCATCATGGTGATGGCAAAGAAGAAAATATATATAACCAGTCTTGTTGTTTTTCTCATATGATAATCATGACACTCCAGAGAGCGGAGAGATGAGAGCTAGAGCTTCATACAAAAAAAACAGGTTATCTTGGCGAGTATCATGATGACGATGAGCACCTAAGCTTGACCAATTTCATCAGCCTGCTTCAGTATTGGCTGCGATTTGACTGACTCTGCGATATAGTTAATCATTTTGTTTGTCATGTCATCATGAAGACGACGCAAGAGATGAGCTGAGAAAAAAAGAAAGAGGTGAGCTCTGTTCATGCACAAAATGATGGGCTGCTCAAACAATTTATTTGCTTAGTCCGTCCGTCTTTGTGTAATGTATCACCTAGTTAATAAAGCGATGCTACCGCTACATGTATACTTTCGTTTGGATTATGATGATGACGACAAAGAGAATATCGAAAACTTGTCTTTTTTTATTCTGCTTGCATGACATGACTTGCTCACTATTTTCCTCAAGAGGCAGGATTAAAGCAGATAGAATAGGTGGGATGGGTGTATATGTCGAGCAGACGAGATGCAAAAATTTTCGCAAATTTCATCAGGCACCGTGCAAAAATCTATAGCAATGCACTTAAATATGGATTTGCGCTATATATATACATATGTACTTAATTTTACTACAGGGTAAGGTCAAGTTCATTAGCCAAGCAAGTTGTCCCAAAAGTTACACGAGAAAATTTAAATCCAATTTAAGACGATGCAATATTAAGTAGTAATTGCTTCCATGTTTCTACGGCAGATAAGGCGACATGGATGGACTCTCAATAATTTAATGATTTAATAATAATGAGTAATGCGGACGTGCAGCCGGAACAAAAATGGAATATTTAAGCAAAAAAATTTGGACTTGATTTCGTCTATTTTTAAAATTATGATAAGAGGTCAAGTCATTTGATAGAAGGCCCCTCTGATGACCACAACGACCGATAAGCACCCTGTATCATGGACATTTATGGAGGATTATCTATTGCTCACATAACTCATTTGCAGTGGAATCCAGTGAAAACCACTATCCGAAATCTGGACATCTCACTCCACTGACCATTGACCGTCCACCAAAAAAACTTGAATGATGAGTGGTAATAATGAATGTCACTTGTTCATGTAATAATTATTGAATTGCATCATCACCTTGCAAGATGACCTTATCATCTTATCTTATCATGAATCCGTACGCTTATCCTTTTGTCTGATGATCACTGTCCGGTCAAAGTCAAAATCCAATCTTCAATAATTTTTCCTCCTTCCACACACACACACACAAAAGAAAACCTGTCTCACTTTCCTTTATATTCCAGAGATACAATTAATCCAACCAAATTTTTATATATAAAAATCTTTACTTTTCTTGACCATCACCGCTCAACTTGTTGACCCTGAATATACATTCATCTGCAAGCTAATCCCAGCAGCGTCATCAGCAGCAGCAGCTTCAAGAGAGAAATAGCTGCAGGCAATTCACTTTTATATTGCACGTGACTCGCCTATGCAACCACAACCAGATATATTCTCGGCCTCCTCTCCAGCCCAATAGCTTGTAAGAAGAAACCATCCGAAAGAAAATTGTTATTTTTGCAAGCTACACCATTAGCAATAGCAAGCAGCACCGAAAATCACCTTTAATCACCTTGTTTTTTTTGCACAGGTGAGCATTTTTATTGTAAGCGAAACCGATATATTCGTTTGAGTTCGTATTCACGTTTTTTCAAGGTCTCCAGGTTCATCATCGCAAAAATTCAGAGAGAGCTTTCTCGTAACAGCTTATATTTTTCCTTGTGGCATATATAATTATAATCCATATATTTTTAATGCGATTCTCTACTCATGTAATACTTTTATATATGCAAATTGTCAATCTGTTTATTATTGCCATAATAAAAAAATGAATGTTTTGTCGATGATGAGGAATGACGCAGGCTTTTTGGCTCTCTGAGTAGAACGAGTTGTTTATCAACACCAACCAATTATTATTACTAATATTATTAGGTATGTAGAGCTACTACTAGGTATGTAATTAATATTTTTGTAAATAGTAATCTCGCATCATGCAACGAAAAATAATGTTTTTCCTCCTCCTTCTCGTGTTATGCAACTTTATATATGCGCCTGTTTATTTTCATACATCCAATCCATCTCAATCATCATCGCGCATCGTTAACGTCGCATCTCGTCGTCGCATATCTTTTTACCGAGGACAAGGGAAGCTAGCACGTAATTCGACGAAATTTTGTTATTTATGAATCATTGGAGATATATTTATTATGACTGATCACCTTACTGAGTGAATGAGTGGCCAGTGGATATTTTTTTGGGTATATAGTTATGTTTACGGTTGTGTGGCGACGGAACAAACAAAAATAAATTTTCTGATGCGGATTTATTCGGTAAAGTCAATATTCAGTTATCAGAACAATATGTATGTATGCACTGGACATGGTCCGATCTTGTTTGTCGCTGACCAAGTCGTTCCTCAAATATTTGTAATCATAATGATTGGCGATGACGACAAAAAAATTAATTATGTTTTTATAATAATGTGTAATGATTTGATAATCATTTTTAATGAATGGTCATGATAACCCATTCCATTACATATCCATTTATTTATGATAAGTAACGGGCGGACGGATAGAGAGAGAGAATGGATGAAGTATTTTGAGTGATGGAATGTTTTTTCCACAGAATGGAATTAGAGTAGACACGAGTGGAAGCCCGAACGAGGTGATCCATCATCAAAAAATATATATCATGTAAAGAGTGACCACTGGTCATCTCTGAATACATCGGACCATGTTTTTTACCACAAAACGTCACCATCGAAAACAATTTTTTTTCTCTCAGAGATATAGGTAGCCAGAATGAATGAACTACGAAGAAGAAAAATGAAACCATTCTTCTTATTTGTTGTTGTCGTCTTCAAGTTTTATCGCATGTATCCCCAAATACATGAGTGACCTCACTTGACCACTGGCTACTATTCACATCTCTGAATCTTGAACAAAGTGAATGCACTTTGTTCTTCTTATTTCCAGTTATATTATCGCAAACGCAAGTCATAACTCTGCTCTCTGCACGCTACCAACTCATTATATGGAGCAAGGCTGCTAATGACTGACTTTTTGGGAATATTTAGAGAAGCTTCAGTAAAAATTGGAACGTTCTAGATATATTATATGTGGCCGAAAATGCAGAGCAGACTGACCACTGGTCATCATCATAACTGCTCATTCTTTTAATTTTCTTACATTTTCTGGAACACACAGCACCCTCATCCAAATTGAGAGAGAGAGAGACCGAGAATCAACGATCTCTATGAACTGTCATTTAAAAAATTATTCTCAAGTGGACATATATATCGCCATTATCACCAAAAGCGTGCATGAATGCAGTGACCAATGGTCAGTTGGGAATCCGTATAGGTAAGTATGGTAATGAGAGAGTTTGAAAAAAACAACGTGTTTTTTTACCCAAGATTGACATGAGCTTACAGAAAGCACACACACACACCTGTATGATTTCAGCTTATCTCCGTTCAAACTTGACCATATATTTTTTTTCTGATGATAAGTTGTTTTGCTGGTTTTTGGCTGGTGGATTTTGGTGGTGTGGCTGTGGGCAGGTATATATCTAGCCATCCTTCCCATACATTTATCTAAACTTGTTTGCGTAACACATTTTTTTATTCTCTGTTACTCTGCTCGTGTTTGAGAATAAAAAAAATGTGTTTTTGATTAAATGACGATGAATCTGCTGCTCTTGACCACTGTCCAAGCATAGGTACATAAATCTGAATCTACCTGTTAATTTTTTTCTGATGCGGTTAACCCTTTTAATGTCAAGACGATGTATATTTTTAATGCAAATTAGTTGGCAGCATGGCATAGCATGCAAAGTGATCAAGAAGCAAACTGACCAGCAAAAAAATATTTCTACTGCAGCCACGGTTAACAAAATTCTGGCCCGTGATTGGTCCATTCTGGTGGTGTGAATCTTATCGGCCAATCAACGCAACTGATTTTTGTAGATGAGCAAAAAAAATGTATAGGTATATAACAAGTGAACTTGTATAACAATTTTTTATATGCAATTTGTACACTGGTCAGTATTTTTCGAGTAAATTGGTGAGATATCTGTGGTTGAAAAGGAGAAGTTACTTTTGAACGTCATTTCGGACCTGATATATTTTTATAAATTAGTTGACGGAAATATCCGCAAGATTGAGACAATATGTTACTTTGTTTTTTCGGTATCGGTTTGGATGGTAATATTCATGGGGAAATGTAAATATATTTTTGTAACTTGTTTGGTAGAATTAAATATGTTGTTTAAAGAGAATATCGTCGACAAGAAACGGTATTTTTGACTTTTTTGACGAAAGTGGAGAAACTGGGTTTGCGACCCGGCTTTATATACCCGGGCTGGACTTGGATTTTATATTTTTATGGCCCATTGTTTTGGAGACAATGGGATTTTTGGCAGATTTCCAGCAAATATATTTATAATGGGCAATTGTTCTGGTTCCAGTTTCTTAATTGATTGCTCATTGCTATTCCACTTTCATTTCGGGACTGGTGAAATATTTCAATTAAAAATTGTTACTTGTTTTTGGTTATTTAAATAAAGATTTTATGAGAATACTGCTCAATGTTTACTTGCAACTTCATCTTAAGACTTTGAAACAGTTAATTAGAGATCTTTAACGGAATTGGTATAAGATACATTGCAATCTAGACTTAATATAAAATTAAAGGAGATTCTCGTGAAGGGCTTTGTAATATATTTAATGGCAAAAAATGGTATTGACTTTTTACAAAGTGGGAAATGTGAGCAAACCGCTCGCCTTTTATACTCTCTCGGCGCCGCTCGAGCTGGAAATTAATTTTTCTATGGAAACGACTCAATAAAAAAGACAATGGATTTGGAAAGGAGCCAAAAGGATTTAATGCTGTATTGTTCCCATTATTAGTTCAGATGTTGGATAATATATGTTGATTACCGAAGTAGGTTTTTGGGGCAATGTGATATCTCATATTTAGACTGCATGCATTTGCAAAGTCTACTACAAAATCGAAGGACTCTGATGGGAGGGGTCATCATGTTATATCCGCCGTTTGGCTCCTCAGTATCCTCATCATATGGATGTATATAAGTATTTATGCTGTTTCCGGAACTAATACCGTTAAATTATAACAGTTCCTTTGCCAGAATCATGGGTACAAGCTCAAGATTTCATTGTAGCACATGAAATTTCAATTTAACAACATGCATAAACATATTTTTCAAAGGTTTCGCTTATCCAGTGCTGACCAATTACAGCAGTAATAAACCTACGGAAATGGAAAGATATTCATAAAATTGGAGACGTTCGCTGGGGTCATCATATACGTAGGCTAGTAATAAACACATGTCTAATGTCCACCTCACAACGACAATTAAAGTTTTAGTGGTCCCAAAAACGCCAGCAATATAATTTTGGAATGGTCATTAAAGTAGAGTAGACGACAAATGGAAGGTGCTTCTGAATCCTCCTCAGTAGTCATATGAACACTGGTGCTAGCAAACATGGTTTTAGTAACCTTCTTCAACTTCCACTTCTACCTCCTCGTCGTTCCCTTCAAAATCGAAAGGAAGACTGGCCATGGAGGCAAGTATCATCTAAATAAGTGGACCTGTCACAGGATCATGTGCGCTATTATACACATCTTAGGGTTGGCATGGCAGTTGGATTACGTTGTCACTTGTGCGATCAGGGTATTCCACGCCAACTATAATGCGCTGCCGGTTAATCTCTTCAACTTTCTGAGCAACCTTGCTGGACTTTTGCAGGTGCTCTCCTTCCTCCATCTACTCTGGAGGGGCGACTCCGAAAAACTGTTAACAATGCTGAACAGGACATCAGTAAATTGTGGATCTCGAGCAGCTTGGACTACAAGAGCACTCTGTCTTTTAAACTCGGCTTACCTCCTGATTTTAATTGGAATTGAGGTAAAGATTCCACAATATCTGAACCAGCCTCTAGGACCAGCGATCAAATCTGTTGTCAAGGGTTTCAAATTATATGGGGACGCGGCAGTTAATGCCGTTACGAACGGGTATTTCATGGCGCTGGCGACGACATTGTATCAGCTTGGAAAGGAGTTTCAAGAAAAAATTTCAGAAGCGAAGATCATACATGGGATCCAACTTGTACAGGAATTGAAGCAGGTGACATCTGAGATCCAGGAAATGTTTGGAGGTCAACTTGCCCTCTTTTTCGGATCCTCTCTGGTGTACATTTTCGAGAGTCCCCACGTCTTCATGGGCGCCAGAGGAGATAAAGTTATTGCTTGGATGGCGTACACAATTGTGGTGGGTCTGTTCTGGATACCTGTGGCGGCCGAGTTCCATCACAAAGTCAGTGCAAGTATTTCCCATTGGCGGGAAAGGGTTATCATCGATGTTGATTGTGTCGACTGGAAAACTTATTTGAAGCTTCAGCTGATTGACTTGCACAGCAAACCCATTGCTATGGCGTCCAGGGTGTTCATCGTGACGTACTCATTCATCTGCTCCGTACGTACGACATAATATAATGATAATTGTTTCCCTTAGTGTTTTTAATTCATGGAAAGTAATGAGTATTTTGTTTGCTTGGATTTAGGTGATTGGCGTACTGGCAACGTACATCATGGTCGTATATCAGATCCGAGTGGACAAATACTAAAATTCAGTCTCCTTTCCCCGCACAGCAGTTAGGAGTAGGGACGGAAATGGACATAAATGGGTCATTGCAGAAAATAGTAAGGAATATCTAGCTTGTATCGCATTCAAAATTACCTATCCTAAATATTTCTGTCTTGAATTTTTGTTGGCCTTTGAAAATAAATTAAAAATGACAACTGGTTTAATTACAAGATGTATAGAGCCAATTCGGGTGACGAGATTCATCAGTTACATTTCTATATCCGCATGATACGGAATAAGAAAGAGGTATCCTTTAATACGTAATGAAATGAAACGGTGTACAAGAGCAACGGCTCAAGTCTATTCCAAATGCCAATTTACCAACATGCATCAAAATCTAATTGTCAAAAGTTTCGTTCTCGCCAGTGGTCCTCGTTGAAAGCATTAATTATCCTATGGAAAAAGAAAGGTATTCATAAAAGCCAGGAAGGATATTCCCAGATGTTATCAAATACTTTGACAAGTAATAAAAATGTACAGCATTTCCAAGTTCACAGAACAAAATATATTTGTAGCAGGAGGTAATAACATGCATACCTGTTACCGGATCCTTATAGGTACTATGATTGTGGCATTGGTGAAACAATAATTTTTCATGGGCAATGAGTGTATGTATGACAACACGGTGATCTGGTGAAGATGCCATTTGGGAAACTACGACAATTGGTGAATTCATAGCACTTTAAAAGAAATCATAAATGACCCCGTTTCATCTTCATTCCTGAGACCATGGATAGTGATGATAATATATAATTTTAGAACTGTCATTTAGAATTTTATAACTGCGGACGTCACCATAAGAAGTTTTTACAGCATGGGCTTCAGTGGCCATTTGTTGGACGAAGAGAACAAACATGATTTTAGTAGCTTTCTTCAATTTTCACTTCTACGTCCTCGTCGTCCCATTCAAAATCAAGGAGCGGGCGGGCAGTGGAGGACAGCTCCTCTTACAAAAGTGGACATGTCATAGGATACTTTGCGCTGTTGTTCATGTATCAGGATTGGCATGGCAGCTGGACTACGTTGTCACTTGCGCCATCAGGGTGTTTCGAGCCGAGTACAATGCGCTTCCGGTTCAACTCTTCAACTTTCTCAACAACTTTGGGATATTATTATTAGCACTCTCGTTCATCAGACTACTCTGGTGGGGCGACGTGGACAAACTCTTAAAATTATTGGAATGTACTTCAGTGGTCAGTGGAGCTCGAGCTGCATGGACAACCAGAGCACTCTGTTTTTTAAATTCGGCATTTTTCCTGACTTTAACTGGAATTGCTGTGACGCTTCCCCAATATCTGGAGACTCTAGGGCCAACGATCAAGCCTGTGATGAAGGGATTCAAGGTTTACGGTGATGCGATTACTTCTGCCCTAACGCATGGATATTTTATGGCTCTGGCTACAACCTTGTATCTGCTTGGAAAGAAGTTTCAAGAAAAGATTTCAGGAGCAGGAGTCGCGCAAGGTATTAAACTGGTACAGGAAGTGAAGCAGGTGACCAATGATATCTACGAAATATTTGGAGATCAACTTGCACTCTTCTTCGGATCGTGTCTGGTGTACATCTTTGAGAGTCCTCATGTCTTCATGGGAGCTCGAGGGGATAGAATTATTGGTTGGATGGTACACACTATCATTGTTGGCCTACTTTGGATACCCATTGCTGCCGAGTTCCATCACAAAGTCAAATCTAGCATTGCTGATTGGAAGGAGAGGGTAATCCTCAGTGGGGATCATGTGGACTGGAAAAGTTATCTGCAGATTCAACTGATTGACTTGGAGAGAGATCCTATTGCACTGAGCTCCAGAGTATTCACTGTGACCTACTCCTTTCTCTGTTCTGTAAGTAGTAACATGATGACTTTATATTGAAAATTTTCTTCATGCGGCAATTATTTTGAGAAAGTCATATTCAATTTCGTTTATTTATATTTAGGTGGTTGGCGTGTTGGCAACGTACATCATCGTCGTTTATCAAATCCGAGTGGACAAGTACTGATTGTGAGTTGCCGCAAATTTACCGCTGCATAGGAAAGATAAACGATTTATTAGCGTTCTTGACATACTCATCCTTCACTCTCTTCAGAAATTTAAGTGACATTCATAATATTTACTCATTTCCTTTTACTGCACTTTTTCCATCTGTTCCAATGCTGGGCATGTCATGTAATGCTGAAATTAAAAAAGTAATAAACCTACCATTATAATTTATTAATGCGATGTTTAAGTTAAAATGTGAAACGGGAAGTAACTACAGACATAGCGGTCTGCCGTTATTTGTCAATAAGACAAGTATGTAAAAACATGTTGTTCCGTTTCTGGATTTTCCTAAATATTAGACCATTTTAAGTTATGACCAGTAGCCACCAATATCATTTTACCAGTTAGCTTTCTCCAAAATATAAATATATATGAGCAACATAAACGCAAGGAGAGTAGGCCAGTCGTCTTTCCCAAAACTTGTTGGATACCTATGTTACTTTCCAGTACTAGGTAATAAAAAATAACATTTCATATAGCATCAACGCAATGTGCAAAACATCCTTGCAAAGCTAATAAGCAACCTTTTCTGCCTACTGCAATCTAGAAATTCATATTGAAAAGTATTGTTTTTAATTAGGTATATGTTAATTATCCCTTTTGTGATAATTCTGATTTGAGTTGATTTTATATTGGTCACGTTTAACCATTCCTACAAACTTGGAGACTCCGTTTGGGTATGCGTTCACTACCTCCACCCACGTCGCAATTACCGTCCTCGTCACTTGACCCCTGGTCAGTTGGAGTCAGTCTGATGATTCATCGTTTCAGCTTGTCTGTGTCACCATTTCCAACGCGTATATATTTCAAAATGTTTTCCAAATTGGACCTAATTGACTTGTTGATCACTCGTTAACACACAACAGGATGGTGCATACCTTCAGATGGGCAAGTGTAAGGATGGACTGCGTGTGAATAAAATGCAATGACCTTTTACTATGGCGCCATATGAAATGAAATTAGACGGTTACCTCACAGACACGGACACCATCAACATTTCCTGGCCGAGAAGAGCAAATTGTTTGGAGATACATACATTTATAGAGAGGTCGGAATTATTTCCATATAGAAAATGTACGAAAAATGTAAGATTTTATTTAGTAATGGAAAAAGTTTTAGAGTGGCAATGTCACTACCAGTGTTGAGAGATTTTTTATGAAGTGTAAATTCAGTAATTGAGAAACCAACCAAAAAATATTCCCACATTTATCATAATTTATATAATTGTAATAATATTTATTATATGTACATTTGTTATAGCTTTGTGTTATAGTCAAACACAATTTGAACGCACAATTTAATTAAAGTACATGTCTAACTACACCTTGTTATATCTATATGTTAATCATTTAGTTCAACAGGAAATGGATGTCATACGATTCATTTTACTAATTTTGAAATTTACTTGCTAAACATATAACAATGAGTTGGATTACGGTGAATGGTGGTTTGACCATGCTGGAAGGCTACAATCCGGTCACGCACAATTGGTTCCTCCTCCCGTCCTCTTTTCGCTTCTGCAGCCCACCTTGTTAATGTCTCTTGGGAACGATAATGCCTGTCCGATATTACATACGTTATTACGAATTCGACATTAATGCGCCGCGATATGGATTTATAGGGTTCCTTAAAAAAGTTTTACCAATGGACAGGACATCAGCGCGACGATGGTTACGACAAGTACGGAACTGAACTTCATTTCTGAAGATGACGTTTTAGGAAATAGTTCTTGCGTCAAACTAACTATAGACTACAGATGTATCTTGTTTGTTGCAGTGCTAGAACTAATCTGCTTGATTGTGTGTCTTAAAACAGACTTAAAACATTCCATAATATCCTAACAACTTTTTATTGATATTTAATCTTTTGAGATATCTATGAGTATTGTAAAGTAAGTGATTTTATTGGCCTGCCTCCTCACACGCCATTGCAAAGATTACTCTCCAAATCAGGGTGACGAACTGCCATTAAAGTCAAAAGAATGAATCATGAAACTGCCACAACAATGGCAATGCGCACAGTGTCTAGACACATGCACAAGTCACGAGCTAAACAATTTACGTTTACGGCAGTAGTCCACCATCCAAACTTGCAGGTTAGTTGGTTCTATCTCGAAAAAGAAGAAAGCATGTAATCGTCCCTCCTGTCATCTCGCCGCTCCTTATTCGGAAAAGAGAACATATTCAACTTGAATTCAAACGGTTATCCTGGTGTACGGTTGCCACCATTAGCGAGCAACAAATACATAACTACGTTTCGTCAAAGGCAAAATGCTCCAGTAAATCTAAAATTCAAAAAATATTAATTCTGGAGCAGATGCGTAGTGGATAGAAGGAATGACTAATCGTCATCTGGGCAGAATAAAATACACACCGGTGAAAGATGATGCTATTATTGCTACTACACACGTTTCCAAAAAAATATAGGAAGGAAGCAACGACGTAAAACGATTTTCGTAAAAAAATATCCTCTCCGCAATCTATAACGCCGTCATTCGCAAGAATCACCAAGTTATATGTGTCACATTATAGTTTCAAGTTCTGTAACCCAAGTATTTGCATGCTAAGCATGGCATGTAACATGCATTGCATTGCAATTACGGGTGAGCACTTCAGTACGCACCGAGACATAAAAAGATACCTTTTGTGCCATCCGGGGTTAATAAATGAAATGGAGGTTATATGACAAACCAATTATGCTTAACTCGTAAGAATAAATTTTTTATGAAGGAACAGGAAGTCGGCAATATTATTTTGGAGTGGTCGTAATAGCAAAACTGTCGCCCATGTCAGATTGCTACTTTGCTGTGGTCAGTAGAAATTTGAAAGCTGAGGAGAGCAAACATGATATTAGTAGCATTTTTCAATTTCCATTTCTACCTCCTCGTCGTCCCATACAAAATCAAGGAGCAGACAGGTTGTATGGGAAAGTTCCATTTGAAAAAGTGGATCTGTCACAGGATCTTGTGTGCCGCTGTTCATACATCTGGATTATTATGGCAGCTCGAATACGTTGTCACTTGTACCGATCGGGTATTCCAAGCCGAGTACAATGCCCTTCCAGTTCAGATATTCAATCTTCTCAGCAACCTTGGCGTGTTTTTTCTAATGCTCTCCTTCCTCCATCTTGTCTGGTGGGGTGACTCTGAAAAGCTCTTAAAAATATTGGAGCGTAGTTCCGTGGAACGTGGCGGACGGGCTGCTTGGGTTACAAGAGCACTTTGCCTCCTCAACTCGGCATATTTCCTGATTTTAATTGGAAGTGACGTGAGGCTTCCACACTTTCTAGAACATGTTGGACCAATAACCAAGGCGGTGGTCAAGGCCACTAAAGCATATGGAGAGGCTGTAATTTGCGCCTTCACAGACGGATTCTTCATGGCACTGTCAGCAACATTGTACTTTCTTGGCAACAAGTTTCAAGAAAGGATTTCCGGTGCAGGGGTCGCACAAGGGAGTGTGCTGGTGCAGGAATTGAAACAAATGACCACTTCGATCCAGGCCGTGTTTGGAGATAAACTTGCTCTCTTTTTTGGAGCATGTTTGGTGTACATGTTTGAGAGTCCTCATGTCTTCATGGGAGCGAGAGGAAGTCAGGTTCTTGCTTGGATGGTGCACACAATTGTGGTGGGCCTTTTCTGGATTCCCATAGCTGCCGAATTTCACCACAAAGTCCGATGTAGTATTTTCCATTGGCGGGAAAGGGTTATCATTGATGGGGATCATTTGGACTGGAAAACTTATCTGAAGCTTCAACTGATTGACTTGGAGAGAGAACCTATTGCGATGTCGTCCAGGGTTTTTACGGTGACTTATTCCTTCCTCTGCTCCGTATGTAGCAACCTCATAATTTCATCAAGATAATTTGCTTCAAGCAACTATAATATTTAGAAGCCAATATGATTTTTTTGGATTTAGGTGATTGGTGTGCTGGCTACATATATCATAATCGTATATCAAATCCGAGTGGACAAGTACTGAAATCCTGCCCATTTATCTGTACATCATAAGGCATCATAGCTGTTCCGACTTCAAGATGATTGGTGCATAAAAAAGTGAGAGAAAGTGGAGATTATGACATTGTTTTGCAAACATTGCAATTGTAGACGGTGATGCGATGCATGTATTATTTACGGCTTCTTGAGTGTGTTAAATAAAAACATAAATGCTAAAAGTCAGGATTATTATCTATAAGATGGGCGAGCATGAACACGACACAAACACATCCTTATAAGCTACTTTCTTACTGCATTTCCACATGCAGCAATGAAATGTTATGCGAGCGAAAACTCGCAACTCAACAGTATGAACATTTAGTGTGGTCAATAAATGCAGAGCTTTACTTTCATACAGTTCCGTAATTTCCCCCTGTTTACTTCCGATGAGCACAGTGGTTAGAACTGATGGCGTCCAGGTGAAAGTTATGGAGCTACTGTTGACCTTCGGAAAACGTGTCAAACGCCCTAACAATTTTTTGCCACATGCACTTCTGCCACCAGTCTATAGACGGGCACGGAAGAATGCTAGAGAATCCATAGAAACCCTGTCCATCTTTATTCCTGTCATTGAACATAACGGTAGGAAATTGCTCAAAGTGCATTTTTACAACCTTTTTGGCATTCTCAAACTACATACTTGGTTCTTTGCAACTGTCAGTTACACTATTGCAAGAAATATTATAGGTACATGACAGCAATCACAACATCGCTAAATATAAATGAGTGCAGCCTGTATTCTAATTGCTCAGATCATAACTTAGCAGCTAACTTAAAATGGTCAAAGGTCAAGGTCAAGGAGCGGAAGGGCAGTGGGGAAAAGTACCACTTACAAAAATGGACATGTCACAGGTTCCTGTGTGGTTTTGCCCATGTCTCTGGGTTGGCATGGCAGTAGGATTATGTTGTCACTGGTGTCATCAGGGTGTTCCGAGCCGAGTATAACGCACTGCCTGTTCAAATATTCAACTTGCTGAACAACTTTGGGATAGTATTACTAGCACTCTCGTTCATTCGTCTACTCTAGTGGGGTGATTCTGAAAAGCTGTTAAAAATTTTGGAACGTATTTCAGTTCGTTATAGTGGTCAAGCTGTTTGGATTACACGACTACTCTGCCTTTTAAACTCGGCAGTTTTCCTGACCTTAACTGGAATTGCTGTGAAGCTTCCACAATATTTTGAGTCTCTAGGACCAACCATCAAGCCGATGGTGAAGGTATTCCAGATTTACGGCGACGCGGTTACTTCTGCTCTAACGCATGGATATTTCATAGCGCTGGCTACAACTTTGTACTTGCTTGGAAAGAAGTTTCAGGAAAAGATTTCAAGGTCAGGGCTAGCGATCGGGATTGAACTGGTGCAGGAATTGAAGCAGGTGACCAATAAAATCATGGAAATGTTTGGAGGTCAACTTGCATTGTTCTTCGGATCATGCCTGGCCTACATTTTCAAGAGTCTCCATGTTTTCATGGGAGCCAGAGGAGAGAAGGTATTTTCTTGGATGGTACACACTATCGTTGTTGGCCTATTTTGGATTCCCATAGCCTCTGAGTTCCATCACAAAGTCAGGTCTAGTATTGCCGATTGGAAGGAGAGAGTTATCCTCAGTAGTAGGGATATTATGGATTGGAAAACATATCTACAGCTTCAGCTAATTGACACGGACAGAGAACCCATTGCTATGGCGTCCAGGGTGATTACTGTGACCTATACATTTTTTTGCTCCGTACGTAGCAACCGCTTTACATTATAAGACGATTTTGTTTTATGTCATCCTAATGTTTAGTGGTTAGTATTCATTTTATTTATTTGGATTTAGGTGAATCACCCTCATCGTAGTGTATCAAATTCGATTGGAAAAATACTGAAATGCTGCCGTTAACCTGTACATCAAAAGACGGAGCTCCAACCTTGCATTCAACATAGAACGTCGTTAAGCCATCTGAGTATTCAGTGCAATTACTTGTTACTATTAGACAGTATGCATCAACCAATTGTAAAGTTGGTGAGTAGGTATCCAGTCACTTTCTCTTACTTCCATTTTTGTATGTAATTATTTGCATTCTTATTTTGTTCAAAACGCCAACTTTTTCCATATAGGGAAATTGATTCAGAGAAACTGGAGATTATCGCTTTCTTTTTCAAACATTGACAATTTCATTGTTAGCATGCATTTTTTTATTTTCTCGTCAGTGTATTTAAAAAATGCTACTTATTAACATTGAGTATTACCTATATGATGAGTTGACACGATAAAGGTTGCATGCTTCGCCTTTCATAAATTCACATGTCTCTGCTACCTATATGACTACTCTTTATTAAACCGACCTTATATTCTACGTTGCTATTTGGTATGTCCATTCATTTTAATGCTCAATGTTTTGTTGTAAGTTTTCAACATTTTGCTACCAGAAAGTTCGTAACAAGGCAATTAAAAATTATTGACGCTTATATGTAAGCTATATGTGTGCATAAAATTGAAAATAAATGAGTACAACTTCCTCACTGTGATGACTTTGTCATGAAAGACGCACATATTACATTACCTACTTACAACTTTTTATGCAAACCATGCTTATAGTATTTGGTGAACATATATTTCGAAATTATATGTGCATGGTATATCTTGTATTAAAACACCTTCAAATGAGCAGTTGTTAAAATAAAAATGAATACTAAAACTGAACATGAAAACTTATTCTTGAGGAGTGTCATCAGTGTCCAACTGGACACAGAAATGATTCAACATGATTCTTGTGACATTCTTTAATTTCCATTTCTACCTTTTCGTCGTCCCATTCAAAATCCAAGTGCGCAGGAGGGAACCTGGTGGGACTTACCACCTGATGAAATGGACCTGGCACCGTCTTCTCTGCGCTCTTGTCCACCTCTCTGGATTATCCTGGATCTTCTCCTATACCATAATTTGTGGGATCAGGGTGTTCCGAGCAGACTATAATGCTCTGCCAGCCACGCTATTCAACTTTCTCCACAACGTTGGGGTTCTTTTGCTTGTACTCTCCTTTCTCCATCTACTCTGGTGGGGTGATTCAGGCAAACTATTAAAAATATTAGAGCGGGCTTCAGTGGTCAGTGGTGGTCGAGCGGCCTGTATTACGAGAATATTCTCTCTGCTGAACTGGATTTATTTGCTGACCTGGATGAGCATTGACGATGATTTGGCGAAACGCCTCAAACACCTGGGACCAGTGTTCTGTATCGTCGTCAAGGTTATCCTAGATTACGGGACGGCGACAATTTACGCTCTCACGTTTGGATTCTTCACGGCTTTGGCAGCAAACTTACACTTTGTTGGAAATGTGTTCCAAGAAATGATAACCGAAGCAGGTGTCTCATTGGGAATAGCATTGGTTCGGGAATTGAAGGAACTTACCACTTTAATCCAGGAGGAATTTGGAGGACCACTTATCCTCTTTTGTGGATCATGCCTGGCGTACATTGTCGAGAGTCCTCATATCTTCATGGGAGCTCGAGGAAGTATACATATCGCTTGGATACCGTACGTTTTCCTTGTGGGCCTATTCTGGATTCCGGTGGCTGCTGAGTTCCATCGTAATGTCACCAGCAGTATCGGTAATTGGCGAGAGAAAGCTTTCACCCGTGGCGATGTTCTTGATTGGGGAAGCTACATGATGCTTCAAATGGCTGACGCTGATAGGGAATCGATTGGAATGTCGTCAAAGGTGTTCACTGTGACCTACTCCTTTCTCTGCTCCGTACGAAGTCGCATGAATAAATAAAATATATACCTAGTAAGTAAAATGTGCGATATTTAATGACTTTGCGTTTATTAATGATTGCTTAGGTCCTGGGCTTGCTGACAACCTACATAGTCATTGTATATCAAATCCGATTGAACAATAAATAAAATGCGGACCATTTCCGTTTACAGCAGGAGCGCGAATTGGGACAATTAATTACTCTCGGGATAATGGAATGAATGTTACGTATACACCACTTTCACAATTCATTTTTGGATTTCGATTCCCTTTGTTTTGCATAAGGTGTGAGTTTGGGAGTCTAAAAAAGTTTCAAATAATGATGCTAACGGTAGTGTAGTCAGTTACAAGTTGCATTTCTGAACATGAATTAAAAATATATATTTTGAATCTCAGTCAATCTAAAGTCTTTGCTTAAATATACATACTATGTAATATAAGAAGCTTATGAAGAACACAATAATTAAAGTAATAATATGTCGCCTTACAGAGTTGACAATTAATTTAACTATGTACACTATCACAGAAAAAATAAGTTTTTTGTATTCTCGTCCTACGTGGCAAGCAAATCCTTCACAACTACCTTTCATCCATGAACGCATGTTGTCATATCTTCTCAGACACAGTGCAATAATTAGATAGATAGAATTGGTGCAATCAGTGGATGGACTCGACCATAGTATTAATTCTGACGACGCGGAAAGCAAGCCAATATCAATTACTTCTTGAAGCCCAGACAAGGAACGAAATTGTATGCCTAGACAATTTCTTACTGGAAAACATCTGCGGATGTACGTTTAAGGTGATATAATACTGGACAATTGCTACGCAATGAAAATCGTTCTTTCTTTAGTTTACACAAAACTCTGAATTGCATTGAATGGAATATAATTTGCTGTCACTCAATATCTTGTAAATGGCAAGCTCCAATTGCTCCGGGGTAAGTTAAATTATTGGGAGATTTTACCAAATTGCACTCTGTTTTCACTTCATCAAGCTGCTGGTTTTCCGAATGGGCCTCAACTTTGCTAGCTGATGGCGGACTGACATTGTAGTCTATTGATCTGGTTTCCGACATTTTGGGGTATTTAATCACATTCGAATTAAATACATCTGCTCGGCTTTCACGTTTCGGATGCAAAAATGCATTTTTTTTAGTTTAGGTATGCATTTCGTGATTAAAAATACATTTCTCCAGTTTACATACGCATTTCTGGTCCAAAAATGCATTTCTCCAGTTTAGATACACATTTCTGGATTAAAAATGTTTTTCTCTAATTTGTGTACGCATTGCTGGTTCAAATTTGCATTTCGCTAGTTTACGTATGAATTGCTCGTTCAAATTTCTCTTTGGTTTACCTGTGCATTGTTGGTTCAAATATGCATTTCTCTAATTTTTGTATGCATTTCTGCTTCAAAGATGCAGTTTAGTGGTTTAGGTATGTATTTTTGGTTCAAAACGCATTTCTGTATCAATGGTGCATTTACTTCTTCAAATATACCTTTCTGATTCAAATATGTATTTCCGCTGCAAATACGTAATTCCGGTTCAAATATCCTGCTACAAATGGGTATTTCAACGGTTCAAATATACATTTATCTTGTTTGGGTACGCGTTTCTGGTGATTGACAGTTTTGCATTTTGTATATAACTTTATTCTTCTGAAATAATGTGTGCAACTGAAAATTCCAAAATAAATATACCAACATATTCAGCTAAATTCATGCGAAATATAACTAGCCAAATATGCATTTATGGCTCGAATCTGCATTTCTGATTCAATTGTGCATTACTTTTTCAAATATGCATTTCTGATTTAAAGACGCATTTCTGGTTCAAATATGCATTTTCTGATACAAATGTGCATTTTCTGATTGAAATGTTGGTGAGTAGGGAAATGAGTATGTAATTGTATGGCCATTTAATTTAAAATGCCAACGAAATTCAATATAGAAGTAGAGGTAGAAGTGATCCAAACCAAACCCGTTTTTGTTCACAAGTGGTCAAATTGTGTGAATGTTACATTTATTGTTAGTTATTGGTATTGAGACGCGGTATTATTTCCCTGAACGCAAAAATAAACTACTAACACTACAGGCAAAGTAAAGTGTATTTAAGTGTATGTGGGATTGTACACCCGCGGCAGTCAACCACGGTTCATTTTCTGAACACTAAATGCCGTGGATAGAAAATGGTGATATTTTGTCTATGTGCCTTCCCTTACGCGGACGCGATTAGTGTTATTTAAATGCACCAATGTGCATCACGATTTCGTCCTTAAATAACCATGCCTTCACCAATAAACGTGTGCTAAAAAACCACAAAATCACTGCTATACAAGTTGCATTGGGGGATATGTGAGACTTGCAAGAATTTTGTCCTATATATGTGATTATGTATACGAGGTGGGGAAATGAAAGGCATGAATGTATTACGACGTAATTGACACAGCGAGAAGACTGGATTGGATTCTCCGAGAAGGGGAAAGAGAAATGGAAGACTGAAATGGAAATGACACGTTGCGTTAATGGGAATGTGTAGAACGCTTAGATGGTCATCAGTTGGCGTTTTCCGTGAATTCCTCTCTCGTGGGGCAAATGTAGTATGGACATTTGTCTGAATAGTGGAGCAAATCAGTCTGTTGTGTATGATTTGATTTGCTCGGGGTAGAACTGGAGAAGAGAAATGGTAAACAGCTTATGTCTACCATGTTACACATCAATGCCAAACTGTGGTTTCGTTGGAAGACACGATTGGTTGCATTGTTGTGGCCGATAGTCTCGATGCATGAACTACGATGAGGCAGAAGGATAGGGCAGCACAGCTACATCTCACTACGCTTCGGTGTAAAGGAGATACTGAGTTTAGGCTGTTCCTTTGTAAGTAACCGAGCTTTTAAATTGAATTGATTTGTGAACGTTTCTACAAGGCTGAGTTGGTGAGAGCGTAAGCGAGTTTGGGGTTGGCGGAGTTTTCCCTTGCATGGGTTGAGCTTTCGTTGCATTTTGGACACAGACGAACTTGTGGGTGCAGCGAGGCTCTCTCGCGCCTGGGTCCTTTGTCATAACCAAAGAGTAAATGCACAAGAGTCTGTAATGGATCTTGTGTTGAGAGTTAAGTTATTGTGCTTAGCTACCTGGTTGATCCTGCCAGTAGTCATATGCTTGTCTCAAAGATTAAGCCATGCATGTCTAAGTTCAAGCGAAAATAAAGTGAAACCGCGAATGGCTCATTACATCAGTTATGGTTCCTTAGATCGCACTTACTACTTGGATAACTGTGGTAATTCTAGAGCTAATACATGCACAGAGCCCCGACCCTCGTGGAAGGGGCGCTTTTATTAGATCAAAGCCAATCGAGTTTCGGCTCGTTTCTTTGGTGACTCTGAATAACTTTGCTGATCGCATGGTCTCGTACCGGCGACGTATCTTTCAAGTGTCTGCCTTATCAACTGTCGATGGTAGGTTATGCGCCTACCATGGTTGTAACGGGTAACGGGGAATTAGGGTTCGATTCCGGAGAGGGAGCCTGAGAAACGGCTACCACATCCAAGGAAGGCAGCAGGCGCGCAAATTACCCACTCCCAGCACGGGGAGGTAGTGACGAAAAATAACGATGCTAAACTCATACGAGGCTTAGCAATCGGAATGAGTACACTTTAAATCCTTTAACGAGGATCTATTGGAGGGCAAGTCTGGTGCCAGCAGCCGCGGTAATTCCAGCTCCAATAGCGTATACTAATGCTACTGATGTTAAAAAGCTCGTAGTTGAATCTCGGTTTCGGGCGGGTGGTGCGCCTTGCGGCGTTTACTGTCTGCCCGGACGATTTTGTTGGTTCGTTTATGGTGCTCTTAATCGGGTGCCTTGAGTGGCCAACACGTTTACTTTGAAAAAATTGGAGTGCTCAAAGCAGGCGCTACAGCCTGAACAATTGTGCATGGAATAATGGAATAGGATCTCGGTTCTATTTCGTTGGCTTTCGGAGTCGAGGTAATGATTAATAGGGACAGACGGGGGCATTCGTACTGCGACGTTAGAGGTGAAATTCTTGGATCGTCGCAAGACGAACTACTGCGAAAGCATTTGCCAAGAATGTTTTCATTAATCAAGAACGAAAGTTAGAGGTTCGAAGGCGATCAGATACCGCCCTAGTTCTAACCATAAACGATGTCGACTGGCGATCCGGCTCCGTTAACTGAATGACTAGCCGGGCAGTCTCCGGGAAACCAAAGTCTTTGGACTCATTGGGGACTATGGTCGCAAGACTGAAACTTAAAGGAATTGACGGAAGGGCACCACCAGGAGTGGAGCCTGCGGCTTAATTTGACTCAACACGGGAAAACTCACCAGGCCCGGACACCGGAAGGATTGACAGATTGAGAGCTCTTTCTTGATTCGGTGGGTGGTGGTGCATGGCCGTTCTTAGTTGGTGGAGCGATTTGTCTGGTTAATTCCGATAACGAACGAGACTCTGGCCTACTAACTAGACGTTGGATCCCTTGTGGGTCCAACGCAGCTTCTTAGAGGGACGGGCGGCGTTCAGCCGCACGAGATTGAGCAATAACAGGTCTGTGATGCCCTTAGATGTTCTGGGCTGCACGCGCGCTACACTGAAGGAATCAGCATGTGTTCCCTGTCCGAAAGGATCGGGAAACCCTCTGAACCTCCTTCGTGATGGGGATTGGGGATTGCAATTATTCCCCATGAACGAGGAATTCCTAGTAGGCGTGAGTCATCAGCTTGCGTCGATTACGTCCCTGCCCTTTGTACACACCGCCCGTCGCTACTACCGATCGAGTGATTTAGTGAGGCCTTTGGACTGGTCTTCGTTATGGCTTTCGGGTCGTGGCGTAGTACCGGGAAGATGACCGAACTTGATTACTTAGAGGAAGTAAAAGTCGTAACAAGGTTTCCGTAGGTGAACCTGCGGAAGGATCATTACCGTATGAAAGTAAATTATGAATAATGATATGGGATATCATATTCATAAAAAGCACAGGAATTGTGGCTTTTGAATTTGTGCTGCGTCCTGTCGCTAGGAGTATGGGTATACAAGAAACAATGAGTGCCTATGCTACCTCAAGTCCTTCTCAGGCCAGTGTCGCCTGGGTGGGCAACCCTATTCAGTGGTTTAATCTGCTGAATAGGTCTATTTCTTTGCGTCGTTCTTTACTTGACTGTAAATTGAGCACGCAGAGGAAATCAAAAAATAAACTGTCTGTTAAGTTAATCGTATTGAAAGAATAAAAAACGTAAAAAATAAACCTCGAGTGGTGGATCACTCGGCTCGTGGGTCGATGAAGAACGCAGCTAACTGCGTGCAGACGTGTGAACTGCAGGACACATGAACACCGACGTTTCGAACGCACATTGCGGCCTAAAGTAAATTTTAGGCCACGTCTGGCTGAGGGTCGGATAAAACATAAAACCAAAAAGCATTGTTCTGCAATGCTGGCTGCGTCGGGTTGAATAGCCTGATTAGAAACTGTGGTATAGCAATTGCTTATGGTAATGTGATTGATAGCGTACACCGTTGAACCTTTTAAAGAAAAAGAAAAAATAAGGATGGAAGTTTACTTGTCAACTGGTTACCTATCGTACAATCGCACTAATGTTTTGCTGTACTGTTTTGAACTTTGTTCAAAAATCATTGTGAGACTTGTTCTCTTAATTATCCACTAGCGACCTCAGAGCAGGCGA